>JARWIR010000005.1:13395000-14595000 GCA_029959085.1 Nemophila menziesii
TTCTTGGGGCGTACTCAGATATTTCACTGAGTATTGAGGTTTCATTGAGTATCGGAAAAATTCTTAGAGTATTATACTCAGCAAAAACTCTGAGTATTATATGAAAATCACCGAGTTTTATTTGTAATCATTGAGTAATTTTTTAAAAAATTGAGTATTAAAGCAAAAACACTGAGTATTAACACAAAATCACTGAATACTAGCGTAAAATCATCGAGTATTACACTGTATCACTGAGTATTACACAAAATCACTAAGTATTACGCCAAATCATTATGTATTAACATAAAATCACTAAGTATTAACATAAATCATTGAGTATTACACAAATAAATGAGTATTACACAAAATCACTGAGTATTAACGCATAACCACTGAGTATTTCATGAAAATAACAAGCCAACGAGCAAAACTTCCTCCTCCTCAAACCATCAGATCTTGTGTGAGCTTCGAACTAGCTCAACGGACAAAGCGTCTTCTCCATTAATGAACCATTTTGAAACTTCATGAGCTAAGATGCAGCTCGTCAAAAAAATTCGAACAATCTTCGAGTTCCCCTCCTCAATCTCGCCTTTAAAGGTCATCTTCTTAGGTGGAGCTTCTCTTATTGAGCAGAATATGAACCACGAACTCCGAAGTTTTATTGGCTCTCCACCTCACTGGAAAATTCACAAAGAAAATGACCCTAGGAGAGGAGAAAGGCTGCTGGTAAGGGTGAGCATGGTTTGGTTCGTTATGGTTTTTGGTCAAAACTGGATACTACTCGAATGGTTTGGTTTTTATAATTTAAAAACCAAACCGGACGATTCGCATTTGGTTACACATTCGGGTTTTGGTTCCGGATTTGTCCGTTTCAGTTTGGTTTTTGGTTCGCTTCAAATTCAGATGCTTTGCGCAATAATCTTTGTCAGCCCATTTCTTGAAACACAATGTTTAATGGCGGCTAATATTCTAATATAATTGGGCTACTATTACATGCCCACAGTGGACTATTTATATATCAATTAAATAAAAACTTATAATGTAACAATGTTTATTTTAATTTACGATACTAAATAAATTCATAAAATTAAACTATTACCCCCGAATTCATACAACTATGGTTAAGAAAATTAATTCAGTAATAGATACTTACTAATATAATTATAAGTGATATAAAAAAGATGTTCACTAATAAAACCGTCAACTAATAAAACAAAAATTTCATATAGATGATAAATTTTGATTAAATGTTTCTCCCACATAATTCTTATAATAAATTTTCTGCATTACCTATTTTTTTTTTGTCGGTTTGGTTTTTGCGTAGTACACCGAACCGAACCAAAAAGAATTTGAATTTTGAAAAATTGAGAACCGAACCATTTGGTTTTTCTATTATTTGATTTTTTTGGTTCGATTTTTCCAGGCTTTTTGGTTCGGTTTGGTTTTCTGGTTTTCATTTGCTTTGTCTGAACTGCTGGGTTATAGGTTATAAATCACCATGGTTGAAGTTGTTTGTAGATCACAAGAGTAGAGGGGAAAGGTTGTCGGGTTTGGGTGGGGAGTTTTTAGGGTTATTAATTAAGATATAATGTGTAGTGAAAAATAAATTATAGTGTTAAATATTTGAATTGACCTTTAATAAAATAGGAAGAAAATAGTAGATACTATCTTATCTTTTAATTTTTACCCTTACCATGTACTTGAAGCATTTAATTAGTTTTGAATTTTGACAGCAATGTGGGACACATTCCCATATAAAGAGCATACAACGTAGTACACGTCAAATAAACGGGGCGGCAATGGCAGGTAGTAAAGCAGGCAATAACATTATCATCATCATCCTCATCCCGCCCACGGATTTATCTACACACAAACACACATCTCATTCTAACTAACAACAATAAACCTTTGTCAGTGTGACGACAATCTCTCATTCGATGCGGTTTCAGATATGCATAAGAATTCCTCTCATTACTATTATTAGTATATGAATTGTGTGATACTACCATTATTGTTTTCTCCATGTCTCATTACCCGCGAATAATGATAATGAAGCTCCATTTCTTAATCTCTCTTTTTTGTTATTTTTTTCTATCAAGGTAATTTCTCTCTTCATCTTTTCTACGAATTTTGATTAATCACTTGTCTTGGGCTTGTCTTTCTGGCTAGCTTTAACCATTTTCATTAAGAAATATATTTGTTATATAGTTATTGTTCAATTCATGTTAGGGTAATATCAGGAAGTGAAATTGAACTTGCTAGTTCACCCCCAAGAGGTTGGAACTCTTACGACTCCTTTTGTTGGACAATTTCTGAAGAAGAATTTATACAGAATGCACAACTTGTAGCTAATCGGTTACACTCTCATGGATACGAGGTTAACTAATTCATAACCTATTCTTTTTGTCCACGTGAATCACTAATTCTTCATTCCATGTTTTACTGTATAAATTACTATACACCTAAGTGATTGTTTTCGCAATATATGTAGTATGCTGTGGTGGATTACCTTTGGTATAGGAAGAAAGTAAAAGGTGCTTATGTTGATTCTCTCGGATTCGATGTAATTGATAAATGGGGAAGAATGGTTCCTGATCCTGATAGATGGCCTTCTTCCAAAGATGGTAAAGGGTTTAAAGAAATTGCTAAGAAAGTTCATGGCATGGGTTTAAAATTCGGAATACATGTTATGAGAGGTATGAGCACACAAGCATTTAATGCTAACACACCCATCCTCGATATATATACGGTACGACTCTTTACTTTTCAACTTTCGTAATTTCTGCTTAGTTAGTAACTTGTAATTTGTCGAACAGGGAAAAGCATATGAAGAATCAGGGCGTGTATGGTATGCAAAAGATATAGGAATTAAGGAAAGGGCTTGTACGTGGATGAAAAACGGGTTCATGAGTGTTAATACCAAGTTAGGAGCAGGAAAAGCATTCTTGAGATCACTATATCTACAATATGCTGAATGGGGTGTTGATTTTGGTAATTTAACAATAAATCGATAATTTAAATCTTTTATGCTGTATTTAGCTTTAAAAAATCTCCTTTTCTCTTTGCAGTTAAACATGACTGTGTATTTGGTGAAGATTTGGATTTAGATGAAATAAGCTTTGTATCGGAGGTATATGTATATACTAATGATGTTATGGAAAGCGAAGGGTAATAATGTCATTTCATTGTTTACCAAGTAGGTATTAAGGAAACTTGACCGTCCTGTTTTGTATTCGCTTTCTCCTGGTTCTAGCGCGACACCAAACATGGCAAAGGATGTGAGTCATCTAGTCAATATGTATAGAATAACGGGAGATGATTGGGATACATGGAAAGATGTTACTTCTCACTTTGATATTCCACGGTAATTTAAAATTTATCGATCCTTCTCTGTTTATATTTATTGTTGGGTTTACTGAATTTTTTGTTCAGGGATATCTCTGGTGCAAATATGACGGGGGTAAAGGGTATGAATGGAAAATCATGGCCGGATTTGGATATGTTGCCTCTGGGATGGTTGACTGATCCGGGTGCAAATGAAGGTCCACATAGATACAGTGGACTTACTTTAGATGAACAGAGAACACAGATGACACTATGGTCCATGGCTAAGTCTCCTCTAATGTTTGGAGGGGACATGAGAAAACTCGATGAAACAACTTTTAGTCTCATAACTAATCCTACTTTGTTGAAGATAAACTCGTTTAGCTCGAATAATAAAGAGGCATGTTAATATTATAAAGTTGGTAAATTACCTGTTTGATCCTTTATGCATGTTTTACTAGTTTAGTCCCTTGTCTTTCAAAAGTAAACATTTTAATCCCTTAGCTTTCAATTTTATGACAACTTTAGTCCTTTTTTCCGTGGCAATAGCAAAATAACATGTTCAAATATAATTTAGTCTTTTATCACGTCAATAATACGGTGATACGTGGATTTAACGCCTATAATATAATGGATATACATGAAATGACTAACGTTGTTACAAAAACCAAAGATGATGGACTAAACTATCAAAACGGTCTAAGATAAAGGACCAAATAGGTAATTTACCCCCTTTTTCTTTTTGAAATTTAGCTCTAAGATACTATTTTTCCTTGCAGTTCCGATTTGTAACAGGAAAAAGAAGCCGTTCTCTAAACTTCCACACGGAAAGGGAGAGTAAGACTCTTGCATTGGAGGCTCCGGTTTTAAGTCTCACTCATTGCAAAGAAAAAGAAGCAAGAGGTTGGTCAAAAAAAGCTATTGACGGTGATCTTGAACAAATCTGCTGGGAAAAATATTCAAAAAATGAACTTCACTCTTCGTTTTGCCTATTCAAGAAAAAACCTCTTGTGGAATTGTAATTGTGCTTACATTCTTTAACGATCTAATTATAGATTAATCGCTTTTATTCTCGTCTCAGATTTCTTGTTGATGCAGAAACGAGAAAAATGAACTTCATTTCTTAACGACTAGAAGGATGGAACTTTGCCTTGGTGCATCTTCGTATAAAAGATTAACTTCCAAAGAGTTAAATCGAGGTTCATTTTCACTTTGCAAATGGGATGCTAATCAGATGTGGGAATTGAACTATAATGGAACCCTTAGAAACAGTTATTCTGGTTTATGTGCTACTGTTAATAGAGCGAAAGGTAATATACTCAAATCTGATTATTTTTTTTTTTTACTTCACAAAAATTAATATCAGTGAGTAACTAATTAAACTATTTGCAGCTGAGTCTGGAGGAGTCCGTTCCTGGACTGCAACTGGACCAAAAGGTTTGATTCTCCAAAGAATGTAGATTTTTTGAATATTTGGTAAAAAAAAAATATAGAGAATTTTTACAGGGGAATCTTGTTAGTTTTGACTGAATTGTATGGTGTGTATCATTTTAACATTTTAACATTACAAGAGGGAATAGTGCACTTTTGAAACGAAGGGGTTTGTGTAATGTGAACTTATTATAACCAGGAGATAAAATGCAAAACCCCCCCCCTCTATAATTTGTAGGAAACCAGAAATAATAAATTGAGTAAAATTTGTTAATCGGTACTTTATCTTAATCATTTTAGCCAAAGAATATATACTAACAACTGTGTTTTCTTTTAATTCAGGAGAGATATATGTTGCATTTTTCAATTTAAATCCGGAGAAGACTCATATATCGGCGGAAATCTCTGATATAGCTAAGGCAGTTCCGGGTCTAGTTAATAGTCATACATCTTGTCATGGCAGAGAGGAGTGGAGTGGAAAAGATTTTGGAATAATAAAAGATGGGATATCTGCAGACATAGAAACACATGGTTGTGCTCTATTTGTCTTGAATTGCAGGTAGTGTTCACTTTAAATGTTGAAAAAGTGAACACTTGTGATCTTTCTTTCTCAATTATTTTGGCTCTCCTTTCAGTTATTCATGTGGTGCTCTCGCTGTTTCTTCTGGTTTTAGTCCATCAAAGATCCATGGATCCACGGTGGTTTCTAAGTTTCTTCTGTATTTCCTCTATATGTAATAATTTGGGAAACAGTAAAGATTTGGATAATTACTTTCTCAACTAAAACGATTAGCGAGTGTGACAAAAATAATATTTGTTTCCTATGATAGTTTTAACCACGTAATTAATTCTTTTGGTTCTTTAGAATGGTAGTTCCAAGCATTTAAATTATATTGACAATAATGTTTTACTAGAATAATTATGAGATTAAGAATAAAGTAATAATGTATACCATCTAAAAACTATACTGTTCAAATATACCACCCATAACGTGGCATAAATTGGTTAACTATAATTTATGCCACATCATAAATGATTTTAGATGGTATATATCATTATTCTTAATAATATATATGATTTTATTTGTTATACAAAGGAGGCTGAATATACGTCCATAAGTAACTCATGGATCTCTAAAATGTATACGACTCATTTGCAATTATTTGTTCGTTAATATTGGACTCCATTTTCTTCCCGATTTTACCAGAATTGTTATGAGATTAAAAATATATAATTTTAAGTAGTCAGACTTTTGCATATGGGGTTTGAGTGCCATGACTTATTGAAAACTCATCCAAATTTTGAATTTAACCATATTTACAGGGAAGCGAACTTGTGCGCGGATAAGATAGCAAAAGAAGGTGCAAATAGTAGAGCCTTTCCAATTGAATTTAGAGATCCACCAGGCTATCTTTGGAAGTCGATAACGAGAGATAAAAGTGGATGGGCGACTCCGAGAAGTGTGTAGACCCCGTAGAAGCTTTGTAATGTATTTTTTTGAAGATCTTGATGTAACAATCGGCTTTTGTGAAGCCTCTTATGCTCTTAGGAAATATGCTTGGTGATTGGGCCATTACCCTCCTAGTTGGTTTCATTTCTAAATCTGACTACTTCTGTAAGGGGTATCAGATAAGTACTTGTTGTATTTCATCTGTTGTTATTTTAATATACTTTTTGTTTGACAAAAAATACACCTCATTATTCAATGTCATGTTTTTCACGAGTTGCACCATGTGAACCGAAATCCCTCAAAACCTAAATCCATTAGTCCACAACTACGTCGCCAGTCTTTAACTGGTCCTGGGCCAGTGCAGTATGGTTCTAGCTCCCTAATTGGAATGAAACTGGATACTCATGCTTGCAATAGAATGGATGAGTGGATCATCCAACTCTTTGAATTGGCTGAAAAATGAAGTGAAATCAAATATTGACATTGAATTAGCAGTTACACATTTTCTTGGTTTATTTGGAAGGATAGAAATAAACTTCCTTTTGAAAATCAAATACTAAACTTATATAATTCTATGATTAGAGCTAAACAAGCTTTTGAGGATTCAGAAACATCTCCCTTGTCCGCCAAAAGTAAAAAAACATCTCCCTTTAAACAAAGGAGGCTACATATAAATAAATAAATGCAAAAATATAAAAACACGCTAAGAAAAAACTAAAATAACTGCTAGTAACATGCCAAAGGATAAAAGCAAAGCTAGTAGTTGGAATGATAACTCTATCCCTAATACTAATTTTTGTCTCCTCCAGTGCATCTTTAATAGTAATGACACTGCCTCCTCTGCCACCATCATTAGGCATGATTAGGGTTTCTCTATACATGGATATGCTTGGACATTTGAAGCTAATTCAGTGGAGGAAGTAGAACTTATTGGTGTTTACAATGCATTGCTGATAGCCAAAAGGTTGCCTAAACAACATATTAGAATTTGAGCGATAATCTGAAGAACATGCAACAACTTAGAAGAAAGTATTGTAAAGTTCTAAACTATTTTTAGATACTATTTCTGTTTCATGTAATAACCGTAGTACACTTGTTAACTTCTTCCCTATCTCGAGGGAGGAGAATGCGAGTGTCGGATGGGTTGCTAAGCAGATGCTCTTAGTAAATATGCTTGGTGATTGGGCCATTACCCTCCTAGTTGGTTTCATTTCTAAATCTGACTACTTCTGCAAGGGGTATCAGATAAGTACTTTTGTATTTCATCTGTTGTTATTTTAATCTACTTTTTGTTTGACAAAAAAAAATCCACCTCATTATTCTATGTCATATTTTTCACGAGTTGCACCATGTGAACCGAAATCCCTCAAAACCTAAATTCATTAGTCCACAACTACGTCGCTTGTCTTTAAACTTCTCCATCTGACGCGTAATCTCGAGTACTCCACCTCTTTTATTCTCCTTTTTGACGACTTGATTGAAATGCCCAACTATTTGCCATGGGGTACGGAGGTTATCAAATGCTTGTTTTGAAATCCCCCATAATTGTTCTCTTTCTACCATCTACGTCCTATCATATATAACTAAAAAAATTCACAATTCGCCGTCTTGTCTGGTTACCTCGATATTTATAACTTGACAACTTGCCAACAACACGAACTATCTCAATTATTCTATAACAACCAAATCTTCCCTTTGTAAGTCATTGCCTCTACTCTAGTTAATTATCCATCCCTAATTCTTGAATAACATGGAATGCTTTATCTCCATACACCCTTGGTTCCACTATAATTGTTAACCAAACCTGGCAAACTTCCATCGTTTCCTGAACCACAATTTTGAACTTCGGGTTTACCGCACTATAGTAATTTTACACCAATATATTTAATGAAAAAGAGAGATTTTCTCATCCGTAATTATTTACATTCATTGTACACATAAAATAACTATGGAAATGCGGCAAAAAAGTAAAGTTATGGCTGGTGTCGGTTAGGGCGTGATAAAATAATGATAAATAAAGATACAACTAACACCCTAACCAAGCACGTTACTCTCTGCTAGTATCACAGTGCGCAAGTTTTAACTATAAGTGGAATTCGTTCCTCAGAGACTACGAAAAACTTATGTGAATATAAAATGCGAATAAGAAAGTTAGAAGAATAATACGCAGGAAAGAAAAGACTCTGGAAGACATGAATTAAATAAAGAGAAAGAAGTAGGATGAGAGTTTACCTCGAGATCTAACAAGTTATCCCCACTAGCCTGGTTATAACCTATTTGTGTAAGGGAGAATTGTGTGATATGCAATAGTCATTATTCTATATTCCTCCTAACCCCCTTCCGGGTGGACTTAGGTGGAGATCTAACAATTACCAGGGGACTTGGGTAAGGGGACCTTGCGCAATAATCAATGGTTAAATCAAACCCCAGTGACTATCTAGATAGGCAAGCCCTTCCAAATCACTACCACACACTAAATGTTTATGTGGTGTTTCAATAATTAGACACCCTTTCCGGGAGACCATCTAACTACTATTAACGTAATCATATATGTTGTACACCGCAAGAACTACAAACAGTAAATCAAAGCACATAAAAGCAAAGATAGGAACAAAGATTTCAATTAAATATAAAAGACATCCCAAATTAAAATAGATATAAGACAAGTATAGGGTTCATACGCATATGATAATCTCAAGCTAAATAGAATTAGTTCATACTAGAATAAATTACAATTTTGAAGGATTGAAGAGGCATGAAAGGTTGTCCAACTTATTCTGGTCTTCTCTTCCTTTGATGTAAGCTTCCTCCTGGTCTTTAGATGATTAAGGACTGACCAAGTATGATTTATATAAGGTAGAAATGGATATATATATATATAGGCTCTCAATTGAAATTAGTAGTAATCCCCAAGTTAAGGAGTCCTGATCTTACCAAAATTCGTAATCTAAACTTGTAGGAAGGGATAAACGTCAGCAGATATTGATTTGGTCATATCTCCTTCGTTACTTATCGGATTTTGACGTTCTTTATATGGAAACGACTGCGTTTGAAAGATCTATCTGATCATATAAAAATATCTTCCTAATTCTAGACCGAATTTCATTAGTAAATTAATTAATGGACGTATGTGCAGTTTTGACAACTTCTTTACTTTCCAAATAAATCCAAACTTATCCTTTTTTACTTTGACTAAAGGTTTTTCCTATACTTTTCTATTTCAAATCAGTTTTCATAGGTGTAATAGCTTACATATACCTAAGTGATACATAAATAACACACAATTTACGCGTAAACGCTCACACAACAGCAAAACACCTTAAACTAGACAAGAAAGTGCAAAGTATGAATAAATCGGAAAAAATCCCGAAATTAATTACTAAAGAACCCTAAAATAATGTCTCAAGTATAGAGTAATATATAACAAATAGAGAGACAGTAAATGGCGTTTCCAAAACCATATATGAAGTTCCATTGGTCATATCCGGTCGTAGAAAAATTTCAGCGGTTGGTGAGGACCCTGTATATGGAACTTGAATAAGAAGGAGATCCTTACTTGAAAGGTCTTCATTTTGTAGATCCCAGGCGCCCAATCAAGGCCACAAGATTCTTTAAAATATTTGCACGGAGTTCCTGCCGCACGCCTGTAAGGGCTAAACCGTCCCCATTTTTTACCTGGAAGATCCCCATTTTCACACTTTCAACTATTTTGAACAATACATTTCTCTTTGTTTTTAGCACACATTGCCGCCCCAATTTATTCAACCATTAGTCTCGAAGAGATCTTCTTAGTTATCTCAAAATCAGGACCAACAATAATGTTATATGCCCGGAAAATCCTTAATAATTGATACCTACCAAATTTCTATAACATTTTTAATATGACGTAGCAATTAAATAAAATTCATGAAAATACGACGTCAGCAATTATCTGAGAATCACATTGGGTGAAAAAGAATAATTTTTGAAGCATTTATGTCTCCTGTATAATAGAGTTTCTTAGAGTGCACTTTCCAAATATTTGAAAATGAAAATCTTCCTTAACGAAATAGGGATACATGCTTATAACAACAACATCTAGAATAACAAATGACAGTGAGATTTTCATGACAAAGATCACAACTTTTGAACGCAGCTCAACACAAAGAGAGCACAACCATGTGTTCCTATGTCTGCAGTTATTGCGTCTTCTATTACTCCAAAGTCCCTCCTACTCCATACCTCTTTGCATTTGCACAATGTAGGACTAAAATTTCGACCCGGAAGTGCCTTACCAATGTCAGCTAACTTAATCGATATACTAGTCTCTACAGGACTCAAATTGAAAAACGCAATGTATATCTCTCCTGAATCAAGAATCAAAAGACAAGATAAGTATATTTAGCATATAAGCGTGTTTAAGTCATGAATCGTGGTAGAACATGGTCAAACCTTCGGGTCCAGTTGCAATCCAGGAACGAATTTCATTAACCGGGGCCTCAAGTGCAAGAGAGCTACTTGGATTTTTCACTATGAAACCAAACTGCAAAGGGAAAATGATATCTTAGAGCTCGATTTGATCTATATATGTAATATGACTAACGATTATCAACTTCATAACATGCCTCTTTATTATTGGTGCTAAACGAGTTTATCTTCAACAAAGTTGGGTTGGTGAGGAGACTAAACGTGTTTTCATCGAGCTTTCTCATGTCACCTCCAAATATGAGAGGAGACTTAGCCATGGACCACAATGTCACCTGTTTAATAAATATTTATTATTCGCACAATTAAGTTTGAAAAAAATTCGTTTCACCTAGACAGAAATTAACTTACCTGAGTTCTTTGTTCGTTTAATGTAAGATTGTTGTATCTATGTGGACCTTTATTTGAATTTGGATCGGTTAACCATCCTAGCGGTAGCATATCCAAGTCCGGCCATGATTTTCCGGTTACGCTCTTTGCTCCGGTCATATTAAAAGCAGCTAAATCCCTGATATACAATCGACAAGACCATATCGATGTGAGATGTAATCTCAATGGATCCAACAAGAAGTCTTGGGGGTATGATGGACATTTCTCGTCATTCTATTTGTAAAATTAACGGTGCTCATATTTTTCCGACCATAGGGATGTTTGGCGCCTTTAACAAATTTAAGTAACTACAGAGAAAACTATATTACCGTGTAACGTTAAAGTGAGAAACCACATCTCCCCAATTATCCCAATCATCTTTCGTAATCCTGTACATGTTGACTAAACCACTCACATCTTTTGCCATCTTTGTCGTCACATTTTCCCCAGGAGACAGTGAATATAATATAGGGCGATCGAATGTTCTCAAGACCTGCATACGGCATACCGCACATGGACCATGGTCAATCTCACTTAGATCATTTTATATTTATGTCCTCTTTTCTTTGCATTTGCGTTTTATAATAAATTACTACACATACCTCCGATACAACTTTTATCTCATCTAAATCCAAGTCGACGCCAAATGTACAGTCATGTTTCACTACACAGAAAACATGAAAATTAAGATACGTTATGAGTTATAACCCTCCAATTTACGAGAATCTTCACTTGGCTTCCCGAACATTTAAAAAAAAAAAAAAAAAGTTCTGTTAGTGACTTTTGATGATTTAACTGATAATTATGGTATTAAAGATGAAATCTTTGTTCTTAAAGTCAAGTTCAAGATTTTTCTTATCATAGAGATCTATATTCATGTTATTTTATGATAAAATATAGAGACCTATAGTGCAATTAACACGTTGGAATTACCAAAATCAACACCCCAATCAGCATATGATTGATAAAGTGATCTCAAGAATGCTTTTCCAGCGCCTAACGTGGTATTAACACTCATGAACCCGTTGGTCATCCAATTACAAGGCCGTTCCTTAATTCCTACATCTTGTGCATACCATACACGCCCTGATTCTTCATATGCTTTACCCTGTTTAACAAATTACAATCAAACTAAACTAAGCAAAAATTACAATAATTAAAAAAATAAAGATTTATACCGTTTTTGTATCGAGGATGGGTGTATTGGCGTTAAACGCTTGTGTGCTTATACCTCTCATAACATGTATTCCGAATTTCAAACCCATGCCATGAACTTTCTTAGCTACTTCAGTAAATCCTTTACCTTGTCTAGAAGAAGGCCATCGCATCGGATCAGGAATTAACCTTCCCCATTCATCAATCACGTCAAATCCAAGAGAATTAGTGTTAGCGCCTTTTAAATTTTTTCGATACCAAAGGAAATCCACCACAACATACTGTATACAATTGCAAAAAATGGTTAGGAATAAAATTTTATGATGCTATGAACAATATGACATTTCACCAAACCTCGTATCCATGAGCGCGTAACCGATTAGCTACAAGTTGTGCATTCTGCATGAATTCTTCTTCGGAAACTATCCAAGAAAAGGAGTCGTAAGAGTTCCAACCTCTTGGAGGTGAGCTAGCAAGTTCTGTTTCACTTTCTGATATTACACTGACACAATTTCGCAGAAAATAAAAACAACCTTCATAAAATATGTAAAAGAAATACTACTTAACATGACCTTATTCGATGAAGAATAGTACCTTGATAGGAAAAGAAACCAAGAAATAGAGCTTAAGACAAAGAGAAGCTTCATGATCAATTCGTGTAGTATTCATTCACGAAAATATATATTTTAAGTGATAATTGAGATCATTTAGTAACTTCATGAAAGTTAAATACAAGTATGTCGTTGTAGGAGAATTTCCTCAATTGGGAGGGACATAGATTGTCTAGTACATGTCAATGTCCGGAATGTATTCTGCTAAAAATTTATATTTCCATGCACATTCACTAGACTACATCATATTCCTCTCATGGATTGGTTTATTATGGCCTTCATTTATCAATAATTCAAGCAATAATATGATCCGCTTTTGGATAAATTGTTTTTAATCAGGATTATAATTAAATAAGCGCAAATGAGATATATATAGTTTAGGGACCCATGAGTTATTTATCGAGGTAAATTCGGCTGCCTTTGTATATCTAAATAAAATTAGATAAATAATTGTGCAAGAGGTTGAGATAAATTATCTTTTGAAATAACAGAAAAAATGAATCATCGAAAATACAAAATCTTGCCATAAGTGGATTTTCTTAGTGAAAGAAAAACACCTTTTGTTTTCACAATCTAAAAACTTTTTGAATATTAATTTCCGTGTATATTTGACATTGTTGATGTGAAAGAAGAAAAAAAGAAGCAGAAGAAGAAGAGCATAGAAATATAATAGAATAGTTTTACTGATCAATTCTTTTTCTAATATATATGTAATGGGAGGTTATTGAAAAATTATCAAATAGTTTGATCGATAGTTGGTCTAGTTGTTAGACTACTCCGCAAAGATCGAGAGATTCGGGATCACATCTTATTCGGAATCAAAATGATTCGAGTCCAAAGTGGTTAAAAAAAGAAAAATAACCAGATAGTTATGTATCTTATAATTCTTAACGTTGTTTATATTCTAAAATCAAAATTCAAAATTAATTAACTCTTCCAAACTATAATAACGTTTTTTTATTTTAAATTTAAATTTAAAATTAATTAACTCCCACAAACCATAAATAGGCCGACAAAATAAATAATATACACAATTATTTATTTCTTTTATTCTTTCACTCGTCCACGATAAAGTTATATTTTATTCATAATACTTACAACGTAATATCTTTCCATATACAGACTTGTATCAAAGTATCGTCATACTTGACAAATAGATCATGCGACTAACAAGTATATGATATATATTACTAATAACCTATTAGGGTATATAGTTTCTCAAATAAATCTTATTATTCCTTACGTAACCTACAGTAATCCAGACTAAGAATATATTGTATCATATTATAGTACTCTGACCTTTTTAAATTTATATCATATTGTCTATGTGATAAAAAAAGTTCTTTGACATAACATGATGTGTCTCAGTATCATGTTATAGTATGTATTGACTTACACGATCGATTAACTTGCAAGCAAATACTATGATACACAATTTTAGTCTTCTCTTTACACTTAGATCCTTTTATATTGACTTGGTGCTTTTCCAAACATATCCAATTAGATCGAATCATACATGATCATTGGTAATATATTAAAGTAGCGTACACCTAATCAAAATATCAAGATATAGTCAAAAGTAATAAGGACACAATTCAAAGACATCACATAAGAAAGAATCAGGGACCAATTCTTCACTTCCTTATGGGGAAAGCATACACAGTAGTGTTATGGTATTATTTATATAGTTCAAATCGTATGTCATGCTTTCATAATACCATACAAATATATAATTAGACAAGTTTTGTTGCCTAAGATGAGTTTTTCGGTTAATCAGCCCTTCTATGAAATCAATTAAGTAACTCATATCTGGATATAATAGACTAAGTACACAGTGGGTATCTACTTTGATCAAATACAAACTTAACATGTAGCATCCATGTTTATGATCTCATATTAACACTTAGTTAAGGCAACTATGTTAACTCAAGTTCTCTTAAGAGTTCTTCAGTACTATGAGTTAGTCTAATCTTTGCACACTTCTTTTGCCAAAGGCGATTTCCCGTGTGATAGGGCCAATCTCAGTCTAACTGACATACATATTTCAAATCACACACATCATAATACATATCAAACAAATAATATTAAAACAAAGAGTTAACTAAACATACAAATGAAAATATATACATAAATGCACATGAAAATATGTATGGTCTTGTACATATCATAACATACATAAGACTACCAACGACACTAGAATATGGTATTATGTACATTTATTGTTTCTATCCTGGAGTACTAGGATACATGTCGAGACTTAAGTTTACTCCCTTTGCTACATGAGTACTAATGACATTGCACTTACTCATACTAAAGCGTTCAAGTATATTCATGATGTAAGGTTCTCGAGACAAAGATAATAGTCGTCTAGACCAATATCTTTGAATCTTAACACCAAGAATATAATTTGTTTCTCCCGTATATTTCATATCTAGTCACTCATTATTAGATTTAAATTTATCATTCCCAACTAATAGGATGTCATCCTCATATAAAGATAAGATTACAAAATTTTTTAGAACGACTAACATAAACACAGTGGTGTTCACTTAACATCTCAAATCCATTCAATGAAATGACTTCATGAAATCTCAAATTCCATTTTTACGAGGCTTGCTTAAGACCATATATTGATTTCAACAAATCTACATACTTTATTATTTTGATCTTTTGCAAGGAACCCTGAGGGTTGTTCCATGAAAATAACCTCTTCTAAATCTCTAATTAGAAATGCAGGTTTAACATTAATTTGGCGCAACTCCAGATCTGGATACGCCATAATAGATAAAATAAGACGTATCAAGGTAATATAACAAAATAAAAGGTTTTCTCAAAATCTATTATCTCCCATTGAGTATAGACTTTCACTACCAAGCGAGTTTTATACCTCTCAATAAAATTATCAGGCTTTCTTTTTATTTTGAGAACCTATTTGTTCCCAATTGTCTTACATCCTTTTGGGAAATCAACTAATCCCCGTACCTGGGTTTTTCCTTTACTGACTCTATTTCTTCTTCCATTGCTTTTCTTTATTCATTTTTAGCTAAACATGATTTATTTACTGTTTGAGGTTTTTCTTTGTCGTGTGGAGTTATCATAAAGACTTCTCCTTCGATTTCAAACTAATGAAGATGAACTAAACCTTTAGCACTTCTATTCAGTTGGGAATCCTAAGAAATTGAATTACTACATGATGCAATGGTTTCTTCTGTCTCAAAATGTAGAGGAATGTCGATATCTACTTCTTGAGTGTGTGTTACCTCAACAGGTGTCACATTTGTTTTCATCACACAGTTTTTTAATTGATCAAATAGATATTCACGTCCACGATTGGTTTTTAAATGATGTATCTCTTTTTTTGATGGATTAATCCACTCACAATACATATTTTTAGTAGTATTGGGCCTAAGTGAGGGATTTTTCCCTAGTATTTGAAATATTGCATCTTTGTCTCCTATTTTGGTCATATTGCTATTTATAGAGATTTTGTGCCTTAAATGTACGTTAAGTGTGTATATTTTAGTTACATGGTTGATGCAACTTTCCAAGATGAAGAGAAGAAGTAAAAAATTTAAGAGAAACCCCAAGCCAAGGCGTAAACTAAGCCTAGAGTCATTTATGGAAGTTAGATCGTTTGCTAGAGAAATCTTAATATCATATTGTTTCAGTCACCACGATTAATTGGTCAGAGTTTTGGACCTACTTCCTTTTTATTTAGATAGAGCTTGAAGTCATGATGCGTAAAAAACGACCTAAGTCATTTCAAAGTTGAGGTGAAGAAGTTATGTCATTTGCTTCCACTGTGACTTGAACAAGTCCAGCATTAGCTAAACGGGTTGTGCCATTCTTAACCTAATTAAATTAGCCCTTAGGGGACTCAAATTTTATTAGTTATTATATAAGTAATTTAGAAGCTCCCCTATCATACACAACTCATTTTTTTCATCATTTTATTTCATTGGAGGAAGAGTAGAAGGCAAATGACAAGAAAAGAAGGGTTTTTTTTCACAAAACCCAACGATTTTTCACCAAATATCCATCATTTTGTCTTATCATTAAGAGTAACTTCTATTATTTTTTATTTTGAACTTGATTATTCCATTAGTTTTATTAGTTTTGTTTATTTAATTATGATCTAAGCCCTCATTACTTGAGGCTTTATTATGTTTATAGTATGTTAGCTTAATTAATCTTTTATTGAATTTGGTATCAATGTTTAATTGATATTGGTATATTTATAATCCATTAAAAATATGTTTGTTATAACACTACCTATATTTTGGCCAAGTAGTGGGTAGCCCAAGTAGTTAAGCGATCACCCGGGAGGGGGGTTAAAATACGGATATATCATATAGACGTCTGTGTACGGTAGTAAACCGGGAAGTCTTGCCTAGTTAGATAGGCAATAAGGTTTAAATCTAAAACATCAATAATCATTTTAAAGTCACCCGGGAGGGGTCTCTAGTGAAGGTGGATAGCTTTCTAAACTACCCGGAAGAGATTTATAGAGACTTTTGAATATCGGCTAATAAGAATATACCACTCAAGCTTATTCATAAAATCGTTAGACTAGCGACATAGAGGAATACTAGAAAGACTCAAGAAACTCCCTTATCCATTTATTTTTCTTTTTATTAATGAAATTTTAATTCCTTTTAGACTATGTTGTAGATCTCGGTTTCGGGCGTTAGGCTGTCGACAAGGGCCTAGCGCCTAGGCGGGATTACACTGGGCCTAGACGGAATTACACGGTTTTGAATCGTGATGTGTAATTTTGTATATTTAGTAATATATGTAGTAATTATAGCAATTTTAACTATTTGAGTCATAAAATTCATCTAACAACACTATAGTTAATATAAAAGTACTAAAAATAGAGTTATAATATCAACTAAAGAATTTTCGAGAATAAGAAAAATAACAAAAAGGTCTATGTGTGCATGTTTTTTAATGAATCGACGCCTAAGCGGCCATTTTTCGCCATTAATCGGCGCCTAGACGGGTTAGGATCCTATTCCAAGGCGACTTAAGGCGCTATGCAAAAACACCTAAAATTTTAACTAGACGTACGCGGCAAAGGGGGGAGTTGACGCCTAGGCGGGGAGATCTACATCATAGCTTTTAGTTAATAATTTTCATCTTTTAATTATTAAAACCCCAATAAATATTTTATCATTTACTTTCCTTCCATTTATTCCTATTATGAACTTCGCAGTTTATACTTGTGAAAAACAATCGTCTACAGTGATAGTCCTTGTGGAGACGATAATCTCTGGATATTTATCAAATTTTATTACCTGTCAACGATCCATACACTTACAAGAATTGGCTCCGAAAGGTGTTGATTCATTTTATCACACTCGAGGACGCGATATTAAGGTTCTAACCTTCATGTCTAACTGATTTTCTACTTCATTGACAAATATCATATAACATTTCAATGCTTCATATTTACAAGAAATAGGTAGACATTGTAGGGATTTAATATTTAATCAAAACCCATATATATACTAAATAATCTATACTGAAAATATTAAGAATAAAAGAGAAGATTGGCGGAAGCGTACCCGAAGCCATGATTGCTTTGGTTGATTTGTTAGAGTAGGTAATGAGTCTTACAGATCTATACCTTCTGTGTTTAGTTTTTCTCTTTAGATGGGGATGAGAGAAAGAACAGAGCGTGTATGATCTGGGGACCATAACCCCCTTCTTATAATTCTCTGAACGTGCGTTCAGTTAAGAATAAGAAGTTATTAGAAGTTAATAATTAATAAATTCTATTATATCCAGTTTGACCCCTCAATAAACTAGAAATAATATAATAGTATCTACACTTTAATTCCATGACACTTTTATTCCCCTAATCCAATTATTAGCTTTATTAGACCATAATCAATTGGATAAAACTTTTACGATAACAATACACATTTAATATTAACATATGTGAGCCCATAATTATTAAAATTTTCTAACAATCTCCCACTTGGGCCACATATGTTACTTTATGAATGTGTATAACTTTATGAGCGCTTCAAAATGTTATCATATATATAGGTATTTCAAACAATCTTGTCCATCAACCATAACAATACAGGACTAATGGGACTTTCGTCACATTCAGCGCAACTAAATCCATCAATAATCACATATACCAATATAATCAAATGACATAGATCAATCATGGATGCGTAGCATGGAAATTACATGTAATATGGTCTGAACATGCCTATTTTCAACTGGTCCAACTTTAAACCTTAGTGAGATTAAACAAAACCGAACTGGCAGAGTGTAAAAGAACTAAATGCTTTACTTCTACATAAAATATCCAAATACATAATGTTTCTATTAAAAACATAGAGCAATAAAAAAAACTTAAACTCCCACTAAATCATCACATCTTCATGTAATATAACACCCATATGAGCGGTATGCTCATGAAAGACTTTGGGTGGTAATCCTTTAGTAAGCGGATCCGCAATCATAGAGTTTGTTCCAATGTTCTCTATATATATTTCTCCACTCTGTACCCGTTCTTTCACAACAAGGAACTTTATGTCAATATGTTTTGACTTAGATGAGCTCCTATTGTTGTTTGAATATAGTACTGCTGATTTATTGTCACAATATAACTTTAGTGGTCTTTCTACATTTTCTAAAATGTGCAGCCTAGTGACAAAATTTCGAAGCCATATTCCTTGATTAGATGCCTCATAACATGCTACAAATTCTGCTGCCATGGTGGAAGAAGCTACAAGTGTTTGTTTGACACTCTTCCACGATATAGCACCTCCAGCTAAGAGATATATATATAGCCTGATTTAGATTTTCTACTATCATGGCATCCCGCAAAATCGGAGTCTGAATACCCAATAATCTCCAACTGATCTGATTTCTTGTATGTGAGCATAAAATCTTTTGTTCTCTTCAAGTATCTCATTACCCGCTTGGCTGCTTTCCAATGTTCCATACCAGGGTTGCTGAGATATCTGCCTAACATGCCAACAATGTACGCAATATCCGGACGTGTACACACTTGAGCATACATTAGACTCCCAACTGCTGATGCATATGGAATCTTCTGCATTTCTTGAATTTCAAGGTTTCCTTTAGGGCATTGAGTTAAACTGAATTTGTCTCCTTTAGCGACAGGGGTGTCACCTAATCTACTGTCTTGCATGCCAAATATTTTAAGTACTTTATCGATATAACTCTTTTGTGATAATCCAAGAATACCTCGAGAACGATCACGGTATATTTGGATTCCCAATACAAAAGAGGCGTCTCCAAGATCTTTCATCTCAAAATTCTTTGAAAGAAATTTCTTAGTTTCGTGCAAAATGCTTATATCATTAGTTGCAAGTAATATGTCATCAACATACAAAACCAGGAATATGAATTTACTCCCACTGAACTTGTGATACACACAATCATCTACTGCATTTATCTCAAAACCAAATGAGATAATGACTTGATGAAACTTGTGGTACCATTGACGAGAAGCTTGCTTGAGTCCATAGATGGATTTCGTTAACTTGCAAACCATATTCTTTGGATCTCCCGAAACAAAGTTTTCTGGTTGTACCATATAAATCGTCTCATCAATGTCACCATTTAAGAACGCTGTTTTAACATCCATCTGATGTAAATCAAGATCAAAATGAGCAACAAGTGCCATAATTGTCCGAAACGAGTCTTTTGATGATACTGGAGAAAAAGTCTCTTTGAAGTCAATGCCTTCCTTTTGAGTAAAGCCTTTAGCTACAAGTCGAGCCTTATACCTTTCCACATTACCATTCACATCCCTTTTGGTTTTAAATATCCACTTACAACCAATTGGTTTTGCACCTTCTAGTAACGGAACAAGTTCCCAAACCTTATTGTCTTGCATAGACTTGTACTCATCATGCATTGCTTCAATCCACTTTTGAGAGTTAGAACTTTTCATGGCATGATTAAAGTTGAATGGATCGTCTTCCATCGTGCAATTTTCTTCCTCATGTTCTTGGAGATACACAATATAATCATATGGAACTGAATTTCTCCTTTTGCTAGGGGATCGCCTTATTGGCACAGGTTGTTGAGGTTGATGAGTTTGTTCTTCTTGAATAATTATTTCATCTTGAATAGAAAGTTGTTCAACGCTGACTTGTTGAGGTTCCAGATCCACTTCTTGATCAATGACTAGTGTAGGAACTTGTACATTGTCAAAAGTGATAATAGAAATAGGATTCGAAACCAATTCCTCCTCAAAAGCAACGTCTCTAACCTTATTTCTCCCCCCAAACTCAACATCCTCAAAAAATATTGCATTTCCCGTCTCAAATATGTTCTCCATTGTAGGATCATAAAATTTGTACCCTTTTGATCGTTCAGCATAACCAATAAAGTAGCTACTTACTGTTTTGGGGTCCAGTTTTCTTTCGTTTGGCCTATAAGGCCTTGCCTCGGCTGGACATCCCCAAATATGGAAATGTTTTAGACTAGGTTTTCTACCTGTCCAAAGCTCATAAGGTGTTTTAGTAACTACTTTAGTTGGTACTCTATTCAGAATATAAGTTGCTGTCTTTAATGCTTCTCCCCAGAGTGACTCTGGTAAGGTTGAATGACTAATCATACTCCTTACCATATCCTTAAGAGTCCTATTTCGTCTCTCAGCAACACCATTCATGCTAGGTGATCCTGGCATAGTGTATTGTGGAACGATACCGCATTTCTCTAGGAACTTAGCAAAAGGTCCTGAACGTTGTTCACCTGATCCGTCATTTCTGCCGTAATATTCACCACCACGGTCAGAACTTATGGCTTTTATTGTTTTGTTAAGTTGATTCTCAACTTCAGACTTAAAAGCCTTGTACACGTCCAGAGACTGAGATTTCTCATGAATTAGATATAGGTGCCCATAACGAGAGTAATCGTCTATGAATGATATAAAATATTGTTGACCATTCCATGAAGACGTAGGAAATGGTCCACAGATATCTGTGTGAATCAATTCTAAGACATCTGAAGCTCTATTGGCACCTAATCTCTTTGTTTTGGTCTGCTTTCCCTTAATGCATTCAATACAAATATTGAAATCCAAAAAGTCAAGGGAATTTAAAATTACATCAGACACAAGTCGCTCAATTCTATTCTTTGAAATATGACATAAGCGTTTATGCCATAATGATGCTGAATTTTCCTCATTAATCTTGCGTCTAGTACCACGTGATTCCACGTTCAAGGTTTCATTATAAGATGCGATTGTATCAAGTAAATATAAATTATCGTATTCACTTAGTGAACCGGTTCCCACAATATTAGAATTTATAGATAAATTAAAATGATTGTTTCCAAATAAACAACAATATCTTAACTTGTCCAATAAAGAAACTGAAATCAAATTACGCCTAAACGAGGATACAACAAAAGTATCTTTTAAATCCAAATAACAACCAGTTCCTAATAACAATCTAAAATGACCAATCGCCTCCACCTCTACCGACTTTTCGTCGCCCACAAAGATGTGTCTTTCACCATCACTTGGCTTTCGGTAGCTCAGGCAACCCTGCATAGAAATACTTATGTGAGTAGTAGCACCAGAATCTATCCACCAAGTATTTCTAGGTACTGAAGCTAAATGTACCTCAGAACAGACCAAAGTAAGAATTGTACCTTTCTTAGCACGCCAAGCGTGATATTTTGTACATTCTTTCTTCATATGTCCAGGCTTCTGACAAAAGTAACAAACACCTGGTTCCTGAGTTTGTTTCTTTTGTGTTGGACCCTTAGCAGCCTTTTCTCTGATTTTCTTTTCTTGTTTTTATCTTTAGAGGTGCTTGCTAAGTGAGCACTTTCAGTTATTTCTTGCTTCAACCTTTCTTCCTCTTGCACACAGTATGAAATGAGCTCATTAAGATTCCATTTCTCCTTTTGACAGTTATAACTGACCTTGAATTGGTTAAATTGTGTAGGAAGTGATATAAGTACTAAATGCACGAGCAAGTCATCGGACATGTCGAGTTTTAGAACCTTAAGTTTTGAAGCAATGTGTGACATCACCATGATGTACTCCCTTATATTGCCTTTTCCCTTATATTTCATTGAAATCAAGCTTGCCAGAAGCGTGCTTGTTTCAGCCTTATCGTTTTTAGAAAAACGTTTCTCAATTTCAGCAATAAACTCCTTAGCATTAGTAATTCCTTCGGAATCTACACCTCTAAAGGTCTCTGGAATGCCGCGCTTGATGATCATTAGAGTCATCCGATTTGAACGGTCCCACCTCTCATGTTCCTTTTTCTCTTCAAGAGAACTTTCCTGAGTGAGAGGTTTGGGTTGTTCAACCCTTAGTGCAAAGTACAGATCCATACAGCAGAGAACAATGAGAATGTTCTCTTTCCAATCCTTGAAATTATTCCCATTAAGTATGGGAATCGAGTTGACATTAGCAGATATTGTAGTAGCAGATGAAGTAGCTGAATTAAAAATAAACAAACAATGCTCACATTAATATCCTTATTCTATAATCTGTAAATTCAAATAATGATCAATTCCATCTCAAGATACTGAACACAACATTAATATAAAGTCTTTGGACAGTAATATTAACTGCAATTAGTAATCCTGTTGTAATAATCAAATACTGACAATAACGCATGTCAAATAATGAGTTTATCTTTAGATCAAGTCATTATTTACATATAAACTAAATAATCATCACGTACTTATTATAACAGGTATATGTGTAATCAATATAAGTGATCATCTTCCTTTAGGCCGACTAATACTCACATTAATAACACATTCACAAATATCAAACATTTTTCCTAAATAATTTACACAAGAGCGGTCACTTTGGTGGCATCTAAATAAATTATTTCATTCAAAATGAAAGATTTGGATCATTTGTATTTGAATTAAATTTTATAACAACCAAAGGTATAATAAAATAAAATCCACAAACCAATTTATCATATAACCAGATTAAATAAAATTTAACCAAATTCATAATTAATAAAAGATAAAGAATCATTACTTAATTCATAAAAAAAAAATATATACATTTTTTTTAAACGACTATGCATGATAAACCAGAAGTAAATAAACTTCTTACTCCTACTTACTTATACTGTATACTATTATAGATAGAAAAATATACTTACTTTTTCATTCCAAATTAAAGAAAATAAAAATCAAATGGGATTGAAGTACATTTGCAGTACACCTCCATAATCACAATATTAAAACTACCAATTACTGTAAAAGTTTTTTTTTTTTGAACAAAAAAGAAATTAATAAATGACGGCAATCAGTAAACAATCACATACTAATTTCTTTTTAATACTATTAAATCGATAATTTTATGATATGATATGTCCAATAAATATAACAAATCAGAAGCCATGTACCATTAAAGTGGGTTTAGTTTGGAACACAAAAGAAAACGCCGTCGTCATACTTCACCTTTTCTTAACCTAAAAACGCCGCCGTCGCCCCTCCTCCTTTGCTATTCCCCGGCGACGGCGGCAACCCCTCTCCTTGTTAGTTTTCTTTTCCTGCAATTTCTGATCCGTATTTCTAGGGTTTTAATCTTCCTTTATTTTCTATTTTCACCTGTCTTTCTTTCCCCTCCCAAACAGAGTGCCATTTTAACGCCGCCTTCATCGCCTCTTCTCCCTTTCAACGCCGCCGCCGTTTCCAGTTTCCTGCCAAGATTAGTTTGGGTGCTCCTTTCGCGTTTTGGAAGTTTGGACTGGATCCGTTTGTGTTGGGTTGATCCATTTGTTTGGTTGTGCTTAAATCTGGTTTTGGGCTAGAAGGTGTTTGTGGGCTTTTTTTTGGTTCCTGTGGTGCTGTTTTGATTAAGCTGTCGTTCTGTTCGCAACACTTTGGGATTTCTGGACCTTTGGTTTGTATTTTTCCCCTCTGTCTTCCCATTTTTGTTACAGGTGGTGATTCACTTTGGTTCTGGATTTTCGGATTAGTGAAAATGGAAATTAGTAGTTTTGGGTGTTTGCCGTTCATTCGGAACTATCTTTTTTCGTTTTTTTCTGGTTTGATTTTCCTAGCTAGTGGCTCTGTGGGAATTCAGAAAAAGTGTTGTGTGGTTTGGGTTGCTAGTGTTTGTTACAGGCTGTCAGTTTTATTTGTTCGTGGTAGAATCTACTTGGTGTATTCTTGGTGTGGAAGTGAACATAAAGGTGTTTGCCGTTCACCTTTTATTTAAGTTCTTCTATTTCAGTTGTTACATTAAGAAGTTGGCTACCCCATATCTTCAGTTGGCAGTTTTTGTTAGGGAATTGTTTGGAGTTTTGTTTGTTCTGGATCTTTCCTGTTCGTTTAGGCGTGTTCCGTTCTCTCGTTTTTGGTTTCCGTATAATTCCCCCTTTCCATCTCCTCCCTTTTCACCCTTTACTGTGGTTCTTTTTCCACCCGTGGTGGTGGTGCAATCTCCTTAGTATGGCTGATTGCCTGATTGGATATTCACCTACTTTGCGGCTTTTTGCCGGTTCGTCGATTGCGTTGTGTTTGGATGGTTGGTCGGTCTTGCAACTTCTTGGTCCTTACTGGATGATTGGAAAGAGGTTTGAAATGTATCGGATAGCAAATGTGGTAGAATGGTTTTATGCTTGGCGAGTGTTTGGTTTGTTTTCCATGTTTCCTAGTTATTTTAGTTTGTATTGTTTCTTTCTGGGATTGGTTGAAAATCCGTGTATTAAGTAATCTTTTTAATCTATATCAATTTGAACAAAAAAAAGAAAAAGAAAAAATCAAGTAAGTGAATGCCCAAATCAAAAGCATAACTGAACTTTTCTTTGCCTGGTTTTAATAACACATATGGAACATGTGTTATGAATTAAACTGCTATCATATGTATAAACTAAAGCAGCGACAGCGGCCATCATGCAAGTCATAAAATAATAATAAAAAATGTAAAAGGAGCGACAACGTCCATCATGCATGAGAATTTTATTATACTAATATATGGCTTCACAATCAAGTGTGCTTTTCGTGTAATCAATAATCCTTTTTTTTATACGATTCTTAATATTATTAACATCAAAACAATGATATTGAAAACAGCGGCCATGCATTTAGGAGAAATCAGAAGCTAACAAACTTCTTATTCAACTATTTGCATCTTTAAGAGAATTTCAATCGAAGTCGTATAATTAATAAAAAGTAAAAAATTATCTTAATTTATTCTATAATAAATTCAATATAGGAGGCTCTGATACCATTGTAGGGATTTGGTGTTTAATCAAAACCCATAAATATACTAAATAATCTATACTGCAAATATTAAGAGTCTTACAAATCTATACCTTCTGTGTTTAGTTTTTCTCTTTAGATGGGGATGAAAGAAAGAACAGAGCGTGTATGATCTGGGGACCATAACCCCCTTCTTATAATTCTGTGAACGTGCGTTCAGTTAAGAATAAGAAGTTATTAGAAGTTAATAATTAATAACTTCTATTATATCCAGTTTGACCCCTCAATAAACTAGAAATAATATAATAGTATCTACATTTTAATTCCATGACACTTTTATTCCCCTAGTCCAATTATTAGCTTTATTAGACCATAATCAATTGGATAAAACTTTTACGATAACAATACACATTTAATATTAACATATGTGAGCCCATAATTATTACAATTTCTAACAGACATAACTAAACCTAGTGAAGTCATTATAATAGTGATAAAATAATGTTTCCTACGTCTAGTTTGAACAATCATTAGGCCGCATATGTCTTAATGAATTACTTGCAATGTGTACTCAACTCATTTAGTCTTTCAAAATGCCATCAAGTTGGAAAGTTGCCTTTAGTCAGTGAACCCAAAAGGTTTGCGTTAGCCAACAAATTCATGAAGTCTTGACCAATCGACGTAGTTTAGCATAACATATACTTTTTTCTACGTTAAAACTACTAGAAGAAGTATTTGTAGAATAAAAACTACTAACATAATAACTATCAAATGAGTTATCATCATTTAGTACAATTAAACCATGAGAAATAAACTAGAAGCATAATACTTAGTGTAATAATAGAATCTAATTTTTTGTTGTTCAATGCATATTAAAACCTAATCCTAGAAGAACAGTAACCGAGACTAAGTTCCGTTAAATACCAGGTGCGTAAAGTACATCATGCAGGTACAAGTTTTGACCACCTCGCAAGTTCAACTTGCATGTGTCACCTCCTTTGATTTCAACCTTGTTGTTGTCACCTACATATATCTACCTAGTTCCCTATGATATTCGACGGCACTCTACACATGCCTCTTGATCTTAAGCTACACGGTCTTTCGAATCTGAATCCACAATTCACAAACGCTTAGAATCATATAGCAATACAGTAGTAGAAACATAAGCAAAATAAAATAAAATAAAATGACATTGCTACCTTCCTAGGCTCGCCACATTCACGAGCGTAATGACCAATCTTTTCACAATTAAAGCATTTCGTCTTACTCTTGTCGTTCTTCTTACGTGAATGTTTTCCCTTATTGTAACCACCGTTTTTGTTCTTCTTGAAAGCATGTTCATTCTTGTTTTTGTTCTCATAGTTCTTGCGCTTATTGCCGGAATCTTTGTGGGAGTTTAACCTAGGAACAATAACCTGACCGTGAGACTTAATTGCTTCTATACGTTCATCTTCTAACGTCACATGATGAGCGACATCATCGAAAGTTTTGATATTGTCATCGTGAGTCAAGTTTATCTTCAAATGTTGCCAGTTATTTGGAAGAGATCGAATCACAGCTTGAACCTGTTGTTCATCAGTAAGGTTATAACCAGCAGCTTTAAGTTCCATAATCATGTTAGCCATCTCCTGAAGATGTTGCTGCATGGTTTGATTAGGCTTCTTCTTAAAAGTATCAAACTTAATGGTCAATTCACGCAACTTAGTCACAGTCGTACCCCCGAACTTCTCCTTGAGAGCATTCCACATCTTGTTAGCAGTGGGGTATTGGTCATACTCATAGACAAGGTCGTCATGCATGGAGTTTATCAAAATGACTCTAGCAGTGTAGTCTTTCTTTTTCCACTTCTCATAAGCCTCCATATTCATTCTGTTTTGAGATGTGTTGTCTTCCACTGGTAGAGTCATGACATTGTTAATAGCCTCAAGAACATCTTGTTCCTCTAGAACGTATTGTATCTTGATCTTCCAAAGACTATAATTCTCACCATTCATTTTGTCTTCTTTGTTGAGATCCATAATGATGGTTTTTGATGCCATTTTCTATTAAAGTAAGAAAATTCCGTTAGTATATATACATTTATTTAACAATCCAATAGTAAATATAAATAAGATAACAAACAAGTGAAAAAGAAAGTTCCCTATATTTTTAATCATAAATCTTCATATATGTTCGTTTTAATCATTTATTCAATTTTATTAATAACAAAATAGATTCTCCCACTATATCTAACCTAAATAGATTAATATAATATGAAAAACAACTAAATATATAGTATACAGATATAAATAGCATTTATATTTAATAAAAGATACGACTAACAAACACAAACATTTACAAATCAAAAATAAAAATTAGAAAAAGAATCAACACAACATAAAAAAACTTTCACTTTAATCGTTTTTTTTCTTTTTCGAATCATATATTGCTCAAGAGAAAGCTGAAAAGAAATGTCCACTTCATTTATATTTCTTTTACGGATCTTTCTCTTCCTTTTTTATTTTTAAACCAAAAATTCAAAGTATATACAATCTCTCTATTCAGATGTTTATATTAGCAACGCAACATTAATTAAAATTACACAATTGCATAATTCTACACATAAATAAAATACATCCTTAATAGAATTGTTATATCGTCCAAAAAAAAAAAAAATAGAATTGTTATATATGTCCCACGTCTCTGAAAAGTAACTTCACATATATCACGAGTGATACTACACATATTGTTTCGATGAAAAATTTATAAAAAAAAAAGTTACATGCTATAATATCAATGGTAAATAAAATTAGATAAACAATTGCACGAGAAGTTTTAATAAATTACCTCTTGAACCAGCGGAAAGAACGAATCAACGAAAACAGAATATCTTGTCGACGGTGAATTCTTTTACTTAAAGAAAACCTTTTGATTTCACAATTTAGCACCGTTTTGAGTATTGATGTGTGAGTATAGAATTGTTTTCCTGAGCAACTCTTTTTTAATACATCAGTAGTGGGAGGTTATTAAGAAGTTATATACTCTATTTTAATATTATAAGTAGTGGGAGGTTATTAAGAAGTTATCAGATAACGATGTATCTGATAAATCTCAACTTCTATTATTTTGAATTTTAAAAATCAAACTTAATTAACTTATATAAATTATAAATAGCGGACAAAATAAATAATTATTTAATTGTTTTTGTAAAAAAAAAAAAGATTATATATTTTTTTTTCATACATAGGGCGGATCCTTAGTGGGACCAGGGGGGGCTCAAGCCCCCCCTGAACTCGTAAATTTTATGATACGTAAATGTAATTTTGTCTCGAAAAATAATTAGTTTCCTCTGAACGTTTATGTATAACATGCATGCTCTAAGAAACACATAAGTTATTGTGGCGTAGTGGTTTAGTATCTTTACATAGTAGTATTTAGAAAGGAGGTTAGGTGTTCGAATCTTAGCATTTGTTTTATCTTTTTTCCAAATACACAAATAATAGAAAATCATTTCTAAACTAAATTTGATTTGATTTGATTTGAAAATAAGTTCAATATAAAATAAGATTTTAACTTTATTCTTATATTTTAATTTTTAACAAAAAAAATTCTTATTTTTTAAAATACTAGATTAAAGTTATAAATTTGTTAATTTTCATAAAATCAACTTATTAAATATTGCAATTTTTGTATACGAATACGTGTCTCTATTTTGAATTTGAGGGTAATAATACTTAGTAAATTATTATTTACATTATTTCAATATTTAATTTTTGTAGATAATTTATTCATCATATTTATTAATTAGAATATTAATATAACATATAGTATATTAATATAATACTAACGATACTATATAAATTAAGTGTAATGGTGTTGATTTGTATATTTTTTGGATAAATGCTAACTGCTAAGTTTATCAACTAAAGAGACGAGAAACATGATAGTGTTAAATTCTCATATTTGCATTTTTACACTGGTAGTTATATATTTATGTATCATATTTTTACCTTAAAAATTAAAAAAAATTAACTCCGAACTCCTATATATTTCAAGCCCCCCCTCAATTTAGTGTCTGGATCCGCCACTGCTGCTTAGCAACCCATTCGACACTGGCATTCTCTTCCCTCGAGATAGGGAAGAAGTTAACAAGTTTACTACGGTTATTACATGAAACATAAATAGTATCTAAAAAAAAGTTTCAAACTTTACAATACTTTCTTCTAAGTTGTTGCACGTTCTTGAGATTATCGCTCAAATCCTAATATGTTGTTTAGACAACATTTTGGCTATCAACACTGCATTGTAAACACCAATAAGTTCTACAACCTCCACTGAATTAGCTTCAAATGTCTCTCCATAATTTTTTTTATTTTAGGTGGAGCTTTTATGTTCCAAATCAGCTGCCCAACCTTCACGTTTCTTAAGTGTAAGGTTTAAGGTTTTTATGCTACTCTTCTTTTATCCTCAAATAGTTTTTTTTATAATTGAGTAAATTCTTTTTGTTGTAATATTTCCATCTAGCACAAGATCCCAATAAGAGGAATCATTTAAGTAATTAACATGAGTCAAATACTTATAAATTTATCAGTTATATTTTTATCAAAAGTGTTATATATGAGCTCTTTGTCCCAGATAGCTGTGTTATGATAAAAGAGTTGTTCAACTTTAGTGAGTGTGCATTCAAATGGTGTATTTATGTTCTTTACCCTTGTTATCCAAGCATGACTCTAAATGAGGAGGTTGGATAAGGTATACGTAAACTACAAATGGAAGACTATTCTCATATCCAAAGTTTAGCCATCTGGCCTCGTTCACTCTGGCCATGCCCTGATCATCATTCAGTTACTTCTGCATTGTGGCTAGCCGCTTCGGCCTCATATCTTTAGGTTTGTGTTGGCATGGTATCTACACAAGGGGTTTCAAATGCCTTTTCAGGAGAATTGGGATGTGTGCCATAGTGAAAATATCTAATCTATGCAAGGACACTTACAAACATGGAAAAATAACATCTTTGGAGCTATCAATACATAGAAATATCTCAGGAGCTATGAATACTAAGAAACGTCTTTGGATATATCAATAAATAGAAATGTATATCGTTAATCAAGATATAGGGTCCTGATACAATATTTCAGAGATAGTATAACTCATCGTTCTTTTGATATGCAAACGTGTGAGAAATGAGTACTTGAGTGTGTTACAAAAGGAGGAAATGTTTTGGTTTTAGTTATCGAAGGAAAAATGGATTTGGTTGGGTGATAAAATTACATAGATTTACCATTTATCTACCATAATAAAAAGGAAGTCATAGTGGTTTTTGCAACAAAGGGTTGTGAAAAATAATTGGGTCTTTGGGTAATAGAACAACAAGTGTTAGCATGGGATTCTTGTGAGAAGTTGTATTTGGTGGCGAGTGAATGACTTTAAAAAAAAACATATACCAATTTTAGAGAAATTACAAATTTCTAAACTAGTTAGGTTAGCTAAATTAATTAGGCTTTAAGTTTTGTTTTGAGAGGTCCTTGAAAATAAGAAACCTAGTTATGATTTATATGTAACTATGCATGGTTGGTATGCATATATAATGTGAGATCGACCGAGATGCTAAACTTTCAATCCACTCACGCTATTAAAATAAGAGTTTGTAACTCCAAAAATTATATGAAAGTGTAATATCCCTTTCCATACCTACTTATAATTCAAATGAATAATTAGAAAATAATTAGGTAAAATGTCAAGATATATAAATTAAAAGGAATCATTTTTTTTATAAAATAACAATAACAAATAAATTTAAAGAAATCACAGGTGGAATCCACTAATCGATATTTATTGTCTGGACATGGTCAAGAAAAATAAATCAATAATTTCACCTCATTTCAAATATAAAACCATCTCGTACTCTGCATCCAAACCGTTGGTTATATTCGAAACTCTTGAAAACAGACAATCTCTTTATCAAAATTCTCTTCATCTTCACTATTACCTTTATTCGATCTTCAATTATAAACCGACATACATTATTCTGCCACATCATATATCAACCACATCCTATTAATTATTTAACAAAAAATAAATTAAACAAAATTACAGCTGGTATCCACTATCTTCTGTTTTCTACGTGAACCTGGTCAAGAAACGTTAATTTATAATTTTATCTCATTTTAAATATAAAACCACCTCGTACACTTCACCCAAACTGTTGGCTATATTTGAAACTCTTAAATAAAAAAAATTTATTTTTCAAAATTCTCTTTATCTTTACTACGAAAATTTCCTCTGACCTCCAATTATAAGCTGACACACATAATTCTGCCATATCATCATACCAAGGACCACCTATAATTAGCTGACAAAATAAATTTAAAAAAAAAATTACAACTGGTATCCACTAACTTCTATCTACTATTTGATTCTGAACCTGGTCAAGAAAAATTTATCAATATTTCACTTTATTTCAAATACAAAACGCGTTAAAAAATAAATACAATACCACCTCGTAATCTCTACCCAAAACTGTTGGCTCTACTCGAAACTCACAGCTGGTTTAAGATTTGCATATATATATATGACGGGTATACTTTCATTAACACACTTCATCTGCTAAATTTCTTACTTAAAAACATCCGATCTCTTTTCTAAAATCCTCTCTTTATCCATCCCTAAATCCACCTTCAATCTTTCTAACTTAAAAACCTTCGATTTCCTTTTTAAGATCCTCTCTATCTCCATCTCTAAATCTGCCTTCAATCTCCTTGCTCTGCTATATCAACATTACATCCGTTTTACGGAAATTATTGTCAAAAACAAAAATATCAAGTAAGTGTTTTTTAATATATGTCAATATTTTTTTATTGCTAGTAACACCCCTACAATGTTTTGCCAAATTTTATAAATCATACATACACTAAATTTGAATTATATGGTACTTGATGTAGTAAGATCTACACAATAGTATGCAAATAATTTTTTTTTGAAAGAGAAATATATGTAGCAACATAAATATAATTAAGTATCTACTACATTTTCAAGTTGACCAAAAACCCCCTATTTATATCACTAATTTGAAAAATTAATAAAACAAAAAGGAAAGCTTACTCTCTACATTTCTCTTTATTATAGATCTCTCTCGCTTTGAAAATGTCGAAATCACCATGGGGAAACATCGGCGCGTGGGCTGCGGAAGCCGAACGTGAGGAGGCTGAAGAACTCGAAGCTGCTTCCAAAGCTGCTGCCGCTGCCGCAACTGGCGGCGGCGGAGCTTCCAAGAGCTTTCCGTCTTTGAAGGAGGGGGTGACCACTGCATCTAAGCAAAAAAAGAAAACGAAGATGTCGTTACAGGAGTTCACGTTGCAGGGCAGCTATGGTTCGTCAGCGGCGCCGACTAGGCGTATGCCGGAGGAGATGATACATCTACCTACTGGGCCGAAGGAACGTTCTGGGGATGAAATGTATCAAGGCCGTCTTGGAGGAGGGTTTTCAAGTTATGGGACACGACCCGGTGGTGGTGGGGCACCGGGTCGGATCCGTGACCAGGATTCAGACGGTTCATGGGGCGGAGGTTCTCGAAGAGGTTACGGGGGTTTTGAAGATGATCAGCGAAGAGGACCACCATCTAGGGTTTCTGAATTTGAGCAAGCACCATCTCGTGCTGATGAAGTTGATAATTGGGCGTCAATGAAGAGATCTCAGCCAGTATTAGACCGTCCTAATCGTTACACCTCACTCGGAGGTACTGGTGGAGGGTTTTCTAGGGCTGATGAGGTTGATAATTGGGCTAATATGAAGAAACCATTACCACCACTAGCTGGAGGACCAGGTGGTAGGTCATCCTCTTTTGGGTCGGGCTTCCGCAGCAACGAAACGAGGCCCGGCCCGGAAACGGAGCGTTGGACTAGAGACGTAAACAACCAAGAGCCGCCACAGAAATTCGTGCTTGAACAACCTGCTGTGAAAGTGAACAAACCAAACCCCTTTGGAGCAGCAAGGCCAAGGGAAGAGATATTAGCTGAGAAAGGATTGGATTATAAGAAGCTGGACATGGAAATTGAAGGTAAGAAAGTGGCAGCCACTAGTCGCCCCACCAGTTCTCACTCTAGTAGGCCCGGAAGTGCTCATTCCGAGAGGTCTGAAGGAGGTTTAGATGTGCCTGTCAAACCTAAGCCAAAGGTGAATCCATTTGGAGATGCTAAACCTAGGGAGGTTTTGCTTGAGGAGAAAGGTTTGGACTGGAGGAAAATTGATTTGGAATTGGAGCATAAACGCGTTGATAGGTTCGTATTCATTCTCTTTTCTTAATACTATTCGCATTCTATATATCAATTTGTGTTATATAATGTTCAAACACTATTTATGTGCTTAAATAATAATTGCAATGTTTCACTAGAGAAAAATGCTTATGTGGTTTATTTTTGTTAGTATACCTATTACACCCCATACATTTGATGTTACTTAATTTCGTATAAGAAACAATCTTTAAAAGATATTGTTGAATTTACTAGTGAACCAGAAAGTTAAGTTTATTTCTTTCTAAGCACACACACGTAACGTATTGAATGATAGATTTTATTCCATTATGCTGATTACTCGTAACAATTATTTCGCTTGTTCTCTAAATAAATAATATTATAGGCCTGAGACAGAAGAGGAAAAAAGCTTAAAGGAAGAAATCGAAGTTCTGAAAAAGGAGTCTGTGGAAAAATCAGGTGAGGAACAAGAAGGTTTAAATGCTAAGGTAGTTGAAAAAGAAAAGGAGTTGGAAGTTCTAATCCGTGAGCTAGATGATAAGGTAAGATTTGGGCAAAAAGGTAGCGAAAGACCAGGGTCTGGGGCAGGGAGGTATAATGGCCCACCACCGGTGAGAGTTTCATCTCACTTTGAAGAGGGTAGAGGAGGAGGAGGTGGTGACTTTATGGATAGACCTCGGTCACGTGGCACTGGTGAGCCATGGCCGAGGCAGAACGATGATCGGAGAGGTGGTTATGGTGGTGGTGGTAGGGACAGAGGTTTTACCGGAACTAGAGACATGGATAGGTATTAATTTTCTGTTTTGTGATATTGAAATTAGGAAATTTATTAATTGATTTTAAATATGATTGTTTTGGCAGGCCAAGAAGCAGAGATAGATGGTGATCGAGTTTCAAGTGGTGACTGTGGTGTGAATCTTTAATCTTATTTTGATGTGCTGTGAGGAATTGAGGGTAGTAGGAGGAGAGGATATGAGAGGAGATATTTTGGTACTAACGAAACCACATTGTTATCTGTGTAAAAGTTGTTTTCTTTTTTTTCTGTTTCATTTTCGGTCTTTCGAGACAAGGAGACCTGTTTTTGCGAATTATGGTTTATTTAATGTAATGCACATTTAGTCCCTCTCTTCTTTTATTCATGTATGCTTTCTGTTTTTGGTGTTATTGGCCTGTCTAACAACTAGCGGAAAACAACTATAGATCCCGAATTTACCCTCCTAAGTTGTAGAGGGAAAGGTGAAACCTTAAATAAAAGATTAATGATGAGAGATAAATAAAATTCTTGAATCAGGTGAGTGATGCATATGAGGTTATGATTGGGTAGAAAAATAACTCACGACTTTCTCAACGGGGTTTAACCAATTGTGGTTTTTGCAAGTCACTTATTTTGATTAAAAAATAGACACCTTACCTTGTAAGTGGGTCCTAATCCAAAGGAGGTTTTTAAATTGTGGAAACTGATTATTTAGGCCCCGCTAAATTCGGGGTGATTCTCTTAGAAGTCTTTCAACAAGATTTATCCTATATCATGAGTCTGTTATAGGACCATCATTCACCTCTATAAATAAAGATTGTACAAGATGAATAATTGTCCAATATTATCCTAATAGCCTCAATCCAATGACCCAGAAGTCATACTTCTCTTGTCCCTTCACTAACTATAGTTAAATATATCATGAGGTTAAATTCACCTACTAACAAAGTTCCATAACACCCTAAATTCCTCAGCCAATACCTACCCCTGCTGGTGTAAAGTTCAACTTTTCAATGTAACAAACTATACCAATTTAGTATGTATTAACTTACAAATGTAGCTCACATCACTTGTCACACAACTTGCAGTCCTATGGCAGTTACAAAAGCCATCATTGGCCGCTTGATCGTAAGTCATGCATGACACAACTTATTTGAGCATTATCTATATAATTAACTCAAACTTTATTCTCAACGTACCATCTCTCTTGTCTTAAAAGGGATAGTAAGAGATGGTTTTAAATACTAATAAGAGATGTTTTAAAATAAAACATATATGTAACTTAATATACATAATCTGTCACTTTTGACTGAAACTATACATATATTGAGACATATTGATATACTCGGGAGTTTATCCGCTAGTGGTTAGACTTCACCGATCTTTGATAATTAAGATACTCCACCAATTGAATTTCACATCAGAAAAAAAATGTATGGTCTCTAAATTTATTTATATAATAATAAAAGTCTACAGAATATATATTTATTTAAAGTTAACATCTAATATTCTTAATTCAAAGTTTCTAAGTTTCGTACATGACTTTCTTACCATAATATTGTATCTAAAAGTTACTACTTTTCAGCATCAGTAGTTATCTAGTTGATGTCCTTTTTTGCCTTTTAGCTTCACGTGAAATATTGGTTCATGATGAGCCAATTGTTGTGTTTTGTTTGTATAAACCAGTATAACAATATAGAAACTAATGCAAAAATAAAATAAAAGTAAATAAATAAATAACTTTACTTGTCGAGGCTCGGATTGGATCCGATGTCTTTAAGGTATTTAGGCCACGTACAGGTGTCTTACGTTTGCTGGCTTCAACCTCCAGGATACAACGACAAAACTATTCAAAAGAAACTGACACATGAATTCTTAAGAATTTCAACGAACTTAATAATGCTGCTTCTTTCTATCTCTCTCTTATAATTTTAATGCTTTTGAAAAATAAATGAATAAAATGGTTTAGTTGGCCAACTATTTATAGAAAATGAAAAGGTGGCTTATCAAAGGTTGTGATGTTTCAATTTGGAGTTACGTTGTATTAATTTAAGATACAATGTTTACTTAAAAGACCAAAAAAAAAACTTGGGCTGGTCCAAATGGTATGAACCTAAGGCCCAAAAGCCCAACAAAGGTATAGACCTAAGACCCAAAAGCCCACAAAGCTAATGGTCCAGGTTCAACCCTACCTAAGGCCCAACAAAGCTATAGACCTAAGGCCCAAAAGTTTAACAAAGCCTTTTTTTTCTTTCTTTCTTTCTTTTCTATATAAAAAAAGAAATAAAATAACATATATGTTTTTTTTCCTTTTAATTTCTCCAAATTACATGACTCAATTTTTCATTCAATTTCAAATGATTTTAACCAAGTGAATATATTACGTTAATCTTTACAACTTGAATAAACGTATTAATATCCGAATCATTTCATTAAATTGAGTCACCGACTAACATCGTAAACATGGTCAACACTTGGGTAGAATCCCATTTGTCCAACAATCCCCACATGAATGAAAATTGACTAACCACCTTAAAATATTATGCAAAAGAATGCTAAACACTTGAGAGAGAGAGATTGAGAGAGAAGCGTAGAAGAATACTACATCGAGAAAGGTAGCTTTTGGCCTTGAACCTTCTGTAGTAAGAGCTATCGGATTTACTTGCTAACTAGTGAACGTGATGTCTTGAACTATTTAGCTTTTTGTGTAAACCAAGACAATAGAACTTACATAGTATACTTCCAAACATTATATGGTTCTCACGGTTGTGTCCATCTACGGCCCTGGACAACTCCTAGTATTTCATGAATAACCGTCAAAGAATTTCGCCTTTAACAATTCTCGTAGGGTGGCCCTACCCATGTTATTCATATAGGTGGTCTTTTGTCGAGATTATTCTGCATTACTCTATCTTATGTTATCTAATATACAAGAACCATTAAAAGTTTAACTTATCCTTCACTTTTACAAGTAGCACTGTTTTATTTTGTCCTAGGAATGGTTTGGGGAGGTATCCCCACAGTGCGTCGCACCAAGTTACAGTTTCATGATTCAGTTTTCCCTTTGAACCTAGATTGTGGGATCTCCACTCTGCTAGGTAGGGTTCCCATCATGGCAACTCAGCTTTCCTAGGCTTAAAACCCATTCCCCTTGACAACACTCGCACTTGCTCTCTTTGTAGACCTTTGGTCAGTGGATACGCTATATTATCCTTTGATCGAACATAATCAATTGTGATAATTCCGTTTGAGAGCAATTGTCTAACGGTATTGTGTCTACGATGTATGTGTCTAGACTTACTGTTATACATTTCATTTCGTTCCCAATGGCACATTGACTATCTCAATGTATGCAGATAGCTGACACAGGTCTAAAGCTATAAACTCAGAGTCCATAGTAGATCTGGCTATGCATGTTTTTCTTAGTAGATTTCCAAGACACAGCTGCTCCTCCTAACATGTAGACAAATCCACTTGTGGATTTTGAGTTGGTGGAGTCTGATATCCAGTTTGCATCACTGTATCCTTCTAGTACAGCTGGATATCCTGTGTACAACAACCCTGCGTTCATAGTGTATCTAAGATACCTTAGAACTCTTACAATAGCAATCCAGTGGTTCTTCCCCGGATTATGTGTAAACCTACTTAGCTTGCTTACTGCATGTGCTATATCTGGCCTAGTGCAGTTCATTAAGTACACGAGACTCCCAATAATCCGAGAGTACTCCAACTGGCTGATCATATCACCAGTGTTCTTAGCAAGATGTAAATTTACATCAACAGGTGTCTTGGCGATATTTGTGTCGCCATTAGTAAATTTGTTTAATAATTTCTCAATATAGTATTACTGAGATAGTATAATACCTTCAGATATTCGGAGAATCTTGATTCCCAAAATAACATCTACAAGGCCTAGATCTTTCATGTCAGACTTACTTGAAAGCATCCTTTTGGTGAATTTAATCACATCATTGTTACTTCCAATGATTAACATATCATCCACATATAAACAAACAATGACATATCCAGTCTCATTTCGTTTTACATAAACGCATTTGTCACATTCATTGATCTTGAAATCATTCGAGATCATGAATCTATCAAATTTGTCATGCCATTGCTTCGGTGCCTGTTTTAAACCATATAAAGATTTAACAAGCTTACATACTTGCTTCTCCTTACCTGGAACTACGTAACCCTCAGGTTGTTCCATATATATCTCTTCATTTAGTTCTCCATTTAGGAAGGTTGTTTTTACATTCATTTGATGTATTTCAAGCTTGTATATTGAAGCTATAGCGATTAACATTCGAATGGATGATATTCTTGTGACTGGAGAATAAGTATCAAAATAGTCAAGTCCTTCTTTTTTACTATAACCTTTTACAACAAGGCGAACCTTGTATTTTTCAATTGACCCATCGGTCTTTAGTTTCTTCTTGAATATCCATTTGCATCCAAGTGGTTTATTCCCAGGAAGGAGATCCACTAGTTCCCATGTATGGTTTTGCATAATGGAATCTATCTCGCTATTTACCGCTTTTTTCCAGTATGGGGCGTCAGGGTTTGACATAGCCTCCTTGAATGTTCGCGGTTTGTCATCTAGCATGTAAGATAGAAAGTCAGGACCAAAAGACGTAGAGGTTCTAATCCGCTTACTTCTTCTTGGTTCTCCTTCATTTGGCAATGATTTTTTATCTTGCTTTTCAGTCGGCAATGATTCTTGATCTTGCTCTTCTTCAATTGCATCACGTGTTCTTTTTAAGGAACCAGATTCTGGTGTGGTCTTGTACGGAAAGGTTGTTTCAAAGAAATGTGCATTTCTTGATTCAGTCACCGTATTGACGTTAATGTCAACATGACAAGATTTGTGTACCAGGAATCTATATGCAACACTGTTGTGAGCATATACAATAAAGACGCAATCGATGGTCTTTGGTCCTATTTTGACCATTTTAGGAGCAAGAATTACTACCTTTGCCAAGCATCCCCACACTTTTAGGTATTTGAAGGACGGTGGTTTTCCTTTCCATAATTCGTAAGGAGTTTTATCTACCTTCTTGTGTGGTACCTTATTGAGGATGTGATTTGCGGTGAGCAAAGCCTCTCCCCACAAGTTATGTGGTAACCCTGAGTTAATCAGCAAGGCATTCATCATTTCCTTCACCATGCGGTTCTTACATTCAACAATCCCGTTTTGTTGAGGCGAGTAGGGGGCAATGGTTTGATGGATGATTCCATGTTTAGCGCAAAACTCTTCAAAAGGAGACACATATTCTCCTCCCCTATCTATTCTAGGATTCTTAATCTTTTTTATTTAGTTGATTCTCAACTTCAGTTTTGTATTGCATAAATGCTTCTAAGGCCTCATCCTCACTTCGAATCAAGTATATTTGACAATACCTTGTGCAATCATCAATGAAATTTATGAAATACTTTTTACCACTTCTAGTTGCACAAATTTCAAGTCACATATGTCCCTGTGATTTAACTCTATAGGTACCAAACTCCTTTCTATAGATTTAAATGAGGTTTTTTGTTAATTTTGACTCAACGCATACTTCACATTCCTTTTGAGAATTGAAGTTCACATTAGATAGTAACCCGAAATTTACTAACTTATTTAATGAACCAAAATTAATATTTCCTAATCTATCGTGCCATAAATTAGGTGAGTCAAGGATATATTACTTTATCGGTTACATTTTGGTAGGTACTACTGTCATTACATTCATCTTAAATAAACCATCACGTAGGTACTCTTTTCCCACAAATATCCCACCTTTAGTGAGAATAGATTTATCAGACTTAAATACTAGTTTGAAGTCATTCTTACTCAATAACGAACCTGAAACTAGATTCCTTTTAATGTCAGGCACATGGAGAACGTTATAGAGACTCAACTCTTTTTCAGAAGTCATTATTAGAATAACGATTCCAGATCCAACTACTTTTGATGTAGAGAAATTTCCCATACATAAAGTCTCTTCAGTAGTTGCAACTTTGTCTATTTTGAACATACATGTCAGGTGGCCCAAGTATCCACCCACTAGTGTTTGGTATTGCCAACCAAATTTACTTTAGAAAGTACTGTAGTAAAATCAATCTTATTTGGTCTTAGTCATGGTTGCTTGACCTTATTTTCCTTTCATGGAATTGCCTTTACCCTCTGTGATTTTAGCCGTCTATTCCTTTACACAGATAGTCGTTTCCATTTAACCTCTTAGACTCCTCAACGGGTCTATAAGAGTCGCGATCATGTCCCACAAATATATTTTCCATAAGTGAAATTGCTGATGGTATGTTGTTACCGATTCCATCATTTCTAGACATATTGTTTATCTTGGTAGACATCATTTCAAATACCAAGGATTACACAATATTATAGATAATTCAAACAAACGAATTATTCAACCTTTATCACTAAAAGACAACACAAAAACTTGATTCTTTCTTACGACAAAATGATTAAATTAATTTTAATTTTCCAAGTTTTTATATTCTTGTTAGTCCCCCAAGTTTTTATATTCTTGTTGTAGAGGATCGAAGAAATTAAAGAGATAATCAATTCACGTAAAAGAAGAATCTCAATCAATTAAGAATTCTTTTAGCGGAAAATTTTCAAACCACAAGGTTCAACAAGTATGCCGATACTAGCAAGATTGATATTAGTAAAAACCACACTAATATTACAACGTAATATGACGTTAGTAAGCGAGTATTTTTCTAGTATGTATACACAAGCCTAGAAATCAGAATAAGAGAAAGAAATAGAATGTAATATTCATGTTTTGTATACACAGACCCAAAAAAAAATTCCAAAAGTAAGGTTTATAAAAACATAAAAAGAAAATGTTTTCTGGTTTATACCACGTGAATCATAAATACCTTAAATTGTTGTGTTTTGTTTGTATAAACCAGTATAACAATATAGAAACTAATGCAGAAATAAAATAAAAGTAAATAAATAAATAACTTTACTTGTCGAGGCTCGGATTGGATCCGATGTCTTTAAGGTATTTAGGCCACGTACAGGTGTCTTACGTTTGCTGGCTTCAACCTCCAGGATACAACGACAAAACTATTCAAAAGAAACTGACACACGAATTCTTAAGAATTTCAACGAACTTAATAATGCTGCTTCTTTCTATCTCTCTCTTATAATTTTAATGTTTTTCAAAAATGAATGAATAAAATGGTTTAGTTGGCCAACTATTTATAGAAAATGAAAAGGTGGCTTATCAAAGGTTGTGGTGTTTCAATTTGGAGTTACGTTGTATTAATTTAAGATACAATGTTTACTTAAAAGACCAAAAAAAAAAACTTGGGCTGCTCCAAATGGTATGAACCTAAGGCCCAAAAGCCCAACAAAGGTATAGACCTAAGACCCAAAAGCCCACAAAGCTAATGGTCCAGGTTCAACCCTACCTAAGGCCCAACAAAGCTATAGACCTAAGGCCCAAAAGCTTAACAAAACTTTTTTTTTCTTTCTTTCTTTCTATTCTATATAAAAAAAGAAATAAAATAACATATATGTTTTTTTTCCTTTTAATTTCTCCAAATTACATGACTCAATTTTTCATTCAATTTCAAATGATTTTAACCAAGTAAATATATTACGTTAATCTTTACAACTTGAATAAACGTATTAATATCCGAATCATTTCATTAAATTGAGTCACCGACTAACATCGTAAATATGGTCAACACTTGGATAGAATCTCATTTGTCCAACACCAATTGCACATCAAAACACGCATTATAAAACACGAAGAGCATAACAATCAAACAATGGTCCAGCTAGCTACCTATGAAAGATTGTCTTCACATATACATACATATATAATGGCAGAACAAGGGAACATTGAAAATTGCAATGCCCATAGAAGACTCTCCCCATTGGCCATTGATCACGAAGTAAAATATAAATTAAGATAAAATTGAGTTAGCGATTCTGGCCATAGCTCAAGGGAGCCACCGGTTCCCAAATTTTCGACAACCCCAAATTTTTAATTTTTTACATTTATATATATATTTGAATTCTGTAATATAACACGTTAAATTATTAATAAAGTATATAAGAATACAAAAGGGAAAATGACCCAAAAAATCAAAATAATATTATTTTCAGCCCAATAACATCAATGACAAAATTTCTTCCCAATAACATCATTAACTAAATTTTGTCCTTGATGGGAATCGTCCTTGACGGGAATCGTCCTTGACGGGAATCGTCCTTGATGGGAATCGTCCTTGACGGGAATCGTCTTTGATGGGAATTGTCCTTGACGGGAATCGTCCTTGACGGGTAAACATGTAATCTTATAATAGTAAGTTAATGGATGATTCTTTGGGGCAAGTATAATATTATTTTGATTTTTTGGGTCATTGACCCAATACAAAATTCAAATCCTTTATTAAAGAATAAACACTTAGTAAATTGTTATTATAAGTAAAAAAAGATATTCCATTTTTTCCATCTTTTGAATTTAAAGGCCAGTCTTAAAATTCTGAAAAATAAAAAAAGTATAACTTTAAGTATTTGAGACATTTTTTGAAATATAAATTTATATTTTGTGATTCTTTTTAATACATCCGAGAACTATTTTTGACTCGGGATCATTGACTTGGTATAAATCTGTACCGTTTAGAAAGAGAATTAAGACTCTAACTAGTTGAATTAAGTCTGGTTTATTTTATGATTTTTTAATCCCTATTAGAAATAGTTATATTCTTATTCTGGTTTTTTTAATGTTTAGCCTTTACTTTAATTTATTAAAAAAACCAAGTACCCAATGTTTATGATCAATCTAAATCAACGTTCTAACTTTTAACTGCCGCCTACCAAAAAAATAACTAAATCCATCTTTATGTATCATTTTATTTTATTTATATATGTGAACTTGTCTTTAGCTTCCTCCTATCATTGAGCATAATCAACTTAAGCCACCACCTCCACCTTCACCTCCTACTCTAGACACTCTAGTTTTCAGTGTTTAACATCAAAAATGGAGTTCCAATGCATGAGAAGAAATCTACTAAATATAGTAGTGTTGTTGATATTATCACTTCATCTACTTCCTAAGATAGTATATGCTGCTCCTAGTGCTAGACATCAACACCGCCATTGCAAATTTCCGGCGATTTTTAACTTTGGTGACTCAAATTCCGATACAGGTGGCTTGTCTGCGGCTTTTGGTCAAGCCCCTTCCCCCCATGGAGAGTCCTTTTTCGGTGGTCCGGCTGGTCGCTACTGTGATGGCCGCCTTGTCATCGATTTTATGTGTAAGACAGTTTCTTCTTCCTCCGCCTCATTTATCAACTCACCCAATATACTTATGACCGCATAAATACTCATTAACTATTTATCAACTCTTGTTCAAAGCATACATGTTTATAAGCGTTTAGAACAAAAAAAAAGCATACATACATGTTAATTTTTTTGTAAATGCAAATAATTTCATAGGAGTACGTTGTTTTATAAAATATCCGTTAGTTTGTCTGAAAAAAATCCATTGCATATCTTGGGGGTCCAGAGCGGTGCAAAAACTGTGAAAGATAGATACATGCTTTTGTCATTCAGCCTTCGGCCTACACGAGGTTTTTGCCATTTAGCCTTCCCGAGATACTTTAAACTATTCATCACGCCACTCTAATAATTTTCTTCATATTTTGATTTTTTGATCTAAAAATATTTTGTGCTAGTCTTTTATATTTTATTATCAATTTAAGTTTATTTCCAAAATACATACAGATATAATATATCTAGTTAACAATATATAGAACTTACCAATTTTCCATGGTTTTGAATTAGCCGAGAGCTTGCGATTGCCATACCTAAGTGCATTTCTCGACGCACTTGGATCAAACTTTAGTCATGGCGCAAATTTCGCGACTGCTGGCTCAACAATTCGACCTCAAAATACAACTCTAAGTCAAACTGGTTACAGTCCCATCTCTTTAAACGTTCAATTCAACCAATTTAACGACTTTCATCGCAGGTCACATATTATTCGCAGACAAGGTAACCTTTTTTCCAATTTTACCTTCCATTATTGTTATTAATAGAAAATTATTTATCAGCTTCAGAATGTAAACTGTTGATTTTGTTTGGTGAAATTATTTATAGGAGGAGTATTTAAGCAATTATTGCCAAAAGCAGAAGATTTTTCACGAGCTTTGTACACATTTGATATAGGCCAAAACGATATAACTGCTGGCTATTTTCTAAACTTAACATCTGATCAAGTTAAAGCATCTATTCCTGATATACTTGATCAATTCAGAACCTATGTTAAGGTATTACGTCTCAAACTCATGAAAGGTCTACATTAATTGTATTTTGTAAATCAAAAAATCAGAATTTTAATTCTACAAACAAAATTAGCATTAATTGTAGGTTCAAGAATAATTAGTAAAAGTTTCTAATCAACAAGGTTGCATAATTATCTTAAGCGGCTCACATTGAATGTGGCTTAGGCATGAAAAATTGCTTAATATCTTAATCTAGCCACATCAGGGGTAAAATAGATTTTGTTGAAAAATTATCTTAATACACAGAAAAAGACTGGTTTAAGGGAAATTGAACCCTACGTGAATCGAACACGCAACCTTCTGATCTGGAGTCAGACGCGCTACCATTGCGCCAAGGATCCTTGGTGAACGCTAACTGAATAGTATGCTATATCATCATAATTACATTGTTGGGATCAAATTTTCTCTACCTCAGCTTAAAACATGATCACTTCTTTTGTAACAAGTTTAGTTACATATTTTTAAAGAGTAAGATTAATCCTCGGACTGATCAAGAAGGAGACCTAAAAACTAAAACTGTTTTTAGTTGAGCCAATTTTGTAGGAAATTAGAGTTTTTAATATTTATGAGATTCTTCTTCACTCTTATGAGGTATGACTAATCCTCAACACAAATTAAGGAGGAGACCTTAGAATATAAATTGATTTCGAGCAAATTTTACCTGCAAAATTTGGAGTTCAATCTTTAATAAACAAGATTTCCCTACGCTCGTATGTGGTAAGAGTAATACCCGGTCAGTTTGAGGAGACTTTAGGACACAAATTGCACAAACTCTTGATATTGCGAATATTTTGCAGTCTAAATAATTGAAGGTGGGTTGTTTTGTTTTGTTTTGATTGTGTTGATGCAGAGCATATACGAACAAGGAGGACGGTCATTCTGGATACATAATACTGGGCCAGTTGGTTGTTTACCATACGTCATGGATCGTCTTTTACTCACAGCTTCCCAAATTGATAAAGCTGGGTGTGCTATTCCCATCAACGATGTGGCCCAATATTTCAACCGTCAATTGAAGGATATTGTGGTCCATCTTAGAGAAGATCTTCCATTAGCTTCCCTCACTTATGTTGATATCTACTCACTCAAATATACCCTTATCACCCAACCCAAAAGACATGGTACCATTTTGCCCTCTTTTTTCAATTATCAAACGTGAATAATATTTCATTTGATAGTTGGAACGTTATGAGTTGGATCTGATCACACAAATTTGCAGGCTTTGTGCATCCATTAAGAGCTTGTTGTGGGCACGGAGGAAAATACAACTACAATATCCATATAGGTTGTGGTGGGAAGATTAAAGAGAATGGTAAAGACGTGTTGGTGGGAAAAGCATGCAAGGATCCATCAGTGGTTATCAATTGGGATGGTGTACACTACACTCAAGCTGCTAACAAGTGGGTTTTTGACCAGATTGTGAATGGTGCATTTTCAGACCCACCAATTCCCTTGAACATGTCATGCAATAGGCAATAAATTAAGATCTTTGAGTCCCTAAAAAATACGTTGTTAGATAGCATCTAAATTAGTACGCCTTATCATTTTCGTCTAAAATGTAATATGTGTCGAGATGTATTGTTGCATTACGTGATTTATAACTTTTAAGTAAATCTTATGTGATTTTGTTTAAAATTATTTTTATCTTTTTTAAATGAATTTCTTGTGTGATGATACACCCTCCATCAACACGGAGTGGTTAGATAAAATTGATTCTAGTGTGATGATACACCCTCCATCTATTTCAGATCGCGCTTTGAAGTTAACATTAAATGGAATGAAAAGATACTATCCAAGTTAGTTCAAGTTTTTCAATATTTGGGCAACACATGATAAATACCTTGATACAATTAGAGAAGCCTGGAATCTGAATGTTAAAGGAAATGAGATGTTTAAAGTTTGTATGAAATTGAAAAATATAAAGAAAGCTCTCACAAAGTTCAATAAAATGTACTTCAGAAGAAATTCAAATGAGATTGATCACATTAAAACTCAGCTTGATAAAATGCAGTTAAAAATAATGAATGGAGATACAGAGTTGAGCTTATTACAGGAAGAGAATTTTCTTACAAATGAATTAGATAAAGCCATGATTATTCAATATAATATACTTAAGCAGAAGGCTAAATGTACCTTTGCTAATGACATGGATTGTAACTCTTCTTATTTTTACATATTGATTAAAGGAAGAGTGGCAAGGAATACTATAACTATGATTATCAAGGAAGATGGAGAAGAAATTACCAAACATGAGCTTATAAAAGAAGAGTATGTTAATTTTTATAAAAATCTTCTTGGCACTAAAGATGTGAATGAAGAGGTTTGCTCGAGTTTTGTAATCAAAGAAGTAATTAATTCACAACTCACTGAAGAACAAAGGAATGACTTAATTGCTCCTATCACAAGCAAAGAAATCAAAGATGCTCTGTTCTCTATCAATGAGAACAAGAGCCCAGGCCCAGATGGAATTAATTCAGGGTTCTTTAAAGTCTCTTGGAGTATAGTGGGAGAAGACTTTACTAAAGCTATAAAACAATGTTTCGACAATGGGAAAATGCTCACACAAATTAATGCAACAAACATGACTATAGAGGGAGGGAGAGTAGAGAAAGGGGTGGGTGAGTATGGAATAAAAAGAGAGATAGAGTATAAAATGAGAGAGGCGACAAGAATGAGAATAATTCCTATATCAGGTTTTTGTTTTCATTTATGTTTTATCACTGTAATAACAAAAGAGAAAGGGAATATTTTGGATTTTTATCTTTATCTAGTTAGGTTTTAATGGATAACTGAGGCTAGACTTTAGTTTGTTAATGTATATCATGGATCTTATTTACTAAATCCTCTTTTTTTTTTACATAGGTAATCTAGGATTGCTTGCTCGCACCACGACTAATCTCACGGAGGTATACACGCCTCTCCATGTATATTCATGGGTAAATCAGAACTAGGTTACCCAGGGGTCGTGCCTTATCCCTCTTACTTTACACCCCCGTTAGGGAAGGGACTCGAACTCTAGACCTCTCCTTTAAATGCTGAAGAAAAAGGCTCTGACCACTTGAGCTAACCCAACTAGTTTACTTCCCCCTTGTTTTTGGTTACATGAGTGATCCAGGCTAGTTTGCGCCCACCCGACTAATCTCATGGAGATATACATGTCTCTCTATATATATCCTTAAATCAGAACTAGGTTACTCATGTTCAGGGAGAGGATCGAACTTATACCTCTTACTTTACACCCATTAGAAAGAGATTTGAACTTTAGATCTCTAAGTGTTAAAAAAATAACAAAGCTCTAACCACTTGAGCTAACCCAACTAGTTTACTTCCCCTTTTTGTTTATGTTACCATAAAGTCAAAGGCGCAACGAAGCCATGATTAGAAAAAGGCGACGCATTTTTTTTTTTAATATTTCAACATTCATAGAGCGTTTTTTTTTTTCTTCGTGCTACTTAAAGCATATGACAACAAGTACTCTCAGCATCACTTTTCTTACAAATTAATGGAGTTTTACTATATTATATCCATTCTAATATCATTCGCATTACTATCAACTCAAATACTTTGCTTAAATGAATGTAAATTCCCATCCATATACAATTTCGGCGATTCAAATTCAGACACTGGCGGCCTCTCCGCTGCCTTTGGCCAAGCTCCTCCGCCTCACGGAGAAACATTCTTCCATGCTCCGGCCGGTCGTTATTCCGACGGCCGCCTTCTCATCGATTTCATAGGTACACTATACATTTCATCCTTCCTTGCTTCTTGTTTTCACCATTTGAGTCTGACTCAATCTTTCATCTCACCATTGATTTTAATTGTAAGCTTAACTTAAAAGCTCTGAATATTATATTTGGTTGCTAGCACAAGACTTGGGATTACCTTACCTTAGCGCATATCTCGATTCAGTGGGTTCAAATTTCACCCATGGAGCTAATTTCGCAACTGCTGGATCAACTATTAGACCACCAAACCAAACCATATCCCAAAGTGGATATAGTCCTATCTCATTAGATGTACAATCTGTTCAATTCTTAGATTTTCAAAAAAGATCACAGATAATCCGTAAACAAGGTACTTACTTATAATTATAAAATCAAGCTCCACAAATCATTTTCCGCTTTTCGTATCTACAAAAATTTACTCAAATCATAATAGGTGGCGTCTACGAAAGCTTGTTACCAGAAAACAGTAGTTTCTCGGGTGCATTATACACCTTTGACATAGGACAAAATGATCTCACAGCTGGTTATAAACTTAACATGTCTACTGAACAAGTTGAGAATTACGTACCTGATGTACTTTCTCAATTCTCGAACGTTCTTAAGGTGTTTATTTTATTGCTTTGTCTAATTACTTATAGTTACGTGTTATAATTTGGTAATTGGGAATAACAGAGAGTATATGCTCAAGGTGGAAGGGCATTTTTGATTCATAATACGGGTCCAGTGGGTTGTTACCCATATGTGATGGATCGTTTTCTCATCACAGCTGCTCAAATTGATAAGCATGGTTGTGCAATTCCGTTTAATGAAGTTTCTCAGTATTTTAATCGTAAGTTAAAGGAACTTGTTTATCAGCTGAGAAAAGCTCTTCCACTAGCTGCAATTACTTATATTGATGTTTATTCTGCGAAATATTCCATCATCAGCCAAGCAAGGAAACTAGGTAACTTATATTTGTATAAATTGCACCATTAGTACCTGTTGTTATTTAAAATGATATATTTAAATGGAATGACAGGATTTAAGGATCCATTCTTAGCTTGTTGTGGTCACGGAGGTAAATATAATTACAATAGGTTTATCAAATGCGGGACTAAAAAGATAATAAATGGAAAAGAGATTGTTTTAGCTAAATCTTGCGAAAATCCATCAGTTCATGTTAGTTGGGATGGAACTCATTTTACTGAAGCAGCAAATAAATGGATCTTTAATCAAATTGTTAATGGTTCATTTTCAGATCCTCCGGTTCCATTAAAATTAGCTTGTCATCGAACTGGTTACTAAATGTGTAGCATTTTTTGGAAGACTTTTTTCCAATTGTATCATTAATCCGCGTTTAAAGTATCATGGCCCCAAAAGAAGATGAGAACTCATCCATGGCCATTAATTGGGTCTAATTTTATGTCTGTAATTCTACTCTATACATATGAATATGATTTTAATTTATGTTCTCCTCTCTAGTGCTCTTTGAATTCGACAAGAATTTATTTCCGACAAAAAGAAAACATATTTTGAGGCTCACATAAATTACGCAAACACTAGATCAACATTTTTCTTAAATTGTCTATAGGTTTTATATTAATTTTTCTCTTTAATAAGTAACCTGAAACTCGTATACTTTGTCTCACTATGATCATGTTTTATGATGATAATACTTATTTGCTTTCACGAGTTTAATCGGTCTTCCAAGCATAAACAAATAAGCAAAAGCCAGATGAATCATCTTCTTCATACTCTTTCCCTATTTCATCATTACCTGCTTGAGATGACAATATATGTGACTGTGACATCAATAATGGACCAGATTTGAATACGAAAATTGCGTGCCTTAAACCAGAATGGTATAGCCAATCATGCACATCCCAACATAATTCAACTCTTGTTTTGTCGATACCTAACATTGCATTACCTCTAAAGTTCCATTTGAGATTCTTCACAAGAATTAGTAACTTACCATCCAACTTAATCTCCATTTCATTGTTAAAGTTTTTGCATTCAATCATGATCTCGTGAAGCTTAAACCTTGTTGAGAATTTCCTTTTCCCGATTATATGGTGTCTTTCGCAAATCAAGATAGGCTCGACTAGAGTTGGCCTACAGCTTGTTCTTCTAAATGCATCTTTCTTCATATCACCGATGAGTAAAACTATTTCTTCTTGGAAAGTAACAGCGACATAGTAATCTGAGCACGGCTCAGTTTGGCCGTTAAACTTTGCTGCATTAAGGTCCCAAGCTACACCAATTGTAAGACCATCTAAAATCATATGCTTTAAACCTTGTTTCCTCCAGAAGAAGCCTGGTTTTAGTTCAACCTCACAATGAAGAGTGTTTCCTTGAGTACCTTCAATAGAGAGAGTGAATCCGTGAAGTAATAAATTCTTGTACCATGAGATGGTGACTATACAGGTTTGATCAGCAATACTCGTTTTGTAAATTGATAGATGTAATCTTTCGCCTGATCTTGTTATTGGAGCTGCTTCATCAAATGGCCTAGTAGTAGCAGATGTGAAGCGAGCTGGAACTTTAATAGGATCATGCATCATCTTGTGATAGATCTTATCCAAGAAGCAGCAGATTTTATAATCTGTACTGGGTTCTTGAAAGTAAATTAGGTTTGATTAATGGTTGGTTTATGTTCCTGTAAAGTACTTTTTGAAAAACATGGAAAAAGAGATGACAACTCCCTTTCCATAGGTTTGGTTTAAAGAACATGTTACTTGTATGGGAAAAGGCAGAATCAGGTTGGTTAGTAAAGTATGTATTGTCTCTCTGTAATAGTATGCCTCACCGTTTCGAGTGATGCTTTTTATCGTTTATAAACTCAGTTATTAAGTATTAAGTGAGAATAATTTAGGATTGATTATCTCAAAACTTGGAGGGAAAGCAAGGGTCCAAAACATCGATACACAACAAAATCCGAAAAGGGGGACAACTTCACAGAAGCCACACATGGGCTGCTCAAAGCGGGTCGAACAGGTGCATCAAGAGGCCCAGGGGTGCCAAACAAGTGCCAGTAGGACCCAAAGGGGCTGCACATGAGTGTCGATCAGGTGTCACACAAGGTGCTAAAAGGCACACAAGTGCCACATATGGGCTGGTCCGAGAGCCAGAGGATGACGAGCAGGTCCAAGCACCAGATGCTCCCAGTGGCCAAACCAAGTTTTTTATAATTGAACCCCCATCAAATGGTACAAAATCAACTGTGATGCTTCATACAAAATTAATAAAGCTTTTATTTTGTGTGTTATCAATGATCATAAAAGAACAATTATTAAATATAATTCGTGGGAGATTGGAGCATATAGTTATTTGGAAGCCGAGGCATTAGGAATCTTGAAGGCATGCTTATGGGCTAAGGACCTTAAAAACACAAGATGCGTGATTGAAAACGACTGCAAAGCGATCATGGAACCTCTTGTTTCTAATTAATCCTAGTATTTCTAATGTGATTTGTAGTATTTACTATATTTGTGAATTATGTAACCCTATCTTCTCTTTCTTCTTTTTCACTTCGAGAAGAAACAACGTAGTTACTGATTGGTTAGCTAAAAACTTGTCTAGCGGCAATAATTTAAACGTAGATAAGTTTTCTATCCCTACTAAATTATTGAAACTTGTAAAAGCCGACGCCCCATCTTTAGGAATAGACTAAAGGCCCGTTTAGAAGTGCTTATTTTATAGTAAAAAAGCGTTTTTAAAATAAAATTTAAAACTTAAAAAAATTATTAAAAAATAATTTTGAACTCTAAAATTATTTTAAGTGCTTTTTTTAAGAAGAATCTATTTGGTGCTTCTCACAAAAGTGCTTTTCAAACTCAAAAAAAACTCTTAAAGGGCTAGAAGCACTTTTAAGTGTTTCTCCAAAAAAGCACTTCCAAACCGGCACTAACTTATTTTACTTTATTAATGAAAGCTACTTAAACAAAAAAAATCTAATTAAAATCTTAGTGTTGCTTTTATCAATTTGTTTTTAACTAATTATAATTAGTGCTAATTATAATAATTTATTATTATCTTAATACATTTTTTTTTATAGATTTCTCTAAATCTCATAAAGAAATGATAAGGAAACCAATAATCTTGGTAAGTTTTACCTTTTAATAATTGTAAATTATGTATAGAGTAATGATATAGAGTAATGATATATGTCATCCCTTTTCATGTTACTCTTTTATCGCCTTATGTATATGTTGAATTGAAGATAGATTTTGGGCTAAATACTAATTGAGGTTTTTTTTTTCGAAAAAATACTAATTGATTTGAGTATACATTTAGTTAAGTGAATTTGAGATACAAATATTATACTTTTGATCCTTTAAATTTATACATTATTATTTTTTTAGAATTGTATCATCAGACTTTTGACTTTATCATATATATTTTGATTTTTAATATCTGGAGAGAAAATTAAGGGTGAATTACCCAAGGGGTTTTGGGGACCATCTTAGTGTCATATAGGAACCAAGTGGATTCTCTGTTCTACTTAGAGGCCTCAAAATTGACAAATACCTTTACTACCCTTATAGTGTATATAAGACAAAAAAAATAGATTCTTCTCTCTCCTCCATTACCATTAGTCTCTCTCCTCCATTACCATTAATCTCTATCCTCCTTTATCAATTTTTCTCTATCCTCCTTCATTAACTATTAATAAATTCCAGCTCCGACCTCCGGCCACCGACCACCGCCGGAAAAAGTACTGAGCATAAAGTACTGAGCCTGGAAAAAGTACTGAGCATAAAGTACTGAGCATGGAAAAAGTACTGAGCATAAAGTATTGAGCATGGAAAAAGTACTGAGCATAAAGTACTAAGCATGGAAAAAGTACTGAGCATCGAAAAAAGTGCTGAGTATCAGAAAAATTTACTGATTATTCGAATTTTTTTGTTGAGTCGCTTTACTGAGCATGCTCGTTTGCTCAGTAAATTTACTGAGCATGCTCGTATGCTCAGTAATCTTACTGAGTATTTTTTGAAATCATTAAGTTAAATAAAAATTGCATATAAGTAGTATTAAAATACTAATAATTAAAAAAATTATTAAGATTTTAACAATTTTATAAAGTATCAATGCAAAACGGTTGATTATACTCAAAGAAATAATTAATAGCTTAAATTTACACAAAAAAGAGAAAGAATAAAAAGAAAATAAAGAATCTATGCTGAGTATTAGACCCAAAAACCAAACATTTATTGAGCAATTACTCTAAACATCTGTATTGATTCATAACCTCAAATGACATTATATCTTATTTAACTTGATTGTGCGATCCTCCTTTATTAACTAATTTAATTGAAATGGAGCAAGAAGTCCTCGTCACACAGCACCACCACCAACATGTTTAATTGTTTTCCTCATTCTTCATTTGTTATCCTATATTATTATAGATTCAATTCATTTATTGTGCTCGAAATCAGGTATTACAATGAATATACTTAGTCTTCGTCTTCTGCAGCAAGCAGGCCTGCAACAAGAAAAAAATTAAAAACTACACAAAAAGAAAAAGAAATAGAAAACAGAAATAGAACGGACCAGTTATGAATCTCCTACAAACGCCGACGAGTTGCTAACGTGAGGATCTCGCGAGCTTCGTCTTCTCCGACAACTCGAACGGAGTAGATTTGCTCCGGCGCCAGATCTGAAGCTTCGTCTTCATCCCAACGAATGGCCGGATGCTTCACGACTTTGTCTTCTCCGTTGAAGCCTCCCTTACATGGCTTCACGGCTGCTACTCAGGCCAAGCCTCCCTCCCTTCTATGGCTTCATGGCGGCCGGAGCTCCACCTGCTGTTGTTGATAATGGAGGCTGGTGTCCTGGTGAAACCTTTTTCAAGCCGGAGCAGTGGAGCATCTCGTTGAGAGCGCAGATATAGAAAGTAAAGATAGAGAGGAAAATAATAATTAGGGTTTTTAAAATATTTATAAATTAGTATATATAGAGTAATAAAAAAGCAAAAAAGGGTAGTAATGTAATTGGATATATGGGATATAGTGTTAATTCTTTGTTGTGGCCTTTAGTAAGAAGAGTCTATAGAGCTGGTCTTGTTAGGTCCCGAGGTGGTGTCTTCAAGACCTTTTAGGTAATAATCTCGAAAATTAATGCTATTAAATTATATATATTTATCTAATTACATATGTAGTCTTAATGAAGAATTGCATTGGCAATTGTAGATAAAGATATGGAATTTACTAGCATTAATTTCTTTCTTCTACTTAGTCTAAAAAAAGTAAGGTGATTGAAAATTCACTTATACTATTCTAAAAAAAAAGTAACAATATAAATACAAGGAATCACAATTATATTACTTGCATCACAAACTCAATTTAACTAAATGAATATTAGGATTATTAAAGGATAGCATCTTCATACAATAGTCTAATATTTTTTTTACGTTTTTAATAATTTATTTTATAAAAAAATGCATAATAAAATAATTATTTATAGAAAACGCCTCTTTATATTTTTCATATATTTACTACCATTATTATTAAATATATTATTTTATTTTAATACAATATTAATTTTTAAATATTAAACAAATAATAGGGTACTTTCACCACCACCACCACACTACCACCATGTATTTAACCACCACTACAACCACCACAACCACCACCACAGCAAGCACCACCACCACAACAACCACAACAACCACCACCTACTACTAATTCCATCACACACGTGCGCGTCCGTGATTTTTTTTTAAATCGTCATAACTAATTTAAAAAAATCAGAAATATAAAAAATTTGCATTTTTTGATAAAGTAAATTAATATTTACGTCTATGATTTTTTTTAGTTTTTTTTGATTATTTTTTTCGCAGACACGCATTTTCATGTTTAAAACATGAAATTCACTGTTTGAAATAGTGATTTTTGCTGAATCAGAACTGGGAGACGGCAAGGACCTCGCGGAATCAGGCGCACCAGGCGCGAGCTGCACCAGCCACCGGAACGGCTCCACACAACAGAAACCGAGAGACATGAGCTCATTTTGCTGTACACTGTGCAAGAAAATCTTGGTTGGAAGATCACATTCGCTCCAAAGCAAAAATCGGAGGATTGGAATGGCCGTTTGTGTTCATAGCTGCTCTATCGGTAATTTGGGCTAAACGAAACTATCTGGTATTTAATGGGGATGCAAATGTACCTCATACATTACAATTAAAGCGTGAAATATTTTCCTTAGCTAAAAATTTCATACTACCTTGGGGAAAGAGACATGATGGAGGTATAATTAAGGTAGCAAAAAATACGCTGGTAAAATGGGTAAAACCTGCTAATGAAATCAAGTTAAATGTTGATGGCAGTTATTTCCCAAAGAAAAGCATCACGGGTATTGGCGGCTTAATTAGAGACAAGTATGGCTCATGTATTATTGGGTTCGTGGGTAATTGCTTAGCAGATTCTCCATTCGCATCGGAGTTAATTGCATTACGTTTTGGACTGGAATGGGCAATAGAAAAGGGCTATACAGAGTTGAACATTGAAACTGATTCGGAGGAGCTCCACGCGCTAGTGAAGGGCGGTGGGAGCTCAACTCACTATGAGAGGGACTCGAGGAAGTTCCACGCGCTAGTGAAGGGCGGTGGGAACTTAGGTAGTCGCAAAGTTTCAATGTTAAGAGAATGCCGTGATTATTTAACTAAATACCCAAAACTGGAAGTTTCTCATGTGTTCAGGGAAGCTAACTTTTGCGCAGATAGGTTAGCAAAGGAAGGGGCGACTATAAACACTTGTCCGATTGATTTCATTGATCCTCCGGGATATCTTTCGAGTTTAATTAAGAGAGATAGATGTGAAAGTGCAGCTATTAGAGTTGTACTAGACTAATAAAAAGAGCGTTTGTTCTTCGTGTAATTTTCTGTTCTTAACGGCTTCTTTTTAAGCCTCTTATGTATGCAAAAAAAATAGTGATTTTTTTTCAGACACGGAATTCCATGTTAAAAACATGAAATTCCGTGTCAGAGTAAAAAATTTAAAAAAAAATTTGAAAAATTTTAAAAATTCCAAAAAAAATCATAGACGTAATTATTAATTTGATTTATCCAAATATATAAATATTTTTTTTATTTTTATTTTTTTAGAATTATTTATGACGATTTAAAAAAAAAAAAATTGACGGACGCGTACGTAAGTTTATTAGTTTTTGTTTTGTTTTTTTTTTAATTGCTAATTGTAGAAGTATTTTAGGTTGAAACATTTTTTTTAATAAAGAGTCTTATAATAGATACCTTTTTTTAAAGAATTTTTTTAATATACATTAATCTATAATTGGCTCTGGTTACTTATCGCAGAATCTATCACTAATTTGAGATATACTCATATACATGATAAAGAATAATTAGATGGGGTGAAACTTACCAAGACCATTACATAGATTGTTCTCTTTTGTTAAAATGATATGACTAATAATAATTGTTTAATGAAATAAATTGACCTCTACTAGAAATCTTTTAAACTGCATGAAAAAAACAATAAAACTTATTATAATTAGTACTAATTACAATTAATTAAAAGCATATCAATAAAATCACTGAGATTTTAATTTTTTTATTTTTAATTTTTTTATTTATAAGTTACTTAAATAGTCATTATCTATCACTATTACGCATATTAACTAAAAATATATGGGTGAATTATACTTAGAGTCTTGGAGACCATCTTTCTTCTTTATAGAGTATGGTCCAGAAATTTCTTCTTATTAGAGACCTCTCTTTTGACAATTGTTTTTCCTACCCTTACTAACACTAAAAGACAAAAAAAGTGTGATATCACTGTTACTCTCTCCACCCACCTACCACGACCTCCGACCACCTACCACCGGTCACCGGAAAAAACATAGAGTATCGCCTAAATTTGATGATATCGGAAAAACTATGGAGTACTCTATAAATTTGATGAGTACTCTATATATTTTAATGAGTACTCCGGAAAATTTTGATGAGTACTCAGATAAATGTGATGAGTACTCCGTAAATTTGATGAGTACTCAGTAAATTTGATGAGTATTATTAAAAATCGAAGCATTGCATAGTCAAAATAATTCGAGAAAATGCCACTTAGGGTCTTGAACACACACCCCTCTTCTGAATCCCAACCCCTCTTGGAGTCTCTTCTTACTAAAGACCTCCAATAAAATTTAACACATGAGACCCAATATCCCTTTTACAATTATACCCTCGTTTTAATTTTTTGTCTTCTATATATACTAATTTAGAAACCCACCCATTATAATTTCAGATCAATATTCTCTCACCTCTCTCTCCTCCCCCAGCTCCCAATCCGCCGCCACCACCACCATAACACAACCACCACCACCGAAAAATGCTAAAAACCACCAACCCCATCACCTATCGTCCTCCATGGCTCTATCTTCTTCTCCAACAAGCAGCCATGGAAACTGCTACACTTCTTCTTCTCCCTCTTTTGCTGCCATGGACCTCCGACTGCCGCCATCAGCCACCACCAGCATGAGAACAACTGTTTGTGACCACCACCACCACTGTTCGTGACCACCACCACTCAGGCGAAGAGCCAACTGCTCCATGGCAGCAGATCGATGCTGCTTTCTTCATCTCCGTTCGCAGATCGAGATCCAGCCTAGCATTTCGGCGCTGCAACTCCGGTGAAGAATCTGATGGTCCGTTCGAGAACACGATGCTGCAAACTGTGGTGCTCGGAGTCTTCATCTCCGTTCGCAGATCGAGATCCAGTCTTCTCCCTCTTCCACGCACGGAGCTCTTCCAGCAAATCGGCAGAAAGCCGAGTGGTGGTGCTCGGCTTTAATAGAAACGCAGGTCCACCTCCGTGAGAAGCCATGGAAGATAGGACCTCGCTACAACGCTGTGTTTTTTTTTGTTGATTTTTCAGATCTGGTTTGACAAGATCTGGTCAAACACAAATCTAGCTAGTATTTTTTTTATTCGTTTGAATTGCTTTTTGTATTGTAATTCATTTGAAATTGTATAAAAAAGTTTGAAAAGTGAATAAATTATTTTTTAGGATTTATTCTTTATTTATTTTTGTAAATACTCATCAAATTTGCAGAGTACTCATCAAAATTACGGAGTACTCATTAAAATTATTTGAATACTCATTAAAATTCATAGAGTACTCATCAAGATTATTCGGAGCACTCAATAAAATATATAGAGTACTCAGCAAATTTATAGAGTACTCTCAGTTTTTTCCGATACTCATCAATTTTATCCGATACTCTATGTTTTTTCCAGCGACCGGTGACTGGTGATCGGTGGTCGGAGGTCGGATTTCGGAGGTAGGTGGGTAGTGGTAGTGGAGAGAGAAACAGTGACATCACACTCTCTTTGTCTTTTAGTGTTAGTAAGGGTAGGAAAGACAATTGTCAAAACAGAGGTCTCTAATAAGAATGAATTCTTGGACCATACTCTATAGAGAAAAAATATGGTCTTCAAGACCATATGTATAATTCGCCCAAATAATTCTTTATTCATCTTTAAATCTTTATTACACATTTTTAAATAAATTACAAATTAATATACAATTAAAAATAATAAAATAACCTAGCTACCTTTTTGTTTGACCAGATCTGGTCAAACTAGATCTGAAAAAAAGAAGAAAAAAAACTCCTCATGCGTACTATGTATGCCACCAAAACCAACCTATCTTCTTCGGCGAAAACAGCAGTAAAAACAGCACTGGAGGTCCGTTCGCGATGCACCGTTCAAGAGCTCTGATGGCCACCCCACCAACACCACCACCAAGCTCCATCCATAACTTTACTTCGTAACCCCAGCGCGAGCAAGAAACCTGCACACATGAAGCTTGAATCTCCTTCGCCGGAGCACAAATAACACGATCTGCTGCAGTTTCGAGGGGGTGAAGCTTTAAACACTGCTCCGTTCAAGCTCGGCTGCATAAGAAAACCGCCATTGCTCAGCGAATATTCCATCGAAGAAGAAGAAGAAGAACCAGATCTGGTGGTGTCATGTTGGCGGTGGCGCTCGGTGGTGGTGGTGTTATGTTGGTGGTGTCGGTTTTGGTTTCCATGGCTGCTCCGGCGAAGACAGGTTTCGAGGAACAAGAGCTTTGTGTCTCCTTCGCCGCTATTAATGGAGCTCCGATGCTGAGGTGGTTCATTTCTTTGACTCGAGTGGTGCTGCTGCTCTAGATCGGTGGTGGTGCCATTGATGCCGGAAAACAAAGTTGGATGTGGTGGTGCATTTATTTGACTCAAGGATCGGTGGTGGTGCCATTGATGCTGGAAAACGAAGCTGGAGGTGGTGGTGCTTGACTTTAATAGAAACCCACGTGGTGGTGGTGGTGGTGTTTCAGAGGGGGAAAATAGGGAGGAGAGGGAGGTGAGAGAAAGAGGATCTGAAAATATAATGGTAGTGTTTTTAAATTAGTATATATAGAAGAAAAAAAATAGAAAGAGGGTATAATTGTAATTGGGATATTAGGTCTCATGTGTTAAATTCTTTTTGAGGTCTTAGTAAGAAGAGGAGGAAAAAGAGGTTTGGATTGAGAAGAGGGGGTGTGTTCAAGACCCTAAGTGGCCTTTTCTCAAAACATATTAGATACAATAAGTGAATGATCCTTCCAGTTAGATAAATCCAAATTCCTTCTCATGCACTTTTCCAGAGCATCCACTGTAGAAATAAACCTTCTATCAATATGGGTGACATTCCATAAGGAACATTGACCTAACAATTTTCTAACTTCCAAAAGAATAGGTTTAAGACTCCAATGAAGCCCGGTCTTACCCAAAATTCCTTGAATTAACTCAAGGTTGTCAGAGTAAAACGAAATTCTCTGACTATTGAGGTCCTTACTTAACCTCATGACCATAATTAAAGCCCAAGTTTCTCCTTCGATAACTTTATTAATTTTACAGCGAAGATTAACTTTTCTAGAGATTGTTCCATCTTTGTCAATACCAATTGCGGCAATAGCAACAGGTTTTGTATTCATTGTGAATGAAGCATCACACATCCACATTAAATCCGCATCGTCATCAATGTTGGGTTGTTGACTTGATTATTCTCAACATAATTACTTTGCATATTTTCATTTTGCTTCCATTTATTGTATGAACCAAATAACCTAGTAACCAATTCCTTTGATTTATTCAAGATATTGCTAACGTTTCAACTAGCACCTTCATGATTTTATTATATAAAAAAATATAGTAATAAAAATTTGACCGTGACTGCACTACTTATATAATTATTTTGTTTAGTTCGACGATATACTACATATTTATTACTATATATAAGCATCATATTTATACTTTTCTTATAAAAGAAATAACACCACAATTAATATACAAATTACAAAATATTTGACGAAAAGAACAACGTTTTTTTTAACTACATAACATTTGACGAAAAGAATAAAGAAGAAATTTTAAAAAAAATTATACATGTTATCTCTAATATAGAAAAACGAAAGAGCATTACTATATATCACCCTTATTTGTTTCACCTTTATTTCATCTCTTATTTGTCAACCTATATAACATTATACAAAAGAAAAATATATTAATTAATTAGGAGAGAAAGACGATTTAATTAGTTTTTGAAACCTCCACATAGGAAGTGATATAGAGGTAAAGCAAAAAGGAGTGATATATCTCTTTTTGCTTCACCTTTATATCACCTCTTATGTGAAGATTTGAAAAACCAAATAAATTGTTTCTCTCTCCTAATTAATTAATTTCTCTCTATTTTGTTAATGTCATATAAGGCGACACATAGAAGATGAAATAAGGTGATGCAAATAAAGATGATAGATAGCAATGCTCAAATGAAAATGGCTATTTGCAACTTACAAGATTTCACATTTGTTATTTTACAATAAAAAAAGTCAAAGATACATGACTTTAACAATATGTATTTAAATAAAGATTTTGTGTTATATATTATGTTAGGATATAATTCACACATCTTTATAATAATTACGCGTTGAATTGCTCTGATTTTCCGATGTGATACGAATCGGAGAGATTCAGACCGATTTGATGGTAAATAGTGATTGTGCCCTACAATTCAAATCACGAATCATACGACACCGTGAACTACGTCTTAGACTACACATAAATTGTTTCTGCAATCTAAATTTTAATTAAAAATATACCTTTTTGCAGTAATGACAACATCCATTTGCATTTGCAAAATTGGAGTTGATTTTAGTTTTAAAAAGGAAAATTCATCTACCTTCTATGTTATATCCTTGAGAAGGATGGAGATGAAGATATGGACAAACAGAGAGAGTGTGCGTGTTTGTGTGTGTGTGAGAGAGAGAGCGGGGGGCTAAACTAAGAGAAACAAGTGATAATATTGAGGCTAAATACGATGTATTGGTGCTTTATATAAGACTCCATTAGGTTTTCAATCCAGACCGTTAAAACCATATAAAGATCAATTGCATAAATTACGCCACGTCACTAATATGGTGTATTAAGACAACCCTGTTTTGATAAATACTATATATTTTTCCTTTTTTTTATTTTGCATAGATCATTAATGCAAAATAAATAATAATGGGTTTCAATATAAAACAAAAAAGAATAATATTAACAAAAATAAATAAAAATAAAATAAATAAATAAAAAACAATTGCAGAAAAAAATTAACAAAAGAAGAAAAATATAAGACTCACATTGTTATAATAGGTTATAAATCTATCGAAAATTAAGAGACGCGTCTTATTATATTAGGTCATGGTAAAATATAGGGGGTTAACATTTTGACACATTTTCTAATTAGATAATGTCTGAAATCCAATAATAGTCCTAGAGGGTAGGGACATTGAATATGACCAATGTAGATTTACAAAATCTAACATAATAGGCTGCTTGGACTCATTTTATTAATCCACTCTTCTTTAGGTAGATTGGTTAAAGGTACACAAGAGTGTGATACGAGAGTGAAACAAACTATTAAACCCTTAGTGTATATACTAATGAAAGAATGCTAGAAAATAATCAAAGAGACAATAATACAAGTACTAAATGTGAAAAATTCTATGCATATAGATAAAATGCAGGTATTGAGGCAACAAAACAAATATCTTTTTGTAAAAAGAAAAATCTTTTGCACTATGAGTCAATATATTACGTAAAAATTGCAAAATACGTCCTTATATTATGCAAAATTATAAGTCCCTATATTGCGTAAAGATTGAAATATAAGTCTCGTTATTAATTATTTTTTTAATTAATTACCTTATAAGTTTTTTTATCAAATATAACATATATTATTTGTAAAAATAAAAATAAAAATCATATAATAAAATAATCCATAACCTTATAAAATAAATTTTAAAAGTTAGAGGAGGCCAAATGAAAATTTTAATTTTTTTTTGGGGATTATTTACTTGTGATTTTTTTTAATGTTAGTTATGTTTTTTTTAGAAAAATCGGGAAAGGGGGGATGGACCCCCTCAACCCACCTCCCTCACTCCCTTGTTTTTTATAAAAAGTCACAAACGAGTTAAAACTGATAAAAATAAATTAAAAATAAAACCTTGTAAAATCCAACACTCAGTTATCCCCCTATACGTACCTAATTATAATCCCAAAAACGTTAAATTCATACGCAAACCATACCAACTTACTGAAATTCTCTCCACCTCTCCCCGGAGCTAGGATTTTCGTACAGATTGGTTTCGTTGTGGTGGAACAGAGTTTCGAGGAGTAGTAATAACGATACAGAATAGTGGCACAACATTGGTGATTCCATGGATTTGTTTGAAGGTGCAATGATGCAGCGACTTCGATGGTGGTTACATGGTGGTTCAGACTTATTCACGAAGTTTTATGGTGGTGCATACGTGCTTCGTGTAGCTTCGTCAATGACCATCACATTGGTGGTGCTGAGCATCATAGTCGTGATGGTGGTGCAAAGTTTCGTAAGGTTCGTCACAACTTAGGTTTGTTGTTCAAGATTCAAGATTCAGGATTTGCTGGTGATCTTCGTTGTTGGGGGAGATGATGACATCAACGACGTTATCCATAGGGTTATTGTAATTTTTTCATCTTTGATTTTTTGTATTTTTTTTGTAATTTTACAATATATTTGATACTTAAATACATAAAGTAATTGTAATGTTTTTCTAGTATGAAAAGTACTTTTGTTCATTTTTTAATTCGAAATCAATAAATAATACATATATTCAATTTATTTTTATTTTTATTTTAGTGTGAGTGATGTATCTCTTTTGTGATAGGAAACTCGAGTCACTTTTTAGGGGCTTAATGGATCAATTTGAGGGATTATTCCCCATTATTTGATATATCTTGAATTCTTGTCTTATTTTAGATATAGAGTTATTTTTAGAATTTATGTGCGTTAATCGTGTGTTAAGTGTGCAACTCTCCGTTACATGGATGATATGAGATACCAAGATGATGAGAAGAAGTCAAGAATTCGAGTCCAAACACAAGGTGTAGAATGAGAAAAAAATCACTCTGAAGAAGTTCAAGCGTTTATCGGTGTAATCTTGAAGTCACTTATTTCTGTCACCGCGATTTACTGATCAGATTTATGGACAAATTTCCTTTTGATTTGGATAGATCTTGAAGTAAGTGACGTGTAAGAGGTGACAAAAGTCATTTTGGAGTTAAGTTGAAGAAGTTATGCTAATGTTCCCACCGTAACTCAAACTAGTCCAACAATAAGTAAAACGTGTTTGAGCTATTTTAATCTATCCAAGTATACCCCATTAGACCCAAAAAAAATTCAAACAACCATATAAGTATTTTAGAAGCTTATAACAGTAGACAACACTATCTTTGTGAGAGCTAAGAACTCCTGGAGTAAGGAGCAAGAAGAGGAGAGGAAGGGTTCCATCATTCTTCACTATTCCACATACGTTTTCCATCAAGTCTTAGAGCAATTCTATTTAGTTTTTCACTTTGAACATGATATTTATATTTTTAAAAATTAGTTTTCTTTATTTAATTATGAACTAAACTCTCATTGCTTGAGGATTGCTTAATGTATGTACCTTATAGGTTAATTTTAATGTTTTATTTGAATTTGAGATTTATATTTAATTGAAGTAAATTCTATCCCATTCACTATATGCTTGTGATTATTTACTGCTTGTACCTTGATCAAGTATCAAGTAGTGTTAGTAATTTAGATTATCGTCCAGAAAAAGGGGTTGGCTTAAGGAGTTAACATATAGACGTTTGGTATTTGTTAGTGAACCATGAGGTCTTGACTGACCAAGCAGTCAACAGTGTTTACACCATATATTGTTTGAAAGCATTGCATGGTCATTCAGAAGAGGTCTCTAGTATTGTAGGACAACTTCTTATCCACTCGGGATGGATTTAGGAAGAATATTGAACATGGACTAGTTTGAAAATACCACTTCGACCTTATATCTAGAAGCATTAAATTAACTATCTTTTGGAATTATTAGCAATACTCAAGCATATCTCTCATATATTAATTTGTGCTAGAAAATTAAGCAAATTAATACACAAACAATCCAATTTGTGCTAGCACACTAGTATTCCGATATCTAAATACAACAAACACACATGAAAGTATAGAGATGATCTAAGATCAAAGGATTACTAGTATTTAACTCCTTATGAAATTATCTCACTAGACAATGCAATGTAATTAACCATTGCGAACCTCTAGTTTTGGCTGGTTATATATCACGTCTCTATGTGCATTATCTATGCACCTCACTCAATAAACAAGAATTACCAATATTTATCCAATAAATACTTGTTAGTTGAATATTAATCTATGTAAATCATCAAGGTTCTAACTTAATGATCATATGATTAAGATCACGTTCAAATTAAATTCTGTGGGCTAGATTCTCATTGTCATAACTCGTTATGATATTTAGTCCATAACTTAATTTAGGATCCTCATTTTTGACCCATCATTTGGATTGAAAATAAGAAAATGTTATAAAATCAACGAGAGCATACATAAATTCAATTAAGCTCCGCTATACAAATAACAATGAACCATATCACACTAACAAACACAACCATACTATTTGGGTCACCTAAAAAGACCCCTATTTAAATAGGAAAATCAACTCATCTTCAAATGAACAAAATTATAATTTTTTAAACTAAATAGATAGATAAGAGTGTACCAGAGGATTTAACAACTCAAGCTTGCCACCAAAGTAGAATGAGTAGTTGAAGTTGCATAAGAGTAACAATGGAGGAGAGATATTGTTCTTCTGTTTAAAATAAAGTCAGAGTAGTAGAATATCTAAAGTGTTATGATATAAACCATGATGTGATATATTCTCTTACATAAATGGGTTAAATAAACATCCATACTGCTTCAATACGCAGGTCACACTAAGGCCAAACGAGTGTTAACCTGACCCAAAATTAGATGATCTCGTATATCTAGAAAACCTTGTAATACCGCGGTATAGTTACAAGTGTTCCGTGGCATGGTTAAGTTATGTGACCCTTAAGAGTCTATGTGGCTTGATCTTTGTGAGTTTGTGGTTTTATTAGAAACAACTTCGTTACTCACCTCCTTCTTTAATCCATGCCTCATCTCTTCCATGTTTCAACTCGAATTTCCCATGTGTGGTTCGGGTTCATTCGTTCACCGTTCGGTCTCCATTATCACCTTTTAACACCTTGTACCTAGAATGATAAAAACTAAACACAAAGATACATGAAATCGACCAAAACACTATTAAGGGACATGTAGTGTGTTTAACCCGAAAATATACCGAAACTGATGTCCTAAACAATTGATAAATTCTCATACATATAGGGACATCAACGAATTTGTAATGAACCAAAGAACCTCAAATACCACAAATCAAACAATAAATAACAACGAAACCATAACCCCTTGTTGGTGGTGCAATCTCATGAGCATGCTTGCCTGTTTTGCGATGTCTTTGTCGATTGCTTTGTGTTTGTTTGGTTGGTCGCTCATTGGTGCTTTTTGGACGAGTCTTAGTAATCTTCTAGTAGTCGGGATGGTAGAATACATCAGAGAGCCATTTTGAACTTGGAGTCATTGACTCAATCCGAACATGTACCGCTCACAAGGAGAATCAGGACCTGGCCAGTTGCGCTAACCCAAACTAGTTGTAATTAGTAATTTTCCTTATATATTATTAATATCTTTGAAAAAAAACGAAACCATAAACTTTTTTTGTCATATAAGTACATGTCTCTATCAAATATTTCCTATCCAACCCCTAATTTTCAAAATATTTCGCGAAGTGTTCGTATATCCCATAAGAAGGACATAGTCGCCCTCTGTCTAGCGTTTTTCACAAGTCTGTTGCCCGCTCATTGAATTGTCTCGCAACATGTTGAAAACTAACTGGCCTCCGAGATATGGCCAGTCGCTGGATTTTCAAGATTGTTGGGTAGATTGACCTAGGTTGTCTTTGTCTTGAATCAGATAACCTGCTAAAGTTACTGTATCTTCTGATACAACCTTTTATTTAACTAAGTTTTTTTTGTTGGCACCCTTCAACAAGCTACATAGAGAATTAGAAACGGTATTATATCATTATATTAGCTTGAACTTTTTTTTTACCGTATTTATAATTATCACCGTTTCTCTTCATGTCCTTAAAAGAATTGGTAGATTTTGTTTTATGCAGGATTTCAGTTTTGAAAGAGGGTAAATTAACTAAACATGACCGAAGAAAAATACTCATGAAAAGTAGTACTCCAGTTGCATTATTGTCGTCTTATCCATAATTACTAGGGTGACCCTAGGCCGTTAAAAGCTTCTAGAAGTGACACCACTACTTCAACTCTTCCGTTACGTTAACCACCAATCATGTATGTATAACGACGGACTTATCAACATAAAACTGAAAAATGCTGTTATCTGCAACCGCAACTGCAATCCATCCACAAACCACCGTCATTAACGCCGTCAGTAATCAACTCCACACTTCTTCCACTTGGCCACACTCTCTCTGCTGCAGAGCATCACTCAACACTTCACCTAACACAACTTCCTCTTCATCATCTTCTTCTGTTTTTCTCCGTCACGTGAGCAGCACGTGGTCGGAAAATGATAACACTAAGCGCGTCGGAGGAAGAGAACCTATAACCAATAACGACGACGACGATGATATGGTATCATCGGCTGCGGCCGTGGCCGCCGCGATAAGAATGGCATCGACTTCGCCGGTAAAGTTTGTGCAGAGGATAGAGAAGGTCAATAATGGCGATGTTAACAAAGGAGGAGGATTGGTGCTTCCGAGTTCCGATTTTCAACGGCTTTGTCTTGAACAACTTCATCTCTTCCGCCGCATCGTTAATCCCCATGCTCTCCTCTCGGTACGATAACCTTCCTCTTCTTCCCATTTCTTTGTAATTACTAATACCTTGTGCCGATTGTTATTGTATAATATAACTAATTAATTTGTTTACATGAAATTTGCAAATGGTTTCTCTAATGTAGAAGCAATTTACAGGTATATGTAAGACCAGCGGGAAGCTATGTAATGGACCAATTGGAGTTACGTCGTATTACTTTTTATCCAGGTGGTAATGCAGCGGATATTGTAATTTTGGTAGGAAATTTTAGTGTTCCAGCAGGATTAAGAGCTGCAGAATCAGCTATAACAAGTCAGCAGGTATAATAAAGATCAATTAATTCTTCAAATTTGTTATACATATTGAAGTATGTTTTATTTATTCTTTCTTATAATGTTTTTACTACTCAGGCTGAATTTTTGCCTGACTTTAGAGCTGTAGTTTTCCCAATGGTAAAGCCTCCATTTGTGGTGGGTTTTTTGGTTGCTGAGCTTCCGAATATGGAAACTGAAGTGAAGAATGATGGGAAAAGACAGCCATGGTTAGGAGACTCTTATGTTATGCCTCCGAGCTCAGGTCTCAAATTGATGGAGACTCAGGGTAGGGAAGATGAGATATATGACACTTCTATCCTTACTACTGAGCAAAGATTGAATGCAATACATATATCTTGTTCACTTGCCATGGCCTATGTCATGGATCAGGTAATTACACGTATCTTTTCTTGTGTCCTAATAAACTGTTACTAACTTATCTTTGCTTCTCCAGAAAGCAATGCTACTTCAACAATCATCCTGGCAAAATAATATCAGGATGAGTAATTTAGTTGAGCAAGTAAGATTGTCTTTTTCTCTCATCAGCAATATCGCGATTATGTTATTTAATGTCTTATTTACTTGCAGATTCGAAGCTGTCTTTCAAGCATCCGAACTTTAAGTAAAATGCTCTCTGTTCACATGAGGCGAAATGAGGTGTGACTCGAGATTCACCTACTTACATACCATACATACGTATGACCATAATTTTTATATATTTTTTACAAAAAAATTGTCTCTCGAGAGTTATGCAATGAAAATATACTACAGATCTCTTATGACATTGTTGAAGACATTATTGTACAAGGCGATCAAATGAGAGAAACTCTTCAACAACTTCAAGATGCAGTACACTTAACCAAGGTTTCTCTCTCTTACTCCATCTCTCTCTCTCTCTCTCTCTCTCTCTCTCTCTCTCTCTCATCCGAGACTACTCTAGTTAATACGGTTTCTAACTAATTTCAGGCAAATATTATACGTTACAATGAAGAAACACAGAAAAAGATTAATCAACCATCAAGGGCTCAATCTGAATTAAAGAGGTCTAAGTTATCTGAAAACTTTTTAACGGGACCTTCTATTAGTGAGCTATCTCTCGATTCAATGTCTAAGGACTTGGAAATGCCCATGCCACCTCTTACTCTTGCACCATTACATTATCAAGAAATCAGGTGACGATTTTCTTTAAATAGTGTCTTCTCTTAAAACTTTTGATATACATATTGATATGTGATAGTGTTATTGTCAGAAGACCCTGTAATGTGTCTGATATTCTGAAAGATTTAGTTGAAGCAGTGAAACCACTTGCTCATAAACAGAAACTAATTGTTGAAATGCGTGAGATTTCACAATCATCAAATGTTGCTGTGGAAGAGCCTGCTTTAAGACAGGCTTTGAGTAATTTAATCGAGGGTGCTTTATTACGCTCACAAGTTGGAGGTAAGGTTGAGATTGTATCAACTACAGGACCGACAGGTGGCGCTCTTGTAATAATCGACGATAATGGTCCTGATATGCATTATATGGTATTGTTTGAATTTCTTAAACTATGCTTTCGTTATCGAGATAATATTTAGATATAAATTAAATTAAATTATATTTGCAGACACAAATGCACTCGTTAACACCATATGGGGAAGATTTATTTTCTGAAGGCTTGGTTGAGGATAATATGACGTGGAATTTTGTTGCTAGTTTAACTGTTGCACGAGAGATATTGGAGAGTTATGGATGTGTTGTTCGTGTTATTTCACCTAGAACATCTGATGCAGCTCAAGGTGGGACCCGTGTTGAGCTTTGGCTTCCGTGTTTTACGGATGAATCTGATCTAGATGACCCTGCTAAAGAGTTGTGATGAGAATTGAGTAATAGTCCCTGCAATTCTTCTTTAGTAAAGATTAAACCATTGAGTGTAACTGTAAGTATATGTATTAACTTTTTTTTTTGTGATATTTTACGTGATGATGTACATATATATCATCGTTAGCTGTTTATCTAACTATTAATAAATGTAAGATGAGACATTTGTAAATAACGAAATATGTAATTGTTGTTTTGTAAATTTCACTTGCTACAGTTAAGGATCAGTGAGACATTTATAATAATAAGAGAGTAAATCGTTCCTTGTGAAAGTTTCATTTACATGTTATGTAATCACATGGTCATATGGTTTAAAAATAAATGCTAATTTTTGTGCGGTAAATTTTCATTGTCAAAAAGTATCATGTTTTAGACCAAGAACTCTAGATCTACAAGTGAGACTAGTATGTTATGCTTAGGAATAACACTTTTTCATTCAAATTTACTGGTTATATATATATATAGGTGAAACTTTAAGCCATAGCGATTTGGAAAGTATAGCACAGTAACTTTTAGTCCTTTTTGTTTGAACATTGCGATAGTGTCAAGGTGACTTTATATTAGTCTTTAATCAAGGACTTTGTATCAGAACAATCAATAATTATGTAATGATTATTTTTCTCCCCTGGTTGATGGACTATGATTTTGAAGACCAAGAGTCTTGTCGAGCATGAATGAAAAGAAAAGAAAAAAGTAAAAGGATTTGCAAGTTGAAAATATGCTCATGATAAGTAAATGTGCAAATAGGGATATTATTTTTCCTTTTACCAGTTAAAGCTCTTATTTGAAGAGTTGTTTGGAGTTTGGACTATAGCCAAAACTAATTACATTACCATACATCACTTATTTTGTCACATATCAATAGATGAATCTTTAATTATCGAGATCCTTAGATATCCAGGATTGGCTCTTGTGTTGCTGACCATAATGAGGTCCACTACTACCATGGTGATTATGCTGACCATAAACATTAGTGGGCATGTGAGACCCGTGATTAGTAGGACCACATCCATTGTTCATCGGGCCATTATTGGGGTGACTAGGCCCGTAGCTGTGTCCGTGGCTAGGTCCTTGGCTGTAACCGTGGTTAAGTGGGGAGTGGTGACCTCCATAACCACCACCCATGTGAAGGTTGTATCCACCATGAGGCATGGTGGAATTGTTGGTGTAGTTGCAGTCATCTTTTGAGTAGAAACTCTCCTTGTGCATGCCACCATTGTTGTACCTGTCTTTCTCGTAGTGTTCCTCCTTGTGAACATACCCTTGCTGACCACCAGGACTCGAGTACATCTGAGCTTGAAGAACCATTTTTCTCAAAGGAAAACTAAAGCTTTAATTGTTGTTAAGAGTGTTTTGCGATGTGATTTTACCATGGATTGATGATGCCATTTATAGACTTGATGAATGATTCTAACTAGACAATGGCGCATCTTATTCCTCTAATGGAAAGTTTTGTTTCTGCATACTTGTAGATTCTCCCATTTAGAATGGGAGGGCCCATACACCTTTAAACTACACTAGTAAGGAATCTGATGTGCTGACGTAGAAACTCAATTAATTTTCAAAATTATTGCAATTTGCAGAACATATTATATATGAGCAATGCTGGGTATCATCCAAATATCACCTTCCTAGGTGGTCCAATTAAACAGTTTCTCAGAAAAAAATTAATCATGAAAGAGAAACTGTTTAATTGGACCACCTAGAAATGTGATATTTGGGTGATCACTTTTTAGGTGATACCCAGCATTACTCATTATATATTCGTGACCGTATCTTGATTAGACCCTAATTGAAAAATCTATAAAAACAATTGTTAGTATCATTTATCTTTGGGTTAATGCCACACAATTTCTTGAAGTCTAAAAATTGAAAGTCAAAAACCCCTATAGTAAAAAAATTGCTATACATTAAAGTTTTTGGTTTTCTTCATACCATCATTAGTTAAATCAAGGGTCTTCTTACTATTCCTATATTCTCTAATGTCATCATAGCATCCTTTATAGTTATTTTCATGGTACAAAAGGTATAACATAAGCCAACCCTCTTCATCCTTACCTATTTTGTCTTTGGGATACAAAATTTCACCAATCTCATGACTAAACTCGCCAACGGGTAGTGCCCACCAATAAGGATGAGCACGGGGCAGGTATTTACTCACTAGGCATTTTTATAGCTTACCAGAGGGTAGTGCATGTAGTATAGAAAAAAATAATCACACCATTGTTAATTGTTATGCAGGTTAGTCGGGTCCATGGGACTCGGTCAGAGGGCAGGGTGAGCACGTTTGCAGTTGAGATGCAGTTGGGACTGGGTAGGTATTTTCTCGGGTTAAGAACAAATTAACTAGACTAGTTATAAATTTGTAAATAAAATAAAATAAAATATTACTTTTATTACAATGATTAATAATCATTATTCGAGCACTATGAAATATGAATAATATAATTACAATATCACAATGAATTGTTAAAAATACAAATTTACATCATGAACAAAACAATCTATCGAATCTCGAGTATTGGTGTCGGTGTATGCATCAAACTCACGCCTTAACCACCCCGACCACCGCGATGAAGATATTGCACCAAGTAGAAGGGTATGGGGAGTACGGGATGATCAAGTATCCATCAATAATCATATGATTCATTTTGATTGGTTCATTCTCGACACTTCTATGCCATCTAGTCTTAAACATTTTCGGCTTTTGACGATAAAACATACCTAAAACGAGACTTTATTTACACACTTAGCCTCTTACTAACTTCGCAGTTTTAAGTCGCTATCTATAACTATGATCAATAGGTTCGTTATAGTCCGTACATGAGAAATACCTCTGCAAGACCCGTGGGAGAAGCTTCGAGAGTTCCATTTACCGCTTCGGTAACACCTCTTTCAAATTCGATAAGTTCGATGATACGATAGTTCACCTTGCCGTGAAATGTGGCTTATTAGTCTCGGATTTCCAAGATTTTTTTTTTTAAAAGGAGAAGATGATTTAAAAATCCTGACAAAAGTTTAAAGGTTCATCCGAATGGAAGAGCTCGAGAGGACGATGGAGAGAGTTCTTGCGCATATGAAGGATCGAATCGAAGATACCATAAACCAAAATAATCTCTCCCATTTAACGAGTCGGAGTATCGGATATCAGGGCCATCTTTCACCTAATAAATCAATAAAAATATAATATTTTTCAAATTAATTTCATAAATCTAGGATTTTAAAAAGTGCTAGATGGTCGATCATGTACCTTCAAATGGTCGGTAACCTGAGCCGAGCCTAGACATTTATTTAATTTTTAAAAAATGTAATTGGAGAACAAGCTGCAGAGCTCTATTACGAAAAAAAAGTTTCCGTAGCTGGTAATCGAACCTGGGTCTCCTGGACGACAACGGAATTGCAGTGAGCGTGGATCGAACACGCGACCTTCAGATCTTCAGTCTAACGCTCTCTCAACTGAGCTAACCCCACAATTTGTGTTTTGATAGTGTGTATGCTTCATTCCATCTTTATCTATTCATCCCCAATTTGTAATCTATTCCGGTAAAAGCTCATATGTTATGAGCTTACTGTCTCCAATTTAGTGTTTTGCTAGTCGTCTAAGTGTTAGTTCTATAGATGTGCGTGTATATTTGGTTAGTCTTTTTGAAGCAATAAAAAATGGACACCCCTCATAGTAAATTATAGTTGTTTTTATATTATCATTACTTTCATTAGTATCGGTAAAAACTCTTATTTAGGGAGGTAATTGGGCTATAAATAGCCAAGCCTCATTACATTACCATACATCACTTATTTTGCATCACATTTTCAGCCGTGCATCTTTAATCATCAAGATCCTTAGATATCCAGGATTGGCTCTTGTGTTGCTGCCCATAATGAGGTACGCTACTACCATGGTGATTGTGCTGACCGTAACCATTAGTGGGCATGTGAGACCCGTGATTAGTAGGACCACATCCATTGTTCATCGGGCCATGATTGGGATACATGCTGTGACCATGGCTAGATCCATGACTGGGACCGTGGCTAGGTCCGTAGTTGTGGCCATGGCTAGGCCCGTGGCTGTGACCATGGTGACCTCCATAACCACCACCCATGTGATGGTTGGATCCACCATGAGGCATGGTGGAATTGTTGGTGTAGTTACAGTCGTCTTTTAAGTAGAAGCTCTCCTTGTGCATGCCACCATTCTTGTTGTAGCTGTCTTTCTCGTAGTGTTCCTCCTTGTGAACATACCCTTGTTGACCACTGGGACTCGAGTACATCTGAGCTTGAAGAACCATTTTTCTCAAAGGAAAACTAAAGCTTAGATTGTAGTTAGAGTGTTCTGCGATGTGATTTCACCATGGATTCGAGATGCTATTTATAGACTTTTCAGATGGTTACTAGGCGCATCTCATTCCTGAAATGGATATGTTCATTTCATTGACGATTCTGCATTGATATAAATTAATTAAAGTGAGTGAAAAGGCTCACACAACTTTATCCCAACTACACTAATAAAGAATCTGATGTGCTGATGTAGAAACCAAAGGATTTCAAAATTATTGGAAGGCATATAAATTGTTCACGTTAACTTGATTAGACCCTAACTAAACTTTTTCCTGAGGCCCCGTGGTCTAAAAAGTGAAGCTAAAATACCACTATTGTCAACAAGTTTGATTTAGTGGTATACTAGATATATAGAAAAGAGTAATGATATTTGTTATCTTTATTTTATTTTTATTTTTTTGTCCCTTTCGACCGGTTACATAGCATGACACGTAAAGAATAAAATAATTAAGAAAGATAATTAAGGAAATAATTTATTTAAGGAATAAAACAATTAATTAAGATAAGTAATTACGTACATATCATGCCATACAATATGCCATGTAGAAGGTGACAAAAGGGTGAAATAAATAGGAGTGACAAACTATGCTGTAGATCTCCCCGCTTAGGCGCGCCTAGGCGCCGCTTAGGCGTCAACTCCCCCCTCAGCCGCTTACGCCTAGTTAAAATTATAAGCGTTTTTCCCTAGCGGCTTAGTCGCCGTGGAATAGGCACCTAGTCCGTCTAGGCATCGATTAATTGCAAAAAATGGCCGCCTAGGCGGCGATCAATGGAAAAACATGCCTTCATAGACCTTTTTGTTATTTTTCTTATTCTCTCGAATTCTTTAGTTGATATGATAACTAATTTTTTAGTACACTTATATTTACTACAGTGTTGTTAAATGAATTTTATGACTTAAATAGTCAAAATTTCTATGATTACTACATATATAATACTAAATTTACAAAATTACACATGGGATTCAAAACCGTATAATTCCGCCTAGGCCCCATATAATCCCGCCTAGGCGCTAGGCCCCGATCGACCGCCTAGCGCCCAAAACCGAGATCTACATTATAGGTGACAAATATCATTACTCTATACTTAATTTAATTATAAAACTGCAAGTTTAAAATTGTAGGACCGGCTACTACTTGGAATGTGCTCTACCACTCGCCCTCCACCAGAGGCCTCCCTCCCCCGTCTATGAAACACAATGAGAAAATACACGATATTTTTTTAGTAAAAAATTCTTATGAAAAATAGATTTTCATCCCCCAAATCCTAAATTTTGCTCCAAAAAATCCTTCTCGAACTAACAGTTATCTAATTTTTTTTAACATTTCAAATAAACTACATCAATCGTTCAACAAATTAAACAAATTCCGTTAAATATTTCATAGATTTCAGGGATAATTTGGCCATTTCAAATAAACTATATATATTTATATAAGAAATTAGGAAATTGTATTTAAGATATCTAAGTTGACCTTAAAATCTATTAAATATCTAATATAATCAGTGAAATGACGATAATATTTTTGAAAAAGTATAGTAAAAGAGTAAAAATATGACACTTTTGAAATAATATGGGTAACAAAACATTTCTTAAAGATATGGAGTAAATATCGGCTCTACCCCCCTGAACTATACACGTTTTGACAGATTGCCCCCCTAAGAAAAAAATGCTACTGGATGGTCCTTAAACTATGGTTTTGTGACTCGATGCCCACTGTTAACAGATTCTGTTAGTTTTCGCCGTTATTGGTCACGTGCGCAAATTGTCGTGACATTTTACCCCTGTACTAAGTTTTGCATGACATTTCACCCCCTGTACTAAGTTTTCTTGACATTTTACCCTAGGCACCGAGTCACGAAAAACTTAGTATAGGGGGTAATATGTCACGAAAAACTTAGTACAGGGGTAAAATGTCACGACAATTTGCGCACGTGACCAATAACGGCGAAAACTAACAGAATCTGTTAACAAGGGGCATCGAGTCACAAAAACATAGTTTAAAGACCATCCAGTAGCATTTTTTTCTTTGGGGGGCAATCTGTCAAAACGTGTACAGTTCAGGGGGTAAATGAGGCATTTACTCTAAAGATGTGGCCTAAAACTGTCTAAATTATGCATCATGACCCTGTGTTATTGTCTTTCATTTTGATCTATTTAGAGGTTCATCGTCTTTTGTTGTCTTTCACCCTTAACAACATTGATTGGATTTTTCCACTTTGCATATGATCTTGATCACTTAACATCATTGTAAACACCACTGGTTCGTGATTCTTCTCATATGGTTTACACCATCATGCTAAACGCACTTCATATATCTCATTGATGATTAGATAACAATAATCATAATAAAAAACACTTAGATAGGTATATTAATGAACTCATAAATGTAATGATAATGGGGATGTATTGATCTTTGTAATCAATATACAGTGCTTGGTATACGGTAAGAATGAAGATGTAAATAAGTTATATAAAATGGTATACTTATTTTTATTAATATTATTATATAGTGGTTATGGTTATGATAATGTAATAAAATAATAATTATATATTTAAATATTAATAAATAAAAAATCTTAAATTTTTTAATAGATTGTATATATAGTTTGATAAACCTTGAATTTTGTCATTTTATTTTTTACTTTTAACGAGAATTTTATGATAATATAACGGTTTATATGGTTTTAGAATCTGATCTAGTTATATGATTGGGTAATTTGTTTTACAGTTACAATGAGTAAAAATTAAATATTTAGTTAGAGTTACTTGAAAGAAAATGTATTAATAATGGGACCTGTGAATGGTGTGAAATGGAAGATGAATCAACTGAACATTACTTTCTTAACTCTGTCCATTTAGTAGTAGAGTGTGGGCATCATCAGCACTGCATATAAACATTGATAAAGAATACAGTAGAAATATTAAGGTCTGGGTTATCAATATTACAAATCCCATTATTACCGACAAAACATAATATTCATAAAAGAATATGTATTAATAATGGGACATGTGAATGGTGTGAAATGGAAGATGAATCAATTGAACATTACTTTCTTAACTCTGTCAATTTAGTAGTGGAGTGTGGGCATCATCAACACTGCATATAAACACTAATAAAGAATACAGTGGAAATATTAAGGACGGGGCTATCAATATTACAAATGCCATCTCAAATTATGGTAACGACCGAAAAAATCGACGCAACTGTGATGGCGATAATGTGGTTCATATGAAAATCCAGAATGAATGGGTTCTTCAAGAACAAGAAATGGGTGGTGCCTGAAATTGTCAGAAATACAAACAAATTGATATACAATATCTTTGGCGAGTCAGTGGTTTGTCAGCAAAACGGGCCAACCATCAATGTAGTGAATGAAGAGGATGAGTGGAAGAAAACCTGGAGAGATAAGACATGTTTAAAGATGTGTAATTAGTCAAATTTTATACACTTATTTTAATTTTTGTTAAAAACATCCATTACGATTACGACGGTAATGGATCATTCATATGTAGCTGTTATGTAATGAAAATATTTATATTTGTTGTAACGTGATTGTAGAAGTAATGACATTATAATATTGATTACGGCGTACCAGTAACAGTAATCAAGATAAAATCAATAATGCCATTAAACCAAGGTTAGGTCAACAAGCATTGTCTAGCTGTTATATGTTTCTATTTATACACCATTACTAAAAAAGATACATTTATCCTATTTGTTTGGTATAATCTATATGAATGTAAGAAATAATTTATTAATTTACCACATAGATACTAATATTTGAATAGGGAGTATGTCCCCAAGAGTACTGAAATCAATTGGAAAATCATATTACACCAATTGATACTATTTTAATTGTCTCCAAGAGTATTAAATTTAATTGGAAAAACATAATACATCAATCAATACTACCGTAGATCCTACTATAACTGTACCAAAGTCATCAACACGAGTAGTCGATGCTTATCTTGTTCCTCCTTCGCAAGATGATTTTCCTCCTGTTGATATGAACATCGTGTCAAAACCAATTACAAGATAAAAGAGAGAGAGAGAGAGAGAGAGAGAGAGAGAGAGAGAGAGAGAGAGAGAGAGAGAGAGAGAGAGAGAGAGAGAGAGAGAGAGAGAGAGAGACGTGAGAAAGAGTTCACACTTAGAGTTCTAGGGAAGAAGATCCTTGAAATTTCCATCATCGACTTCTAGGAAGAAGACATGAAATATTAAGATATCACTCAGGGAAGCCTCACTCAGTAACATAATTTTATCCCAAAATGATCCATATCGCCGAGAGAGTTACGAAGAGTATGCTCATGACTACCCTGATATTGGCAGGAAGGCCTCAGTGCATTGCTCATTGTACCGTCATACCTAGAAGGAATTATTATGAGGTAATAGGATACATCTTCTCCATGACACAACACACTCTTCCCATTACTGGACTAGTCTATGCACCGAGCACAAAACTCTTAACACTCCAATGAAGATGTTACACCAAGGAGGAGGTAAAGGACGTGCCCGTTTGATCGAGGATCCGTCAATAATCATCTATCCTTTTGATTAGTACATTTTCAACACTATTATCCTACTTGTTTTCAATCCCTTAACGATCCCACCTTTTGATGATGAGGCGAACATGGAGCAACACGTAAACCTGTTCAAGTGGAAAATAAAGTTGATTATTATAGATTATTTCCATCCACCTCTCAGGGAATGCCCAAAAAAGTTTACACGCTCAAGTAGTGATTGGTATGTTGTAATGGATTTAGGTAGGAATGTAACGAGTCCAGGAATGTAATAAGAAATGTAATAAACTTTGTAATCATTATACAATACTTGGTATGCTATATGAATGCGGAATTAATGGTATGTTTGATTTTAAACTTGTGCTATTAACTTGTTTAATTAAATGAGATTGTAAATAAGATATTTAAGATACAAGGTAATATTTATGGATGTAGTATTAATTTTTGAAGAATAAAAAATAAAAAATAAATTGTTTTAATAATTTTAAATGATTTGTATATAGTTCGACTAGTCTTAAATTTTCACATTCTTGACTTTTAGTGAGGATATATATGATAGTCGAACAGTTGATATATTTTAGTTTTTGATTTGTAAGTTATTGATTAGATAACTTGATTAATTGTTATAGAGAAGTAAAAATTTGATAATTTAATTGGAAATGTTAATTTATGTTAAAATTTTAAATATATGTTGATTCGTGATTTATGGGTATGTGAGAAATAATAATTTTTTTTCCATTATAATTCTCGGTATATTATGGTTAAACGTACCACCGATATATAAATATTTTAAATAATATTGTATAATTTATAATGTAGCATTTCAAATATAATATACAATTTTTTTTTTGAGTTTTTTAATAAAAATTGTATGAATTTTTACATATACGATTTAATAAATAAAATGATACAAAATGTATAATATGTTAAGTTTAGTAAATTTATTTTAGTTTGTTAAAAATGTTCATTACGATTACGAATGTAATAGGTCATTCATAAGTAATTGCTATGTAATGAAAAACTCCATATTCATTGTAATGTGATTACGGAAGGAATGATATTATAGAGTTGATTACAACGTATCAATCATGGTACTCAAGTTTAAATCATTACTGTCATTATATTACTGATCTCATTACAACATATCTCAAATAATTCACAGTTTTCACTCGCTATCCCGAAGAATTATTGATAAGTTCGTTCTGATTGCCACATTGGGCGTAGATATGATGTCCAGATGAAATAACTAAACACCCTTGGTGACACTTTGAGAGTTGATCCAACATTTCCATAATGCCTATTGGAAAGTTGATAAGCTCGATAACACGATAAATCACCTTGGCCTTAACTGTTGCTTACTAGTCTTGAGTTCCCAAGCAATTCCTGTCCAAAAAAACAGTAACATTATTTAAAATTATGGGAAAATGATTAAAGATATATCTTACTTTTGTGTATGTAAGTTTCTATAAGAATCAAGTATAGTGCAATTTTTGCATATTATTGGGATATACATAATACATTTAATTTGAGAAAAAAATTTGGGGCCACTGTGAACATAAAAAGAAGAGTTATTATCTTATAAAGACCAAAAATCCAAAACCTAACCCTTAATAAGTCCACCTTTTTTCCCCTCCCTTCAAAGATCCAAAATATCTCAATTATCCCAAATTTGCCCTTTGAATTTCTTACACTATTACTTACCCACGTCAAAATATATTATAGGAAAGTAAGCAACTCACCTTATTAATATATATAAATTAATGTTGATATTAATCCAAAAATATACAACGTCCCTCTTTAGTCGTTCACATTTTTAGGCCCAATTCATGCCGCGTATCAACATAAAGATACCAGTAATTGATATCTTTCCTCTCCTTCCCATTCCATTGTTCATTTTTATTAGGTTAAGCGTATACAATTAAACGACGATAGAGAAATTGCAAGCAAGCTCCTATTCGTCCAAATAAATATCATGGTTAGTTTTTACTTGATATGGAAGTGTTTGTTTTTATGAATTAGGTAAACCAGATCATTTTGATGAGAAAGCGTTTGCTTTTATGAATTAGGTAAACCAGATCATCTAATTGTTATCAGTTTATGTTAAAAATTGATTTGGGTTATAACCAATTGTTATTTATTATTTCTTCTCTTGTTAAGTCGATGTAGTATTTTCATAAATGTATTTATATAGCCACATATCACCCATTTCATTCTTTAGCTGTTGAATATTACACTGATTTGTTAAAGCAATGCACATGGTTTACTTATTGTTTTTCTAATTTTGATTCTTTAATGGAGTGATTGTCAACCTTAATCGCATGAGTGGCTATTTTGTTTATTCTCAAAACACTCTCCACCTACAAAATCATCCCACTACTTTTTACATTACTTAATTTGATTTATCATTAGAAGCTATATTTATCAGTAGCATAACTGTCTTTTTGGATTAACATGTTTGCCATTAATAATTACAGGTTTAGTTATGGAGTCAAATGTTGCTAATATGTTGGTGTCGCCTAGGGTGTGATAAAAATAAGATCAAATTAAGTATAGAAAACTATGCACTCTCACCCTATACATGCACAGTACTGCAAGTATTACAGGACGTATGCAAGTTTTAATGATAAGTAGAGTTCGTTCTCAGGGACTTAAGTGTGTTAATCGCGTAGGAACAGATAACGAGTAAAAGTAAATAACTAGAAGACAGAAAATAAAGCAAATAGAATTTCGACAATAAGAATTAAAGCTAATTAAAACTAGGAAAATAAAGACAATAAAGTAAAAGATTAAGAAATATGAGATGAGAAGTATAGCTTAGGTTTTGCTAGTATGCACTAATCCTTCTAATTCTATCTATAAATCTAGTTCATAAGGGAGAATATTAGCTCTTGGTAATACTTAGTCAGGATTCTAAATTCCCCAATCTTAGACCTTGAGAGCAACAAAGGGGCTACGGCACAACCAAGACGAGGACTCAAATAGGGTTATCAAACGCCACTAAGGCTCTATCCAGCACACTACAATCAATTGGTGATATGGTGGTTAAAACAAACCCTAATGACTATCTAGTTAGAAGTATGTTTTGTCAGAACTGCTATCGACACTAGACATTATGTGGTGGTTCAATAGTTAAACACCCTGTCAAGGAGACCATCTAACTACTCTTAAAACAATCCTAAAGTGATCAGTTCTAGGAAAGACATTAAATCAAAACACATAAGCAAATATAAAATAAGAAGCTAATATCAGATTAAAACATATAATTCCCAAAGAAACTTAGATAGAATAATTAGAATTCATAGATTATACATATGCAAAACCCAAGCTATGGGAGGTTTAGTTCATACCTGAAGGAAATAAACTAAAAGAAATTACAAAAGACATCATCTTGCTCTCTACAATAAACTGAAAGAATAAAACCTTAAGAACTAATTACTATGAGGCAAGAATGATTTACAAGTGATATAAGGGTGTATTTATAGGTATTTAGAAGACCTAATTCGTTTTCTTAAGGAATAGTTAAGGTAATGGACTTCTAGCCCAACTCAAATTCGTATGGAAATAAAGATAAACACTGCTGCACCGTTTTGAGTGTATCTTCTTCGTTATTGGTCCGATTTTGCTCCACAAGATACCAAAAGAATCGCAACAGAATTATCTTGCCACTAAAGAAGGAAATCTCCAAATTCGGCCTATTTCTTAGGTAAAAACACCAATCTTTAGACGTGTGTGCAGAATCCCAGATTTAGGCAGCTTTTCCTTTTTCATCTTTTTAGCTTTTATTTCCTTTTCTCCAATTACCATGTAAATCTCTTTCCATAAGTTGTTGTCTTTGACTTGGACTCTAATTAATCTCCATAATTATCTTTAAAGCTACACACTAAATAAACAATTAAACCCAATATGCTCTAAAAATATTATTTCTACAAATCAAGACACAAAATAGGAAAGTGCACTAAAACTCAAGAAAATCGACATTATTGACTTCTAAAACACTAAAAATGATGTCTCATCTTAACATAAATCTATCACAAATGAGGAGACATCATATGTACAACGTAATGCGCTTGTCGATCAGTCTGTACTTTCTGCTGGTTCGTTGAATACCGCTCCACCTACACTCTCCTTAACTAAGACACCTTACTTTTATGAAAATGAGAACGATAGTGCCGATGAGGTTACCATAACCGTGCTACGTGCCCCAGCCCCCATTGATGTTCCAGGACATCGTCTACAGTTTTGATCGTTTCATAATCCATCCAATCGGTGTTTAGTTTCATTGCGACGAGTTAGGTTTTGATATTTTTATAAGTGGAACATCTATGTATCATATGAATCCAAACTCCTTCGTTTTCTTGTTTTACTCGAATAACGCTTAGATAATTTTTTAGTTTGCGCATGTGCCATATCAATGTTTTGTCTAACTATATACTGGTTTGACACGTTCAATATAAAACATCGGTAAGGACTCACGAATATACTACAAATACAGGGGGTACACTCGATCCATACGTTTACACACACACACACCACTAATATTGAACTGTAAATCCATCAAAAATGATACTTGGAAACTCATGAACTACATTACCCGATACTATAAACTACCACACCATTTAGTTTACATGCATAACCCACTTGTTTTTTATACACATTAATACATTGCACGGAAAAAAACGCATAATACATTTTTAAACTTAACACACACTCACACCTCAGTATAAATCTTTTAGAAAAAGTCAATCAATGGAAACACACATACATAAATATTGAGATATAATACATCAAAAACAATAAGTGATAACACTGGGTTTATCACCCATTATAATAATCTGCCACACAACCTTTTTAACATGTAAAACACAACATATATTTTCGTACATAATTAACACATTACATAAACACACACCCAACCCATTTATTTGTAAATACACACCAGTGATAATGAACTGTAAATCTATCAAATAACAATAAGTGAAATCACTGGGGTTTTATTACCCATTAGAATATACTGTCAAACCACTATTTTGACACATGAAACCCAACATATTTGATTTGTTAAACAACAACACATTTCACATCAACAACATCATAAATAGCAAAGACTGGTGCATAATCTGAATACAAAAATTATTGCACAAACCAAGAGTCAACAGAATTAAACACATTGAATAAAACATAATCTTTCATTAAAGTTTATCAAAAAGAAAATACGAACTAAAACCCGAAAACACCCCAAAACCGTCAACTCTTGCATCATTCATAACCCTCTGGTTCTAAAAAACGGGCACCAATGTGTGGATATCATTCAACACCCACGATATTATTCTTATCCTCAGACCTGTTCCGCTTCGTGGGTGTAACTTGTTCCAATTGCTTCCATAACTTCACGGCTATAGAGCACCGTATACATTCCAGTATACGTCACCGACTCGAACGATGAGCGGTAGTGAATTTTTTCATATCTGAAAAAAAAATTAAATACCATCCACAATAGGCCAGCTATGCACATTCATACAATATAAGCGTGATTATGATCAAATCATCATCCAATATAGTAACAAACTAATTCATATATTTTCCTTTCCGGTTACTGGTGTTTACATTCAATGTTTAAGGGTTAGATATTAGGATTTTGATTACATATAAATTCCAGTATGTATCAATCAACCTACAACCTAACTCAAATTCCTTATTGTATTGCTAACTGTAAACCCAAATTCTCAAAGCAGGAAATTAATTTTTATTTACACCAACACAGAGACACAACCCATAATTAATGGACAACATTTTGTGTGGAAGGTATCAAAACATCAAGTGAATTCATGTACACCAATCATGGACACCAATTCATAGACAAGAAATAAACATAACCCTTATTCGATTTTGCAGTATAACCTTTTTTTACAAAAATTCATAAATTCGTGATACCCATATTAGATTACTACCTAAATCCACCCACAAATCACTGCATTTTCACTGACACAAACCTGACACCATTTATTCACAAAAACACACCATCAAAACACTATATTTAACGATTGAACACAACCGACATCATGTTTCCAATCCATTCATAGCTAAAGATTTGAATGATCAAAACAAAAAACCTAAATAGTCGATTTTGTCGATTGCTTGTTGTTTTTTTATTTATTTTGTTTTCGACATTTCTTTTTCTTATGCCCGCCAAGCAAGCTTTTCCTTATAGAAAAACCTTCCAATTTTGTGTATCGGTATTTTGGTGTGACTGCAGGTTTTCAGAGGCAAGTACAAGATTTTTTTCTTTTGAAATTTGAGAAACCTCGGACGAATTGCAAGTAATAAGAAGTCAACAGTTTTAGCAGGGCACTTGTGTTCAACGGGTTATTTATTAAATGTGTGATTCAGTAAAAGAGAGTGGGCTAAGGGGTATTTGTGTCCAGAATTTGGGCTGGACCCTTTGAGCTAGATTTGATAAGTTATGGTCCTCCTTAGTAACCAACCCTAAAAATAATTGGAAACGAGTTCAAAATGAAGATTTTCCGTTGCCGGGAATCGAACCCGGGTCCCCTGGGTGAAAGCCAGATATCCTAACCGCTGGACGACAACGGAATATGAGAATTGTAGTAAAAATATTCCAACTGACCTATCCCCGCAAGATGTTTCGTAATAGCACGTTTAGAAGTTTACTCATCTCTTTGGTGTTTGATAAAATAACTAGAAATTTATAGAAGGGTGAATAACTTATTTATTCCTTTGTCCTTTTTGTGCTTCTTTTTAATAGGATGCTAATAGTGAGAATGTTAGTTCTACATATGTTTGTGCATATGGCCTAGGAAACACTGACACCTTTTCGAAGGTGTTGTACCCATGTCCGACACATCTGACACAACACCTATACACTTCCGACAAAACTACTACGTTCGGTATCTTTACCGACGGTATCATTAGTGATGACATGAGCTCGTCGCTAATGATAACCCATTAACGGTGCACCACATAGTTCATCTATACTGATAAAGCTTATTATCAACGGAATTATGTCATCGCTAGTAAACTCTTTAGCGACAAAATTATTATCGTCGCTAATGATCTGCTCAAAATAAAGGAAGTGTTCATATTTATTACACCCAATCGAATATTTTCCACCCTCAGTCCCAAACACTAGTCCGAAATATCATATTCCGGCTTACCAAGTCACGCTACCAGAGCTCCACCGCTTCATCACTACAGGACCCAATGTCCACCTTCACGTGGGCCCCCACTTGAACATCAAAATACCTGTAATTGTTTACTGAAAAGTGGTATTTTTCTCAATTTCAATCTATTTGATTCCATGTATTTTAAAGTGGGGGCACAAAGATGTTGTCGCTAATGAGGAACGATATACCCCTTCATTTCATTTCATTCAAATCCTCCACAAAAAATCTTCAGTTCCGAGCGTCGATTCCAGATGAAAGCACACAATCAAATCCTAAGCCCCTACTAACTAGTAATATTTTATTATTTTAATACTTTTATTAACTTTTATTATTTTGTGACTGATAGTTAGTAAAATGCACTAGATTTGTGATTTTCGTATGTCATTGGTATGTTATTTTTAGATGATTTCCGTTTGTGATTTTTGTGTGATATTAATATGTGATTTTGTATTCTAATTATTGATATTATGCACATTTTTTGTGTATAATTTCAGTATGGACTTTAGTGCAATTCGTATGGAATTTAGAATACAGAGGATTTTTTTTTAAATTTTGGGTCATTATATTTAAATAAAATAATCTTCAGTGCAATTTTAAGATACTTTAGGGACTTAGATGCCATTTTTTAAAATCAAATAGTGCAATTTTAAAAGATATCGCCTTTAGTACAATTTTTAGAGATTATAGACTTAGATACCATTTTCTTAAATTTGAGTCATTAGTGCAATTTTCAAATATTATGGGTTTTAGTGCAATTTTTAGATACTTTAGGGACTTAGATGCCATTTTTTTAAAGTTAAGGACAATTGTGCAAATTTTTCAAGGCCCCTAAACTAATTTTTCCCACTAACGCAAGTAAACTATTTTTTTTCCCACTAAAACCACTTAACTATATATTTATTGCAGCTTAGACCCCTAAACACTTATTTTTTCACTAGGACCTGTACACTATTTTTTAAACTACCAAAAAAAAAAAAAAATCTCAAACTCGATTGTTTCTAAACGCTTCATCTAGAATTAGAGAGTTGGTAAAGGAAGGCAATATGGGAAAGTATGATGAGGGATTTGGGTTGGCTATTTGGAAAGTGGTGGAGAAAAAAGGAAAACGGGTAAGGTGTAAATCTGGGGGAGAAAAATGCCATGATGGAAGAAGAGCTTGTGGGAGAAAGGATGATCAAGATTTTTTCATGAATTGAACGGACCCAACAAGGACAGGAGCAAAAAGAATAGTTTCTGCTGAACAGCAAAAATAGAGTTGCGGTGAACGTGGATCGAACACGCGACCTTCAGATCTTCAGTCTGACGCTCTCCCAACTGAGCTATCCCCGCAATTTATTAATTGGTGTTGTATTATTAACTTTACTTCATAATCAGCTACATTATATATGTATTTACGAGGCAATCACTAGCTGCATTATAGAGGCAATTTTCTTTAAATCTATAACTCATAACTAATAAGAGAGAATTTGATACCACCTTCATATAAAATTACTAAACATTATAGTTAAAATCCCTCTGCCAAAAGGTAAGGCAGGAGTAATGCAATTTCCATCTTGAAGACGAATGAGTCAATGTTTACTAATTTAATTTTCATTACAAATGCATCTACAATTTTCTTTTTAACCGGATATGATGTTTTTTGCAGATTTAAAATGCGAAGTTTAGTGTAACTTTCACATGTTCGTAGTGAATAAAATTTGTATACTACTTTCATTATCCATTTTACTGCTGTTTTAGCAATTCTTTTTATCTTTTGGTCATCACCATGTTTGTTAGTCTTTTTGCGTATCTGAAGCGATGTAACATGCTCATGCCTCACGGTAAATAGTTCACAGATACTTGTTTAATATCATCATTACTTTCATTTTTATTGGTAAAAAGTAAAAATTCTTATTTAGCGAGTTACTTGAGCTATTTATAGCTAAGCCTCACTACATCAATTATTTTGCATCACATTTTCAGCGATGCATCTTTAATTGTCGAGATCCTTAGATATCCAGGTTTGGCTACTGTATTGCTGCCCGTAATGAGGTCCGTTACTACCATGGTGGTTGTGCTGACCGTAAGCAGTATTTCCATTGGGCATGTGGGACCCGTGATTAGTAGGACCACATCCATTGTTCATGGGTCCTTGATTGGGGTACATGCTGTGGCCGTGGCTAGGCCCGTGGCTGTGTCCGTAGCCGTGGCTAGGCCCATGGCTGTGACCTTGGTTAAGTGGGGAGTGGTGACCTCCATAACCACCACCCATGTGATGGTTGGATCCACCATGAGGCATGGTGGAATTGTTGGTGTAATTACAGTCGTCTTTTGAGTAATAGGCCTCCTTGTGCATGCCACCATTCTTGTTGTAGATGTCTTTCTCGTAGTGCTCCTCCTTGTGAAGATACCCTTGTTGACCACTGGGAGTTGAGTACATCTGAGCTTGAAGAACCATTTTTACAAAGGAAAACTAAAGCTTAGATGGCTGTTGAATGTTTTTGCAATGGTGATTTAACCATGGATATCAAGATGTTATTTATAGACTTGCTGAATGATTCTAACTAGATAATGGGGTATCTAATTCCTGTAATTGAAACTTTTGTTTCTACGCACTTGACGATTCTGCATTGATAAATACATTCAAGTGAATGCAAAGGCTCACACAACTTTATTCCTCAACTAGTAAAGGGAATCTGATGTGCTAATTTTAAGAACCAATTGGCAATTTGAAAAATAATTAATTTAGTGCCTTTTATCTTGATTAGACTGAAAATGTCAACAATAATATCAAATAAAATTAAATGTAATCATGCTTATATCATTTATCAATAGAGAGCGGATTATCAATCCAATTGGATGCATTTAACTTTAATATAATTATATTTGGTGATGTGTCCATATACCATTGACTAAAAATATGTATGAGAATATGGTCTTAGTCAAGGCAATATTTCCTCCAAATTGGTGCAATAACCGATATTGCAGGTGCATGAGGTAAATTAGCAAGACACTGCACAATTGTTTCATATGATAACTCTGATGCACTAGGACTATCTATACTATAGTTGGTAACAAAATTGAGCGAATTTGTGCTGACAGTAATACAGACTTGAATTAGTTAGAGGCCGTTATTAAACTAATAGAAGTCTGATTTTATGAAATTAGACTTCGGAATAAGTTAAAGAAGTAAATTTAATCTGATTGTTGTTCCTTTTCCTCTAAGGTTGAGCCTAAAAGATTATACGCTTATAGTTAAAAGCCGTTGCTTATACCTCAAGTTTATGTAGGATTAGTGCACTTTCGATCTTGAAAATGAACGTGTCAGGGTTACTAGACAGTAGTGTACTTATTCTGCTTGTATTATCTGGTAAAAGCTCTAATTCATAGCACCATACGTGTCAAATAGTATGTCATACATACTTGAAGGAAACTTAATGAGTTACTTGTGCTTTGGTTAAGTCTAATTACATAACCATACTTTCCTTATGATTCAAAGTTTCCTTACTAAGTTTAGTTATATGTTGATGGCATTTATCTCTGAAAAAATTGTAAGATTTGTGTTCTTTACTTGCCAAATAAAACAGAAATCGTAACCCGGAATTGTAAATTACAATTTTAGTTTTACTTTTATAAAATTTCCAATGTATTAAAATTAGTGTATTTCATCTTCTCCCCTCTTCTTGTATTGACACCATCACCAAAAAAATGACAGAAAATTGGATTATGCTTACCTCAAAGCTCATACCAGAAATCCCAATTAGAAGAACCACTTATAAGTGAACTAGTCTCAGAACCCAGATTTTTTTATTCCAACAAACAAATTGTTCTTGAGTTTTCATTCAACATTTCAATGAGTTTTTTTCGTTTTGAAAAAACCAACTTAGCCTTTTCCTGATGGGGAAAATCGATATTAATATTAATAGAAACCAAATTAGTCTAGAATGTATTTTAATTTAGATATACTGTAACAGATGACACTATATATACAATAAGAAAAAAATGAAAATAAATATTAAAAATTCAGAATGCTTTTTGTTTTTGTTCAACTTTACCATATTAGTACATGTTTGATAATACTGTCCAAAAAAAAAAGTACATGTTTGATAATAAGACAAAAGTTATCCAAAGTTAGAATAAGAAAAAACTTCATTTGGAGATGGAAAAGATTAAGATGAGAAATGATGAGAAAGTGAGCTGATCAGTTAGATTTGTTTCTTTTTTTTCATGGGGAGATCCTAAAAGGATCATGAATTACAAATAAATCAATATCCACACAAGAGACACTAGTCTAAGACATCATTAATTAATCCCGGACTATGAACTAGGCGTGGAACCGTCCAACCCATCCGGTCTCTCGTAAGGACATTCCATATACCATCAGGAGGATTGTTATGCTTGTGAAAGGAAGTATCTTGTGTTAATCCAAGTTTTGCTAGCCAATCCGCACATTCGTTGCTTTCTCTAAAAATACTTTTTAACTTGAACAACCCATTTTGTTAGGAGAAGGTAAGTGTTAGGAAATGAACTTTGTCCCAAAAATAGGCCGACATAACTTTACTTCTATCAATTTCTATACGGTCACGGGAAATAACAAAAAGTTCGCTAAGTATGTTCTAAGTCATCATCTCTGTAAATTTATATGCCTGCAATGTTCAAGCTAAATACACACCTTCAGATCTCCCAATTGAGCTATCTCAGCAAGTTGTTCTTTGATGGTGGGTATATTATTGAAATGAGGAATTAATTAGCAGCTGCATTATAGAGGCTAGTTTTCTCCAAATTCATAACTGATAAGAGAGAATTTGATACCCCTCCATTGGTATTTAATAACAATTAATAGTTAAAAGACTTTGCTTACATCTAAAAGGTTAGTCAGGAGATAGATAGTTAGCCTAGTGGTTAGGTTACTCCGCAGAGACCAAGAGGTCCTGGGATCGAATCTCATTGGAGTCATTTACTCCGAGTCCAAATGGCTCTCTCATGTATTAAAAAAAAAATTAAAAAAAAATAAAAGGTTAGTCAGGAGTATTGCAATTTCCACCTTGAAGACGAATGAGTCAAAACGCACTAGTTTGGATTACAAATGCATTTAAACGATTTTCTTTTCAGCTCATTTGAAATGCAGAATTTAGTGTAACTTTCATGTGGATAAAATTTGTATATACTACTTTCATCAAATCGTTTTTTATTGCCATTTTAGCAATCTGTTTTTTCTTAATGTTATGCTGGTCGTCACCATGTTAGTTCTGTGGGTGTATGTGGGTGAGTCTTTCTGCGGATCTGAAGCGACGAAACATTCTCACGCCTCACTGTAAATAGTACACACATATACTTGTTTTTATATTATAATTACTTAATTTCATTTTTATTGGTAAAAAGTAAAAACTCTTATTTAGAGAGTACTTGAGCTATGTATAGCTAGCCAAGCCTCATTACATCTTATTTTGCATCAGATTTTCAAGCATGCATCTTTAATCATCTAAATCCTTAGATATCCAGGATTGGTGCTTGTGCTGCTGTCCATAATGAGGTACGCTACCACCATGGTGGTTGTGACCGTAACCAGTATTTCCGGTGGGCATGTGAGACCCGTGATTAGTATGACCAAATCCATTGTTCATCGGGCCATGATTGGGGTACATGCTGTGACCATGGCTAGGTCCATGGCTGTGACCGTGGCTAGGTCCATAGCTGTGGCCATGGCTAGGCCCGTGGCTGTGACCATGGTGACCTCCATAACCACCACCCATGTGATGGTTGGATCCACCATGAGGCATGGTGGAATTGTTGGTGTAGTTGCAGTCATCTTTGGAGTAGAAGCTCTCCTTGTGCATGCCACCATTGTTGTTGTACTTGTCTTTCTCGTAGTGTTCCTCCTTGTGAACATACCCTTGCTGACCACTGGGAGTCGAGTACATCTGAGCTTGAAGAACCATTTTTCTTAAAGGAAAACTAAAGCTTAAATTGTTGTTAGAGTGTTTTGCGATGTGATTTCACCTTGGACTCGAGATCCTATTTATAGACTTGCCGGTTGATTCTTACTAGTTAAGGGTGCATCTTATTCCTGTAATGGATATGTTTTTTTCTGTGCACTTGACGAATCTGCATTCATAAATAAATTAAAGTGAGTTAAAAGGCTCACACAACTTTATTCCCAACTAGTGGCAATTGTAAAGATAGATTCATCTAGTGCCTTTTATCTTGATTAGACCCCAAATGGAAAATGTCATTGATATATAAAAGACATGATCATTTTTAGATGCATAACAAATTTGAAAAAAAATACAATACACCTTAATAATATACCAAAATTTCTATCATATTTTTACAGCTAAAATCAAAAGAAATTAGAATGAATTAATAGAAGACACTAAACATTGTGTTGGATTATGTAACATTTTTGTGTTTATCCCAAATCATGCTATTATTACGTTTGATAGCAATTCAACAAAAGTTTCTCGTCAAGGATAAAATAAGCTATATGGAATTAGATCCACTTTGTAAGATATATGTGAAAACTTTAAATCTAATAAGCATTTATATTTTTGAGTGTGGATTTGCTAGAAACATTTGGAACGATATGAAAATATGGTTAGGTATTGGAAGAGAGACAAGTACTATCTCGTGTGCTCTCAAATGATTAAAAAATTTAAGACTCGAGAAAATTGGAAAAGAAAGGTTTAGAAAATTGCATTTGTCGCGACTATTTATCATATATGGCGGATGAAAAATATTCTTGCACTGAATGGCGAAACTTCCTCAAAGAAAAGAGGATTAAAGAGACTAAATTGTGTACCTTTTTTTATTTATTTGCCCTGTACCTCATCATGCTTTCAAAGATGATAGTAAATTTTTGTATGTCTTTTGAAATAATTAGACTAGCAAATAGACAGTAACTATATTAAGCTTTTGAATCTAGGTAGATTAGTTTTATACAGCGTACAAGTTCTCTTATATTTTTAATAAAATCCATACCTAACAAAAAAGAAAACACTAAACATAAACCAAATCGCAAATAAAATATAACATGCATCAAAAAGAGAAAAGAAAAAAATCGGTTTAACTTATGCAAAAGTTCCCATAATTATGACTTTTTTTCCAAATAAACTCAGATTTTATAAAGTGTGTTTATGTTAAAATCAATTTGTTGAACAAACTATACCATATAACAAAAAATTATGTTATAATTTGAATATACGTGATTTTAATTGAATATTAAGAACATGTACTCAAAGTTGAGTTATGAAAAATTTCACGACTTGTAAACAAAAATCAATAACTAAACGATTTTGTTGAGTTACGGGTAAATTCCCGCAAGTCAAAACGTTGAGTTACGGAAAAAATACCATAACTAGTAAAAAAATCAATAAGTAAATCTTTTCGTTGATTTACGGGGAAATTTACATAACTCAAAAGTTAAGCTACGGAAATTTTTTATAAATCAAAAAATTGAGTTACAAAAAAATTCTCATAACTCATAATTTCCACTCACATATCATACAAATGAAAATCACAAATGCATCATGATAATTCAACTCAACCATATAACACTATTAAACAATTTAAAACAAATAATTATTTTTGTACTTCTAATAATGTATCAAAATTTTCTTTTTAATTTGATCTCGTTTTACAACTTTGTTAAAATTAAACTCATGATTGGTTTTCATAAACCCAATCCAACTGATTTTTATTATTCAAGTGTATTGTTGAACTATTATTTTTTGAAATTGATTGGAATATGCTCAAATTTGTTTGAGTATACTTTGTCGCTTCGTCAAACTGTTTGTCATTCAAAGTAAGGGTATAACTAGAAAAAATCAACAGACACTATCTTTTACGGACAAATTTAAAACAAGTGTAATGAGAAAAGAATTAATTAAAAAATTAAAAAATTATTGGGAATTAACCCAAAACAATTCTGAATGTAATTTTGTTTAAATAATTATGTTGTTAGAGAATTTATTGAGCTTCGGAAAAAGCACAAACTATCATAGAAATTCACTAAGTATCGGAAAAATCACTAAGTATCAGGAAAATCCACCAGGTATAAAATATAGTTACTAATTATACTCAGTCGTGGAAAAACTAAGAAAGTGATTTCACAAAGTATATTCAGCAAATTTCTAAATGTACTCAGCAAAAATCATTGAGTATACCTACAAAAATACTGAGTAAAGACAAAAAATACATAAAATCACCTCTATTATCAAAATATTAATAACAAAACAGTCTCTACTTCTAAATACCACGATAACGCTCTAAACAGTCTCTACTTCTAAATAATCTATTGACGTCACTGATTCAGTTTTTTCTAGAAAACCAGATCTGCTAAGGTGACTGGGTCATCTTCTTCTTCAAACTCGATTTGATGGTCTGCTCATCTTCCATAACCGTTGGTGATGTATAGATCCCCCCTTCTATCACAAAGCCTCACGCATCCCCCTCTCAATCTGCAACGTGTATTCTGATATGTTCTTCAACCTAATTGAGTGACGTATTTGTTCTTCTTCGCCTTCGCTAGACAAGGAAGCTTCTCTAGCAGCTGTTAAAAAAACTCGAAAACACCATGCCACAAAGCTTACAACACAGGGAATCCACATAAGATTTCAAATAAGTCGTTTATTGCCATGGTTCATTTACTCGTCGAAGAAGAGAACAAATGAACCTAGGCCATGGCTGTAGATATGTGTCGCCGGAGAAGAGAAAAATGGACCTAAACTATAGATCTCAAACTTCAAAACAGCTTCAAAGCTACCATTTGCGAATAGTACCCGAGCTCTATCAGCTGGCTTCAAAAATGTAGTTTCATGAAAAAGTTGTTGGAAACCTTTGGAATAAAGGAAAGAGAAGAGAAAAACTTCCAAGTTACCAACCAAAAAGTTAAAGCTCAAGGGAATATGATTTGAGTAGGATGGAAAGAGAGAGAAAAAAAATTAAGGTTTGTATTATTATTATTTATGTGTTTATTTTATTTAATATATTTAGTAGATAGTCTAAAGGTATAATGGATAGTGGTAAAAAGATTTATAGTACTAATTGACCTTTAGTAAGGAAAATAGATTAGATGGGGGTGAATGGATCTTGTAGAAAAGTCTTCAAGACCCGTGGGATAAAATTTTCGTAATTTATTATTTATATGGATTTTTTTTTGCTACACAATTGATTTGGTATTGTTAGTCAATATTTTTTTATATCAGTTGTAATTTATATTAGTAAGTATTGTTGGTTTGATAAACATTTATTAATCTTAATCGTATGAATTCGAATCTATGACTTTTAATTTTATAAATTTATGTTTCAATAACCTATAGGGTCTTAAAGATTATTGTAGTGACACATAGGAGCTAGTCAATTCTTCTCTCCTTCTTAGAGGCCAATAAGATATCCAATGTCACAACTACCCTTCTAGTGCATATAAGACAAAAAATAGATTCTTTCTCTCTCCTCCACTATCATTACTCTCTCTCTCTTCCATTACCATTAATCTCTCTCCTCCTTTATCATTTTCTCTCTCCTCCTTCATTAATTATCAAATAATTTGCAGCTCCGATCACCGTCGGCCACCTCCGGCCACCGCCGGGAAAAGTTCTGAGCATGGAATAATGTTCTGAGCGTGGAATAAAGTTCTGAGCGTGGAATAAAGTTCTGAGCGTAGAATAAAGTTCTGAGCGTAGAATAAAGTTCTGAGCGTAGAATAAAGTTCTGAGCGTGAAAAAAGTTCTGAGTCTGGCGTACTGGGCATGGAAAAAGTACTGAGCATGGACTACTGAGCATGAAAAAAGTTGCTGATTATCGGGAAAAAGTTCTGAGTATTCGAATTTTTTTATTGACTGACTTTACTGAGAATGCTCGTTTTCTCAGTATCTTTACTGAGCATGCTCAGTAACTTACTGAGTGTTTCTAATAAATGAGTAAAATGTTGAGCATTTCTCGTATAATCAGTAAAAGTGTTTAGCATTTAGACAAAAGTATGGAGTTTAATACAAAAATCTATTTTACATTAAAAAAATAAAATTATTACATTATAATTACAAGGAAAAAAAGAAAAAAATACAAAAAACAAAAAATAATCAAATATACATAAACAAATCTATTATTCCTTTCAGACAAAAAAAAATCTTTTAATCCTTTTTTACAATACGAATAAGTAATAAACAGAAAATCATTAAATATACATCAACACAAGCCCATCCAAATATATATTAATGTAATCTTGATTCCTAAATATTTTAATGTAAATTCAATGGAAGAGACTCTTCAAATGTTTTATACATATCTGAAACACAAGCTCATCAAATGCCTTATTAATGTAATCCTGAATCCATAACATGTTTTAATTTTCCGCAGCATCATAAAAAAAATACATAGAATTCCTCTTCACTAGGACAAGCTTCATTAGTATTATCATTGAAATCAGCATCATGAGAATGATCTTTATCAAAATTCTCTTTACAGGGACTAGCTTCATTTGGATGATCATTAGAATCAGCATCATGAAGATGATAAATAGAGACTTCGAACTACTCCTATAGATAATTAAGGCTTAAAAGTGCTTGAATTCTAAAAGGTAAAAATCAACCAATATTAAATAATTAGAATTATTAATTTAGATTTTTATTTAATATTGATTATTAATAACAAACAGATTACCTCAAAATTACAGTTCGAATCTGAAGAGCAAGGCTCCATGGCCGGATCGCAACACTATCACACCACCAGCGCACAACCATCGCACCACCATCACTCCACCATCGCACCTCCGCTTAATCCATCAATCTCAAGATTTACTGGCTGAAGCTTCGATGGAGGTGTTGCGAGTGAGTGAATTAGCCATTACTGTTGGCCGTCAAAGAACCCTAGCTGAACCCCTCAAAATCAGCCAGGCTCTGGTATTTCCATCTGGGTTCCGATTATATAACAAGAAATGAATTAAATAACAAGAACCTAGCCTAACCAGATAAAACGTGTCCAAATTTTTACATAAAAAAATCACGGGGAAATAGTGAAAACATAACAGTGATACAAACTAATGAACAAATATAACAAAAACTGTGAATAATCTTAAACTATGGCAAAAGGCAGCAGAAATGAAATTGAAACGATTTTCAGGCGAGGGTTGAGCTTCAAAGAGAGAGAAAGAGATGAGAGAAGAGAGAGGAGAGATTGAGCGTATTTTTTGTTTTGAGTTTTATTTGACAAAAGATATTATATATATATATATATATATATATATAGGTAAATAAAAACAAAAGAGGGTAAGAAGGTAATTGAATTTTTGGTTTGTAGTGTAAACTTTAGTTTGTGGTCTTTAGTAAAAAGAGGTTATAGAGCTGGTCTTCTTAGGTCCTGAGATGGTGTTTTCAAGACTTTTTGAGTAATAATTTCTCAATTTATTTAATATCATAAATTAATATTATAGTTGTTAACTTATAAAATAGTTTAGGCATGTGATACCAGCCTAATTATATTACAGTATGAACAATCACTTGACAATCATTTCAAGAAACAATCTGACAAAGGTTATTGGACCAAGCACTGACATGTAACTAGATATAAATCGTCCAGTTTGTCCTGTTCATTTATTAACTACTATTTCCATTTCTTTTTCTTTGACGTTTTAGCCAAAAAATTATATTTCATAATATATGTCGTACTATATTTTTCAATACAAATTAAATGTTATTTTTATTTTATATTGTTTCTTGCTCTTTAAATTTCTCAGTAACCAAATAATTTATTACTACCATAAATAAAATCATATTAGCCATTTTGTATTAATTTTTTCGTAGTTTTTAGGATTTTTAATATATGTGCATAATAAAAAAGAATGGAGGAAGTATAACTATCTGAACGTTTAGAATAAAAAATCGTAGTTTTTAGGATTTTTAATATATGTGCATAATAAAAAAGAATGGAGGAAGTATAACTATCTGAACGTTTAGAATAAAAAAGAAAAGATCTGGAGAGATGAGCCAGATGGGTAATCATCAGATATCTAATCTATCATTTGTGTTTGCTCTTCTTTAATTTCATAGGATAACATTTTTTTAGTATATATGTAATTATCAAAAGAAAGAATATAAATAAATTAATGTAAAACATTCTCACCAATGTGGGAAAAGCTAACAAGACAAAGTGACAAACTATTGAATAGCAAGTATTAGCTTTATTTGACTTTGTATGACCATGAATAATAAATCCAACAAACAGTTCACCTGATTGTTGTGTCTTTTCCTCTAAGGCTGATCCTTAAAAATTATACTCCTTTCCTTTTAATTAGAGTTAAGTACGATTGTAGTTAAAAGCCGTTGCTTATATTTCAAGTTTATGTAGGATTGGTGCAATTTTTATCTTGAAAATGAACGTGCCGGACTCGCTAGAAAGTAGTAAACGTTTACTGTTCATATTATCTGGTAAAAAAACTATCATTTATAGCAGCATACGCTGTCAAATAGTAGATCATACATACTTGAAGGATACATAAAGAGTTACTTGTGCTTTAGCCAAGTCTTATTACATGACCATACATTACTTATTATGCTTCAAAGTTTTAATTTTATGCATCTTCAGTCATCGAGATCCTTAGAAACCCAGGAAGTATTGTTGTGCTGATGAAAAGGTCCGTTACTACCACTCTGATGATACTCATAGTTACTTGCAGCCATTCGACTTGGTCCCATGGACATGTGAGACCCGTGATGACTCCCATAACCATGGCTCATCGACCCACCATATCCGTGGCTCATTGAGCTACCATGGGTCGTTGCTCCACCATAACCATGGCTCATTGAGCTACCATGTTGTGCATACATGCCATGCCCACCATTGAAATGGCCGGTTGTGTTTTGATTATAACCGCTCATTTGGTGAGACGATCCATAAGATGAGTGAATGTTTGGACTGCCACTATAGTAATCCTTGGAGAAGTAGTCCTCTTTGTGCACATACCCTTGCTGAGGGCCGACACTAGGAAATAATTCAGCTTGGAGAACCATATTCTCTAACAAGTTAAAATTAAATTGATCTTGAAGTTTCTGCAATCTGATTTCACAACTGATTCAAAATGCTATTTATTTACTTACTTTGCGATTCTAACTAGATAATGATGCATCTCATTCCCACATTTAGTGGTGATGCATTAATTAAAATTCTAAGTGCATCTCATTCTCATTCCAGACTCTGATTTCAACACCACATGGGAAAATGTTTATTCCCTAAATAATATATAAGATGGATTAGCATATTCCACATATCTTTGAATAGATCGTAGTTGGAGAGAATTTTTATAGCTGATTATGCTTGTATCATTCATCTTAATTTTGTCAATATGTCATAGGGATTATAATCTGACCTCTAAAGTCATGAGTTTGAGCTTACTTCAAGTTCTTGGTGATAATCCTTTAATCTTTAAACGGAAAACTGAGGTTATGCCACAAAATTTTGAACTATGGGTATATTTCAAATTCTTTAATTGATTAAAAATGCTTGCAAACCTAATTCATTGTCTCATGTGAAAATAAGTAGGTTCCGTCATATACTTCAACTGTTAAAAACTATGTGTAATGGACTAACGGTAAACATAGCAACTGTAGAAAAAATGTTTTCTCTCCTTAGCAACTCTCTCTTCTCTTCCAAAAAACCTTCATTTTAAAACACAAAAATTCCTGGTTTGAGCTTCACTTCCTGTGTAGTTTTAAACCTTGCTCCCTTCCTTCCTTTTCATCCTTTTCTCTTCTAAAAACGGTTTTTAAAACCCATTCCAGTAACATCTTTAAAACTTCCTCCTTCATTTATTGCTCCTTTAAAGTCTTTAAGACTCTTCAATCATTGGCATTTAACCATTTGCACAATGAATATCTATGCAATTACTCACCCTGCAGCAAAAAATGGTGTTACACTATCTGAAGAAAGTGCTAACTACTATCAAGAAAGTGAAGAACCAAAGCTTCTCGCAAAGGTCCTCAACAGAGAAATCATGAGCTTTGGCTTTTTGAGAAATCATATACAAAAACATTGGGGTGTTAAAGGCAAGATTCAAACTGAAAAAAGAGGCCACAATGAGTTCATACTCAAATTCGAAACTGAAGAAGATAAAGAGCTAGTATGGGGTAAAAGACCTTGGACTATCTTGCGAAAACATGTTGCTCTAATGGAATACAAAGCCAACACTAAGGTAACTCACACTATTATTTGGCTAAGATTGTATGGTTTACCAGCTACTGTTTTAAATCCCAAAAGCATATCTGAAATGCTACATGATATTGGTAAAGTGCATGAGGTTATACTACCCACTGAAATTAGAATTACTGACAAAAATTTTACAAGAGTCAAGATAGAGTGGGAAGTAAATAGACCTGTAGTAGCTGGGTTTAATTTCTGGTTCAACATCCACACATCTAAATGGATTAAAATGATGTATGAAAACCTTGGCCAAATCTGCTATAACTGTGGGATGTTTGATCATGAGGAGAATGTGTGTGAAGATCCTCACAAGGTTACTCCAAATTTGGGTGGTTGGATCAAAATTTCCACAAGAATCAATCAAAGCTCCATGAATGTTCAAGCTGCTAGAACTGTTGCAAGAGCTAGAGGGGGCCTATACTCCAGAAACAATCTTCCAGCTGTCAACAAGGAGTCTAATCAGCCGAATTTAAATCCTGAAAAAAGCAACAAAGGTAAGGGAAAGGAGATTTGTTCTGACAACAATATCTTTACATTCAATGCTACCAAAACACAACTTTATCCATTGGATAATAACAATAGCTCGAAAAGTATGGTGTTTGAAACCAACTTACCAGTACAAATAGGGTCCACACCAGCTCAGCAAGAAGTAACTAATTGTACTGATCAAACTATGGATGAAATTACACATCAGCAACAATTAAAGTATAACCAACAAAAGGAACTAGTTTCTTCAAGCCAAAAAGTTGACTATTCAACTCAACCAAAGTCTGCAACAGGTAATACTACACCCAAACCTTCCTACTCTCAAATACTTTTATCACCTGCACCAAAAACAAACCTTAATCAAACAAACACTTTAACCAAAACAAAACAAAATACTACTAAACCTACCACTTCAAAAACATCACCCATATATGTTACTCCCTTTAACCCAGCTTTTAAACCAAAAACCCACAACTCCAGTAACCTATCGGCCACTTCAAACTCTACCAACTCACCACCAATTATTTCAACTCCAATCACCACAAAAACCAGTGTCTCGGCTAATAATTCTCCTAATTTACCTTCTTCTCCCTTTACACCAACACCACAAAAACCTACTCTCTCCCCCACCACTCCAAAAACATCACTACACTTTGTTAATACAACTACACAATCTGAACCAATACAGCACACCTTCAACAACAACCATGACTTCAATTTACCTGTTGAGATCACAAAATACCCAATTGAGAAAGGTGAAACAAGTAATACAAATGGAATTTTTCACTTTAAACACGACAATTCCATATCATTAGCTGAGTCATCAACAGCTCGTAATATTGAAAGAATAAGGGACAGAATTAATCAAGATGGCTGGACTAATCAAAAAGCCATTACTAGAAATTTTCGTTTTGAAGATCATACATATCATTCAGATAAAATGAGGTATAAGGCAATATGGGAAAAAAGAAGAAACTCGAAACAAAAGCAGAAAATTTCGAATGAAAAAAGAATCAACAAAAAAGAGAGGGATAGTATCGATGAAATTAGAAATTCAGGGAAGAAGTTATTTGAAAACTTTAAAGAAATCAATGGAGTTTTACCTGCGTTGGAATTTGAGGAAGACGAACCAGAACAGAAGGATTTAACGGATCGAGAAATGCTGGAAAATAATATGAACCGAATCGCTGATGAAGAGGAAGAGCTTTCTGGGGTTGAGCCTGATCAATCCCATCACGATCAATGATTCACATCGCCTGGAACTGCCAGGGAGTTGGCAATCCCCTGACAGTCCAGGCTGCTCGTGACCTCTGCGTTAAGCACCGCCCGGAGGTACTATTCCTTTCTGAAACCAAGAATGATTTTAATAAACTTGATATAATTGCTAGAAATTTAGGTTTGATTTTGATAGACACCGTCGAACCCATCGGAGTGAAAGGCGGATTAGCTTTGATGGTTAAGAAAGAACTTAAAATTAAAGTTATTAAAAAAAGCCCTAATTTTATCCACACTAAAATTATAAGTGGTAATTTAGACCCCATATTTTACACATATATATATTTAAACCCCTATGATATTAATAAAGAGGTTTCCTTCAATTTTTTAAATAAATTAAAACCCCATAATTATGCTTGGAATATAATTGGTGATTTTAATTGTATAAAATTTCTCAATGAGAAATTAGGTGGTAATGTTTGCATTAAGCAATCTATCAAGAATTTTAATAGCTTCTTTAACCAACATAATCTTAAAGAAACAACCTCCTATGGTTGTAGATTTACCTGGACAAACAAAAGAGCCGGTAATAAACTTATTAAAGCTATACTAGACAGAGCAATTCATAACTCTGAATGGGACAAGCTATTTCCAAATACATGGGTAGCAATTTTACCTGCTATTGGGTCAGACCATTGCCCCTTAGTACTGCATCATGATAAAGTTGATAACAGAAAGAAAAGAAGATTTTATTTTGAAAATTTCTGGACTACTGAAATTGATTGCCTTAATATTATCAAAAAAGTTTGGGCAGATTACAGCTCACTTAGGGGTAACCCTAATGCTGTAATCAACCATAAACTTAGAAAATGTAGCCAGGCTCTAAGAGATTGGAATAGAAAAAAATTTGGAAATAACAAAATCCAAATAGATCAACTTATTAAAAAATTAGAATCAATATCTAATTCTAATAGTCCTAGTTTTAATTGGGATGAATATAATAATATAACTAAAGAGATTGAAGATACTTGGAAAAGAGAGGAAAGTTTTTGGAAAGAAAGATCTAGAAATTTGTGGCTTAAAAAAGGTGATAAAAATACTAAATATTATCATGCTTGTACAAAAGAAAGAAGATGTAGAAACAAAATTCTTAACATTACAGATGATAATGGTGAATGGATTGATAATAAAGATAAAATAAATATTGAAATAGTTACCTATTTTGATAATATCTTCACAACAGTAGGGAAAAGAGATTACAACAACACCATTAATCTCATTACTAGTAAAATAGATAAAAAGGCTGCTGATAACTTAAATAAACATATTAATGAAGAAGAAGTTAAAAAAGCAACCTGGGAACTTGGACCTAATAAGGCTCCAGGACCTGATGGTTATAATGGAAATTTCTTCAGAACTTATTGGGATATTATTAAACTTGATCTTATGAGGGTTATAAATAATTTTTGGAACAATAAGGGTGATCTTGTGGAGATCAACCAAACTCTTATTACCTTAATTCCAAAAATTGATAAACCTACTAATATTAAACATTATAGACCAATTAGTTGCTCAAATTTTATTTATAAAATTATTGCAAGAATTTTGGTTAATAGACTACAACCTCACATGAACTCACTGGTTGGTGAAAATCAAAGTGCATTCACTCCTAATAGAATGATACAGGAAAATACGATGATTGCACATGAACTAATTACCCATATTAAAAGAAGGAAAAAAACCAAAAAATATATGGTTGCTGTTAAAGCTGATATAAAAAAAGCTTATGAATACATTGAATGGGACTTCTTACAAGACCTTCTAAATAAAATAGGTTTCAATAAAGATTGGGTAAGGAAACTTATGATGTGTATTACCACTGTAACATACTCAATTTTAATTAATGGAGAGATCCATCAAATAAAAAAGCCCACCAGAGGGATTAGACAAGGTGATCCTCTATCACCCTTAATCTTCTGCCTAATTTCACAAACTCTAAATGATTTAATTAGAGATAAGAAAGAGAAAAAGATACTCAATGGAATTAAAATTGGAAATAGCTGCCCAGATATAACTCATTTACTCTTTGCAGATGACAGTCTTTTCTTTCTTAATGCCAACAATATTGAAATACAATCATTTAATGATAGTATGAATAAATATAAAAATGCAACTGGATTATGCCTTAACCTAAATAAATGTGGGATTATTTTTAGCCCTAATACTCCAACTTTTCTCCAAAAAGTAATGGCTAAAAGTTTAAATATGAAAAGATCTAAAAATCTTGGAAACTACCTAGGACTACCAACTGAATGGAGTAGATCAAAATCTAAAGACCTTCAATTTCTAATTGATAGGATCCTACAAAAATTTGAAAATTGGAAAACTCTTTTTCTATCTGAAGGAGGAAAAGAGATATTAATTAAAGCAATCATTCAAAGTCTACCAAACTATATTATGTCAAACTTCATAATCCCCAAGAATATAATAAATACAATTCACTCCATTATTGCCAAATTCTGGTGGGGAGATAAAGGTAAAAAAAGAATACACTGGGCCAATTGGGACCAACTTACTACTTCAAAATTTGAAGGTGGATTAGGATTTAGAGATCTACACCTAATGAATAAAGCTTTACTTGGAAAACAAGCTTGGAACCTAATTAATAAAAAAGAATCTCTTCTGTATAGACTTCTCAAAGGAAAATATTTCAAAAATTGTAATTTCCTTGAAGCTAAAATTGGAAGCTCACCATCTTGGGGTTGGAAAAGTTTACTCATTGGTAGAGATATTTTCAAAAATAACATAAAATGGAAATTAGGTAATGGTTGTGACATTAAGATAAATGAGCATAATTGGATTAGTAATGAGAAAGATCTACTTAAGCCTACCAATTCAAACCTAATTTGGGTTAATCAACTTATTAAAAATGTTAATACTTGGGATATAGATTTGCTACACAAAAGTTATCCTAAGGAAATCAAAGAAAAAATAGAAAAAATGATAATACCTAAGGCATTTTGTAATGATCAGATAAGTATTGACTATTGTAAAAATGGAACATATACAGTCAAAGAAGCCTATCATAAAATGAAAGAAGATGAATTAGTCTTACAAACTGATAAAAATAAAAATAATCCTTCAACTTCAACTAATAGGAATAAAAATATCTGGAAATTAATTTGGAAAATGGAATCACCACCCAAAATTAGGAACTTTATGTGGAGAGCAGTTAAAAATCTATTAGCCACTGAAGAAAATCTTTTTAACAGAAAATGTAGAACCAACAACATTTGTAAAATTTGTGATAATAATATTGAAACAGTAGAACATATGCTTTTTAAATGCCCTTGGTCTAAAAGTGTATGGTTCATTAGTCCTTTTAACCTAAAAACTGACAATGATTTAACTATAAAACTTGACATGTGGGTGTTAAATCAAGTAAAAAACATTGAAAAAAATTTCAACAAAAATGATAGGATCTTAGAACTTATAGGTATGATAATGTGGCATATCTGGAAAGATAGAAATAATTTTATCTATAATGGCAAAAAATGTGACCCTTTAATCACCATTAATAAAGCAATTGAAGCTTGGAAAGAATATTATAAAATTTCAAACCCTAATGACTTCAATTTCCTTGATAAAGAAGCTAGGGATAACAATAATACTAACCTCCATGATACTAATAAGGATAGTACTCTACATAATAGAAAATTTAAAGATAAATGGAAAAAACCACCACCTAATAAATTTAAAATTAACTGTGATGCAGCTTTCTCTCTTAAAGGAGCTGCAATTGCTTGTATTGTAAGAAACTCTAATGGTGAATTTGTAACAGGTAATAGTTGGAAAATTAGTGCAGATTCGGTGTTAGAGGCAGAGGCCATGGGAATTTTGAAAGCTACTGAGCTGGCTTCAAATTATCCTTTTGGTAGTGTTATAATTGAGAATGACTCGGCTACTATTATGAAGCCACTCGCATCTGGACATCCTATTTTGAGTCATTCGATTAGAAACGTTATTTGTAATATCTATTATTTTGCTGAACAATCTTCCCCTTCCTTTTCTTTTGTAACTAGGGGTAGAAACGAGACAGCTGACTGGGTTGCCAAACAAGAGCTCCTTAGCACTTTGTTTGGTAACTGGAATACTTGTATCCCAGCCCAGTTAGCTACTATGATTTGTAATGAAGCCGATCCCTCCGGGGTAGGTTAACCTTTGTAACCGTTTCTTATTTATCTATAATATTATGATTTCGAACAAAAAAAAAAAAACTGTTAATCAATACTATGGCTTTACCTTCCAAATGAGCAGTAGGACAACATTATAGATTTGAAACTTTGTTACTAAGATCAACCTTGTAGTAACGACTAACAAGGTCTTGGGATCAAAACTTACTTGGGTAAAAAACTCTCGAATGTATTTAAAAAATTGTTTCTCTGCTTTTTTCTTGAATTAACATTTCGATATTAATTATTTGACTAAGAGGTGAGTCAGAATTAGCAAAAGCAACTATAGAAATGACCTCCTTCATAAGTAGGGTGGAAGTGGATCGAATATTATCAAAAAAAATGACATAATCACGTCTAATTTATTAAGAAAAATTGTAACCAAATCCATGTCTGTTAAACATCGGACTTTTAGATTGCTTATTGAATCCGCATCTGCTATGGATGTGTTGTTTATCTGCATTAATTCGCATCCGCAATCATTTGATTTACTTAATAAGAAACAACCTAGAAAAATATTTAAAAGAATAAAAAATCACTCTTAATTAAACATGAAAGTAAAATAAATGCAACTTTAAATTCAACCATTAAAAATTGTAATGATTAGTATGAACAAAAACTAAATCACGATGAAATAAAAGGAAAAAACCTGAAACCTGAAACTTGTGCCAGATGTTTTGCAATGTGTGACATTTACTACTCAATATAAAAAGGTTAATTGTCTACTAGTATTATATAAATGTTATATATATTAAAATAACATGAGTATTTGTATATATACCTATATGAAAAACAATTAAACAAGTCCCCAGGCTGGTTAAAGATCCCTCTTTCTTGGGGAATGACTTTGTTCTATTAATACCCACATCTCCCATGCATCGGTTTTACATACGAAGGGCAAGAAATGACTATGATGCGCCCATTGACGAATCCGGAGAATCTTAAATGATGGAGAAGAACACTAAAACTCGGTTTAAGATATCTAAAAGGGTTAGTCAAGGAGGTTGTATGAGGATGAATATTTTTATACTTATCAAACAAAGGCGGATCAAGGAATTTATCCCAGGGTGGGCTAAAATTTAGAACAATGGGGTTCGGGGCGATATTTAGGCCGGGGTGGGCTATAGTAATTTTTCTTAATGTTTTTTCCCTAGAAAAAAGTTTTTTGAGGTAAATTCGCACATCACCATTTTGCTTTGTTATATAAGTTTCATTCTAATGGAAGATCTAGTTTAATTGAGCATGAGCTCACCGGAAACCAAAGTCTTTTTAAATGAAGACCCAAAGAAAGGAATCTTTGGAGAAGTTCCCCCTTGATTATGAGGTCCACAGTAGAAGGTTCTTTTGTGAGGTTTTCATATGGTTCGATACAAGTCATTTAAAGGACTCCCACATGATGCTTCTCTTATAGCTTTTGATACCTATGTCCAAACTTGGAGCTTGTTTAGGTTGCTTGACATCTCTGCCATTTCCAGTGTTTTGTTGGATCCTTACTTTGAAATTATATTTGGATGGCTCCACAGTAGCACCTACTATGGAAATTGTCCTCGTCTTTTGGGACTTTTAATGTCTATAGGGGTGTGTACGTCCACCTTGTGCTATTGAATCTGATGTAGCAGCTCAGGAGGTGATTCGCACAGCTGGATTGTTGTTATAGGGGCATGAATAGCAGATTACAGACAAGTCTGACCCAAAGTCGGATGCACAGGTACAATTCAGGAGGTAATTGAGGTTCTTATTTCCAAACTACAGGGACCTATTCACAAATATTGGATTATGTGGGTGAGGCAGCTGAAACAGCAGTTTTAGGGAGTCTAGGGAGTGGAGTTGGATCGTATGAGGCATGGTGGGGCAGGAATGTGAAGAATAAAAGCTTATTTGTGGGTACATCTTAATTAAAGATATGTGTAGTTGGACAACTCTAAGAGAAGTATTTGATCGACCGCTTTAATGGGGAATAGAGTTAGCTTAATACTTTCGACCAAAAAAAAAAAGTTAGCTTAATACTTTCCACGGCCATGTGACCTTGTAAACTATGGTGAGGAAATACTGCAAAGCTCATACAATATCAAAAAATTGCACCAAACTTATTGATAGCCACACCAACCATATCGAATCTGTTGAGCTCTTACAAGATGAACATGATAAATTGATATTTAACTCCACTGAAAATTATTACTAAATTGTTTTCCAACATTGAACTGGTGTGCCAAAGTACTCAGCGTGGATCGAACACACGACCTTCAGATCTTCAGTCTGATGCTCTCCCCGCAATTGATGGTTGATAGTTCATTTGTACTTTTATTTATTATCTGTAATATAAATTCGATTCTGAATTATTCTATGCGTCATCTCTTAATGGCAAATGATATTCGTGACTAATCATAGATTCTGGTCAATGAGGGTAACAGGACTATTTGGGTCTTTCCTTAAAAGGTTGATTATCAGAAATTATTCGAGTTAACTACGACTATAGTAAAAAAGCCGTTGCTTATATCTGGAAGTGTAGGTAAGATTGGTGCAGTTTCAATCTTGAAAGGTGAATTAGTCTGGGTTCATGGCTTCCTTAGCCTTTCACAGAAAAAATGTATAATTAAACTGATATCATATTATCATAACAAGTTTTTTGGGCAAAAGCTCAAATAGTAGGTCATACATACTTTTTTTCTTTTTCTTTTTAATGGGTCATACATACTTGAAATATACTTAAAAGAGTTACTTGTGCTTTAGCCAAGTCTTATTACATAACCATACATTACTTATTAAACTTCAAAGTTTCAATTTTATGCATCTTTGGTCATTCATCTCCTTAGAAACCATAGTTACTACCACTCTGATGATACTCATAGTTACTTGAGGTCATCTGACTTGGTCTTATGGACATGCCAGACCCGTGATGACTCCCATAACCATGGCTCATCGAGCCACCATATGCGTGGCTCATTGAGCTACCATGGGTCATTGATCCACCATGACTCATCAAGCCTCCATGACCGTGGCTCATTGAGCTACGATGGACCATTGACCCACCATAGCCATGGCTCGTTGAGCTACCATGTTGCGCATACATGCCGTGCCCACTGCTGAAATGGCCGCTTGTATTTTGATTATAACCACTTAATTGGTGAGACGATCCGTAAGAAGAGTTAATGCTTGGACTGCCGCTATAGCAATCCTTGGAGAAGTAGTCCTCCTTGTGTACATACCGTTGTTGAGGGCCGATGGAACAGAACAATCCAGCTTGGAGGACCATATTCAGTTAAACTTAACTTGTTCTTGAAGTTTCTGCAAACTGATTTCTGTTATTTATAAACTTATTAGGATTCTTACAAAAAATGCATCTCATTCCCACATTTAGCAGTGATGCATTAATCAATATTTTAAGTGCATCTCATTCTCATTTCCAAGACTTGTAAGGAATCGGATATGCTGAATTCAAAACCACAATGGAAAATATTGATTCCCTAAATAAAATAAGATAAATTCAGATATTCCGCATTATCAGAGCTGATTATGCTTATATCATTCATCTCAATTTTATTAATATGTAGCAAGAACTAGGTGATATATGAAGCACAAAATATGTTGAGATGTACAAATAAATTGAGCGAAAAGAAGTTCAATCAACACAGTTATCGAGACGGATCCAGGATAGATCTTCCGAAATAAAAAGTTAGAACAATTAGAAAAGTTCAAGAAGACAGATACGTTAATTCATGGAACAATCTCGTCTACCATTTCCTATCCACTTCATTAACAATACCACTTAAATCATCTATCAAATTCATTATTTCCTCGACTATAATACTAAAAATAAATTTTAACGGAATGGGTTGTACTTTACCATGCAAATTCTGAATTTCATATGTCGATAAAAAATTATTTCTTAAAATATTTGCCTTAACCTCTAGAATATATTTATTTTCTTCTATTGATGCACCACTTACATGGACATTGATACGCATTATAATTATTTATGTGCGAAGATGCAAATTTAATGAAACTCTTAACACTTTTCACAAAATCTAGAGTAACCATGCTTTTCGACTTAATCCACTCTAAATCCTAGACACATCCATTTGGACTTAATTGCATCGTAAACAAAAAATTCTCGATAAATATAATAATTTTGTGAATAAATTGTGGAAATTATATTATCATTTGATCTAATATATACATGAATTACGCAATAAAGTATATTCATAAATCTCACTCCCATATTCAATTCTCCATTTCTAAAACCTAATTTTTTTGTCATAATCCACAAAAATTTCTAAAATTATAGCAAAAAATCTTATAACTACATATGTTATTTAACTACGTCATTTAACAATTTACACAGCATAATATAAATCATAACAAATGCAAAATTTAAACTTTTATGGAAAAAACAAAGAATACCTCAAAAAATTAGAAGATTTGATGGCGGAAATGGGTCCCAAAAGAGGATCTAAGCTAAGTGAAGTCTGGTAGTGGAATAGGAGATGGTGACGGCAAATAGTGGATCCATGGTGAAAATTTATGGTAAAGCAATTTTCAAGTTTTTGAAAAAAAACTTTTAATAAAAATGGAAAGATTTGGTTGGATAGTTGTTGCCTAATCCGTCTCGTATTTATTACACATAGGTTTAACGACCGCGACTGTTGGATGCTAAAGTATCAGTACCAATACAATGGTCGCTAACGTACCTAAAGTTTTAGCAACCACATCGTTGGTCGGCAAAGGTTTTTTAATTTTTTAAAAGAATTTCATAAAAGTACCTTCACCTACCATACCCGTGTCGCTAATAAGTACATATCACTAACGACCACTTTTTGGCACAGTAGAAGAAATTTTTTATTTATTTTTTAATATAAAATACTTACTAACACTACTGTTGTGGTCGCTAATATAATCAGATCACTAGCGACCAATCTTCTGCTCGCTAAAAGACTAAAACTTTTCTTTTTAAATTTTATTATTCCGGCGACCACTATCGGTCGTCGTAACTCCTATTTTTAGTGATCACTTCACCGGTCGCCAGAGATTGCGTCGCTAAACAACATATCTCAAGTAGTGAGATGATTGTATATATAAACCCGCTCTCGTATTATCATTAACTTAAGTTTTTAGGATGATTAAAGCTCTTATATAGCATCATACACGGTCAAATAGTAGGTCATACATACTTAAAGTATACAGAGTTACTTGTGCTTTAGCCAAGTCTTATTACATAACAATACATTACTTATTACTCCATCTGTTCCATAGAAGTTGTCCACTTACTAAAAACAATGTTCCAAAAATATTGTCCATTTAAGATTTCAAAATACTTTTTCTTTACTTTTTCTACTACTACCTTTATAAAAATATTGAAATTTATATTTCCAATACACATTCAAAATATCAAAATATTTTATTAGGGGTATTTTTGTAATGGTGAATGCAATTATGATGTTTCTTAAGTAGTGTGAAAAGTTAAGTAGACAAATTTTATGGAACGGAGGGAGTATACATTTTCAGTAGTCAAGATCCTTAGCAAACCATGAAGTGTAATCCTGATCAAAGGTCCGCCACTACCACTGTGATGATATTTATAGTTACTTGAGGCCATCCGACTTGGTCCCATGGATATGTGAGAGTCGTGATGGGTTCCATAATCAAGGTTCCTTACCATACCATGTCTCATCGAGCCACCATGTCCGTAGCTCATTGAGCTACCATGGGCCATTGACCCACCATAACCATGACTCATTTCCCCACCATGGTTCATCGAGCCACCATGCCAATGACTCATTGGTCAATCATGGATCATTTCCCCACCATAACCATGGCTCATTGCCCTCACCATGGGCCATTGACCCACCATAATTATGACTCATTTTCCTACCATGGCTTATCGAGCCACCATGCCCCGGGGCTCATTGAGCTACCATGGGTCATTGATCCACCATAACCATGGCCCATTGTCCCACCATGGTTCATCGAGCCTTTATGCCTGTTGATCATTGAGCTATCCTGGGTCATTGACCCATCATAACCATGACTCATTGAGCTACCATGGGTCTTTGACCCACCATAACCATGTCTCATTGAGCCTCCATACCCATGTCTCATTGAGGTACCATGGGTCTTTGACCCACCAAAACCATGGCTCATTGATTTACTATGTTGTGCGTACATGTCGTGCCCACCAATGAAATTGCCACTTGTGTTTTGATTATAACCTCCATAAATGTTCATTTGGTGAGAATACCCGTAAGAAGAGTAAATGCTTGGACTTCCACGATAATATTCCTTGGAGAAATTGTGATACCCAATTATTGGGTTACCTAGGTTTTACGTCCTTTAATTGTTTTCATAAATATTTGCTAGTATTTTTTTATAAATAAAAAAAGTATGAATGCATAAGTTATGAACTAAAATGTTAATGACTTACTTATAATTAGGAATAATATATATATATGAGTGAAATATGGAGAGAGGTGGTGGAGTTTTTAGCCCAAAAAAGAGAAAGATTAAAAAAAATGGCGGTGGAGAGTGTGATAAAAAACAACAAAACTAAAACAAAGAGTTGATAAAGCTAAAAGAAGGAGAAGGAACCCCGAAGCATTATGTAACTTATTTGTTTGAGCTTAAGGTATTTTGAAACCTATTAATAGATAATTATGATATTTAAACACTTTATATATATGCTTAAATATGTTATTGATGTGTATCACGGCCGGCCCTAATTTTTTGAGGGCTCAAAGCGAACTCACAAAATGGGGCCCTCTATATAGATAAAAATATTATTACTACTAGTATGGTGGTTCGGACTCTCGACATGAAAAAAATATACAACATTACCACTAAACTAACAATAATACTTATATATAAGTCGGGTGTATATATACACACAATAATACATTTAGACGATCGTGGACCCTTAAAAGCATAAAAAATCGAAAACCCTACACGGCCGCGTCTTTGATTTTTTGATACAGGGCCGACCCCGATGTGTATATAGACCAGAGTTATATGTGGGTATGTTATAGATGTATACATACTTGTAAGAAATTTCTATACAATATATGGGGCTTACCTTTTGTAAGAAGAAACTAAAGAAAAATAAAAAAGAGAAAGGTTTATAAAGAAAATGTATTTCTGTATATGTAAAATGTAAAAGTATAAGTATACATGAATATAATGATGGAAGAGAGGTTGATAATTTATATGTCTAAGTACATCTCAAAGTATAAGTATACATGGATATAATGATGGAAGAGAGGTTGATAATTTATATGTCTAAGTACATCTCGTATCTGGTTGTTGGAATTAGATGAGAGGGATGATGGTGGTCGATTAAGAAATAAAAGTGTTAAATGAATATAAGGAAAAGTAAAGAAAAGATAATAGTATTTCACTTATACTTGAGTAGTTAGTCAGTCTGGCTAACGGTCCCACTGATCAGTTTGGACTAGTTACTAGCGGTTTTAGTGCTTAACGGTTCGATTCGGTCCATCGGTTCTATCTTACCAGTCAGGTCCGGTCTGTTACTTTTAAAACTAATTGTGAAAACCAAACCGGTTTTAACGGTTCGAACCGTTTTCGGTCCGGTTCCGGTAAGATTCTCACAATATAACATATATAAAAAAATTAATAGTTAGATTAACGGTCCATAGGCAATAATGTTTTTTTAAGAACTGAACCGTTAACTACAGTACGGTCCGGTTCCTCTTGTCACAGTCGCTCCGGTCCGGTTCCAATTCTGGTCCAGAAACCGGTAAGGCCTGGTCCATTTAGCAGGTTAACTAGTTAGCTTGTATAAAGATATTGTGATTCTTAATTTCATTCCCGTGTAAAGAAAGAAGGTCATTGAGATCGATAGTTGGCCTAGTGGTTAGGTTACTCCGCAGATACCAAGAGGTCCTGGGATCGAATCTCATTGGAGTCATTTACTCCGAGTCTAAAGTGGCTCTCTCATGTATTCAACAAAAAAAGAAAGAAGGTCATGGAGCCATGTAAATTTATTTAATTAAGGAAAGTAATTGAGGAAAGAGAAAATAATAGTAGTAATTTACTTGTACTATACCCGCGTTAAAAGTGATTTATTGTGTTGAATTACAATGATAAATTAAATTTTAAAATTATATAAAATTAACATAAAAGTTATTATTATAGGAAAATGATCGAATTAGTCAAACCACGAATTAAGGTAAGTCGAACTTCTCTCTTTTTATTGGTTAGATAAAAATGACTATTGAATCATTGATAGTGAATTAGTCTATTTAATCACGAATTGTTAAATATGAAACGTGTCGATACATTAGATAAAGGAGATATTGTGATATATGAAATAGATAGAATGTAGACAGATGAGTATGTCATGTCTATATTATTTATTGTGATCCTTAGAGGTGTGACACCTAGCCGACATGTGAAATTGTCGAGATGTACCATAAGTAAATCGGTACACTATGGGTACAAAGTGTTTTGTACCATAGGTGGATTGGTCCACTATGGGTACGTGATATAATGTACCATATGTGGATCGATCCACTACGGGTATACTATACTATAGGTGGATCAGTCCACTATGGGTATCTAGTATACGTTGACGTAGGCGGATCGATCCAATACGGGTATTAAGTATAGTCGTAGCTCTAAGTTATGTGGGTGCGTGGAATTGTATTGAGACAGAGATTATTGGAAAGGGGACTGCTATATTGTTGTATATTGATTTCAGTTTTATATAAATAATATGAGTTCACTTATACTGTTTTGTATGAATTCTCTATTCTAGGAGACTTTTAGACTAATGAACTTGTGTAGCTCATTCTTTTACTTTGTTGTGCAGGGGGATGAGCTAGGAAATTCCCAAGAGAGATCGTGCGCAGATTACCGTCATAATTATTCATTCAAGTATTGAACCAGTTGTATAGTCGAGTCGATATATTATTTTTTAATAAATTTTCAGGACGGTTCAATATATCGATATTAGTTAAGCTAAGATTAAGTTTAATGGTTTGTAAATATTGTGGATTAAAATTGATAGACCCAGCGTTATACTTATTTCGATTTTGTTAGGTCGCCTTGTAGGCTTACGTTGTTTGATTTGAGTCTGCGACATCTCACGCTCTGAGTTTCGGTGGTGGAAATTCGGGCGTGACATAAATAGCCCTCCTTATGTACATACACTTGTTGAGGGCCAACTCTAGGAAAAAAATCAGCTTGGAGGCCCTCTCGAACGAGTTAAACTTAGATGGTTCTTGAGGTTTATGCATTCTGATTTCATTACGGATTCAAACTGCTATTTATTCACTTATATTATGATTCTAACTAGATAACGATGCATATCATTCCCACATTTAGCAATGAATTGGTCAACATTTAAAGTGCATCTCATTCCCACTCCTGACTTATAAGAAATCTGATGTGCTGATTTTGAATCCACATGTGAAACATTGATTCCCTAATTATTATAAGATATATTCACATATTCCATATTATATTGGTTAGATTTTTGATATCCGCAAGGATGGCCCTGTCCTTCCATGGACAGTTCGTGCTCGAGGAATAAATGGCCTTCAAAACAGCTTCAACATCAGATTCAACTCTGTTGCATAGGGGAGCATGATCAAGAGCAAAAAGAATGCCACTTCGAATTGCTTTAGCTTCTGCTTCAAAACTAGAGGATGCAGTAATATCCATGGCAAAGCCATTAACTACTTCACCTTTCCAGTTGCGGATCACTGCTGCTGCTGTGGCTTTTCCGTTCTTAAAAGTAGCATCCACGTTCATCTTAAGGGACTGCTGGGGAGGAGGTGACCAAACAGGGATAATAGAGAGCCATTCGTCAAAAAGATTACTGGGACTAGAAGAGGGATTAGCCTTGCTAGATTCATCAACATAAAAAACTTGCCTGCAAAAAATATTAATAAGATTACTTCAAGATTCATAGTTAATAGGGATAGCATTAAACACATAATTATTCCTAGTCAACCAGATAACCCAAAGACAAAGGATCACAGTACAGAGTAAGTTCATTTTATCTTTCAAATTACTACCAGTTTGTACAATATTTCCAATCCAAGTGTTAATACCAAAGTCAAAGAAAGGTGGAATATGACAGTGAAGAGGGGATAAAAACCAAAATTTCCTGGTCCATTCACATCTTAGGAACAAATGCTCAAGAGATTCTTCTTCTTTAAGGCAAATATGACAAAGATCAGTAGAAGAACATCTTCTATTAAATCTATTTTGTTCAGTAGAAAGAGCATTCATGAAGATTCGCCAGAAGAAGAATTTGAATTTGGGGGGGGGCATTAGTGTCCCAATTAAGCTTGAGGAGGTCAGAGTTGGGGAATAGGGAAGGGCCAGGGTGATGAGAAGGGACTAACAGTCCCTTAACAGCTGAAGAATACCCATATTTGCAAGTAAAATTGCCATCTTTAGTAAAAGGCCAAATCAGTTTATCATCCTGAGAGGTCCAAGGGATATTAAGCGAAGAAATAATGGCAATATTCTCAGGACTAAAAAGGGAGTTTAACATATCCATCTTCCAAACTTTAGAAGATGAATGAAATAGATCAGCCACAAATTTTGGAAAAGAGGGTTCTTCAGAGTAAAAATTAGGCCTGTCAAGAATAGTACCAGTCCAGTTATCATCCCAAATGAGTGTAGAGTGCCCATCTCCAATGGGTTTAATTAGTAAAGGCTTAAGAAAGGCACACCCTTTGCGAATACTATTCCAAATCCAGGATCCTCCTCTGAAATCCTTTGTATCCAACATATCATTCTCAGGGAAATAGATTCCTTTGAGTACACGGTGGACTAAAGAAGAGGGGTGATTCAGAATAGACCATGCTTGTTTAGCAAGAAGGGCTAGATTAAAGGCTTCAAGATTCTTTATGCCTAATCCCCCAAATTCCTTAGGAGAAGCAACTCGATTCCAATTTATCCAATGGATTCCTTGGTCATCTTTGTTACCCCAAAGGAAGTGACATGTCAAAGAATTAATTTTACTAATGACACCTTTTGGGATGGCTAGGAGGGACATGAAGTATGTAGGGAATGCATGAATGATGGACGAGATAAGAACAGCTTTCCCAGCCATAGATAGAAGAGACTTTTTCCACCCACTTAATTTAGAAGCAGTTTTAGCAATTAACGAGTCCATGTCTTTAGTCTTAGAATTATCCCATTCAGTAGGTAACCCCAGATATAATCCAAGGTCCTCCGTTAGAGACATACGAAAAGAATCAGAGATTAAAATCTTCATAGTAGGGGAACAATTGGGACTCACAAAGACAGAAGATTTATTAAGGTTAATAGAAAGCCCAGAAGCAAAGCAGAATCTATACAATGTTTCTTTAAACGCATGAATCTCCAAAATAGAGTTCCTCAGGAAGAAAATGGAGTCATCAGCGAAAAGAAGGTGATGTATATGAGGACCCTGTTTACTAAGCTGGATTCCTTTTATATATCCATCTAGAAAATATTTCTCAATGAGGATAGAAAGGACATTAGAAGCAATGGTAAAAAGATAGGGTGAAAGAAGGTCTCCTTGACGGAGACCACGAGAAGGGTTAAAGCTACCAACTTTATTACCATTGATAAGGACATTAAACCTGACAGAGGTGACACATTCCTTGATGAGGGTTATCCAATTTTCATTAAATCCCAGCTTTCGAAGGATAGAGAATAAGAAGGGCCATCTAACCCTATCATAGGCTTTATGAAGATCAGCCTTGATTATAGAGAAGCTATCCTTAGAATTCTTTCTAAGATGTTTAAGTTTATGGATAACTTCATGAACAATAACAATATTATCTTGGATAAGCCTCCCTTTAATAAAAGCGGATTGGCAGGGAGAGATAATGTGGGGTATAATACCCGTGAGTCTAAGGACAATGACTTTGGACAGGATTTTATAAAGGAAATTAGTACAAGATATAGGTCTATATTGCCCAATTCTTTGAGGATTCTTACATTTCGGGATAAGGACAATATTGGTCTCGCTAATGTGACCCAGAGGAATGGAGCCCATTAAGACTCCATTGCAAACAGCCAGGATATCATCTTTCAGAACCTCCCAAAATTTACGAAAGAAGGAACCAGGAAAACCATCAGGTCCAGGTGCTTTGGAAGCACCCAATAACCATGTAGCTTTTTTTAGTTCTTCAAGGGTAATGGGAGAAAGAAGCATGTCATTTTGACTCTGGGAAATGATGGGGAAGATATTGTTGATAATGGGATCAATTTGTCTAGACCCAGGATCCACATAAAGATCTTGAAAGAAGCCAATAACATGGTTATTGAGTTCAGCCCTCCCTGAAGTCCATGTCTCATCATCTCTAAGCAAGGAAGTCATCTTATTAGAGGCTCTACGAAGGCGGGTGGAGAGATGGAAAAACTTAGAATTACGGTCACCAAGCCTAAGCCATAGGACCCTAGACCTAGTAGCCCTGTATTTTTCTTCAAGGGACCAATAATGTTCAATCTCTTTCGAGATTGAGGAGAATTGCTCCTTCAGAGATCCATCTAGACCACTAGGATTAGCATGCATAAGGGCTTCAAGTTTTTTAGATAGAATATTGATGATGGTGGCATTATTCCTAAGATTGGTTTTCTTCCAACGAAGTATAGTTTTTTTACACCTAATCATTCTTTTAGGAAGCCGGTAAGAGGGGGGCCAACAAACAGTCGAGAAGAACTAAGGCAATTCTCAATAGCAACTGAACAAGACTCAATATCGAGCCAAGAGGGATCTAGTTTAAAAGCAGGTCTAGGAGTAAAGATAGGAGGATCATCCCAATGCAGGACCATCGGCGAATGATCTGACCCAATGGGGGGGGTAGTTATGGATCCAAGCATCAGGGAAAAGAGTGAACCAGGAGGCCGATCCTAATCCTCTATCCAGTTTCTGAAGGATGAGGCTATCATCACTACGATTATTTCTCCATGTAAAGGAGCAGCCTTTAGAAGGGATTTCATTAAGATCATTAAGGATAATGTTGTTATTAAAAAGTCTAATTTCCGAGAGGTTCTTCCCCAGCCCCCCAACCTTCTCCTAGGCATTACGAATATCATTAAAGTCACCAATAAACAAGTTAGGGGAGAGGGGGTCATCTTTAAAAGTTTTTTCAATAAAATCCCATAAAACTTTTTTACTAACAGCATTAGGGAGAGTGTAGATAAAATGAAGATACCAAACAGAATTTAAGCTAGCAGGGATAGATAGGGAAATATGGTTAATGGAAAAAGACATTACCTCAGCATGCCAATCATCCATCACGAATATAGCGAGGCCTCCAAATATACCCACCGGGTCAACACTCCATAGCAGTCTTATTTTTAATTTCTTCGCAAAAACTAGTAACTTCTTCTTCTTGGTTTTAGTCTCTGAAAGACCAATAACCCGGGGATTCTCCTTAGAAATTAAATCTCTAAGGTTTTGGGCTGTCAAGGGTGACCCCGAACCTTGACAGTTCCAGAAAATTCCGATCATGGGTTATGTGGGGGTTGCTCAATGCAACCACCCACAGAAGCATGTTCAATCATCACCAAGGGAACAACATCTACCGCCATATCAAGAAGAGGGACCTCAACCAGACCGTCCTCACTTTCCTTGTAGCCAACCATTTCTGCATGTACCAGTTTACGCTTCTTAGCGCTTGGACCACCTTTTTTCTTCTCTGGACGTTCCACTGAAATAGGGATATCAGTAAGGGCCAAGGAATTATCATGAACTGGGTTATCTAGAACCAAATATGAGCTTGGAGAAACCATAGGAGTAGAAGAGTTCGAGTCAGGGGACTTAGGGTTATCAACCAACACCGGAGAAGTAACCAAATCAAAATCAGCCATAGTAGTATCCACCATCTGAGTGGACGCGGTTTCCTCATTACCAAGAGAAGGGGAGGATGAAATTTGGATAGGGATAGGTTTGGTAGGGGATGGAGATGGAGTAGGGGTGCATGGAAGAGGGGTATTGAAAGGGGTTGGAGGAGACGAGGGTATAATGGGAGGAGGAGAGGGTAAAGGGGTATGTTTATTATTAGAATTAAACTCTGGGTTGACCCACTGACGACTAGTCTTACCATGGGTGGGGTTGGATCTGAACCAGGTACGAATGGACCACCTATTTCCAAACGCAGGCTTACCACTATCAGAGCCTTCCTTCTTAATGGGCCAAGCTGGCCACTTATCTTTGGACGAATCACCACTCACTTTTCTCTTAGATCCAGACCAGTTTGAAGAGGATTTCTGTTTGTATTGATGGGGGGTGGGCCTAGAGTCTTTATTCTTAAACACCGGGGATCTTTGACCAGGGGATTGAGCTGAATCTTGTTTTTTAACAGATTTAAATATGTGGTCAACCCCTGTCGGATCCGAGGAAACATCTTTTAATAACTCTTTAACAACCAACGCATACGCCTGTTCTGGTTCCGAGGAACAACCTTGTAGAAAAGGGGGAATATTGTCATTTTTAATATCACTGACATTCTCAATGTCTTTGGTATTAACTGATGAGGGACCAGCAATTTGTCTAGGTTTGGATGTAACATCATTAGATGAGGGGAAATAAGAGTCATCACTACCACTGATAATATGTGATGGATCATCAAGATCATCCACGACATGGATATTTCTACCTCTACCTTTGACCGGAGTAATACTCATCCAATCTCCAAAAGCAAAAGGGGCTCTACCACGTAGACTCTTTTGTTCATCTTTATAGAGGCCACACTCACCAGCAGTGTGGGTAATCATACCACAGAAGAAGCAGAATTTGCTAAGCTTTTCAAACCTAACGTCAACTTCCAAAGAGGGAAGCGAAGGTCTTTCAATGTTGAAAGATCGGATGAGGGGATAATCAATCTTCCAAAGAACACGAACTTGAAGCAGCTTTGTAGTTTCATTAACTTCATTAATGTCGTAAGCTAGGAGCGTACAATCAAGGTTTTTACATATGTCCTTAGCATTATCTGGAGTAGCGAAAGCCGGAGGAAGGTTTTGAAAGTGTACCCAGAAGGTAGCAGTAGAAAAATCAGTCTCGCTCATCGACATTTCTAGGTGCCAAGCTTGAAGAAGGAGGAGATGGCCATTAATAGACCAAGGCCTGAAATTCCAAGTGTTAAGGAGGTCATCTCGAGATTCAAAACTAAGGAAAAAGGTGTTGAATCCAGCCGAAGTGACATGCATACAAGCTCTAAGGCCCCAAGATCTGTTAGCAGCAGATTCTACCATAGATGAGGACACTTCAGTTTTAGAGAGTATCTTAGAGAGGAGCATGAACCGCCGTGAAAGGATTTCATCTTGTTTGAAGGACGGTGTAAGTTTCATGGTGATGGTCGGAGCTTTAGCCATAGCAGAAAGTGGGTTTGAGAGAACAAATTTGGGAGAGAGTGGAGATGGAGAAGAAAGTGAAAGTGAACAGAACTGATAAAGCATAAGGGATAAGAAGGATTGGGATGCGTATGAAATATGCCTTGGGATGAATTTATAAGTAAAAAATTCCTAGACTCTACAGAGATGGGATAACCGTGATGAAGAGAGTTCTATCTTATGATGTAATGTGAAGTAATGCCATGAATTTATAAATTATTGACATACTTCAAATTCCTCAACATAATATAAATTATTAGAAACCATGAGTATTGTTTGATGTGAAAAAATACCTCTTGTGTACTCATCCTTAGAGTTAGAGACCTTCATTTCAGAGTATTAAGAATAATATATGGAGCTTATAACATTGGTAGGAAAATATTGTCCACAGATCTCTCTAATGCAGGTTATGTATTATGGTATTGCATAAAGTACCATTGTATGAACATTGAACTAAACTATGTAGCTCAAAATTTGTCTAGAATCCATTATCTCTATGGAATATTTAATGATTGTGTGTGCCTGTGATGTTACAAATGTATCCCATTAGCCTATATGACAATCAACCTCTTGAAAGAGTTTTAATTAGTATTAAATATTTTCTCGATGCCGAATGCTAAAAAATTACGTGATTTTTTTCTCAAGGGGCAAAGAATTAGCGTACATCGAAGTCCATAGGGCTGAGCAGAATTGTCCTTAGATAGTATACACTTCAGTTGAGACAAACTTACTCCACTTTAGAAAGGATATATGACAACGGTTCTGCATCCATCTAAATTTATTAGAAGGCACTGAAAAAGGAACGTAGATGGATAGTCAGAAAGTCTTCAATAAAGGATATTTCTTCCTTTAAATGTTCAAAGTTTAAACTGGCGTTTATCCCATGTTTCTTCGACAATCCAATGAAAATGGTAAGGGCATATGATATGATCCTATTGGTGTGGGATGTCAATTGAAGCATTAAGGAAGGAGTCAAACCATGCACTGTTTTCTAAAGCTCAATCGAGATGCTGGAGGATGAGAATGGGTCCATCTCTTTTGTTAGAACAACTATCCATGGTCAGAATTTCCTAAAGTTTAGCTGCGCTAATTCGTGAAGTACACTTTTGCAATTCAAGAAAGGCTTGAAGTTGCCTCCAAAATTTTTGGTAGGGTCCTTAATATGATTTAAGTCTTTAATAATGTAGGGAGGGGGTCAGCTAGCCCATCTAAATAGGAATCAATAAAGTCCTAGAATGATCATTTATCAAGATCGTTAAGGAAAGCATACATAAACATATTTGTATGATTAATTTGTGTTTGGATCGATGAGAACTTGGGTGTAAAGAGGACTCGAGCTAATAATCGTAAACGAGACGTACTCACATAGCATATGGCCGACCCCCCGGATAATCCAATGGGTTCATCAAACGCTATAAGTTTGTATTGATTGCGAGAATGAGTTTGGTTTTTTCATTTTTTTTCCAGAAAGGCAAATAAAGTCAGGTTTCTATCGAGAGATAAGATTTCTCAAGTTTGAACTAGAATGATCATTTATCAAGATCGTTAAGGAAAGCATACATAAACATATTTGTATGATTAATTTGTGTTTGGATCGATGAGAACTTGGGTGTAAAGAGGACTCGAGCTAATAATCGTAAACGAGACGTACTCACATAGCATATGGCCAACCCCCCGGATAATCCAATGGGTTCATCAAACGCTATAAGCTTGTATTGATTACGAGAATGAGTTTGGTTTTTTCATTTTTTTTTCCAGAAAGGCAAATAAAGTCAGGTTTCTATCGAGAGATAAGATTTCTCAAGTTTGAACTGTCACCGGGCTATCTAAAAGATGATGGTTAGAAACGAAACAATAAAGGGGATATATGGGAAGGGTAGCAGCTAATTTTAAACGACGGTTAGCATTAACATAAGCATGGCAACAAAATCCATGTTCGCAAAATATTTAGCCTGGAGCTAGTTTATGACATCAAAAAGCATAGTTTCCGATGCCGGGAATCGAACCCGGGTCCCCTGGGTGAAAGCCAGATATCCTAACCGCTGGACGACATCGGAATATTGCGGTGAGCGTGGATCGAACACGCGACCTTCAGATCTTCAGTCTGACGCTCTCCCAACTGAGCTATCCCCGCAATTTGGTAATTGTTTATACAACATATATTATTTACTTCACTGATCTGCAACTTAAGTTAAATTACTTTCAATTACTTTATATATCTTCTTGTATTTGACAAATGAATCCGAAATCATAGAATATGATATTTTATTTTCAATATATGTTAATAGAATGAATAGAAGATCAACAAACTCATATAATTTAATGATTAATCAAAATGAATATGTAGAAATGGAATACAGATATACCAATATGTCATAGAGACATTCAACTGGGGTGAGTTTGAACTTCTTCAAGTTCTTTGTGACACACTGCCTTGAAGAGGCATGGTTGTCAATTCTTGACCTTAAACGTGGAAAAAATGAAGTTATGCAAAGAAATTTCAAGATAAACTCTTGAATTAGTTACAAATTCTTAGAGGCCTTAGTACTGTCGGATGTGAAAATGAGTACCTTCCATCATATACTTCAACTGTTAATCAATAAATATAATTTAAAAGTCGTTTACCTTTTTGACGAGCGTATGACCTCGTGACATTGAAACATTAGCTATTACAAACTGTCAAGTAATGATCTGTTTCGTTTTCTTTATGTGTTTCATAAAGTGTTTAAAATTAACTAGTATCGTGGGGAGTTTAGTTAAGTATATGCACGTGCATGTCTTTTTGCAGTTCTGAAATGACGAGTTTGCTGCATAACAACAACAAGATGCTTAAAGTCAATCATACACACATACTTCCTTTTATATTAATTGTAAAATTCTTATTTAAAAGTGGAACTTGAGCTATAGCCAAGCCAAGCCTCATTACATCACTTATTTCGCATCAGATTTTCAGCATATAATGCATCTTTAGTCATCGAGATCCTTAGATATCCAGGATTGGCTAGTGTGTTGCTGCTCATAATGAGGTACGCTACTACCATGGTGATTGTGCTGACCATAGCCATTAATTCCGGTGGGCATGTGAGACCCGTGATGAGTAGTACCATATCCTTGGTTCATTGGGCCATGATTGGGATACATGCTGTGACCGTGGCTAGGCCCATGGCTAGGTCCGTAGCTGTGGCCATGGCTAGGCCCGTGGCTGTGACCATGGTGACCTCCATAACCACCACCCATGTGATGGTTGAATCCACCATGAGTCATGGTGGAATTGTTGGTGTAGTTGCAGTCATCTTTGGAGTAGTAGCTCTCCTTGTGCATGCCACCATTGCTGTACCTGTCTTTCTCGTAGTGCTCCTCCTTGTGAACATACCCTTGCTGACCACCGGGACTCGAGTACATCTGAGCTTGAAGAACCATTTTAATTTCTCAAAGGAAAACTAAAGCTTAGATTGTTGTTAAGAGTGTTTTGCGATGTGATTTCATCATGCATGGATTCATAATGCTATTTATAGACTTGCCGCATGATTAACTAGGAAAGGGCGCATCTCATTCTTGTGATGGAAAGATTTGTTTATGCCCACTTGTAGATTCTGTATTGATATAAAGTGAATGAACTTTATTCCTGACTACACTAATAAGGAATTAGATTTGCTAGTTTTGAGAACAGATGGTGCTCCTTGTCTTGATTAGACCCCAATAAGAAACGTTCATTAAATGTCAAGGTTTCATTGATACATACACCAATAGAGGAAAGTCGTGGATCCAATGCAAAGTTATGCCATGAACCTATCAACCCCTTGGAGAGGGTTGTAGATTATATGGATTTAGCAAATTACTCAGTGTTAGACGAATTTACTCTGTTAAACCTAAGTGTTGCAGTATTTTGTGCATGGATATGCTCATTGTAGATCAACACGAATCGTGCTCAGTAATTTGTGTTTAGTGTCCACACATGTGCTCAGTGTCACCCCCGCTGTAACAATCCATCACCATCTATTTCTTTACATTAATGAAATTTTGCTACTTATATCTTCATACTCAAAATAATGCATTCAATAGTCTACAAATATCACCATACAAGAGAACTGGAATATGTTGGGCTATAAAATAAAGATTCGTTAGAGAAATTTCTCTATTGTTCAATATTCTCGAAAAATAATTTAATATTAATAATAGACTTTATCTTGTAAGCCTGCCCGACCAAAATACTCGCGCCTCGTAATTGATTAACTTCCTTAATTCATTGGATTTAGAAACTTTACTTGACATTTTCCACATCCCCGTGGAACGTTTAGTATTTTCTCAAGCAACTTTACTTTAGCCTCATAATCATATGTTTGTATTTCCATTGATCTCAATACTTTAGCCTTCTTAAGCATATAAACTACCATTTCAAATCCATGACCTTTGACTCCATGCATTGATATTGTGTGAAGACTGGACAAGAAGCAAATAGGCGCTTTCTCAGGTTCGCTCCAGCATGTAACTTCCTTGCAGTAATGTTCATCCTGTAGCAAAAAACATCAAAAGAATTAAAAAAATGATAAAAGTAAAAACACCTTTCTATATCATATCAGTACACTAGGCTTTTACTAACCAGTGAAAGGGAAAGAGATTGTAGCTCATCACAGCTCTCGAGTAAGTTTATAAGTGATTTCAAATGAATTCGAACTTCGACAGTCAATTTAGAAAGTCTTGAGAATCTTGGGATCACACCTCCATGGCTCAGAGCCTTCACAAAAGAGAAATCATCAGCAAGACAGCTTGAATATTTTATTTTCATGTCAGAAGTTAATGTATAATTTTAAAGACGATGGAGAAGTAAAACAAGAATGTTAATGCTGTAATGCATAATATCAACTCTTTACATGGGAATATCTAGATAATAAGGTAATAAATGTATTAACACATTCAACACAATGAAAGAGATTATAAGAAGAAAGTAAATTAATTTACCTCAAATGTATGCGGTAAAAAAAACGCAGCAACTGAAGAAAATTTGGAAACTTTTGTTCAAATGGACGATGGTGGGTTGTCCACTAAACTCGATGGGTAATGTTTGTTTCTTGAACGGGTTGTCAGTTAAAGATGGTGGTACATGGAATGCTACCAAGTTTGATTTTTGATGGTGTGCATGAGCATATTGATGGGGTACGTTTTTATAACAGGTAGATGTGGTGGGTGGTGTCGCCTAGGGTGTGATAAAAATAAGATGAAATTAAGCCAATAAACTACGCACTCTCACCCTAGACAGGCACAGTACTGCAAGTATTACAGGACGTATGCAAGTTTTAATGATAAGTTAAGTTCGTTCTCAGGGACTTAAGTGTGTTATACGCGTGAGTAGGAATAACGAGTAAGAAGTAAATAATTAAAGACAGAAAATAAAGCAAATAAATTTCGAGATTCAAGAATTAAAACTAAGAAAATAAAAGACAGTAAATAAAATACGAAGAATATGAGATGAGAAGTATAGCTCAGGTTTTGCTAGTATGCACTAATCTTTCTAATTCTATCTATAAATCTAGTTAACAAGGGAGAATATTAGCTCTTGGTATACTTAGTCAGGATTCTAAATTCCCATACCTTAGACGTTGAGAGCGACTAAGGGGGCTACGGCACAACCAAGAAGTGATTTAGAATAGGGTTATCAAACGCTACTAAGGCCCTAAACAAATACTGCAATCATTGGTGATATGGTGATTAAAACAAACCTTAATGACTATCTAGTTAGAATCATGTTTTATCAGAACTAATATCGACACTAGACATTATGTGGTGGTTCAATAGTTAAACACCCTGTCAAGGAGACCATCTAACTACTATTAAAACAATCCTAAAGTGATCAGTTCTAGGAAAGACAATAAATCAAAACACATAAACAAATATTAAGTAAGAAGCTAATATCAAATTAAAACATGTAATTCCCAAAGAAACTTAGATAGAAGAATTAGAATTCATAGATTATACATTATGCAAAACCCAAGCTATGGGGAGTTTAGTTCATACCTGATGGAAATAAACTAAAAGAAATTACAAAAGACATCATCTTGCTCTCTACAATAAACTGGAAGAATAAAACCTTAAGAACTAATTACTATGAGGCAAGGATTATTTTACAAGAGATATAAGGGTGTATTTATAGGTGTTTAGAAGACCTAATGCGTTTTCTTGAGGAAGAGGTAAGATATTGGACTTCTAGCCCAACTCAAATTCGTCTGGAAATAAAGATAAACACTGTTGTACCGTTTTGAGCATATCTTCTTCGTTATTGGCCGGTTTGAGCTCCATAAGATACCAAAAGAATCGCAACAGAATTGTCTTTGTCCATAAAGAAGGAAATTACCAAAATCGGCCTATTTCTTGGGTAGAATAGCACTTCTTTAGGCGTGTACTGCAGAATCCTAGATTAGACAGTTTTTCCTTTTCCATCTTTTTAGCTTTTGTTTCCTTATCTCCAATTACCATGCAAATCTCTTTCCATAAGTTGTATTCTTTGACTTGGACTCTAATTAAGCTCCATAATTATTTTTAAAGCTACACACTAAATTAAACAATTAAACCCAATATGCTCTAAAAATATTATTTTACTAAATCATGACTCAAAATAGGAAAGTGCACTATTTCTCAAGAAAAACGACATTTATGACTTCTATATCACTAAAAATGATGTCTCATACTAATATTAATCTATCACAAATGAAGAGATATCAGTGGGTTACATGTTTTCAGACTCATATACCAGTGGGTTATTAGCTTTGTTTTGATGGGTTCTCTGTCAAAATCGATGGTGTGCATCTGCATCACACCGACAGCCATTCATCCCCATCGTTGCGCACTCTTCTTTTTATATGTTCAATCAAAAGACGAAGAAATGAGGCTCAATTAGTTAGATATGGGATAATGGGTCAGTGGTTTGGGATTAATTAGATAACAATCTACACAAACCTGTTATGTTGATGATGAAAAGAAAGATCAGTGGCTGAGGTTTTTGTTACAGATGTAATCTGATTTGGGTGAAGGAGTCAGATTTGGATGAAAAGGATTAATTCGTAACCTATTTTTGTGACGAAGCTTAGCCGTTAATGGATCCAAATCTCTCTGGGAAGGCGACGAAACCCGTTAATGAAGCTCTTCTCCTATTCCAAATCTCTTGTCGCCGTTAATGGAGCTCCGACGGGAGCTGTGATTATGCAATACTGGAGCTCTTCTCCTATTCCAAATGTGATGCTTCAAACGTTGATGGCTCCAGATCAGAAGAGATAGTTGATTGGAAGAGAAGAAATCCGATTAGATTCCATTAAGATATGCTATCTTAATGAAATCAGTTAATTGCGTAAATCATGGGATGATTAGATTTTATCTGATTTCGTGAGAGGGTATTATTGGGATACTAAAAAATTTGTTGGACCTGCTATTTTCAAATTCCATTCCAAAAAAGGAAAGAGAAAAATCATATCCACTTACCCATAGTTTAAAAGATTAACAATCACTTAAGCATTTTCCATATTTATCTTCCACTATTACCTTTAATGTCACTTTTTGAATTATATAATATTCATAATATATTATTTATTTATTTTATTTTTATTTTTATTCTAAAATGTGGTCGCCGCCACCGAGCACCACCACCATCTCATGCATTCACCGACTATCACCACCACCTTATACATTCTCCACCGACCACCACCACCGCTACTACGACCATGTTCGACAATAATCACTACCGCCTCATGCATCCACCACTACCACCACCACCACACCACCTTATGCATCCACCACCACCACCTCATGCATCCACTACTACCACCACCTCATGCATCCACCACTACCACCACCTCATGCCTCCACCACTACCACCACCTCATGCATCCAATACCACCACACCACCTTATGCATCCACCACCATAACCACAACCTCATGCATCCACCACCACCACAATCACATGAATCCACCACACCACCAACACCATCTCCATTATTACCCGTTGACCACCACCAACTAGTTCCTCCAGTGCCGTCACCACCAATCACCATCAACTAATTGCATCACACGCGCGTGTCCGTGAACTTTTAAAAATATCATAACTAATTCTAAAAAAACTAGAAAAAAGAAAACAAATTGCATTTTTGGATGAGAAAAAATTAAAATTTATGGCTATGAATCTTTTTTGATTTTTTTGATTTTATAATTTCAGTGTTCCGTTTTACACCACAAGGGCGTCCGTGAATTCTTTAAAAAAATTATTATTAATTCCAAAAAAATCAAAATTAAAAAAAATGTATTTTTTGGCAGGGCAAATTCATATCTAAATCAGCGAACTAATTTTTTAAATTTTTAAATTTTTTATATTTTTAAATTTTGATATTCACTTTTATGTGTACCTACAATCCACAAAAATATATTTATGTATTTCAATAACACATAAAATCATAAAATCAATCTAAAACATTTCTTTTTTTAACAAATTCACTTTTTCTCTTCCAGTCAAGACCCTTCATGTCTGTGATTTTGTGAATCACATAAACACACAAACTGATTATTTTGTGTAATGATGTAATATACAAAAAATAAAAGAGAATGTACAGATATTGGATTATATGTATTTTCTATTTGAAAACCAAATAAAAATCTATCTTTCTTTTCTTTACTCTTGAGTATTATCTGTTCTAGCTCTTATATCTACACTAGATAATTTGCATAAGTTCTCTCTAACTTTCGTAGTCTCTGGGGAACGAAACTTCTTATCATTAAAACTTGCATACATCCTGTAATACATGCAGAATCGTGCTCAGCCTTGGGTGTTTATTTGCACTTATTTTATACATTATTTTATCACACCTTAGGCGCCACCAAGCCTGCTGGATTTTAGACTGTGGTTAGTGTGATTTATTGGAGATAATCGTGATCGACATTAAAGTTGTTGAATGTGAATCATCTCATTCAGCGTCTTCATGTGCTCAAGTTGAGAAACATATTCCCTTTTTCCATCATCGAGATGCGGTATTTTTTAAGTTTTGCTCGGTGTATAGGTATACACAGTGTTGGACAATGTTCTTATGGTGGAGCGCTTCAGGAATATTCTTTGCAAATATGCGAATTAGCAAGGTCTTCATTATTCCTATGATCATACAAGGGGCAAAGAATTAGCATACAATGAGTCATAGGGTTGAGCAGAATTGTTCTTAGATAGTGTACACTTCGGTTGAGACGAACTTACTTCACTTTAGAAGGGATATATGACATGTGTTTCGCGTCCATCTAAATTTATTGGAGAGCACTTAAAAGGGAACGTAGATGGATGGCCAGAAAGTCTTCAATAAGGATATTCCTTTCTTTAAATGTTCAAAAATAAAAATGGCATTCAACCCGTGTTTCTTTGATAATCCAATGAAGAATGAGAGGGGCATGATATGATCCTATAGATGTGGGATGTAAACTGAAGCATCAAGGAAGGAGTCAAACCAAGCATTGTTTCCTAAAGCTCTATCGAGACACTGGAGGATGAGATTGGGTCAATCTCTTTTGTTGGACCAATTATCCTTGGTCAGAATTTTCAGAAGTTTAGCTGTGCTAATTCGTGAAGTGAACTTTCGATATCATTTAAGTCTCCAATAATGTTGGGAGGGGTCAGCTAGTCCATCTAAGTAGTATCAATAAAGTCTTAGAACGACCATTTATCAAGATCGCTGAGGAAAACATAAATAAACTAGTTGTACGATTGATTCAGGTTTGGATCAATGAGAGCTTGGACGTAAAGAGGAGTCGAGCTTATTTTTGTAAACGAGATGTATTCATATGGCCAAACTCTTGAATAATCCAATGGGTTCAACAAACACTATAAAGCTTGTATTGATTATGAGAATGATTTTGGGTTTTTTTCTTTTTTTCCCCGGAAAGGCAAATAAACTCAAGTTTCTTTTGAAATTGAGAGATAGGATATCTCAAGTTTGAACTATCACCGTGCTATCTAAAAGATGATTAGAAACAAAACGGCAAAGGGGGTATATGGGAAGGGTAGCAACTAATTCCAAACGATAGAAAACACTAAGACAAGCATGGCAACAAAATCTATGTTCGCAAAATACAGAACATTGATTGATTACCCAAAGCACAAAATGATTTCGAAAAATCCACATTTTAAAGAAAGTGGGGGCTCGTGGTTGGGAACAAAAATTGTAGTTTCCGATGCCGGGAATCGAACCCGGGTCCCCTGGGTGAAAGCCAGATATCCTAACCGCTGGACGACATCGGAATTGCGGTTATAGTAGATCAAACACGCGACCTTCAGATTTTCAGCCTGACGCTCTACTAACTGAGCTATCCCCGCAATTTGTTTATTAATTGAGAGATAAGATAACTCAAGTTTGAACTGTTATCGTGCTATCTATAAAAGATGATTAGAAACAAAACTGCAAAGGAGTATATGGAAATGGTAGCAACTAATTCCGAACGATGAAAAACATTAAGACAAGCATGGCAACAAAATCTATGTTCGCAAAATACAGAACCTTGATTGATTAACCAAAGCACAAAATGATTTCGAAAAATCCACATTTGAAAGAAAGTGGGGGCTCGTGGTTGGGAACAAAAATGTAGTTTCTGATGTCGGGAATCGAACCCGGGTCCCCCTGAGCGTGGATTGAACACGTGATTTTCAGATCTTCAATCTGACACTCTCCCAACAGAGCTATCCCCACAACTTGTATATTAGTTGTTTGTACAATTCATTACTTATGTGCTTCACTGCATCTTGAATTTATCTTAATATTGTATATGACAAATGAATCCGAAATCATAGAATGTGATATTTTATTTTTAATATATGTTGATCGAGTGAATAGAAGATCAACAAACTAATATACTTTAATGATTATTAAAATGAATATGTAGAAATGGAATACAAATATATCAATATGTCATAGAGACTTTAAACTGGAGTGAGTTTGAACTTCTTCAAGTTCATTGTGACACAGGCGTGAGTGTGAAGAAGACGAACAACTTTGTGATATAATTTGATTTATTCCCTGGGTATGAGAAAAATTATTTATCTTTTTTTTTTTTTTACCTTAGATTTTAGTTTACTGTAACTTGTAAAACGGTAATAGTACATATTTTCTAAAATTTGACATAACACTCATAATTCAAAAGTCTTTGTCTCAAGTACTTATAAGGGGATTTTAAATCTCATTCCCAACTTTCTTCTAACTAGTCTAATTAGATGATATAATGTACCAAAATACCTTCACTTCAGGAGTGGGTAAGACTCATCATGTCAGCCATGTCTACGAACACGATGCGTGTCTTATGGAATAAAGAGCAGTTGGAGGCATTCACCCCACAGAGGGGAATTCGGCAGGGAGACCCTCTCTCTCCTTATATTTTTGTTTTATGTATTGAGCGTTTATCTAGGCTAATTCAGGGGCTCTGTGATAGAGGAGAATGGTTACCCATTCATCTCCATCGCCAAGGGCCTACAATATCCCATGTTTTTTTTGCAGATGACTTAATGTTGTTTGCCGAAGCAAGGGCTGATCAAATTGACCTTATTAAGGAAGTCCTTCGGGTGTTTTGTGATGAGGCGGGACAAACTGTGAGTGAGGAGAAATCATTAATATATTTTTCGAGAAACATACATAGTGATACAGCCGTGGAGCTTGCGGATAGAAGTGGTTTTACTTTGAGCGAATCACTTGGTGTTTATCTTGGAGCGCCTATTCGTTCTCAGCGATTACCACGTGGATTTTTCAGAAGGGTCACTTCTAATATGCAGAACAAACTCCCAAACTGGAAGAGTCAAAATCTTTCAATGGCAGGAAGAATAACACTAGCGCAATCGGTTCTTTCAGCTATACCTACCTATATGATGCAAATTATGAAATTTCCGTTATACGTGTGTGAGGAAATTGACAGGATTGTTAGAGATTTTATATGGGGATCCTCGAACGAAGGGCGGAGAATTCATTGGCTCTCGTGGGAGGTTCTTTGTCGTTCTAAGAAAGGTGGAGGCTTGGGTTTAAGAAGTGCGAGAAATTATAATAAAGCACTTCTTGCCAAGTTAGGGTGGAAGATCCTTAAAAATGACCCGGCGTTGTGGGTGCGTGCACTCAAGCAAAAATATTTTAGAGATGGCTTCTTAAACCGTTTGGAGAGGGGAGCTGAATCCAGGATGTGTAAGAATATATTATTTGGACGTGAGGTGTTGCGAGAAGGAATAGTTGAGACGGGTAGCGAGGCTGAGAGAGAGTATAAATGGCGTTTTGAGGCTTCCGGGTCGTTCTCGGTTAAGTCGGCGTATATTAGTTTGGTGTCGGAGGGAGATGAAATGGGTTTTAATTGGAAGCTAGTATGGTCACTCAAGTGCCCCCAAAAGGTTAAAATTTTGCTGTGGCGCGCAATATGGGATCGCCTCCCGATGAAGGAAAACCTTGCGTTACGTGGGGTGGTTGATGACCCTTTGTGCCCGAGGTGTGGATTGGAGAGCGAGAACTCTGATCACCTGTTCCGTAGATGCGTTGGGTATAAGGAATTGGTGAGACGGTGCACTACTGTTGATCGAATAGAGGAGTCAAGTGAGACCTGGACTAGTGCGGCAGGGGCCGCGGGTGCTGGACAGATTAGTGTACAGCTCGGTGATGGTGAGACAGACCTACACAGCTCGGTAGTGCACTTGGATCAGCGTGGAAGCCGGGTCTGCAGCAGCTCACAACAGCCACAACAACGAACTGATTTTGTTATAGCAAACCAGGGACCTGCTGTGCAATTAAATATTAGTGAAAGTATTTTATCACAGCAGCAGAGAACTGGTCCTGTTTTAGCAAACCAGGGACCTGCTGTGCAATTAAATGTCAGTGGAAATTTATTATCACAACAGGGAGGTGAATTGAATACCTTTGAGTGGTGGACCATGCTACTGTCATGTAAGGTAGTAGTTAAAGGGATTGAAATCAGGAGCACCTTTGCTGCACTTATATGGTGCATTTGGTTGGATAGAAACAAGAGGGTATTTGATCAATCGGCAAGGAAAAGGTCAACTAATGAATTACGAGCAATAGTGTCCAATACGGTTAATGATTATATTAGAGCTTGGGGAGTGGAACGGGATGGTGGTCTGATAACGTCGGCTCGTAGCGTCTTGATCAAATGGCTTAAACCGGATGAGAAGCGACTTAAGCTCAACATTGACGGGTCATTTAACAAAGATAGAAATTTGGCGGGAATAGGTGGACTCTTTCGCAACCACAAGGGAGATTATCTAGATGGTTTTGCGGGGAGTTGTGTAGCACGTACGGCCTTCGAAGCGGAGCTTATAGCATTACATTTCGGTTTGAGAATGGCGGTGAGGCAGGGATATTCTAATATTATCATTGAGGTGGACTCGAGTGAGTTATACGCGCTAGTGAAGGGCGGTGTGAACTCAAGGGACATCTCTAAGAATACTATACTAGCGTGTCGGGACATCTTGACTTCTAATTGGCATTTTGAGTTCACATGGAATTATCGAGAAGCTAATAACTGTGCGGATTGGATGGCAAAGTTTGGAGCAGCTAGTATGGAAGGACCTGAGATATATAGGGACCCTCCGGATGGCCTTTGGCGTTTGCTAGTTAGGGATCGGTATGATTGGGCCATACCTAGAGTGCTAATAGTTAATAATTTGTAGGAAGTTGATCTTCCTGGCCTTTTAAGGCCTCTTCTGTAACGAAAAAAAAAATACCTTCACTTCCTCTACCTAAAATGAAAAACAAAAAACCCACCTCCATCCCATTAATCAAATTGAATCCCCCCCCCTCGTTCCCTAATTCTTCTCTGTATCGCTTTTTATCTCCCCTCTCTCTCTCTGTGAAAGCCACCCGAACGACCCACCACCCCCTGCTTCACCACCACCATCACCGGCCCCCACATTTCTCACCATGCAGAACCCCCACCCTCACCTTCATTCACCATCACCACCACCGAACCCTAACCTTCATCACCATCACCAAACCCCCTTCCCCCAACATATCTGGAACTGTGCTAGCCGCCGCCTCTGCTATACAACACCACTCGACGCGTGACCCTAACTGTTGTTGTGTGGTAATTTGAAGGAGATGGGTCTGGCCACATAGGCCTATAAAAGACATGAATTGACTTAATAAAAAAAGACTAATAAAAAATATTGTAAAAACGTTTTGGGTCCGTACCCATCAGGTATAGTTGGACCGTGATAGTGATTCGGTGTAGTTATGTACCCAGCAAGAACAGGGGTAAAAAGAGAAAAATCCAAACCAGAAAGTTGGACATAGGCCTTAATTTTTTCAAACTAGGATTTTAAATATAAAGTTGGTTAGTTTGGGGTCTTGGATTATAATTTCCTCAAGTACTAATTGCATTCCAAAATTTTCAGTAACAATATCACAATTGGTTTTTGAAAATTAGATGAAGTAGGTCTCCAATCTTCTTTGTTTTTATTGCTATTGTTATTCCAATTATAATAAGACATTGTATTGTCATTATTAGTATGTATATTTTATTCATTGGTTTGTTCAATATTTTAAATACTCAAATTAGGGCATTTATTTATAATACTTGTTAGTTTTAGAGGAGGTGATGAGGCAAAATATAAAATTAATATTTGGCTTAATTGTCCGACAATTAATAGAGCTGAGGATATAATATTGTGCACCAGAGGGAAAATACAGACACCCGAAGAAGACAGCAATCTGGCCCCATTTTCGGGGCAACTTCCCGAGGGTGGGTGGGTTCTGCGCGCATGCATCATGAGCTAAATATGTCACAACAGTAGAGTAGATTCCCCAATACTTATGTTGTGCACTCGTCTTTGACTTAAACTACGCCCAAATAGTCTTTCACGTACCTATCAACATCTATAAATACTCCTCTCTAGAATATGATTGACATTTTGGGTACTCCCTATATAATACTCTCTCTTAAATTGGCTGTGATTATTATACTGGTGTTGCCTAGGGTGTGATAAAAATAAGATAAATAAAGTCTAGAAAACTACGCACTCTCACCCTAGACAGGCACAGTACTGCAAGTATTACAGGACGTATGCAAGATTTAGTTGATAAGTTGAGTTCGTTCTCAGGGACTTAAGTGTGCTAGTCGAATATGTAACAATAACGAGTAAGCAATAATTAATTAAAAGACAAAAAATTAAAGAGAGTAATTCGAAAATAACAAATTAAAACTAGGAAAATAAAGACAATAATATAAAATACGAAGAATATGAGATGAGAAATATAGCTTAGGTTTTGCTAGTATGCACTAATCCTTCCAATTCTTTCTATTAGATCTAGTTAATAAGGGAGAATATTAGCTCTTGTATACTTAGTCAGGATTCTAAATTCCCATTCCTTAGACCTTGAGAGCGACTAAGGGGGCTACGGCAAAACCACAAGGCTGTTTCAAATAGGGTTATCAAGCGCTACCAAGGCCCTAAGTGATTGGTGTGTTTGGTCAACTATACGAGTCAAACTTGAGTCAAATGTTAGTGTTTGGTGTGTTTGGTCAACCATAGGAGTCAAATGTTAGTGTTTGGTGTGTTTGGTCAACTATACGAGTCAAATGTTAGTGTTTGGTGTGTTTGGTCAACTATACGAGTCAAAAGTTAGTGTTTGATGTGTTTGGTCAACTATACGAGTCAAATGTTAGTGTTTGGTGTGGTTGGTCAACTATATGAGTCAAACTTGAGTCAAATGTTAGTGATTGGTGTGTTTGGTCAACTATACGAGTCAAACTTATGTCAAATGTTAGTGTTTGGTGTGTTTGGTCAACCATAGGAGTCAAATGTTAGTGTTTGGTGTGTTTGGTCAACTATACGAGTCAAATGTTAGTGTTTGGTGTGTTTGGTCAACTATAGGAGTCAAATGTTAGTGTTTGGTGTGTTTGGTCAACTATCGAGTCAAATGTTAGTGTTTTGTGTGTTTGGTCAACTATACGAGTCAAACTTGAGTCAAATGTTAGTGTTTGGTGTGTTTGGTCAACCATAGGAGTCAAATGTTAGTGTTTGGTGTGTTTGGTCAACTATACGAGTCAAATGTTAGTGTTTGGTGTGTTTGGTCAACTATACGAGTCAAATGTTAGTGTTTGGTGTGTTTGGTCAACTATACGAGTCAAATGTTAGTGTTTGGTGTGTTTGGTCAACTATATGAGTTAAACTTGAGTCAAATGTTAGTGTTTGGTGTGTTTGGTCAACCATAGGAGTCAAATGTTAGTGTTTGGTGTGTTTGGTCAACTATACGAGTCAAATGTTAGCGTTTTGTGTGTTTGGTCAACTATACGAGTCAAATGTTAGTGTTTGGTGTGTTTGGTCAACTATATGAGTTAAACTTGAGTCAAATGTTAGTGTTTGGTGTGTTTGGTCAACTATACGAGTCAAATGAGTCAAGCTTAAATTCAAATTCAAATACAAAAAACCACAAATATGTGTAATAAAAAAAAGACAAATAAAGTTTTCAACTAGTCAGTTTCATCTCCACTGTCAACTATAGGCTCACCATCGCTATCAAACTCAGTAGGTTCTTCGTATCCATATTCTTCCCACGTGTCATCCTCCATTTCCTCGTTCTCATCAGTAATCATTTCAAAAGGCAATTAAATACGAAAATGAGATGGGTCAATCTCGACCTCCTCCGTAGTTGCCAAGTTCATCAGAACGGAAGCAGTACCAGGGTTAACCAAAGGTATTGTGATTCTCCCGCTGTCGGTAGGTAATGATTCCGAACCCCATAACTCGCGACTCCATCCATGACGATCGTTTATTTCCCAAACGGTCTTCCATTCTTTCGATGTTTTCTTTGCACGAATCTCGTCAATATAAAACACGTTCTTCGCTTGCAATGCTAGAATGTATGGTTTGTTTGGCCAATAAACGATTGCTGTGTTGATAAAGGTTACCCCGTGTTCTGTCCTTGATTCACTCTTCTTGTACCACCTACAAACAAATATAACAACCGAGCACCCCCCAGTGTACGTTAGCTCCAAGATTTTCAATAACTCGCCGTAATATGGTCACCCATCGTACATGAAAACATACACCGTAATCTTGCGTCACTCTTTTTTCTCATTTACTCTTTGTTACCCACTTTACACCGTTCACAACACATGAATCGTACATATGCACCGCACCATAAGGCATGTTTGCCAATGACACCATCTCAGGGGTAGCTAACGCATCACCACGTGATTCCATTCCATGAACCTGTCATAAAAAAACATGAGATACATTGAAAATAAATAGAATAATATTTAAACCAAAGTCACATACCTTATCTAAAAACCAATCCTTAAACATTTGACGGTGCATATAATCTATTTCGTCAATCGTTCCCGAAAGTGTCGGTCTGTGTTCACTATAATTGAAATGGTATATAAATAAATCATTATAAATATAAATATATAAATATATAAATATAAATATATATAAATATAAATATAAATATATAAATATATAAATATAAATATACAATTATATAAATATATAAATATAAATAACAACGTTACTTACGTCCTAAATGTCTCAATTTCGTCGCAATTATTCAAAATATAATAAATGACGTGCTCCTTATCCTTATACGCTAAAGCACCAGATACTTTCTTGCCAACTGGAGTACACTGGGACTTGAAAACAGATAACTCTCTATGCACTGGCGGTGGTTCGTTGTATCTGCCTGGATCGTTGAACTTTGTTTTTTCTTCACTAAGGTACCTGGATATGAAATTCAACGTCTCTTCCGCCACGTAACCCTCGGCTATTGAACCCTCTGGTCTAGCTGGGTTTCGAATATACTCTTTCAACTTTTTAAAATACCTTTCAAATGGGTACATCCACCGCATTTGAACCGGGCCCCCTAGCAATGCCTCATCGTACAAATGTATCACCAAGTGGATCATTATGTCAAAAAATGCAGGAGGCAGGATCGTTTCTAGTTTGCACATCACTTCAGCCACTTTTGCCTTACCGGTTAACAACTGTTTCCTACTCAAATTCTTGCTACAAACGACTCTAAACACGTTCGCTAACCCAATAACCGCTTCGCTAATCGGCTTATCCTCTAAAAGACCGGGTAGACAAGAAACAAAGAGATACTGCATCATAACGTGACAATCATGCGATTTCATTCCAATAATCTTTCCAGTATCAACTTGAACATTATTCCTCAAACTAGACGCGAAACCATCTGGAAACCTTTGTGCCTGTAACCACTCAAGAAAAATCTTCCTCTTCTCCGCTGATAACGTATACTTTCCTCACTTTAGTAACGTCTTACCTCCTACAGATGAGACCCACAACTCCTACGCATTCCCAAATCCTGAAGATCCATTCGCGCCTTCACGTTATCTTTGTTTATTTTCCCATCAAGTCCTATAACCGTACCAAGCAAACTGTCGCACACATTCTTCTCGCAATGCATTACATCGATGTTATGTTTTAACAAATTTTCTGACCAATACGGTAAACGATAAAAAATACTCTTTTTTTTCCAATTGGACTCACGAGGACTTGTTTTTTTCGTCACCTTGCCCCCAAAATCCTTGTGTTTACCGGGAAACACAATCGGAAGCCCATCAAGCTGTATCTGAATACTAGCAGGACTATGTTTCCTCGGTGGGGCCTGTTTATCGGTTTCCTTGTACGAAACCCTATCTTCTATGAGATTATTTTTTATAGGTAACCAACGTCTATGATCAAAGTAAACAACCCCATTCCTCACCTTCATAGAAGGAGTAGAATCCATGCATTCTGGGCAAACCATGTAACCTTGACCCGACAATCCTGAAGCGTATGACCGAGCGGGGTAATCATTGGTCGTGGAAAACACACAAACCTTCATTAAAAACATTTGCTTCGTGTGGGCGTCATACGTATGGATACCTGTTTTCCACAACATGTCCAACTCGTCTATAACAGGGCGGAGAAAGACATCCATGTCCTTTCCTGGTGAGCGGGGACCCGGAATCAACAAACAAAGCTGAAATGTGGTCTCCTTCATGCATGTCCACGGTGGCAAGTTATAGACGGTCAATATGACAGGCCACATACTGTACGAGTTATTCTGCATGGAGAACGGACAAAACCCATCGAGCCCCAGGCCCAAATACACATTCCGAGGTTCACTGGCAAACTCAGGATGTAGCGCTGCAAATCTCTTCCAACTATCACCATCAACCGGATGACGCAACACATCTGGATCGACACTTTTTCCGGTATGGTGCCAAATCATTTCTTCAGCGGTGTGTTTCGAAGCGTATAGTCGCTGCAATCTCGGAGCAATTGGAAAGTAACGAAGCTTCTTATGCGGTACTTTGTTACCCTTTTTCGGGTCATATCTTGATTCACCACATACTGGACAATTATCGAGTTTTTCATTCTCCTTGTAAAAAATGGCACAATCATTCAAACAAACATCGATAGTAATATACCCCATACCCAAACTTTTCAGTTTCTTGTTACATGCTTCGTAAGAATCGGGCAAGTTGTGAGGTTTCGGTAAAACACGACCAACCAACTCTAACAGCTCGGTGAATGATGTGTTACTCCACTTGTTCTTTACTTTTATGTGCATAAGCTTGGCAATGAAATTCAATGAACTCATCGCTATACAACCAGGATATAATTCTGTCTCCAATTCCTCGAACAGTGAGTCAAAACTGTTTTGACTAGGAAGATGTGCGTCTCTCATCTCAATATCTCCTGGATGTCCACCAACATAGTAACTCTGTCTCACATCCTCATAAACACGTTGAATTTCGTTATCTTTATTTGGTACTTGAATTGTCTCGGGAATTACCACCTCATTCTCGTCGTGTTTTGTCCAAACAAGATATGATTTGTTGAAACCGTGTTTTAGAAGGTGGGCCTAACTTCGTCGATGGGTTTTCGAGAGTAATTATTACACTTCGTACACGGGCAATACATGTTACCAGTGGTACAATCTTCACTTTTCTCTGCATATTCGATAAAACGAAGAACCCCAGATACATATTCTTTCGTATAATAATTAGTTGTATCGATCCAACTCTTATCTAAATCCGGATTCATCTCTTGGCAACAATTTTATACAACTAGACAAATGAAATATATAATTATTACAACCCAATTAAAAAGAAGATTAAAAATTACAACACATTAAATGACATAATAAAAATTACAAACCATTGAATGAAAAAATATTACAAACCATTGAATGAATAAAATTACAAACCATTGAATAAATAAAATTACAACACAATATATAGATAATAAATTTCATATAATTAATAAAACAAATAAAAAAATATGAGCACAAAAAATTAAATACAAACAAACATGCATACTACACAACATAATAATAAAAAAGTAAACCAAAACACATGTAATTCATCAACCTAATCATGTCTAATTGTAGCAATTAACATATATCTATTAAAACAAAAATTAAAAAAGCATGAAATTTCTTGAAATACCTTGAATTGGATGGTTAAGAAGAGGATTGATGACCACAACCCACCTAGACAATGTACTAATTCACCTAATCACATCATATATCAACAATTAAACACAATTATAAAATAAAAATTAAATTTTAAAAACATGAATTTTCATGAATTTACCTTGATTTTTGTGATGAAAATGGATATTGATAATGCCCCACCTTGATTATGGACCCGGGAATGGTGCAAGACGAATTGGAGAATCAATTAGGGGACAAAGAAAAACATTCTGGGATTTTTGGGAGAAATTCGGAGGTGTTTTAGGGTGTGTGTGGGTGTTTAATGAGATAAAAAAACCTGTTGTCTTCCAAATATACACTAAATAATTACCGACGACACGTAATTCGCCGGTAAATATACAAATTCGTCGCTAATTACCGACGAAAAAGGTCTTCGTAAGGAATAGCGACGACATATTCACGATAAAAAATAAATAAAAATACATACCAATAGATTACCGACGAAGTTCATACTATTATCGACGAAGTGTTTTCGGTAATATTTAGCGACAAAGCCGTCGTCGGTAATCTCGAATGATCACCGACGACCCGTAACTCGTCGGTGATCTGTCGTCGGTAAACAAGCGGTTTCTAGTAGTGATTGTAAACGGTTCTTTATTTTTGTCCACGGGGGATGTTCCTCTTAGACGGCCTCTCGACCCAAACCCTTTCTTCTTCCGCTTCTATGTAAATATGGGCATCAACCATGATGTACAGAAGGTTGTATGTGACTGATATTATTAATGAATCTGAAACTCATTGCAGGTGTCAAGTGAAAGAAAGATTAACCATAGATTGGTCAAAATCTCCCATACTACAAGCCTCTACGAAAAACTTATATATGTAGAATTGCAAACCATCTCCTTCTTTTTTGTACGACCACCTTATACGAGAATTTGGCTCACAGTTGATTTATAAGTTGGGAAAAACTTCTGATAGAGTGTGCTTCCAGCGGGAAATACCATAATTGATGGAAAAAATCGATGATAAGAAGTTTTGAAATTTGAAAGGAACTCTATGTATTTTTAGAAGTTTTGTATCTGCCCATCGGTACCAGATGAACCATCAATGGGTGGGATACTTGGTGGAAAGAGTATTTTTGGCATATTTATCGAGTATCCTCGGATTGTCAGGTTCACTTTTGAAAGTCTATAAACACGTTCTTTCCATCTTTGCTGATCCCGACCTTCTCAAATTGGGTAATTTTTCGGTACTCATACTCCTTTGGGCATGTTTTTGGGGTATTATGCTTTCTCTTCTCACGGACGTCCGATCATACCCCTCTCGTCCTTATTAAATTAGGCTTTCTCGAGCATAAGGAGGCTGCACATATTTTTACATACATGTTGTACAATTTGTTGACTATGTGGACCGAGTTCGGAATTGCATGCTTCAGTCTCCTCAGAGGAACGTGGTGCTTGAATTTGGTGGGAATCTCGTGATAGTTTTTTTGAGATCTTCTTCGTTAGCGATTAAGGGAAACATCATCTCGTTGTTTGGCAGATTCAGCAGGGTATCTCCATATCTTTTTTCATTTCTCTTTTATTTTCTTCTTTTTCTAGTGGAATCTTAATAGGTTTTGGAACTTTCATTCCACAAACCACACTAAATGAAAGAGCGTGAAAAATCCGACCAATACAAACACATGAACAGAGGAATTTTGAAACTTCTCTTGATGGTTGTACAAGGTGAATCTATATCCATATTACTTTGGTGATCTCAATTGTGGAATATATCTCCAACATAAAATAAGAATAGAAATAATGGAGATCTGAATAATTTATTTTTGGTCATCATGAAGTTACCCTTGTATCGAAGAGTTTAAGAATAAAGAGCCGATTTATGAATCATAATGTATAATATATTCCTCCCAAAGTATAATAATATATTTTTAATTTTTTCCATCAAATTATCTAATATCACAAATATTCAATTACAAAGAAATAATAAATATCTTTTGACCTACATAACTATCAAACCCTAAACCCAAAACGCCGCCTCCAAATATATATATATACACCGTTTCCAAAAATACATAACTATCAAACCCTAAACCCAAAACGCCGCCTCCAAATATATATATATACACCGTTTCCAAAAATACTTAATTATCAAACCCTAAACCCAAAACGCCGCCTCCAAATATATATACACCATCTCCAAATATATATACTCGTTACACACCCAATGTTTGTATAATTTTCTTCTACTCCTTTATATTCTTTTAATCATCATCATTCTCTGTGTCATTATTGTTCCAAATCTGTAGACACATTTATGTCGCTGCTTGCTTTCCAAAATATTAATTTCCCATTTCATCATCTTGTAACGTTGTCCATCATATTTTGATAAAGGTATTGTACGAAAATCAATTTTATATATTCTGTTTATAAATATTGCAGTTTATTTTATACGTTGTCTCTAATCATTATGTTATTTATTTATTTAGACCATAAAAATAAATTATGTACTTTCATTGTTTATCTATAGCTGCAATAAGTATTTTTGTTTTTTAAAATTAATTGATTATGTAGTTAAATTTCTGGTTTAAAATCAGTCTGTTTGTAAGTTTTTATATTTGGGGTTTTACATTTCTATTATGTTGCTTTAAGCTAATTTTATTTAAATTGATTGAGTAAATAAAACATAACATAAAATTAGGAAATGAGTACTCTAGGTAGACGCTTTACTTCAACATTCCTTGTTATTTTCTCCATTTAATATTAACTGGTTTATTGAATATAGACTTTTTGTTTCTCTTTTAATTAAATATAAAAGATGTATTCTGGTAGTATTTGAAGATCCACCATGCATCTAGTTTGTCTTTACATAAACACCATTACCTTTCTTCTAAACACAATTAAAATTAACTGGTAATACACTCGAATCCTCTCGTATATTTAGCGTGACCACTTAATATTCATGTACATAAAACACGTGATAAAATGTATGTTATATAAACTAAATAGTGGCTTTATAAATCATCAAAATGATTTGAAAGTTGAGTTGAATTTTAATAGTTATTCATATAATGTTAAGCAAATGCGTGAAATAATGGAATGTTTTTTAATAATGTTTTGTTAGGGTCAGTTTTGGAAAAGTTGAAGCGTTCATATAGTGTTTTGAACAGTGTACATGATAAACATTTAACCAATGGTAATGTATTAAATACCCCTTGTGGTATGACAGGGGGTCTAAAACCCCTTATATGGTTAAAAAATATTTAAGTAGAGCCCTATAGTACAAGTTTTGCATAATATAAAGACATATCATGCATTTTTTGCATAGTATAGGGACCAGGTATGGTTTTTGCATAATATGGAGACCTGGTAAGGTTTCCGCATATTAGAGGGACCAGACTTATCATGCGATTTTTGCATTGTATAAGAACCTGGTAAATTTTTTGCAAAATATGGGGACATAAGATAATGATTAAAAGAATATTAAGGAGTAGAAGCAAATGATGCATATCTCCAACATGATCTTATGTCCCTATATTATGCAAAAAATATACCAGGTCCTTATACAATGAAAAAATAGCATGATAAGTCTGGCCCCTCTAATATACAGAACCCTTACCAGGTCCCCATATTATGCAAAAACCATACCATGTCCCTATACTAAGCAAACAATGCACAATAGGTCATTATATTATGCAAAAATTGTACTATAGGGCCCTATTTTGAATTTTTTTTAACCATATGGGAGGTTTTAGACCTTTTGTCATACCACAGTGGGTATTTAATGCATTACCATTGGTTGTTTGTTTCTCTTGTTCACTATTCACAACACTATATAAACGCTTCAACTTTTCCAAAACAGTCCCTAACAAAACATTATTCAATAAACAACCCATTATTTCAAGCATTTGCTTAACATTATATAAGTAACTATTAAAATTCAACTCAACTATCAAATTATTTTGATGTTTTGTTAAGCCAGTGTTTAGGTTATATAACAGACATTTATTATGTGTTTTATGTAAAGGAATATTACGTGGTCGCGCTAAAAATACGAGAGGATTCGCTTGTGTTACCAAATAATTTTATTTATGTTTTAAAAAAAAGGTAATGGTGTTTATTTAAAGACAAACTAGATGCATGGTGGATCTTTATGTACTAAAGGAATACATATTTTATATTTAATGAAAAGAGAAAGAAATAATCAAAGGATAATCTTAAACCAATTAATATTAAAATGGGGATAATAATAACAAGGAATGTTTAAGTAAAAGATCAACATATACCCAGTGTATTCCTTTCTTAATTTTATTTATGTTTCATTTACGGCATCCATTTAAATAAATGATGATTAATCCAAAAAGTCCACAACCTAACAAATTCTTTCCATAAGGTCCAGCTTACTTCACTAACAATGGGGGTTCATAATTCCCCCATTGGGTTATGCAACACAATCCACTAGGATGTGCAACATAATTCACTAGGCTATGTAACCATCTTTAGCAGTATCATCAAATGAATATTTATAAGGCCCCCTTCTACAGGAAAATTAATTTCAACTAAATGTAATAATGTCACTGTTTACACAAACTCCATTATACATATTCATATTAATTTTCTTTTGGCATCACATATACAACAAAAAGATTCATAAAGCTAAACCTTTTAATATCTATCAAAATTACAGAGATTTGTATTCAATTTTCTAGTGATTTCTAGGATAGAAATATGTCAAAAACAAACATTTGATTTCGAAAAGATTAATTTTTTAATGAGGAAATGCCATGTTTACCCCATGGAGTTTGGTCCGATTGACAGCTTACCCCTTATTGTTTAAAATACGACTGGCTACCCCTTAATTTTTGTTTTCGTGACTCGTTGCCCCCTGGTAACGTTTTCCGTCCAAAAACACCATTAAGCGTCACGTGCCTGGCACATGCCTGCATTTTTAATATTTTTTTATTCTTAATTCGTTTTAATCAATTAATTAACTTAATTCAAGTTTTTTACAAGCGCAAAATAGAATTTCAATAATAGTTTTAATATTATTTTTTTTTTTTTTTTTTTTTTTTTGATGACGAGGGTTCCCGGGCTTACACCCGACTAGTCCCCCGGGAGATATGACTGCCTCCCCAACCATACCTCCAGGTAATCAGAACTAGGTTGCCCATGTTCTGGGGAGGGTTTCGGACCTTGGAAACTTTCCAAACATAATAACTTTCTTCCACCTGCGGGATTCGAACCATGTACCTCTCACTTGAGAGAACTTTCCAAACTTTAATAACTTTCTGCCGCCTACGGGATTCGAACCATGTACCTCTCACTTTAATAACTTTCTGCCGCCTGCGGGATTCGAACCCTGTACCTCTCACTTGAGAGACAGAGCCCTGGCCAGATGAGCTAGCCATCCCCTCTTCTTCTTTATCTTCCCCTTCTTCTTCCCCAAATCCCTATTTCTTCCAAACAAAAAAATCATTAAATCTATAGTGCAATTTTTGAACAGATGACTTATACCCACCGCCACAGATGTAATTCTCGTAATGAAGCTAAGAAGCCGATGCTCTTTCGAGTTTCTATTATGTATGTATTAAAACCTCTATTTGGCTGCTCTTTTTTTGTTCTCAGCTAATCAGCAGTAGAGAAACGTGTTTTAAACAGTAAGTGTATCCATGTGGTGAATTCTCAGAGGTTGGAGGATTGTTTCGTAAATAATCAAAAGTTACCGGATTAGAGTTATAGTTTGAAACTTGTTGTCCAGTTAATGCAAAAAGAGTAAAAATAGGGTTATATCGATGAACTATTAATTAGTATGGATCAGGATCTATTTCGGGCTTTACCAAAACTATGTCTAAAACCTCGTATGCTTGTTTGTGCTCCTTCAAACGCAGCTACTGATGAGCTGTTATCTCGTGTTCTTGATTGTGGGTTTATCGATGAGGAAATGAAGATGTATCAATCGGATGTGACTAGAGTTGGTGTGGATTCTCAAACACACCCTGCTCAAGCTGTTTCATTTGAGAGAAGAACTGAACAACTTCTTATGAAAAGCCATGAAGAAATTTATGGATGGATTAATAGTTTACGAGTGCGTGAATCTCAGTTATCTCAGCAAATTGTGAGTCTTCAACGAGAAGTTACAGTTGCAGCTGCAGCTGGTCGTTCACAATGCTCAGTAGGTGTGGACCCAGATGTTTTAATGGCGAGAGATCAAAGTCGAGATAGTATGTTACAATCTTTAGCGGGTGAATTATAAAATAAGGTCGCCCCAACATTAAACTTCCTGCTAAAAGTCCTCTTAGTTAGAGGCATAGTTACAAACCCAGCTACATAAGCAAAAGGTCCAAATAGCCCTTCCTCTACTTCTCTATTACTGTAAAAACATAAAACCCAAAACCAAACCCATATAGAGTTACAGAAATCAAACATCCCTCTCTCTCTCAGTACTATCTCTCTGTTCTCTCTCCTCACACAAAAAACGCTGCCGCATGTGACCATTTTACACCACCACCAACCCAGCCCTAATCCACCAATGCAAAAGAAAATCAATGGCGCCCTGGACCATCATCAAATCGTAGTAGGAGAAGACCACCACCACCACTACCGATGAACACATGGTCTCGCAACATCAAAAGAAAGCCGCCTCCAATCAGCACTGCAGAAGAACCCCACGACGCCGTCTTCTTCTGCCTTGAGTCTAGATCTGAAGAAACCTTCCGAAGCAAATCTACAGAATCCCGCCTATCGCCGCCCTCATCTCTTCCTCGTGGAGCTTCTCCAGCCTCCTCTTTACTAATATTCTCCAGCTTTATCTTCTCCAGCAGAAACCACTTAGATCTGACAGAAAAAGTCGACGCCATCGCAGATCCGCCACCACTGCTGCTCGTCGTGTCCATTCCGCCGCTCTTCGTGGCCATTCCGCCGCCCTTCCGAGATAAGGTTAGTGATTGCCTTGTCTTTTTCTTATTATTTATTTTAGTTGTTGTCTTTGCAGATTCGGTGTATAACGGCACCCTGGTACTGTCCCTTGACGTCCGAACTGGGCACATCCCCTTGACCACCCAATATGGGTCCAGCCTTCTAACCAGACGAAGTGGATGTAGACCCAATAGGTACAGCCCCAATGGGTACAACCCCAATGTCCCCTGTTCAGTTTTCTCAATGGAATCCGTTTATTGCTATATTGCCTTCATTTCACATCATCAAGGGAAATAAACTGTGAGGGAAAGTCTTGTTGTTCTTTTTTATAGCAGAATTATTTACCATTTATTTACCAGAATTAGAATTATTTTCATATTTGGTCAAGCATTATATATTTAACTTGTATATTTGTAAAATTGGATACCCTATAGAATACATGATTTGTTGAGAATTATTTCTTATTCTAGTAATTATGAAAACTGGTGACTATTGTGTTGACTTATATCAGCAAATTCATTCTGGTTCTTCGATAAAAAGTATAATAGCATGGTTGTGAGGTTATGTCTTGCTGTTCTTTTAAACCTGCAAATTTCTCCAATTTTTTGTAAGCAACTGACATAGAGCTATTTCCGAGTTGGGTACGTACCCATCATTGTTTGAGATGGGTCTGTACCCATATGGACTTTTAACCCATTCAGTGACTTGATAAAAATAAAACACGACTAAATAAAAAATATGAAAACATACACAAAAACGAGTGAGAGCGCTAATGGGTCCGTACCCAGTTAACACGTATCCATATCGAATCTGAAAACCTAATTCAAAAACAATAATAAATAAAAACTAAGTTAAAATGAAAAGAAAGGGTGTATAAGTAAAATGGTCAAATCAGAAATGAAACTAAGTGTTTTTTAAGAAGAAGTAAAGAGAGAGGCTTTAAAATATAAAGTTTAAGTTAATTGGGCTTCTTTTTGTAATTTCCTCAACTTTAGCAGCTATTGTTGAGAATCGAGATAAAGTATCGGTTGAAGACCTCATTTTTCTATCCGCATTTATAAGACCCTATTTTTATTCTTTTTGCATTAATTGGACTACAGACCCCTATATTCCCTTAACTTGCCATGGTTGTGATGCTTTTGTTTGTGAGAAATAGGGATGAGTTGTGATGCTTTTTATTGAGATTAATGAGTTGACTCGGAGATGGAAGAAACGGAGAATCGGGGAAGACGAAGAAGAAGAGGGGGGGAGGGTTAGTGGGGGTTTATTTTATTATTTTTATTAATAATATTAAAACTATTATTAAATTTCTATTTTGCCCTTGTAAAAAGTTGGATTAAGTCAATTAAGTAATTAAAACGAATTAAGACTAAAAAAGATTAAAAACGCGGGCATGTGCCAGACACGTGATACTTAACGGTGTTTTTGGACGGAAAACGTTATCAGGGGCAACGAGCCACGAAAACAAAAATTTAAGGGTAGTCAGTCGCATTTTAAACAATAAGAGTAAGTTGTCAATCGGACCAAACTCCAAAGGGTAAACGGGGCATTTTCTTTTTTTTTTATTTTTCGCATTAATTACTGAGCTTTACGACTGATGATGTTGATTTTTTCCTTTTTTTTTAATGAGTAAGATGATTGTTTCTTTTGGAAATGTTCTTTCTCTCAGCGATGTTGGTTGGTGAGGAAGTTTTTTGCCACTCTTATGTGATAATTATCAATGTTAATAATGCAGTTTGGAAAGGGATAAATAACAATCATTACTTGAAATAAATTTACTCCATTTGAGATTTTGAATAGATTTAAGGTCCAACCACCCAATATTTGAATGGTTATTTCTCATCTCACAACGTGATCAATCAATTATCTTCTTCATTGCGTATCTCCACAAAAATAGTCCTTTTAAATATCGTCCCACTATTAGTCGGAATTAAAACAGACGTATGTAAAATAGTGTAATTAAATAAAATCGCGCACTTAACTAAAGAAATGTAGAAATATTAATCCCCAGTACAACCATACTCACTTAATATTATGCATCAAATCAAATTAGAATTCTAAAATTAAGGGTGATAAGTCAAACGTATTGTAAAAACTATCGACCTCAAAAAGTCCTCTTAATGTAGGGGTATTAACTTTTAAAGGCCAAAATGCCATATGTGATTATAATATAAGTCCAGCTGCCCTAACTACTAATTAGCATCTAATTAGTAAAGGAAAAAGCCCAAAATGTCCCTCCACTCTAACCCAACTGTGAAAAACAAAAAACCCACCCACCATCCCCATTAAAGAAACCGAATCCATCCCACCCCACCCCATTCTGTTCTCTCTCTCTTACTCTCTCTGCGCTCACCAAGAAACCCCTACAAACCCACCCCACCATGGACGAGCCCTCTGCAACAACGAAACCCACCCACCCCCCTCCTGAACCACCGCGCCATTCACCGTCTCCCACCAGTAATGAAGGATGCTCAGATCTCGTCGCCACCACCATGAAAGAGCCCCCCACCATCATCACCGTGAAGCATAACCGAGACCCACCCCTTCGATCTGAGGTTCATTCCCGATCTGCATATGGAAGCCACCGCCGCCGCCATGGAAGCCACCTCCGTCTTCATCAAGCCATTGCCGTCACCATCTTCATCTTCATGAACCCCATCTCCATCACCATCGCCGCCCTCACCACCAACCCCACCCCCCTTCTCCACCTTTGTCATCGTTCTGTAGCTTCTCTAGCGCACCAAGATCCCGCCGCGATGACCATAAACACCACCTTCATCGCCACCAACAACCATCACCATAGCCACCGTGGTCCAGATCTGTTGTCCATAGAACCGCCGGTAAGCCCCTCTCCTCCAGGCGCACGAAGCCCACCGTCTAGATCTGCTGACCACTGAACTAAGCCCCCTCTCCTCCACATCGTCCAGATCTGCTAACCATGGGTCCAGCTTCGTCAAGCTCCGTGAAGGCCATCCTGTCATGGGTCCAGCCCAAGCAAGCCATGGGTCCAGCCCAAGCAAGCCATGGGTCCAGCCCAAGCAAGATACAGCCCCGTGATGAACAATTTTGTTTTTTTTTCAATTACGTTGCCATTGCTGGGTTCAGATTTGCTGCGTTGCTGGAGAAGAGGAGTTGGGATGGGCTGCTAGGGTGAAGGGTACAGCCCAGTAAAGGTGGTTTGGGTCATTGGGGTGGTGGTTTGGGTCATGGGTCTGTACCCCTAACGAGATGGGTCCGGACCCATGTAGACAAATAACAAAATGACTTAAAAAAAGTAAAAGAAAAAATTAGTTAAAACAGCTATGGGTCTGGACCCATAGGTGTATATTTCGTGGACTATAAAAACATGTGCGTGGGTCTGGCCCCATGCCGAGGTTATGTAACAAAAAACAGGGTCATGGGTCCGTACCGTAATCGGGTAAACACACAAATGACTAAAACAATTCAAAAACAAGGTGAATAAAAAAATAAAAAATTCGCGGGTCCGTACCCATGACGAACAAGGGCAAAACGGACAAAACTCTAATCAGAAAACTAAAAATTGGCTTTAAAACATAACTTTTCCTAATTTGGCTTTATAATATAATGGTGGCCAAATGTTGGCTTCAATTTGTATTTTCCTCCTTAATGTACCGTCTTTTGATAAAATTAAATACTCGTGAATACCACATAGTCGGAAGAAATTAGAATTTCACACGTCTTTGCAATTTGCCGTTTTGCTAGCTAAAGGGACCATCTAATTTTATATTTTTATATTTAAATTTTTTCCATAAAAATCTTAGTCCAATTATTTGCAAATTCCGTTGAGATTAACTGAATCATATTAGCCAGGTTGGAAATTAACATTATCCACCTACCAATCAATCAAAAGAATAATCAATCTCCTGTTAAATTAAGAATAGGCTTATTAAAACAACCTTAAATGAAACCGACTATTAAAATCCACCGTGAGGCTTGAAATTAAATTTGACCACAACGGCATAATTCGGGTCAATTGGAAGATAAGTTTCTACAATTTTATGACTAAAATGAAAATTTGTATATCAAAACCATATGCAATAGACTAAAATTATGAGGTGCACATTCAATGTAGCAAGGATATTTGAATATGTCAACCTCAAAATACAGAGACCACCATATAATATTAAATAAATAATAATGGGTATCAAATACCCATTATCATTAATTTTGGTGTCATTTTCTTTACCAAACCTTTGCATAAATTATCAACTACATCCCATGAGACTGTCTTATCTGTCTCGTTACCATTCTTTACAACAAAGTTAAGACTTCCCCATTAACAACCCAACACCTAACATTTAAAATAGTTCATACTATTTACCCTTTGGTCCCCTCATTTATAGGCATATCCTATCATTAACAATAGGTCATACAAATTACCTTGGTCCCTAATTCATAGGCATATTCTGGAATTTACCTATCCGCAGAGAGGCTATAGGGGTATATGACCCTTTACAGGTCCCACGCCTTATTTGAGAGAAAAAAACTATATTTTCCAATGTGAATTTAGTGTATAATACTATACAAAAATAGCTTGAGCTATACATCAATCACCTTTTAAGGGGAAATGACCAAAGATTTTGTAATTTGGCCTCCTCTAATAAGAAGTCGAAAAAACTCATCAATGTAAAAACATGAAGATAGATAAGAATAACAAGATACAAAGAAATTCAGAAAATTTCGAAGATATAAATAAAATAAGTTTCTCATCAAAATTTTCTAAAATAAAAGAAACCAAGAAACCAGTGAAGAGACAACAACTCTAGTATCACAAACAAGGTGTGATTTCAAATGTAGTACATAAAACAACACTAGTCATCATCATCATCGCACTCTCATAAAACCCTACAAATCTCAAACCCTAATAAAAAAAGTTATATACAATATCTCTCTCTCTCTCACCCTACAAATCCATCTTTCAAACACACAATTTCATCTCATTGAAGCGAATCATTTTCTCTAATACAATTACCCGGTAATAAAAACTTATACTTATCCGCGTTTTCAATAAGATAAGCCGGTAAATGAACCGCTGAATAAGAATGAGGAATAGGTCCCATTTTCCCGATAATCTCTTTAAACGTGTACTCTTCAGGTAACATATCAAATAAGTTGGCTCCTTTGCATATCACTTGTTGTACTCTTTTCGGATTCATAAAATGCGAAAATCTAACACGATCAAAATGACTATACGCCTTCATTTTAAATATAAATTCGCTAATTCTTCGAAAACAAAAGCTACAATGCCATCCCGCATCAGCTAATATATTATCCGATTGTCTATAATGAGCGTACCTTGTTTTACCCGATTGATATTTATGAACTGAAGCTCTCCAACTATTATTATCTTCAAGAAATTCAAACGAGTAAAGATAATTTTTTAATCGTAAATGAAGAATCGAAGGTATATCTTCACACCATCTTAATAAATTAATCGTATGTCTACTTGGTATTTCATCAACATCTGACATGATTAATAAATCATCATCTTGAATACCCGCTTGTTTTAATAGATAATCGAGAGCTAATCTTTGATAAGCTTCTTCGATAAAAGGATTTTCACCTTTTTTAAACCTACCAGGGATTTGTCCGTAAGATAATCTTGACTCAAACGCTTTAAATTGTTCACGGTTACTTGCAAAAACTGTAGCTTTTGGTAAACCAGTGAAAGTTGAATTTGATTCGAGTAATACAAATTCATTAACATAAGGTGATAATTCTTTCCATCGTAACATAAGTATATCTAACTCATTACTGAATAAAACTGCATCGTAAACTCGTCTTGGAAAATCACGGATTTTCCAACCATGGAGTGAGCAAAGATTGTTCATTGATACATTTTCGCTGTAATAATGTGGAATTTCGTTGAAGGGTTTAGGTGGTTTTTCCCATATAGGCCGTAAAAAGTAGGTGATTTTTTGTCCATGAACGTATATTCCGAATACACATATTGGGATTAAAATGAAGAGAAGGATTACAGCTTTTAAATCCAGACCTCGGAGAATACACTTTAGTCTTGACATGCTTGATAAACCAGAGTCCTGTAGAGTTTAGAATTAACCATGGTTAGGTTTTTTTAAACGAAGAAACATTATTCATGGTATTGACTAATTAAAAAGTCTAAATCTAACTAATTTGGTGGGCTAAAAAGTAAGACACCTGCAACCTTAAGTCATCAAACTTTCCCCTTACCTTCACATCACAAAAAGTAACACATACTTTTACAAATCCTTTTTAAATTAGTTATACAACAAATATCGTAAATTTTTTACAAAACCCCCTATAGAATTTCAAATTGCGATTCTAGTCCTTCAATTTTTCCTAATTAAAATAGAACCCATTGACCCAAATCATGAAATTCAACCAGAAAATGCTATAGCTCTATCGAAAATCACAATTAAACTCTATAATTACAGAAATATGTGTAAAAGGTGTGAATAAAGTGAGATTTTGTTACCTCGCCACAAGCATCTGCGCAAATATCATCGGATTTCTTGGAACAATAATGAGAACCACCTTCTACCATCATACACACTTTCTCCCACGATTTTGATATAATCCACATCAATCTCTAAATATATCACAGATCAAACCCAAAAATGAGATCTTTTGGGATTTTCAATCAATAAATCCCAATAATTGGACAGAAATAATCCCGACCCAGATATGAACTATGTTTTAATTTTCTGAAATTGAAAAGGTTTGTAGAAAAAATAATAATAAATATAGTGCAGAGAAGAGATGTATGGTGTGTGGGGGTGGGGTGGGGGTGTGTGTTGGAGCCTCTCTGGTTAATGGGTGGCAGTAGTACAAAGATTAAGAAATCAAGCCGTTTTATCTTTGTCTTGTATTGTACCTCACATATATATATAGATATAGTATAGATACAGATTTCTATGACAATTTATTTGTGAATATAGTGTCGTTTTGACGAAACTACCCCTCCAAAATGATATGTGAGACTGAAATGTAATTGCCTGTTTGAGTGTGGGCTAGGTCTAATACGATTACGCGTTAAATTGACTTGCTCAAGCTAACTTCTTTTGTTAAGTTTTGGTTGTTCATCTCGTGTGGGTTTCTTTTGTGTGGGTTAGGATTCTAATTCCGTAGTAATTTGGAGTACACACGTTATAGAATTATTAAGTGGTTACATAGTGTTTTTTTTTTTTTTTTTTGCATACATGAGAGGCTTATAAAGTCGTTAAGAAAACGAGATTACAAAATAAAACATGCGATCTTAGAGGGAATCAAGCACAACTCTAGCAGTTGCGCATTCGTTTCTATCTCTAGTTATTAAATTCCAGATAAACATAGGAGGATCTGTAAAGTCTAAAGGTTGCGATTGCGATTTTGCTCCTTCCTTTGCTAGCTTATCCGCGCAAAGGTTTGCTTCTCTAAAAATATGGTTCAAATTGAACCCCGGATGATTTCTCAGCATAGAGCGACATTCTCTTAAGATTGAAACAAAGGTACTTTCTAAACTCCCACCGCCCTTCACTAGCGCATGGAGTTTCCCCAAGTCCCCCTCATTATGAGTCCCTGAACTCCCATCGCCCTTCACTAGCGCATGGAGCTCCTTCGAGTCTGTTTCAATACATAAGACTGTATAACCTTTATTAATTGCCCACTTAAGCCCAAAATGGAGTGCAAACATTTCTGAAACAAAAGGTGAATCAACTATACACGGACCCGTGAAACCGGCGATGCATGAGCCATACTTGTCACGTACTAATCCACCTATTCCAGCTATTCTTTTATCAGAAACAAAGCTTCCATCAGTATTTAATTTCAAACCTTCGATTGGTTTTACCCATTTAACCATAATATTCTGGGCCAATTTAGTTAAACCTCCATCCATACTTTTACCCCAAGCTAGAATAAAGTTACTAGCTAAGGAAAGTATTTCTCTTTTAAGCTCGAGTTTATGGGGTATATTCGTAATCTCATTGAATACCATTTGGTTACGCTTGGTCCATATTACCCACACGATAGCCGCGAAAATAAAAGGCCAATCCAAACCCGCATACTTTGCCTTTGAGTTTAAATGTATTTCAAGCCAACTCATGATTGGAGAAATATTACACACAGGACCTCGAGTTCCAAGTCCCTGGTGTAATACCCCAGCAGATTCTGAACTATCAATAATTGCACGGTTGGTCCTCCATGTTTTGTTGCATTTCAGTAGCTGCTTAAACTCGTTACTGTTCTGGATTTGCTGCTCACGGAAGTCCAGCTCCAACAGCTCGCGCCTTGCTCCTCCCTGGTCTTCAGCCGCGCCTCCAGCCCCTCCTCGGAAAGGTCCAGCTCGGTCGACTTCAGGCCCTCCAGAAACAGTCACAGCAGGCCCTAAACTTGTCAGCACAGCCCCTCGGTCAGGCCTGTCCCACCTGATAAAATTATTTGGAGCAGCACCAATGACTTCATTTGCTCCTCCAGCACTTGATTCTTGTTCAGCTTCCACACAACGTGTACCTACATTGAGATCAAATAAGTCCCAAATCATGCAAGGAATTTTACATTTTAATAAAGTGTGATAAAGATCCTCCCTCATGGCACCGCAAATCTCGCAATATTCCGAATCGACCACCCTCCTTTTATACAAATTTTCTCTCGTTGCAATCCGATTTAGAGTTGGACAATCTTACTGATTGTTATGTTGTAATGAGATCCATAATATAATGATATTCCTAATTTAAACAATTACTGTGATTGGTGTGTTATAATCAATTACGTAATATCATTCATTATGTAATCACATTATAATAAAAATGAGAATTTTCATTACATAGTTACTGCCCATGAATGACCTATTACAATCGTAATCCTAATGAATATATTTTTTTTAACAAACTAAAATAATTATATTAAACTTAATATATTACACATTTCTTATCATATCTTTTTTTTATTAAATCAAATATGTAAAAATTCATATTATTATTTTTAGAAACTCAAAAAAACAATTATATTATATTTTCTACGTACATACATAAATTATAAGCTCGTTTGGGATTGCTTTTTGAAATAATCACTTGAAATGATTTTAGATCTATAAAAAAGACTTTAGACCTTTAAAATCACTTTTAGAAAAAGTACTATAAAAGTTAAAATCAAAATTCTCTATAACAATTAAACAATACCTAACCAATAATTAACCAGTTCAATCATACTACTATCATATATTCTCAATAAAAGTTAAAATCAAAATGTATAAATCTAAGATTTATCGAAGTATATATACATATTATATAAAGTATTAAAATAATCTATTTTATTAAAATATAATTTATAATAATATAATGATTACTTTATGTCTTAAATAATTTATTTTTAATCTTCTTTTATTAAACTAGTTATTAGCACAAGGTTGAAATCAATCAAGCCATTACATCCCCATTCATATAGCATACCAAGTACTGTATAATGATTACAAAGCTCATTACATTCTCAATGTCATTACATTAATGAACTCATTACATTTCTGCCTAAATTCATTACAGCATACCAATCACTACCATAGTGTTTGTTTGCGTGAAAAATGTAAATTCTAACAAAATAACTTCAAAATTTTTATCAAAAATGTCCTAGAGATTTTAAAACTTTTTATTCAGAAACATAATATATAAATAGAAATAACATTCGTTACAACTATAAATCTTACCCTAGTTCGGTGGGAATCGAGTTCAAATTAAAAGAACGCTAATTTGGGTGAAGGCTTGTAAGTTCAGTCACCAAAAATAATTCCTTAAATATTTGTTTGACGATCCAATCCGCTATCACAAATAATTTGAAAACAATCTATATGTGTATACAATCTTTATGGCTTTTAACTATAATATTATGATTGTAATATATATAGTTTTCACCTGAAATGAAGAAATTATAGTTAAAAGCCATAAAGAAGCAATACTACCCAATACTATAGCTCGATTGGGTATATTAAATTCATCTATTTAAATTCATCTATTCCTTCAAGAAAAGGAGATTTTTCCACAATAATACTGTTGGTGTACTTACTTCGATTTCTAGATCATTACATTTCGAATTTTGCATCATCATATCTACAAATGAAAAAATAAGAAGATTTAAATACCAATAACCATTTAAAGCATCCATAGCTTCTTGCTTATGTTCCTTAACACATTTAAAGTCCTATTTTAAGCCCCGATCACTCTATTGAAACTATCAGGAGAAAATACAATAGACATCAAAGGGTTCGGGAATCTCATTGAAAAAGGGATCTTAAACTTTATGCAATCGAAGACCTTCATATTCGCATCTTTGAGACTGTCTCTCCGATTTACATACACAAAGGAAAGTTACCGTCTTGTTATGGCTATCCATTGAATGTAACAACTTTCCACCACCAAGAATATCCCATATTTTCACGATATTCCCACCTGCAGTTGCGATTAATCCACATGATGGCAAGTAAATCACTTCCTCAACGACCTTTCTGTGATTAATTTCCATCACAGAACTAGAATTGTGATTACCTCTTGATACCCTAACACCCCAAACCTTGACTGTAGGATCGCCGGAACCTGAAACATCCCAGTACTTACCCATAGCGTCATCTCCTCCAGAGAATAGGTGGCGCTTATCGGTTGCGCGTGGGTACTTAACAAGCCGAACATGTCGTGTATGTTGCGGAGGCAACAAAGAGGGTTCTGAGTTTTGAAGTGTGGGGTCGTGAGAGGTGGGCTTATTACGGGGACAAGAAATAATTTGTAATGAGTTATGGGTTATATTAAAATTAAAATAGGGGTATATTTGGAAAGTGTTTTTTTTTCAAGACTTTTATAGACAATGTAAAACTAGAAGATGTGAGAGTGCTATTAATGTTGGTTTGAGGATGCATATAGTAATTATCTCTTAATAAAAATGATATTAGTATCCCGATTTATATATTAGTTTCTGTAAATTTAAATACTAGCTATTGTAAGATTAATTCTTATTATTTTCACAATTTATTATATAATATTTATTTATATATTTTCTCTCCACCACCACCCCACCAACCCCACTACCACACCCACCTCCACCACACTCACCACCACACCCACCCCCACAACTACCACCCTTACCACCACCACCACCACCCCACTACCACTACCACCATCCATCCTAACCACCACCACCCTAATACCATACCATTACCCCTACCACCCCCCCACCCCTACTCCCACCATCAACCACCACCCCCCACCACTCACACGCTCCACCACCCCGACCATTATTCTCCGCCGACCACCACCACCTTCACCCATAACCACCACAAAAATCCTTCACCACCAACTAATTCGATCACACACGTGCGTACGTAAAAAAAATTTAAAAAAAATCATAACTAATGCCAAAAAATTCGTAAAAATATAAAATTTGCATTTTTGAACGAGACGAATTAATATTTATGTCTATAAATGTTTCTGAATTTTTTTATCTTTTTTTGATTTTTTAATTTCGATATTCCGTTTTATGTGTTGCTATGACACAAAAAAAAAAAGATTTGCCAAATCAACCACACATGCACGTCCATGAATTTCTTTTATAAAAAATCATAATTAATGCAAAAAAAATCAAAAAAGTTAAAAAAATTGCATATTTTGACGAGGCAAGTTCATATCCACATCAACGATTTTATTTTATTTGTTTTATTTTTAAATTCTGATATTCAATTTTATGTGTTTCAACAATACACAAAAATATATTTATGTATTCCTGTAACAAACAAAATCATAGAATCAATCAAAAACATTTTCTTCTTTAACAATATCATCTTTTCTCTTTATTAATTGCATATACCCTATTTTTACTCGTTTTTACTATCTTGATGTATTATCTTGTTATCCAACCCCTTTTTGTTACTTTGTGTGTTGATCTAATACACAAAACAATCATTTGTGTATTACACCAACACACAAAATCACGTATTCTCTTTTAGTCATGCTCTTTTCAGTCGGTGATTTTGTGTATCACATGAACACACGAACCGACTGTTTTGGTAATGATGTAATACATATAAAAATTTCATGTCTATTACTTTAGAATGGAGACCCTAAACACTAAAAATCATAAAATTTACACACTAAAAACCATAAAACCTCAACCCTTAAAACCATAAATCCTAAAAGCAATAAACTTTAAACTCTAGACCTAAACCTAAAAACACTAACCCTAACCCCAAACCCTAAATCTGAAACCCTAATTTAAAAGTTTTAAACTGAAATCCTAAAACCCTAAATCCTAAACCTTTAACCTTAAATAAAAATAAACCTAAACCTGAAAACCCTAGAGCCTAAATCCTAAAAGAAGAAAAAAGATAATATGATGGGGTCTGTGATTTTATGTGTTTCGGGAATACAAAAAACTAAGTTTTTTGTGTTCCTAAAACAGACAAAATCGCATAGAATGAGAAAAAGGACTAGTATGATGGGGCCTATCATTTTGTGTGTTCCAGTGCTACACAAAACTAATTTTTGTGTATTACTGAAACCCTAAAAACGCTAACCTAAACCCTGAAAAACTTAAAACCTAAGCCTAAAGATGGTAAAATAGTAACTAGAGTACACTAAAATTATTTTTATGACAGTATAAAACTGGAAAACCACTATACCCGAGTTCCAAAACCTTACATCCATAAACCCTAACCTTAATAAAACCAAACCCTGAAAACCTAAATCTTAAACCCTAAACCTAAAAATACTAATCCTATTAAACCTATACACTAAAATCATAAACCCTAAAAATACTAAAACCTAAATACTAAAGGGATAAAAATGACTAATATGATAGTGTTTGTTATTTTGTGTGTTCCAGGAATACACAAAACTGGTACACACAAATTTGAGTTTTGTGAGTTACAAGAATACAAAAAACGGAATTTTTTGTATTCTTGTAACATACAAAATCATAGAGAAGGAGATAAAGGACTAGTGTGATGTGGTCTGTCATTTTATGTGTTACAATACTACACGAAACTAATTTTTGTTTATACTTATGACACACAAAATTACAGATTATAGATTATAGAAAAAGACTACTATGATGTGTCATTTGGTGCATTACATGAATACAAAAAATAAAAATACATACAATCCAATATCTACACATTATTTTTTATTTTTTGTGTATTACATCATTACACAAAATAGTAGGTTTATGCGTTCATGCGATACAAAAAGTGAATTTGTGTGTTGTTGTAATACATAAATGGCTGTTTTGTGTATTACATCAATACACAAAATACCAAAAAAGGGTTGGACAGAAAGATAATACATTAAGATTATTAAAAACGAGTAAAAATAGGGTATATGCGATTAATAATGAGAAAAATGATTTTGCTAACGAAGGGAATGCTTTAGATTGATTTTATGATTTTGTGTGTTACGGGGGAATACATAAATACATTTTTGTGTATTGTAGGAACACAGAAAAGTGAACATTGGAATTTTAAAATAGATAAAATCATAAAAATTCATTGACGTAGAATAAACTTGCCACGTCTAAATATGCTGGTCTTTTTGAAATTAATTATAAAAAATTCAAAAAAACTTCACGGACGCGTATGTATGGTGGAATCTGTAATTATTTTTGTGTGTTATTGCAACACATAAAACGGAATATCAAAATTTCAAAAAAAAAAAAATCATAGACTTAAATATTAATTTATCTCGTCCAAAAATGTAAATTATTTTTTTCTGATTTTTTTAGAATTAGCTATGATTTTTTTTAAAAAATTCACGAATGCGCGCGTATGATGGATTAGTTAGTGATGATCGGTGGTGACGGCGGTGGCGGAACTAGTTGGGGTGGTGGTCGGCGGAGAGTAATTGAGATGGTAGTGGTGGATGCATATGGTTGTGGTGGTGGTGGTGGTGAATGCATGCATGAGGTTGTGGTGGTGGTGGTGGATGCATATGTTTGTGGTGGTGGCGAATGCATGAGGTGGTGGTAGGGAATGCATGAGGTGGTAGTGGTGGTGATGGTGGATGCATCTGGTTGTGGTGGTGGTGGATGCATGAGATAGTGGTGGTGGTTGTGGTGGTGGTAGTAGGCTAAGGTGGTGGTGGTGGTCTGTGGAGAACGTATGAGGTGGTGGAGATTGTCGGTGGTAAATGCATGAGGCCTTGGTGGTGGTCGATAGCAGTAACCGAATTTTAGAATAAAAAGAAATAAAATATACATTATGAATATTATAAATAGAAAAAAATTAAAATTACATTAAAGGTAATGGTGAAAGAAAAATACGGCAAAGTACTTAATCGAATCCTTTAAACTATAAATAAAGAGAAAGATAATTTAAAAATTTCGTATTTAAGATCGATAGTTGATCTAGTGGTTAGACTATCCCGTAAAAATCAAGAGGTCCTGAATCCAATTTTAATGGAGTCAAAGAATTCCAAGACTAAAGCGGTTTTTATATGTATTAAAATAAATCGTAATAATTAAGAAATATTCTTTTAAAATTAATTATAAATTTTATTTTTCTAATTTTTAACTGAACTAAGAATAATTCCTAAATTTGCCCTCGTATAAATTCAAGTTTTGTATTTTTTTAAATCAAATACATAATATTAGAAAAACCAAAAATTCAACGATTATAATTTTTCATCTCCACCAATTCTACACAAATCGGTTTTTCAACTTAGAAATTCTATTTATCAATGGAGCAACTTTTTTCCCCCCGTCTGAGAGGAGCTTAGCTTTCTGGTGGATTACAAGCAGTATTACAAGCGATTCCGGTATATACTATGTCAATCTTCTCATATCCGGTTACTTTTTGTATGAAACTAGTAAATGCTATTGCTAATTTCTGGTGGAGTTCCGGCGAAAGAAACAGAATTCACTGGCTAGCATGGGAAAAATTGACCGTCGGAAAACTCCTTAAGGGGTTTAGGATTCAAAGATCTGAAACGTATGAATACGGCGTTGTTAGGGGCTCAAGCTTGGAGAATATATCAAAACCCTAACTCGTTAGCAGCACGATTACTAAAAGGTATATATTATCCTAATTCAGACTTCATGAATGTTAAAATTAGACAGAGTAGAACGTGGAGTTGGGCGAGTATAATCGAAGGAAGAGACTTTATAAAACAGCAGGGATTTTTTCAGATCGGAAACGGTAGAACGACTAATATTTGGAACGACAAATGGATACAGACATCGTGGAAATTAGAAAAATCGGATACGTGTGATTACCAAAAGATTTATGAACTATGGAAACAAGACACAGCGGAATGGAACACAGAGAGATTAGAGGAGGTTTTCCCTCAACCAATTATTCCGGAAATCACAAAGATGCAGATTCTAAACCCAGATCAGGAAGACCGATTCATTTGGCCACATTCAAAAGACGGAAAATATACAACTAAAACGGGATATAAAGTATTAACAGATATAGCAGTGTTTCAAGAACCGCAAACCACATCAACAGCGGAAAATATAAGATCTACACTCTGGAAGATTATTTGGAAAGCAAATATATCAAAAAAGATACGATTATTCGCATGGAAAGCGTGTAACGAGGCAATACCCACGGCTAAAAATCTTGAAATTCGAAAATGCACTGATTCTTCAATTTGCAGCTGGTGCCAACTGGAAAAGGAAACGACAGAACATTTACTTCTTCAATGCGGAATAAATAAATCAATCTGGGCAGCATCAACACTCCAAATACACATACAACGTGACGATATAAATAATCTTGGCGACTGGATAATAAAAGTCATCGAAGCATACACCAAAGGAGGATGGGAGGCAACGATAGTAACTAATTATATTCTTATTTTACTCTGGAACATTTGGAAAGCTAAAATGAAGGCAAATCACGATAATACGGAGCTTGACATTGATCATATAATACGGGCCTCAAACAAACTTATGGGCGAGCTCCATGGCCTTGAGTGGATGAATCTACAGATGAATACAACCGTGAACCCAACGAGAAATACACAAAACAATTTGGAGACACAACAGCTAGACGAAGAAATAATATATAACTGCGACGCTTCTTTTATACTAAATATGAATATACAGGTATCGGAATAGCAATCACGAATACTAGAACGGGCGAGATCAACGAAAAAGCGAGTGTAATCAGGTGTTATTCGATACTAGAAGGCGAAGCATTTGCAGTTCTGAAAGCTGTGGATATAAGTAAGGAAAATAAGGAAAAAACAAAAGCTATACTTTCGGATAACCTTGAGCTAATACAAAGTATAAGGCTAGTGTCAACGGCAAGTTGGACCATTCAACCGATCTTGCGTTAGATCAGGCAGAGGTAGGAAGAAGCAGGACATATCACTTTTCGACACATTCCTCGAAGAATGAATGCCGTTGCGGATCAACTTGCAAAACACGTTAGACACAGAGCTGGGCAACCTAGCAATACCGAATCTGATATGATCAACTCCTTCGGAAGACTTGGGATAGGATAGGTTTTTTCATTCGGTTCTTCTTTTATGTCCAAAAAAAAAATGGAGCAACTTTTATTTGATTTTCTTTTTTTTTGTTTTGGACACGAACTTCTATTGATTGAGAGGCACATGTTTTTTCTTTTTGTTCTTTTTTTTCTTTTTCTTTAAAGGGCACATGGATTAATCATTTGACAATTCATCAACTTCCTCAATTAATAATACCAATTAAAAAAAACTAATGATTCGCTAACAAATAAGACCAATTCAGTTTCTTGCATGGTTTCAATCATTTTGGCAGAGATTATATAATTATAAAATTCTAATTTTTTGGTCAATTATATTATTCTAGTGATGTAACAAATTTAATTCAAGAAAAAGTATATTTAAGTTGTACAACAAATTATGTGAGAGAATGAGATCGATAGTTGGCATAGTGGTTAGGTTACTCCGCAGAGACCAAAAGGTTTTGGGATCGAATCTCATTAGAGTCACCGAGTCTAAAGTAACTCTTTCATGTATTAAAAATAAAAAGTATGTGAGAGAACTATTTTTTTTTCCATTGGTGTGTCTAAAGCTAAGATATATAAAATAATTAATTATGTAAAGTATATTTTTGAATAATCATGAGTTCAAACTTCAAATACACTATAAATTGAAAGTTATTTCTCTTTAATTTAAATGTGTTATAAACTTAAAGAAAAAAATAAAATAAAGATATTTTTAAAAACTAGTAATGTTACAATAGAATGAGCCTTATATTTATAGGACAATGAAAGACCCTTCACTTGCCCTATTTATAAGCAATAAATATAAAGAATTAAATCATAACCCTTTGGACATACACCATTACTCATAATACTACCTCTTAGATGTCTATCCATTAAAAAACATGTCTTGTCAAAACCTTGCCAAGAAAAACCTCATAGGATAAATACTTGGTCGAAGGGAAAAGAGTACATATAGATGAACTAATTATCTTGAAACACTATCTCGTTAAAACCTTGTCAAAAAAACTCATTGGGACAAAACTTGGACGAAGAGAAAAGAGTACGGCCTTGTTTACACACCCCTTGATGTTGGTAAAAGGTCTCTGAGTTTTCGTATTTCAGTATTATAGACCTACTTCTTGAATGTGGTTGACAATGATTTTGTAAGGAAAATCTACAAAACTCTTACGTGATTGTATCTGTCGAGTGTCCATATCCTCATTCTTTTGTAACTCGCGTGTGTAGGAGACTTTGGTGAAATATGTTTTGTTTAGTCTCCTTTGATGTATTCATTCTAATTATGTGTGGTACAAACAACAATATCCTCATACAATACCATCAATATATTCTTGTTAAAGATAGACCACGCTTCTTTTGGGTATGTTGAAAAATCCACTTAAATAAATATTTCATACCACTCCCCCTTGGATATTCACTAAATGATATATGCCTCATCAAAACTTTATCAAGAAAACTCAAATTAGGACAAAACTTGATGAAGGAAAAAGAGTACATCAATCCTTGGGGGTTATAACACATATTCAATATGTCTCGTCAAAACCTTACCAGAAAAACCCAATTGGAAAAACCGTCGTGAAGGAAAAAATGCAAAATTTCAATATATTCTCCTCTCATTACGACATTACATATTTTTATATATATTAGATACTTGCAGACATGTACCTTGATGTCATCATTAATGAAATTTTAATTGTAACTTCTGAATTTTTTCTTGAGGGTATGGAGTGTTAGTGATATCATTCTTTGATCGAGAAAAAGAGTATATACTTCTTTGATAATGAATATTTGGTATGCCTCAATAAAACCTTACTAGGAAAAACCCAGTGGAAAAAAAACCCTAGTGAAGAAAAAAGAGTACAATAAACAAATATCACATCCTTTTCATTATATAGCTACGACAACAATTATCCGAGTATCCTTTCATAATTCAGACACTTTTTTCTTGTGCTTTAAATAAAGTATGTTCTTCGGGAATTTTTATACTCCAGAAACTTCTCAATCTTCGAGAATTTCATATTTAGACGCTATAAGTACTTCAGGCACCTATCGTACTTCAGACACTTGTTGTGCTTTCAAACACCTTTCGTGCTTGGGCACCTGACATACTTCTAGCACCTATTTTGTTTATCAAAAACTTTAATATCAATCTAATCACCACTATACCGTATCAATAACATAATAATGAGGACGTCTTCCCATAATTAATTCTAGGTTTCAGCAGGAACCTCTGTGATACATGTAGGGTTTTAGATTTCAAAATTCACTATTATCCTTTTTTTTCATTGTCACTTTGTGGTTTAGGATCCTTATTATTTATTTCAAGAGCTATATTAAATGAAAATATATTAGTCCCATAAACTGTTTAATAGTTTTAAATAATTCCAGTAGACTAAGTGCCCGTTTGGAAGTGCTTTTTTGGAAAAGCACTTAAAAGTGCTTTTAGTATTTTAAGAATTTTTTTGACTTTGAAAAACACTTTTTTGAGAATCACCAAATAGGTGCTTCTTAAAAAAAGCACTTAAAATAATTTTAGATTTCAAAATTATTTTTAATAATTTTTTTAAATTTTGAATTTTATTCTAAAAGCGCTTTTTTACTCTAAAATAAGCACTTCCAAACGGGCCCTAATAATCTACATAACTTTTCTCATATTTAGGTACCTAGGTCTTTTCATGACCATTACTTCCTTTAAGAGCAATGCACGTGCCAACATTAGTTGGCTTAATAATTCCTGTCGTATCACGTGGAGTGCACATTCCACAATATTTACCATTTCATCGTTTACTCATGAGATTTTCTTCTTTGGGGCATGGTATACTTTAAAATGACGGTTTACCACACTTCACGTGTTGGTTATATGCATTACATATCTACCATGCTTCATACGTTGGCTATATGCATTACAAATCTACCATGCTTCATGTGTTGGTTATATACCTTCGCTGGAATATTTGTTATGCGTCTATAATGGGCAATAACCTATGTTGGAACGTTTATAACATATTTTGGGATTACAATATATTCTACATACTTGCAAATGAATTAGGTATATAATTTGCAATACTTTGCAAATAGATATTTCTTTTAACTTCAAGTTCTTGTTCGCCAAGCAACTTTAGGTTGACTTGTCTCTCCCCCTAATAAAGGGGTAGTCACTTGGTAAAATGAATCTTCTGGTTCTTCTACGTAGAGACCAAGTGAGTAATCTATTATTCGACATATCATTAATATCACTAAGTGACTAAGTCGGTCATTTAAAAATACAAAGTCCTTTGTATTATGACATCTTTTATTTTGCACAATGTGCATCTCAACTGCTCGAATATGTATACTATATTACCCCAAATAAGTGGCATATTTTATTTCCATACGCACGTCTGAGACTTCTAGTAAATAATGCAAATATATACATGATTACGAACACTTGTGATTTATACAATACTAATTTCAGAAAATATCATTTAAATTAAGTAAATTTCTTCGAGATTTACTTAAAACACAATTAGCCAATTATGTCAAATTTGTACCAGAAGGCAACATAACTTTTTGGAATCCAAAACTTTTAATTAGATCGACTAAATGTCTTAGTATTCCACGGGTATGCGAACACTATATAGTTCCAATTTATCGATAATATTCATGCTTATCGTTTCATGATGGCTTATTTACCATGACCTTTTACTTTCAAGATATTCCTTATTATTCCATTTCTGGTGGTAAGGATTTTTTTCTTACCTTAACCTCATCTGGAGTTCGGGTCACCAAGATGTCAGTTCCAAACACATTGAAAAACATTACATTTTCTTTAAATAGTTTTTAGCTAGGAAAAACAGTATTTAAGTCACTCAATTATTTACCTTACCAGGTCAATTTTTATATAGACTGAAAAATGGTGCATTTGTTTCAGAGAATGTGATTCTATTCTCTCCAAGGAATAATTACTAATCAGGGAATACAACATTAACCCACTTGTTTTGTCATCCACAGGTTTATTTATTTAGATAATGAAAAACGGTTCACTTCGAGGAATGAAACGTTATAGTTTACAAGAAAATGTAATGTTAAACCTTAATATTGGGATAAAATTCTACTTACGATATTACTACTTCAGGAGTACTTTCATGACATGAAATGCGTAAAAGGTCTTAACATATCTTTTTTTTATCAAAAATACTCCTAGCTACAAAAATGTCTACTTCAGGAGAATAATTATGTAACCTAGAAGTTAAGAAGTATAGCGGCGGTATTCCATTTTTCCTTTGTATTCTCATGAAATAATTTAACCTCGTTTTTTTATTGCTTTGCTTCTAATCTTTTTTCAAGATAAATCTTGTTGTCATCACCTCCTTTTCCTTTTATTAACAACAATACCAGTACAAACAGTCATATATATACATAAATTATATATAATTTATGTAAACATACCTGCAAAGCAAATTTTGCAACACTATCATAATTTTCAACCTCATGTGGAGTTATGATCATCACCACGCTGATTCCAATACACATTAGAAGACATAGCATTTTCTTCAAAAATGCAGTTTTATTCACTATAATGAATAAATTTAGCCAGAGAATACAATATTTAACCGTATTTAGCCTACCATTTTTGTTTCCATATCTGTTTTGAGATATATTGAAAAATTCAACACTCGCTACAGGGAATGCAATTCCATCCACTACAGGGAATGCAATTCCATCCACTACAGGGAATGGTCTTGAGTTAGAGATTTTGATTTTATTAAATCAAATATTGCCACCACAATGTTTATTTTAATACAAATCTGGAAAATATTGTATTCATTTTGGGAATATAATTCTACTCACTTCAGGAAATCGCATTATGTATTTTTCTTTTGTTCCAAAGAATAGTATTATGTAAATGGAACACGAATTATGATTTTTTTATATATCCATAGTTCATTACTTTGCTTGCTTACGAGACAAACAATCTCATAATATTTTTGTAAAACCTTTATTCGCGATATAGCTACTTTAGGAGTATATGTGTGATATGGTACAAGGAGACGAATATTTGCTCCACCCGATAATATTACATTTCCCCGTTTGAGATACTCATTTAATTTAGTAGTACCTGAACATGTACTAACATTTCCTTTTCTCCAATTTATTAAAAAATTATTAATTTCTGTTTTTGAATTTGGGATTTTATGATTTAAATTGAGTTGAGTATCTTACATTGGGTATTGTTTTATTCTTGTTTACTATTTTTATTCTGACCAATTAGAAATAGGTTTTAGTAATCATCCTATTCAATTAAGTGGCGAAGTGATCATCCGATCGGAGGGTTCGATTACAGACATAGGCAGGGGCGGATCCAGACACTAAATTCAGGGGGGCTTGAAATATATAAGAGTTTGGGGGTCAATGTATTCTGAAATTTTTAAGCTAAAAATATGATACATACATATATATATATATATATATATATATATATATATATATATATATATATATATATATATATATATATATATATATATATATATATATATATATATATATATATATATATTAATGTCAAAATGTAAATATAAGAATCTAACACCATTACGTTGCTCGTCTCTGTAGTTGTCAAACGTAGCAGTTAGTATTTATCCAAAAAATATACAAATCAACACCATTACACTTGATTTATATAGTATAGTTAGTATTATATCAATACACTATATGTTATATTAATATTCTAATTTATAAATATGAAATAACTAAGTATTATTATCCTTAAATTCAAAACAGAGACACGTATACAAAAATTACAATATTTAATAAGTCGATCTTATGAAAATTAATAAATTTATAACTGTAATCTAGTATATTTAAGAATAAGAATTTTTTTTGTTAAAAATTTAAAATATAAAGAATAAAGTTAAAAGATTATTTTTATTTTATATTGAACTTATTTTCGAATCAACCCACGTTTAACGCCAAGATTCAAACACCTAACCTCAATTCTAAATTACAATATATAAAGATACTAAACCACTAAGCCACAATAACTTATGTGTTCTTTAGAACATGCATGTTCTAAAGAATTGTTCAGAAGAAACTAATTATTTATTGGGACAAAATTACATTTACGTATCATAAAATTTACGAGTTCATGGGGAGCTTATGCCCCCTGGTCCCACTAAGGATCCGCCTATGGACATAGGTAATATCCGTGTGATGGTCGTTATTGACTGACAGGCTTAACTAATCACATATCCAAAGAGGTAAAAAGTTTCACATCTGTAAGTAAACTTGCTACCTTATAGGGGCTTGTCTTACCGTAGGATAGCTCCTAGGTCCACCCGACAGGGGGCCAGGAGATATTAGAGTCACGACTAATATTTAAATACCAACTCTACCCTTAAACGAAACATTAATTATTTTAACTTAGGTGGATTCCCTTGCGAGACTCAAGTACATCTCTCATTACTGCATCTACATCTTTTTAATTGCATTATTTTATTTCCGTTAATTATTTTAGCATTTATTTTATTGCATCTTTAGTCCGTAGACAAAACCAAACAAAAATCTTATAATTTACTTTCCTGATTTAAAAAATTAATTCTACTATTCTGATTGATACTAGAGTCATAACCAGCCGTCTCTGAAAACGAAATCCTGTATTATTTACACATTACTTGAAACGAACCGTACACTTACGGGTAGTGTCCCTTTCAAAAGGGATGTTGATTTTATTATACACCAAGAGACACCACTTAAACATATAAATTTTGTTCATAATGTTGAACACAAATCATAAAGATAAATTTTGATAAAACATTCGAAAAGATTAAACCATATCCTAAAAAAAATATTAAAGATGAGGTTATTTGTAAATATTTTCCTTGCATCAGATTATCTTGTTCGTGATTGAACTCATTCTTGTACATTATTGTAGACTCGAGATTCTGATAAGAAGACTTGGTACACTTGGATAAGGTCCACGAACCCTCTAAGAACATGCGCTAGCTAGTGGATTCAACTTCTTCCATCATTTGATCAAGTCTTAAATATATGATACAAGTAGCTTGAACAAAAGAAATCCACTTGAAAATTTTATTGTACAGAAAATAATAACAAATTTATTAATTATTGGACAATTGTTATGAGTCAATGCTGAATTTTCATTATTCGATGTACTCAATATTTCATTATATATAGTTTTGGATGAGGAAAGAAGAAGAAAATGATCCTTCTTCCTTCTCTCCTTTTCTTATCTCATATTTTTTCCAAAGTTAAGTCTTTATATTATTAAACAAGTGTGATATTTTTACATTAGAAATATCTTCAACTAATAGTGACGATTTAGCTTCAATCATATATTTCGCATTCTTTTTTGGATTGCACGTGTTGATTGGAGAATTTTATCAAAACTTCAAAGTATATGAAACTTGTATAGTGGCTACACCAAACATTAGTATTTTACTCATGGTTATTAAAGGCGTTAGGCGTTATTAGAGTAGTCGACCACCTTCGAACGCTTAGATGGCTAGGCACCCTATTAATCGGAATTCAAGCGGTTTCTGCCTAGGCTGGATTTATATTGTTTTACATTAAATATATATTACTAATATATTGAATTGACTATTAATTTCATCCTAATAAACTCAAAGTAGATCAATTTAACATAAATATATATTTAATTATATAATTATAATAATTTAATATTTTTAGACTTGAAGTTTGAAAAATCATACCTTCTTTTTTTCTCGCCCGTTCAAATTCTAAACTAAATAGTTTTTTCTTTATTGCGTACGCGTTGAGTTGGATTAGATTGAAATAGTTATTTATTGGATAGCATGCTAGATAGTATTCGGTTTGGGGACTCGTTAATCTGATTGGGTAGTTTATTAACTATATTATTCGTAGACGAACCTTCGAGCCACCTTCGAGAGAAATTCTAGGCCGAATGCACTTTAGAACGCCTAGTCGGAGTGGCTAGGCGGACTTGTTTTAGAACAATGATTTTACTTCTGTTTAGTCGATTGTTATGTGGGATTAGTACACTTCGTATCTCAGACAATAATATTGTATTTTTAATATTAATGTTTTCATCCCGTTAGCAAAAAAGATGAGGAGCACGTTTTCAGCCTATTATGTTGGTAAAACTAATAATATCACGAATAAAAATATATTATATATAAATATATTCCAAAAGATGTAATATAACAATTATTACAAAAGGTAGAAAACCAAAACATATTAATTTCCAAAAAATCGTAATACTACAACTATTACAAGAATTTGTGAAAAAAGAATTTACACATAAAAAATTCAAAAAATAATCTAAATACAAATACACAGAAGAGTGCAGCGCTAAAAAAGATATTTCGGGAATACCGGCATATCTAATAATCGTATCCATCTACTACTATAATCTCTATGTCAAAACAATTTGACTAATCAAGGAGAAGGGAGTATTCTATTCTTCTGAATTTTCTAGTTCTAACCTCTCTAGAATTACAAGTGATGTATGGTCCTATTTATAGGAGAAATGACAAGACAAAAAAAAACGTCACATTTAGTAGCTTGTGATAAATGCTCATTAATGCACATCAAGGGTCGATGATTCGTGCAGATGTTATTCTTGATCAAACTATTGTAACTCCCGTAACAACTAAATTAAGGAGTCGTTAATCTGAAATAAAGAGTTATTATGTCGTCATTAAGTTTTGGACGTTTTTCTTTTATTTTATTCTCCATTTTCTATGTGGAACTTTGTAACACATAATAGCATTTCCCACTTCTCTCAAGAGAAAGAAATAATTAATAAAATAAAACTCTTTAATTTTAGTAATTCTAACAATTTTATTCTCAACTTTTAAAGTGAAACTATTACCAAAAGAATAATTTTTTTTAGTTTCTCCAAAGAGAATGAAAGAATTAATTAAAGAAAGTCAATTTAATATAATAATTTCAATAATCCCCCACTTGGGTTCTTAGGAGAGAAGGTGAATAGGTTTCCATAAATATCAGTATCTGGGTGAATTGTACTTAAGTGGCAATATCTTTTGAAATGACACGTAGTGAAGTGACCACCAAACTCCTGTCAACTGAAAGTACTCCTGAACTTGATGGTTTTTTATTGAGACCTTCACAACATATACTCTACCCGGCTGATAGTTACAAATTCCTCAAACATCACCCTTTCCTTACACATAGGTGATTACCAATATCATCTAGCCAAATCGGTTGTCCCTTCTCGATTTTTTGAGATCATTAAGAGCAATGAAGCTCAACCTCATCATGTGCCTCGCGAATTCATCAAGTCCTTTTTCTTTAGGACCACCCTTACAGGCTATGAACTTGTGGCGAGTCTATTAACTCATCCCTTGGGAACATTAAGGATGTCTCATTGGAGTCATATTATGAGCAGTGTATCTCAATATCATATGTGAATTCATTATGTCATTATCAATGAGACCACCATCTAATGACCATAATTTCATTAAGAGTTATAAACTCATCCTTAAAATATTTTAAGAGAAACAACCCTCACCCTATTAGTAAATTCACCAAGTCATTCTCAATAGGACCACATTAGAAGGCTTAAATTAATTAAGTAGGAACAATATACAACAACCTCAATGGTGAATTCATCAAGTCCGTCTCAATAAGACCACCACACATGGCTATGAATTCATTAAGTATAAGCAATATATATATACACACCATCAATGGTGAAATCATCAAGTCCTTCTCAATAGGTCCACCATACATGGCTATAAATTCACTAAGTATGAGCAATATATATATATGAACCTCAACGGTGAATTCATCAAGTCTGTCTCAATAAGACCACCACGCATGGCTATGTATTCCGTAAGAGTTAATATGCTCATGTATACACAATTTACGCCATAGGTTTGGGAAGATAGTGCATCATATAGACTCATCAGTCATATGTTCAACATCAATGGGTTCTAGTCCCATCCCCTTGACAATTCCAAAATAACTCTCTTAGTTAAGCCTTTAATTAACAGACCAGCTAGATATTTCACTTAGCATCTGTACCTTAAAGTGGTCACACCATTCTTCAGTGACATTTAGACTGAGCTATGTCTATTGCAAATATGTCTTGTGTTTCCAATGTGGACGCTATTATAAGCAAATCTGATCACTGTTTGTGAATCAAAATGTGTGCACACTTGAGTGACACTTTATTCATACAATGTCACATCAGATTGAAGACTTCTCAACCATTTCATTTCTTGTCATGCCCACTCTATTTCTGTGAACTCGGACTCCATGAAGGTTTGTGTTATACAAGTCTCTTAAGAAGACTTCAACGATATATCACTACCTTTTAAGTTGAACACATAGCCACTGGTGAAGCTGACTTTATCATTGTAAGGACCCAGTTTGCATCACAAAAATACTTCAAAACCACAAGTATTTTGTTATAGTGCGGATCTAGATTAATAGTACCTCTCTCGTACTTTATCAAATGACAAAAATTGACCTAGTGGTCATCACTTGATTTCTTTACAATATAAACAATACCGAGTTCAGAATACTCATTACGAATGTCACACTCCTTATAATAATTGCATATGTATTAAGTGAGACACACACCCATAATTCTCTTATGCATGAATATTAGTATTAAAAAGGAGTTTTACCAGACATTAATATCAAAGGAGACAAACCTTTCCAACAATGTGAGACTGACTAAGGTAAATTCTATTATTGACTCTAATGAATTTTATCCTTAGGATCAGCTTCCCTCACATCTTTTATTTACAAACAAAAGATTTAAATTGGTAAGTCCCATAAAATAAAGTACCAAAAGATGATCATGTCATACACCTATTGACAAAAGTGTAACACAATTTGATCCATCTTTTATTAAGGTACTATTTCATTATTAAGGTGCCCGTTTAACAACACAAAACAATTTCTTAAGTTCATACTTTATCCCCTTAATCTAAAACCACCAACCCTTCATGTTGCACCACATAGATCTCTTCACATAGATCTTCATTCACACATAAATTTTGATATCCAACTGATATATAATCACATTTATGAATGATATTTAGTGCAATAAGAGTCGAATAGTGGTAATAGATCTCTTCATGTTGCACCACATAGATCTCTTGACATAGATCTTCATTCACACATAAATTTTGATATCCAACTTATATATAATCACATTTTTGAATGATATTTAGTGCAATAAGAGTCGAATAGTGGTAATACAAGGGGTCAAATTAATCCTTAAACTTATGTAAACATGGAAAATTAATGACTTATCCTTGATTGGATACGTATTTCTTCTCATTATAATCATCACTCACATACCTTTTCTGAAGCATTTCCTAGTTAGTCTTTGCAAACACCTCAACGACAACCAGATCAAAGGTGGGGTTTGTCACGTTATTCAAGATCTATCCTTTAACCACTGATATAGTTTTCTTGAACCTAACTTCAAGAGCCAAAATCCTAGCCTAGTGTTCTTTGGTAATTTCCATATTGCCCTCAATGGCGGAGAGTATTTTAAGAACGATAAGGTCCAGTTCATATAGTTCAAGGCATATCGGTAGTTTTTGTGCCAACGTTTATAGTTGGAACCATTGAAAGGTTCCAACATAGTCACGCCGGGAATGACTTTTGCATTCAAGGATGAAGCAACCGCCGAAATTAAAAAAAAAAATACTATCAGTGATGTTAGAAATATCTTTTGGTAAAAACTAACAATATTACTAGTAAAATTAAAAAAATATTTTCATATAAATATATTGCAAAAGGTGTAATATAACAACTATTACAAAAGGTGAAAAACCAGAGCATAAATGTATCTCAAAAATTGTAATACTACAACTATTACAAGAAATTGGGAAAAAGAACTTATACGGAAACATTCAAAAAATAATATAGATACGAATACACGTAAGAGTGCAACGTTAAAAAAAGATATTACGGTATCTCTAGTAAGCGTAGCCCTCTACTACTCTAATCTCTATGTCAAATCGATTTGACTAATCAAGGTAAAAATATGTACTCTATTCTTCTGAATTTTCTAGTTCTAACCTCTCTAGAATTACAAGTGACTTATGGTCTTATTTGTAGGAGAATGGCAAGACAGAAAAACGTCATATGTAATAGCTTGTGATAAATGCTCATTAATGGTCGGTGATTAATGCAGATGTTTTTCTTGACCAAGCTATTATAACTCCCGTAACAACTCAATTAAGGAGATATTGATCTGAAATAAAGAGTCGTCGTGTCATTATTAAGTTCGCGATGTTTTTTGTTTATTTTCTTTTTCATTTTTTATATGGAACTTTTTAACACGTAAATAGTTTTTTTCACTTCTTCTAAAAGAAAGAAAGAATTAATAAAATAAACTCCTTAATTCTAATATTTTAACTATTTTTTTCTCAACTCTTAATGTGAAACTATTAACAAAAGAATAGTCTTTTTTATATCTCTTAAGAGTATGAAATACAAGTATGAAGATTTAATTAAGTTATTTCAATATATGTAATAATATTGTTACAACCATAAAAACTGAATTGAAAGAATATGTAAATATAATAGGTATTAAAGTTATCTCTTAACATTAAAACACCAAAGTATCCAAGCATGATACATCAACAAAATGATGTATTAGTAGGTAACTTTGTATAATGAATATCCTCTCAATATATTAAAGAAAAATTTACTTTTTAGGTACCTATGAAATCTGAAAAGGGACTTCTGAGTACCTATATAATAAATAGGAGTTTTAGATACACATTGTCCAACAGTTAGTGTTTTCCGTTATCTCACACATTAAGTATATCTTTTTTTTTTGTTACAATACTTAATATATTAAAATAAACGCAAATCAAAAATTAGCCTATCCCCGAAGGGTAAGCTTCAGTTTCTAACAATGAACCTAACCTACTAGAGTTTCCACCAAAATGTGGACCAAGAGTGTTGCTAAGTAGCTTACTCTTGGCTACTCCATCGGCTAAACAATTCCTATCTTTACTAATCCATTTAAAGATAGGGTTACAAGTTTCAGAAATGAAATAAATACTTTTAATAATATTACAAATTTTGGGTATATGAATAAAACTGTTAGACTCTAAAGGAAGCATAACTCTTTGGCAGTCACTTTCAATAATCGTCCTTGAGTCTTTCAAATCTCGGGCAATTATGCAAGCTTTAAGTATACCTAGAGCCTCGGCTTCAATTGGAGAATCAGCACCTATATCCCAAGCATTGCAATCTAGCACTCTACCAAGATAATCCCTGCTAATACAAGAAATAGTGGCTTTATTAATGTTATAAGCTGCATCACAATTTATTTTTATAAAGTCTTTAGGTGGTGGTATCCACCTCTTATCCTTTTTTACCTCATTAGTATTGTTGTTTTCCAAAAGCGGTACAATAGAATTTTTTGTACCTTTTGTAATTTCCTTCAGTTTAATGTTTACATCCTTAGGAAAATTACTATTTTTATATTCAGCCCATTCACTATTAGCCTTTTTAAGGACCATTATAGGATCAAGTTTCACATGTTTGAACTTATACTCATTTCTAGCCTTCCAAATGTGCCAAAGCAGTATACATAATTTTTCCATACCATGATTGTAAGGTTTTTGATCTTTAAAACCTTCATATATATTTGCCATCCAAGAGTCCATTCTAGTTGAACTCTGGTTGCAAGTATGTATGTTAAATTCAGAAGCAAGCCAAATAGCCCTTGTCCATTCACAATTTAGCAATAAATGTTCAGTGTTATCAATCTCAGTGTTACATATATCACATAATGGGGTTTTAATAGCCTTCTTTTTATACACATTTTCATTAGTAGCTAATAAATTTTTTAGGGCCCTCCACATAAAGTTTTTCACTTTTGGGGCCATTTTTAGATTCCACATCAGTTTCCAAATTTCCGGGGCCACTTTGTGTGAAGAAGAGGCTTTATTACTATCTTTAGAGTTGTTTTTAATTTCTTGGGTCTTTTTTAGTATTTGATAACTCTTTTTGACTGTATATATTCCATCTTGGTCATGTATCCAACAAGGAATATCTTTTCCCCCCGAGAAGGGAATGAAAGTATTAAGAATTTTATAAGATATCTCATAATTATATTCATCCTTGATAATTTTTTCATTCCATTTTCTTTCATTGTTTTTCATAAGGTCCTTAACTGATTTAGCCAAACCCTTTAGAGGTTTTATGACTTCATTTGTGTTATTAATCCATTTATCAACATGTATGTTAATAGTAGTACCATCCCCAATTTTCCAATGAATATCATTTTTAATAATATCTCTTCCTCTTAGTATGCTTCTCCAACCGCATGAGGGTGAGTAGCCTATCTGAGCTTCAAGAAAGGAGCTATTGGGGAAATATTTCCCTTTGAGTGTTTTGTAAAGTAGAGATTCCTGTTTGTTAATGAGATTCCAAGCCTGTTTGCCCAAAAGGGCTAAGTTCATAAGGTGTAGGTCTCTAAAACCAAGACCACCCGAGTGTTTACTTTTAGTAAGATTATCCCACTTCTCCCAATGTATTTTTTTCTTACCATTACTTCCCCACCAGAAGGTGGAGATTTGGGAGGTAATGAGGTCACAAATTTTATGAGGTATAAGATATGAAGACATGTAGTAATTAGGTAAGCTTTGTAATACGGATTTAATGAGTATTTCTTTTCCAGCTGAGGAGAGGAAAAGATTTTTCCAATTCTCGGTTTTTTGTAAGGTTTTCTCTACAAGGGAGTTAAGATCTTTTACTTTAGACCTGCTCCATTCAGAAGGTAAGCCTAAATAATTACCAAGATTATTTGTGATAGGCATGTTGAGTTTTTTAGAATAAAGATTTTGAATAAAGTCTGGTGTGTTTGGACTAAATTTAATACCACATTTATTGAGGTTAAGTTTCATACCAGTGGCAAAACTGTATTTATTAATGACATCTTTGAAAGCCTCAATTTCAATACCATTGGCATTCATAAAAAATATGCTATCATCTGCAAAAAGTAGATGTGTAACCGTAGGGGCAGTTTTTGCAATTTTAATACCTTGCATAATACCATTATCCTTCTTATTTTTAATAAGTATAGAGAGGAGTTGGGTAGTTATGCAAAATAAAAGGGGTGAAAGTGGGTCTCCTTGGCGCAAACCTCTTTGAGGCTTGTCAATATCAGTAGGAGAGCCATTAATAAGGATAGAATACGAAACAGAGTTAACACACCTCATGATTTTGTTAACCCATTTAGTATTGAATCCCATTTTAATCATTATATCAGTTAGGCAATCGCATTCCACGTTTTCATAAGCTTTTTGTATATCAGTTTTTATAGAGAGGAAATATTTGTTCGTATCTCTTTTATTTTTAATAAAGTTTATAATTTCATGGGCCACCATTGTGTTTTCCTGGATATGCCGTCCTGGTATAAAAGCTGATTGACTTTCGTAAATTAGAAGGTTTAATACCGGTTGCAATCTATTTACCAGGATTTTAGCAATTATTTTGTAGATGAAATTAGAACAACTAATGGGCCTGTATTGTTTTATGCTAATGGGTTTGGGGATTTTTGGTATAAGTGAGATGAAGGTTTTATTAATATCATCAAGAGTACCTTCATTATACCAAAAATCGTTTATCACCTTGATAACATCTGATTTAATAATGCTCCAGTATTTTTTATAAAAGATTCCAGGGTAACCATCAGGTCCAGGGGCCTTATTAGCCCCTAGTTCATTAATAGCATTCTCTATTTCTATAATGCTCAGTTTTTTATTAAGATTGTTATTCATTTGATCAGTAATAATGGGGTGAATAGTATCTAGAATAGGTTCATAATTTCTACTACCCACAGTTTTAAAGTGAACCCATATTGTGGTGCCCATGATGGGTTAGCCCGGCCCATATTGTGGTAGTTATTATTTGAATAAATAATATATAAATAACTTTAGGAAGTTATTTCACTATTAGAATATCAGAAATCAGTTTTCAGACATACACTTTATTCTTTCTTTCTGTTCTCTGTCTTATACTTGAGAGAAACAAAATTCAACAGAAATTCTTTCAAGATCTCATTAACATATCACTGGATATCCAAAGGCATCTATGTTGTGGAATAGCAATCTTCTTCGATATGTAAGTGGATTCAATACCGGAGCATTTCGATTCTTAATTCCGCCTAAAAGGTTTGTCTAGAACCCTTTAATTTCTTACAAATGGTATCAGAGCCATGGTGCTGTCTTTGAAATGCTATTTATGGTGTATATATCTATATTCATACATAGATATAAGATCTGTGATATATTATTTGATTATAAAAGATTTTTTTAAACTCATTTATATTAAATAAATTTAGATATCTATGTTCTATTGAAAATAAGGAACACAATGGTGAAAATTTGGTCCATTTTGGATTTAAAACGAAAAAGATTTAATTTTTTAAGGTTTTTAATGGTGTATTCTCGGTTCGACACTGTTGGTGAAGACGATCCAGTACTACGTCGTTTTGCCTTCGGATTTAAAAAAAAAAAAAAAAAACAAAAAAGGGAAGGCAGCGGTCAGGTAACTGCCATGGGTCGAACCGTCGACTTATTGGTCCAGGATAAACTATTTCTCCGCTGCGCTCCTTCTTAATTTTCCATCAATGGGCGCACTAGCTTAATTTGATTACAGATCTGTTTCGAAAAAAAAAAAAAAAAAAAAAAAGTCAGCGCCAAAGTAACCGCCATGGGTTGAACCATTGACCTCCTGGTCCGAAATGAACTGTTACTCCGCTGCGCTGCTTTCAGCTTTTTATTTGATGGACGCACTATTTTAATTTGTTACAGATCTGTTTCTGAAAAAAAAAAAAAAAAAAAAAAAGGGTCAAATATCTAACTGCCGTGACTTGAACTTCAGATCTGTTGGCCAGTGAAAAGTTCGTAGTTTGTTCCGCTGCGCTACAACCTTTTCTCTGGTTGACATGGCGCAATGGTTCATTTTGTTGACAGATTTGTTCTGAAAATGAAAAATATCTTGACAATTATGTGGTACAAACTATTGACCTCTTAGCACAGCATGTGATTGACTAACCACTTGGCTGGGAGTTGGTTTTTAGTTCTTTATTGCGTCAGTTGGTAGATGATGTTGACTAAATTTGTTTTGTTTTTTATCTTACCTGATCAAAGATAAAGATAAAAACATCCTACTGTTACACTAGTTTTTGAACTAGTTATATTGTACAAATAGGACAATATTTTTTGTTTTGTCTTTAACCCCTAAATCATATATTTTGTTCAAATTCACCATTGGTTTTATTATTTGGATATTTTTTTTTACTATATGACCGAAACTTATATATGAGAGTAATGTAATATGAACAATAGGTTATTTTATCATGTTTTGATGTATATGCCTATATGTTTTAACTTATAAGTATGTGTACTTATTATCTTATTATGTTAAACATGAACTTGATTTTTGTGTATAAAATGAGTTAACCATGTTTTCACATAACCCAATAAATGTGAAACTCTAGATATTTTGTATGAGTTAATTAGTGTATCTTAAATGCGTTTGATATATTACTTGTTAGTTAATATATTATATTTTGTCAATTGCATATGTATATATATTAGAACTTGGGTTATTTTATGGATAAGTTTGATTCCATAACCACTAAATCATACGAATTTAGTATATTCCATCTCAATTGTGTGTATTGGAATAGTGGGAGTTCTGTAGAGAACTTAGTATTTTGTCTTGATGAAATCGAATTATAATTAGATAAACAAAAGTATGGTGATTCATGATTGGGAACATAGTGAACTTTCTGTTTCACTTCTTCTGTTTTCTATTTACGAGTTCAATTTGCATCTTGAGACAATAGTATCATTGAATATATTTTATATATTAATGAAGGTCTCTAGATATACTAGAAAATGGCTATGAGTAACATCTTTTAGACCTTTAAAGAAGGACAAGGATGAATGGTGATATAACTATACCCTATGATAACTCTGATTACATTGAGTATTCGAGAAACTAGAATTTTGAGGTTGTTAATAATGTGATGCTTGAGCTTGAGGAAGGCTTCAAATTCATCACATAAGGAGCATATTGACTTATCAAGTTTTAGAGGTATAAAGACTCTATTATTTAAGAAATATTGATAAGTTATATGGATGACTTAGTTTATGATTATTGCAAGTATCCTACCACTTATGATATGTGGGTATACTCTTTAGGAGATGATCAAGGATACTACCATGTTGATGTTGCGTTAGCGGACATGAACGATTATACTCATAAAATGACACCTGGTCATGTCATTTAATACATCTAAAGACGGTGGTTAAAGTGACTAAGACAGTCTAGATATCTGGTGATATCTTGAATTATGAACAACAAATTCAAGTAATCATCAATCTCTTTCAAATAATTCAGTGTATTGAGAAGTGAATGTGACTCGTAATAACATCAATACGTTTGATGATGCTACTTGAGTTGTACTCAAGAATGAGTGTATTTAAGGTTTCTTGACATCATACTTGAAGATATATTACTGAGTCTAGCTCTCGTACATAATTGCAGTATAGAGCAAGAGGATTGAAAGAAAAGGGTGATATATATATGGTTCTAAGAAGATCAAGATCAATAGTCACAATGAAATAAAGTATAATCATAAGAAATAAAAGAATAAGTTGAGATGCTACATCTATGACAAGTTGTGTCACTTAGCTTGCGAGCCTTATATAGTAGCACTATCTTATTCTTATGATTTTTGCATCTATTGCTAGCATCATGTTGCTAACTGGTCTTATCCTATGTGGATTATGAACTTAGGAGCAATAGATCTTGTGACAAGATATTGAGAGACCTATATAGTATACCATGAATGAAAAATTTACTTTGGTATAAGATGGATATATGTAGATGACAACAATAATGTTGAAGTTAATGGTTTAACACAAGTAGTTGATCTTGCGAAGTGGTCAAACCTTGTATCTACATGATATCTTAGGTGTATAAATTTTTGTCACAATTTGGTCTCAATCATGTTCTTCTAGGATTAAATTAAGTACCCATATTCATGACAAAGAATAAGTGTTATACATGATATAGAACTATCTTTAGAACAAATGGTTCTTTGGTATTTGAAAAAGGTTGACTACAAGAACTATTATATTAGCAGTAGTTGATTTTTTTATGAATGTCTTTTATGGTACTAAAGATATTAGAAAATTTTATGAAATATTGACTATGTCGTAATAGTTATGTCCTGAACCACATTGTTGGTGAATGATATTCATTGTATTCACTTGATAAAATCATTTGGCCAAACTGTGGATACTGCCTAGTAATGAAAGTAATATGATTTTTTTTGAAAGCTTCATTTCATTATCCGTTGGAATTGATTCATGCTAACATATGTAGACTCGTTAATTAACAAGATGTGGGGTATACTATTTCATCACCTTATAGATGATTTCACACGGTTTAGTGATATCTATCAGATTTCTTACAAATTAGAAGCACTGAGATGCTTCACAAATTTGTTAATTAGATAATCGAGAATCAGATAGAGAGGAAGGGTAAAACCTTGAGAAGAAACCGTGATCACGAAAATCTATTTGAGGGATTTTAAAGAAGGGTGTGATGAGAATGGTATCATAAATAAGCTTATGATATTTTCACATGCCATGACATGGAATAGTAGGTAAAAGGAGGAATGTAACTCTCCTGATTAAGGTGTATGATTGCTCAAATTAATCTCTCAATATATGTTTGGAAGATAAATTTTTATTGCTACTCATATACTTATTCGTGTACCCACAAAGTTACATCCATCAACTCCGTACGAACTATGGACAAAAGAAATATCACCTTTCATACTTGATCTCCTGGGGGTTGGTATGTTTGTGACTTATCCAATGAGTATGGAAAGTTGGATCACAAAAAGGTAAAAATGATTTCTTTAGAAGATGTTCAAAGACTCTAAAGGATATGTGTTCAAGGTTGAACCTAATGATGGAATTTGTTAAGACTGAGTTACACGATATTTCATTTGGATAGTAATGTTTTTCCTAAATAAAAGTGTGGTTATTGAAAATCTCATTTTACATGAATTAAATGAGGTTGATGAAGATGTATGCAATTACACGTGTTACTAGATAAGGTACCACATGCACGAGGAAGGCAAGATTGCCTCGAATTTGACTCGAAAGAAATTATTGCATCACATAATGAATCTGTTTCACAATAACTTCACCTAGAGGGAGTCATCGAGGGATTTTTTTTGTTGTCGATTTAAGATCCATGGATAAATCTGTATGATTTGTCCATAAGACAAAGAAGAACCTCTGAGAGTACATGAACTCTTCATATCCTACTAGGAAAGATGGAGCCAATGAAGAGAAATCAATTAAAAAAGTTGGTTGATCTTCCGAAGGACACAAAGTGATTGAGAATAAATAGATTCTTGAAATGAGAAGAAAACTAGACATTTCATTTGAGAGGTACGAATCTCGTCTAATGGCAAAAAGGCTATATTATATGGAATAATTTTTTTTGGAATAAACATTTTTCCTATAGTTGAGAGATTTACCTCATTTGGTTATATACTAGCTGTTGTGGTGCATCTTGATTATGATTTGCACTAGAGGATTTCAAAACTATTTTTCTCAGTGGAGAATAAAAGAATAGGGTAAATTCATTGGAACAATATTTAGGATATGATGTTAAAGACCAAGAAAATACAATGTGTAGATTGAATAAGACAATCTATGGTCTCAAACAAGCCCAAAGACAGTGATTTTTTTTGAGATTCACGAGTCATTTCAATAAAAAAAAATTGAAATGATATGTGAATATCACTTTGTCTACATATCAAAAGTTCCACAAGGGAAGTTTATGAATTTATTCTCTATGTAGATGATATCCTACAAGTTAGGAATGACACTTGATTTGTCAAAATTAAGGAGTTGTTATCTTTCAAATCTTTGTTGATGTGAAAGGTATGTGAAATGCAAGCTCTATTCTTTATGTTATGATTCATTGAGAATATTTGAATTTCCATAGTCCCTGTCTAAAGAATTATACATCAAGAAGAGATGTGAGCGCTTTTACATGTCAGACTTTAATGTCATTAACACTCCAAATAGATGAGAGAATAAGCTCTAATCTTCTTATGTGTCCTAGTACTCTATCGAAGAAAAAAAAAAGGTAAGCAATGTCATATTAGTAATTACATACCGATGATAGTATTATGTATGTCATGATGTGTACTATGCCATGCATTTTGTTATGCTTTGGGTTTAGTTATCCATTCATCAGTGATGTTTGCTAGACCAGACATTAGTTATGTTGTGGGTTTAATTAGTCCATTTTAAATTGAATTATGGACATAAGTATTGAAAACCTGAAATATGAGTAATGAGATGCCTTAAAAGAATTAGGGCTCATGCTATATGTTTTCAAATATAACATTTACACCTAAAGTATATCCATATGTTAATTGGTTAAACAAAATGGATGAGTGTAAATGTCTTTAGGTTGTGTATTCTTGCTGAAATATTGTGTTATATCCATGGAGTAGCAAGAAACAAACCTATATATTGCTATGTCCATTGTGAATGTTGAGCTTACTCAACTAAAATTCAAAATGTTTGTTTGGTTTAAAAAGTTTGTTTGTATTTTTTATGATTCTCAAGTGATAGTGGGAGTCCAGTTTTGAAATACTGTTATAAAAAAATGGCAATGACTTATGTGATGGGAACATAGTATTAAAGTATAACCAAACATATTGATATAAAGTATATCGTGATAAGAGACATTATTGCACAAAAGATTATGAGAATTTGCAGTTAAAATCCACACGTGATATTCTTGTGAATATATTTTTGGAACAAATTGCAAGTTATGCAATTCCAGATCATGTTGGATCTATATTGTTATGTATACTGCAAAATAATGTGCAATGCTATATTTCCATTATTGAGTGGTAATATATACGTGTGGATAAGTATGTCAGATAGACTATGATTGGCCTTCTCACACGGGCAATCGCCTTTGGCATTAGAGGATGCGCAAGGATGAGACTAACTCATGAAAAAGAGTAACCCTTCATGTAAATAACGTGAGTTACGAAAGTCACCTTAACACAAGTTAAGATGAGATCACAAACATGTAGCGCAACATGTTAATTTTAATTTGTGATCGAAGTAGATCCCCACTATCTACTTAGTCTATAAAAGCCAGATATGCAATTCTTAATTGATTTCAGAGAGGGTTGATCAATTGAAGGATTCATTTTAGACAACGAGGAATGTCTAATTATATATCTGTACGATATTAATGAATACATGACATATGACATGAATAAAGGAATAATATCGTAGCACGCGAGTCATACCGCGTGTGCATGTGACCAAAAGGAAGTGAAGAATTGATCCCTGTTTCTTCATTGTGTGAGACCTTTGAATAGTACCCTTATTACTTTTGACTTAATTTTGATGTTTTGATCTGGTGTTTGCTACTTTAGCATATTACCGATGGTCATGAATGATTCGACCTAACGGAATACGTCTGGGAAAGCAGCTGGGTCATTATAGAAAGATTCAAGTGCAAAAGGAAGACTAAAATGGATATCAAAGTGTGTGCTTGCAGGTCGACCAATCATGTAAGTCATCAAGGACTATGACATGATAGTGAGACACACGATGTTATGCTAGTGAACTCTTCCAATCACAAAGATGATGTGATATGGAATCTGAGGGGTCAGAGTTACTATGATATTGATATTATAATTTTTAGTCTAGGGAACTGCAAGATACACGAAGGATTATGAATCGTTTGAGCAGCTATCTACCCTAACAGGTTTATAGCAAAAGGAATGCTCGTATGCTTGTCGGTCGCACGACCTATTTGCCAAGTATGATGGATTTTGTTGATATGTTTGAGATGAGAGAAAGAGTTGCCTGATGCATATAACATGGGTGTGAGAGTAAACCCATCATGTGCAAGTGGGAGATTGAACCCATATTGTGGTGCCCATGATGGGTTAGCCCGACCCATATTGTGGTAGTTATTATTTGAATAAATAATATATAAATAACTTTAGGAAGTTATTTCACTATTAGAATATCAGAAATCAGTTTTCAGACATACACTTTATTCTTTCTTTCTGTTCTCTGTCTTATACTTGAGAGAAACAAAATTCAACAGAAATTCTTTCAAGATCTCATTAACATATCACTGGATATCCAAAGGCATCTATGTTGTGGAATAGCAATCTTCTTCGATATGTAAGTGGATTCAATACCGGAGCATTTCGATTCTTAATTCCGCCTAAAAGGTTTGTCTAGAACCCTTTAATTTCTTACATAAAGATATTGTTGAAGTAGTTTTTAATCTCTATTTGAATATCAGTAAATTTTTCTACCCAAGTATCATGTTCAGTGATTAATCTAGTGATAGTATTATTTTTCCTTCTTTCTTTAGTAGAGGCATGAAAGTAGGATGTATTTCTATCACCTCTTTTAAGCCACAGATTTCTTGATCTAGAAGCCCAAAAATCTTCTTCTTTTTTCCATACTTCTTCAATTTTTTTAATGATATTATTATATTCAATCCAGTCAGTGGTATTGGGGTTATTATAAATCTTTTCAAGTTCTTCAATATATTTGTTAATCATTTTTTTATTGTTTTTGAATTTATCTTTACTCCATTTCGTGAGTAAGATTCTACATTTTCGTCGAAGTATATCTTTCAAAATAAAAGGAAACTAAGTCCACATAGCCTCCATATCATACTTAATGTGTGAGATAACGGAAAATACTAACGGTTGGACAAAAAGAAAACATTGGTTACCTAAAAGTCCTATTTTATAGTATAGATACTTAGAAGTCCCTTTTCGAATTTCATGGATACCGACAAAGTATTTTTTTTTCTAAATTAAATGAGTCGACTTTTCTCATTCGATCAAGTGATAGTTCACTTGTCTAATTAGCCTAGACTTTTGCCACCAAATACGTCTCAAATGGAAAACAAACAGTTGAACTCCGCCCACACCACAAATTTAATTTGTAACAATTTAATTGACAACCTTTATATATGAGAGGCAAATTCTTTTGTGATATATAATGATAACTTTATATTGAACAAAAGAAAATTATAATAATTTTTAGATACTAACAGATTAAGAGAAATTTATATTCGCTACTATCATTTTTAATGATATGACATCCTTATGAGTTATGATAGTGTATAATGATTTTTTTTTTGTTACATAGAAGAGCCACTTTGGACTCGGAGTAGTGTATAATGATTTTGATAACAAACATTTATGACATATATCAACAATTTAATGAACATTACTATACAGTTTCTATTGACAAGTCAAAGGAAGAATACTTTGAAAATGTCAAACGTACATGTCACAGTCACTAACTAGCCGAGTCTGCTACTCTGCTGTGAATCGATTAATAAAAACCACGACGTGTAACGCGGGGATAAATTATACGGAAGTGTTAATTTGCTCTCTATAGGCGCGCTTACTGGTGACCAAACCAAACATAAAATTCGACGTAGGTCAACGCTATACTTTTTGAAGCCCTTTCTTACGTCTCCTTTTTACTCATTTTGTTCAACAATCGGTAAGCGGTATCGCCGGTATGTATCCGGATTAACTTACAAATTGTGGTATTAAAAGGAAAGAGAGATTTAAGTTAAGACATTCCAATTAATTTATGAAGACTTATAACTTAAGATATAAGACAGTCTGGCAATCGGACAGGTTCCGCCACCAAATCGGCCAGATGTTTTGAAACGAATTGACTATTGTACTCTAGCTGCTCAAACCAAACCGGTTTTAGAAGGTTTGGTTCGATTTAAATTAATAAAATAAGAGTAAATACACTCGTTGTTCTCCGTAGTTTCCCTGAAATGTCAGCTTATCCCTAGATTGTATAAAGCGTAAATTTACCCCTTAACTTTTGATTTTGTGACTCGTTACCCCCTGGTGACACATCTTTTTTGTCCTGCTAAGTAGTCATGTGCGTGGCATGTGCGTCATTTTTTTATTTTTGTAATATTAAAATATTTTTTTAATTAATTCAAAACACTACCCTAATATTTAGAAGGACAAGATAGACATTTCTTAATCAACTAACTTATAAATACCCTAAATTGAAAGATAAATCAAAATCAAAACACAACAAACACGTCCGTGCATAGTCCTAATCAAAATCAGAAGAACTCTAATTCAAAAATCAAACTAATTTTCCGCATGCCTCTCTTCTAATCTTCCACATGACTCTCTTGTAATATTCAATACTCACGAATGAGTTCTTCAAGGAATGAGAATGGTGGAAGTTCGCCGCGGTCAGTTACCCAATCACCTCCACATTGCAGGTGTGGTCACTTAACAAACATACACACTTCCTGGATGGGTACGAATCCAGGTAGGAGGTATTACAGGTGTTCGTTTTGGGGTGTGGAATGGATTGCAAGTTTTTTCTTTGGTTTGATAAGCCGATGTGTGAAATAAGTGTTCTGATAGTTCGGGGACTATTGCAAAAATGTGATAATCTCATTTATGAGCTGGATGCGGTAAATACCAAGATAATGGTAATGGTCAGGGATTTGTATCTCTTCATCGAAATAGAAAAAACTCATTGAAAAGCTTTGAACTGGGATTATGAAAAATGCAAGTTGATTGAGGTTGAATTGCAATATGTGAAGCTTGGGATGACAAGTGTAACACGAAGTAACATGATTCTGAAATGGAGTTGCGTTTTTTATGTTCTTGTTAACTTTTTCTTTTTCTGGTGTAATTGTGTACGGGGTTCACGATTGTTGTTTAACCATGTTTAATTAGTTATGCTACCAATTATAATAGTTATTCTCCTTGTAATGGATTTGAAAGTGATGTTTTTTATTCATGTTTTGTTGGCTATATAATGAATGAATGGATAATTTATTTACACTTCCAGTGTACATGATAAAGTAGTGAACTGCATTACTTAGAAGTGCAGGCTAATAAAGAAGATAAATTTTAAACAACAAGATAAAGAGACAAGGGAATCCGGTGCACACCAAAAAAGACGGATACGATAAGATGATATATGGTTGTCATTACATAAAGTTGCACAAAAAGGTAATAGTCGAATGAAAGTGGCACAAAGTTACAAAAGAACATAGGTTTTACGTGCCTTCACTAATGGCTTTACCAACCAAATAAACCTTAATAACTACTTCCACCATTAAATAAAGTCAATAACACATCAAGTATTACAACCCAATGATACCATGTTCGTTGTCTTAGTCTTCCTACAAATTAAAGACATAAAATAGAAACTTTAAACAATCCAAAAATATCATGTAAATCAAATTTAAAAATTCAACTTGTTGAAGGTGGTTCATCTTCACTTGGTTGGTTCTTTTTTGGTTTTTTTACTTCTAGGGTTGCAATTCTAGATGATGCTCTCCTCATTCGAAAGATTTCTGTAATTGTTACGTACCCAGGAGCTCCTCTCTCATTACTTCACCTTGTTTATACTAGATGAAAGGCCTCTTTGCTCGTTCTTGCCTTTGAAGTTTTTCCTATCACCAAAATACAAGAATTACCTTCTAAATACCAATCAGGTTCATCTTATATATCACCAAAAGAAAGTTTGTCTTACCCCACGTCCTTGTGTGGTAATGGCTTTTAGATCTAGCAAGCACAATGTTCTTTTGATCTTTAAACATTATATGTAGTTTTTACCAAAGAAGATGTTGGAAACAAACAATGTGAGAATGGAGAGGGGTGAAATTCATTGGAGATATGGGGGAATAAACTGTCATTAGAGTAAAGTGGAAAGTTTGCTAACCCCATGGATTCCCCTCAATAAAGTTGGCTTCGTGGATGTATTTTCTGGGCTTTTATCACCCACATGTATGTTTTCCCCTTGTATTTTCTTCCTTTTGTAGTGTTCCAGGTTCGTTTTCAATCTTGACATTCTCCAATAAAATAAAAACACAGGAAATGTAAGAAAGATATGCTTTACTTAGTGAATATTTCCAAAATGATTTAATCACCTTAATTACAGGTTTTAGGAGAGTAGTGGGGTTTGTTGCAAAACTTTCTACTTTGTCTTTGTCATCATCCTATTTTTGAAAAGTAATACACATTTAGCTAATGAATAATTATATATACAAATAAGGAAATATACTTACTATAACTATTGGCTCCAAGATTGAAGATCCAAAGACAATTTTTAAAACCAATATCTTTCATTCCTTTGTTTTTTCTTAAGGTGCCACAAATTTTGAATGAGGTTTTTCTATGTTTGGCTTTGGTATGGTGGTCTTTGGTGGCTTTGGTACTGTCACCTCTACTTTAACATTTTCGTTTACAGGTTCAGGTTCAGAAGGGGTACTTGGGGTGGCATCATTTTTCAATATGTTGTTTTGTCTTAGTGGTGCCACAAATTTTAAATTTGGCTTTATTATATTTGGATTTGGTATGTTCAGATTAGGTTTCTTTGGTAATATCCCCTCCCCTACTCCACCTCCACATTAACTGATTGTTTTGCAGGTTCGGTTGATGAACTAGGGATGGCACAAGGTGCAAACAGTCGAATTTATATCTCATCAAATAGTCTATTAATAGCCTCATCAGGGTTCTCATCCACGATTTGATTTAGAAAAACCTCTTGGACCCGAGGTAAGAATTTGACCGGATATTTGTAAAGTAGGGTATGAGGGCCTTCATATGATATGTTTCTATTGTGGAAAGTTTGGACATAAAAATGAGAATTTCCCTCCAAATGGTGTAGGATATATTGATGGGAATGAAAATGGGATTAAGGAAAATGCGGTTCCTTTTACCGGCAGTCCAGATTCTCCGCAACCCAAAGAAAAATATGGGGAATGGATTACCGTTCGAAGAGGAAATAGAGGTAATGGAAGAAGTAATACAATTAATACACCTAAGCCAAATGGGAATCGAGGTTCAAGCTCACGCTTTGAAGCTCTCCGCGTGGAAGACATGGGCCTAAGTGATAAAGATTGTAATGTTCATGGGATTCAAAGTAAGGGGTAAAGTTCGGGAACAAAATCAGGAAATAATAAGGTAAAAGGGTTGATGAATGACAACACGAGAACTAGTGAGAGAACGGGTACTAGGGGTCATCATGTAGTAGCTTCGTCGAATTTTGAACATCGGAAAAAACCCAACGATGTGGTTGAAATTCACGAGTTCCTGGCGGGCGTAACAGTAATTATTGAGAAAGATAATGCAAGTAAAAAGAGTTTAATAGCAAAGACAAGGAAGGAAAAAAATCTTGAGGGGTAATAATATGAATCAAAGAAACAGTAGGGGAGTAATAGAGGGTTTAGGAAGTGAAAGAAATTTAGTGGATGTTGAGGTGATTGGGAGTATGTGTAGCTGCAATATTGGAAATTCATGGGGCCAAGGGGGAAGTCGAACCTGATCCTCCAAAGCAGGTGACTCATGTTGCATTTTCTAATGTCAACAATCCTCTAGTAGCGAGTTCCCTTAATCCCATGCCCCCTGACCCATCGTAAGAAGAAGCTACAGAAGTGGATGAGATGGGCATGCTCTACATGACTTGTCAAGTACCTTCCACACCGACTACAAGACTCCCACGTGAAACTGAGCTGGCGCATCAAGTTATCGGTGATCATCAACCTGAACATTCTGATGGAGATGTCATCATGACACAAAGCTCCTAATATCGGATTTCTACGGTAATTTTTGCATTTATAAATTAACTATTTAATTGACGTGTACAACTTTTAATGCAGATAAGTCTTGGGGAAATTCAAACACCTTATGAATATTTTGATTTGGAACCGTTATGGCGCGGCTAAACCGAGGTTTTGTAGAGTCGTAAGAGACATGATGTTAAGGCATAAGGTTTGGTTGTCTGTAATAGTTGAACCGAGGGTAAGTGGCCTCAAAGCGAACAACATTATCAACTCGTTTCAAAAGAATAACTCAATTCGGGTGGTCTCCGAATGCTATAAAGGTAGGATTTGGCTGATATGGAATGACTCGGACATTGCAATCAAGGTATCATCAGCGGGTCGACAGGTAGTCAATATAGAGGTGAGTCAACCAGGGTATAGGTCGTGGGTATTCTTGGTGATTTACGCGAGTCCTAAATACAAAGAAAGAGAAAATTTACGGGAGGCTTTACATCACGCCTTCCATAATACACAAGTCCCATGGCTAGTGGCGGGTTATTTTAAATCAGGTTAAACTAAAGATTGATAAAACAAGGTGGAGTTACTAGGGTATCAAGAAGGATGGAACCGTTTGAGAAATTAGAGATAGATATGGTTTGATTGATCTTGGTTTTGAAGGACCGCGCTATACCTGGTGCGATTCTTGGAACTCGGTTCAACGAATTATGGAAAGATATGGTAATGTGGAATGGCAATCGATGTTTCTGAATACTCGAGTGATACATTTAGCTAGAGTCCACTTGGACCGTATGAAAATCCTTAAACAAGTATGCCCACACCAAAGAGATAGGTCAAAGACACGACGATTTAGGTTTGAGGCAGCTTGGTGTTTATGTAGTAATTTTCAGGAATTTATAAAAAAATAAATGGATAGGATCTTCTAGTAGTGTTGGAGTTGGTATAACATCTATTCAGGAGGACCTAAGTAATTGGAAGATGGAAGTGTTTGGGGACATAAATAGACGGAAGATTAATTGACAGCTAGGATTAGAGGAATTCAAAGATTCCTCCAACTCTCATATAACTCATCTTTTTCGTCAATTAGGTACCTGGTTAAGCAATGAATATGAAAGTGTTCTAGAACAAGAGGAGGCCATGTGTTTTCAAAAAATAAAAGAAAAATAGATAGCCTCAGGAAAGAAAAATACACGATCCTATCATCTTGCAACTACAGTAAGGAAGAATAGAGTAAGGAAGAAAAGAGCGCATTGCACTAGATTACTAAACAAAGTATATTAATGAGTTGACGTTAGATGAGTTATCCCGCTTGTTATGTGAGTATTTAGAATGATTATATGAAGAGCCTGTAGGTCTTCTAGAGGCGTACACCCTTCCCTAAGTCGGGTCGATTAGAGACGAGATAATTGCCGACTTAGAAATACCTTTCTCAAATGAAGAAATCCGGGAGACAGTCTTCCAATCAAATCCGACTAAGGCTCCTGATCCAGATGGTTTATCAGCTGCATTATATCAGAAATGTTGGGTCACATTGGGTCCTTCCATGTGTGACATGGTTCGAGAAGCGATCAGAAACGAACACTTGCCACCAGGTTTGAATGGGAATTTTATACATCTTCTCCAGAAAGTTTCTGACCCTGATCGGGTACGTCTTTTTTGCCCTATAAGTTTAATTATTTCACATATCAACTAAGACCGTTATTTGCTGATATGACTGGTCCTTGTCAAAGTAGTTTTTTATCAAGTCGTTCCACGATAGATAACATTGTACTAGTTTGCGAGGTTGATCATCGAATGCGCCACTTGCAAGGAAAAAAAGGAATTATGGCTATCAAAACCGATCTCGCAAAAGCCTATGATAAAATCAGCTGGAAGTTCATCAAAGTATGGAAGATAAAGAGATGAGAGTTATATGGAATGGTGACCCTTTGACGCCGTTCAAACCCCACCGTAGAATAGATATTTAGTCAAAATCCACAACTATAAAAAAAGGTATTTTTGTAGTCAAAGTACACAACTATAATAAGGGTATTATTTTTATTATATTTACATAGATATATGTTTGATGGGATAAATCCTATCACATCATTAGATGGGGTCAATCCCATCCAATAAATGTTCGATGGGACAATTTGTTATATGTGCTCCTTTCTTTCGAGTGGTATATGTGCTCCTTTTTTAAAGTAAGTGGGATTTGTTTGCTACTTTTGGAAACACAGGGGTACAATTTGCAATTTAGAACAACAGATGAACCAGTGATATCCAATTCACCATTTCTCTCTATCCATTTCTAAACTTATGACATATATATTTCCAGTAAAATGTTAAATTGTAACAATTGCTGCTCATTTTTAGAATGTTAATTGCTTAAGAAAGGTTCTCGAGGTGCTTCTTTTTTTACAATAAAAGTGTGCCCAATTATATCTTTATTTTCTTTGAATTTACATCAAAAAAAATTCAATACAAATCCTAAAAAATATTAAGTAAATAATACAATTCAAAACAAAAAAATCAAAATTCTAAAAATCTCAAATACCAAATCCTCAAAAATTACTACAAATCCTCCTTGAGTTTCAAATCTGGTGGGATTTTATTTTTAGACAGTTGATGGGATTTAAGCAACTGATGAGATTCAGACAGTTGATGAGATTAGGAGAACTGATGTGATTCATCGTGGTGATTAAATTAGTTGGGTGATGGGATTCATCGCTGTGATGGGATACATCAGGTGATGGAGTTCGTCCTGTTGATTGGGTTTGTCCTGGTGATAGAATTTATCGGGTGATGAGATCCATCCTGGTGATGGAATTTATCCCTGTGATTGGATTCATCGCGGCGATGGGATTTATCCCTATGATGAGATTCATCGCTATGATGGGGATTCACCGCGTTGATGAGATACACCACGTTGATAGGATTCATCGGTTGATGGGGTTTATCGGATGATGGGGTTCATCGCGGTGATGATATTTATCCCTGTGATGGATTCATCACTTTGATGGGATTCATCAGGTGATGGAGTTTGTCCTAGTGATTGGGTTTGTCCCGGTGATGGGATTTATCCCTGTGATGGGATTCATCACTTTGATGGGATTCATCGCGGTGATAGGATTCATCGGGTGATGGGATTCATCGGGTGATGGAGTTCGTCCTAGTGATTGGGTTTGTCCCGGTGATGGGATTTATCGTTGTGATGGAATTTATCGCGGTGATAGGATTCATCGGGGTGATAGGATTTGTCACGGTGATGGGTTCATTTCGGTGATGCGGTCCATCGAATGATGTGATGCATCATGGTGATGGGATCCTTCCCGGTGATGGAATTCATTGGGATGATACAATTCATCGCGGTGGTGGGATTCATCGCACCTAGGGCTGCAAATGAACCGATATTCTCGCCAAGGGCTCGAGTTTGAGTTCGCTAAAAGGTTGTTTGAGTTTGGATCGTGAGTTAAACAAATCAAGCTCAAACTTTAAATTCAGGCTCGTTTACTAAACGAGACAAACCCAAACTTGTATAAGCTCGACTCGTTAAGCTCGTGAACAGTTTGATAAGAGCTCGTTGATAGGTTTGGTAGATATATTCAATTAAAAATTATCAATTTTATATGTATGTCTGTGTATATATATATATATATATATATATACTCCGTACAAAATTTGTATATTTAATTAATCATATCTAAAATATTCTATATCTAGTAAATATATCTTTTTTGTTCAAGTTAAATTATGTAATGTTTTGTATATTAGTTTTGCTTAACTTCATTTTAAATCACAGAAAATCCCAAATATATATATATATATATATATATATATATATATATATATATATATATATATATATATATATATATATATATATATATATATATATATATATATACTAGGTATTGCCCGTGCCTGAAGTCACTTCGAGAAAAAAAATTCAGCTAAGAATTCATAAATCATGCTTAATATGCAATGAAATTTATATTTGAGCCAAGAATTGAAGAAAACGCGTTAGTATAAGCATGAACATCAACAAAATTAAGGTTATTATACCTATTGAATATGAAAGCAACACAAATAATAGACATAGTGTACATAAATCTAATGAAATTCTCAGGTTATCAAATACAAATGAATCATAAATTCTGTGTATAATTTATAAAACATTCAGACAATACTTTAAAAAACAAAAAAATAATCAATATGTAAAGGAATTGAAATGTGTCAATCGTACATCGTCGAGTTTTTAATATCAGCACATAGATCTCATAACTCTAGAAAACGTAGCGGTGTCAACATATCCATATCTTCCAATTTGAGAAATTTGAAGATACAGCAAAACACACACATACTTTTATTTTTATTTGAATCTAGTGAGTTAATGACTCCGAGACGAAAGTGGCTCTCCAATATATTAAAAAACTGTATTTTATAGACTGAGCAAAATTTACAATTTATTTTAGATTAATTTTTCTTAGGACAGGAAGGGACCCGTGCTGTAACTTTGTAGAATAAGGCAGGGACCAACATTGCAATTATCACTAAATACAACAAATTTTTATTAAATAGATCATGGTCTTTGAAATAAGGTTGACAAATTAATTAAAGGTGTTAAATTGAAGTCTTATAATATGACAAAAAAATCTCAGAATATGAAAAAAATAGTCTCAGAATATAATGTGAAGTATAATGTCAACTAATAAACCATTAGAATACCAAAACCCGATATACAAAAAGAGGTAAAAGATAAAAAGATAAAAAGAAAAAATTAAACTGAATTGAGATTGATTTAACATAGATAAATAGATCGAATTCCATAGTCAAGTAAATCAATAAGAGGACCGAAAGTTATACTTGGGATTAATAAATATATGTCACGTACCAAATTTCATATAATTTATACTAATATTACAGGATAAGTATATAATAATTAAGTAGGCGAGGGAAATCACAATATAAGTGGCACTGTGATGTTCATTCAACATAACTTTTGAAAAATATATCCTCATTGTAATTAAAAAACTGGATGAATGTAAATATTTACAACCATTCAACATAAATAAATAGATACAATTCCATAGCAAGGCAAATATTTTCATGTTGAACTATTAAACAAAATTACATGTTACGCATCTTTTTATCTTTCTGAAAAAAGAAACAATTATTTAATGAGAGCTCCACACCTTTATCTCAGCATCAAACCATCATGTATCTTAAATGATACCTTCAACTAATTGAGGAAAATCCACTTTGATTTTTCAAAAAATATTTGGATGAGTAACTATAGTCAGCTTTGGTTTGACACCTCACACAAAAATAAAAACATCTAATCCCTCATTCTTCCGAAGAATCCAGGATTACCCTTATAAGTAATCACCAACTCTTCAGCATGATCTGGATACCTTCCTATATATGACATCAAGAAATTCTTTTCTGATATATAAAACAGAGTAAGAGATGTCAACTCCTTCTTCATAATCCCCTTTGCCCTCATTAGTTTTACAACTTTGTATTGTGGATCACTCTATCTTGCATTGTAATCATTAAACTAACAGGCATAGTAATTATCATTAATCTCCTTGCCCCATCAGTTTTTTAAAAGAATTCAAGTCCAAACCTTATCTTATCCTCGGATACCTCAAATAGTTCAATATAATCCCATCTTTTTTAAATATCTTCTTGCCTTTATATTGCAATTTTGTCTTCTTTTGGATGCATACTCATAACATAGGGACCAGTAGCGCAATTAACCTTAATACCTGAAGAAATTGACAACCGAAAAAATTATCTATATTTTACTTTAAATAATACATTGAAGTAAAAACACACAATATTAATATTTTCAAATGGAAAATATAGACTTAAGTTTGAATCAGGTCTTGTGGCTAATGATGAACCATTAACAACAGTGCCAGAGATCCAGGTTCTTTCGAAATCATCTGCAAAGTCCGAGAAGGGAACACTATTAAAAAAAGATGCATCATGCCTGAATAAATAGAGGATACTACCTGTCTATATGCCTTGCAGAACACCTGAAAAGCCAAAAATTGAGTTAGGCTAAGTTGGGAACACCAATACACTTTCGCAGATGTAACAAAGGTAAAAATCAGAGGAATTAAATGATGACCACATTTAGCTTGGTTGCAAAGTACTTAATGGTCTTCCCAAACAAATTGCGAGAGCAATATATTATTACAGTCTCTATCAATTCATGGACCAATTATCATCTTTCTGACGCAAAACAGTAGGCTTAGGCTTACAATCATTAACATTCAAAGAAGCATGGTATACTCTTAATCTTTGGTAATCCAATATTTGAAAGTCATATTTACCTCTTTTGAGCAGCATCTACCTCCTTAAAAAAAATTGGCATCTTAAAGCCTCGGTATCTTCGCTAGCAAACCATGCTTTTGCCTAAAAATAACAAACATGTAATCTTTGTAGAATAAATCACCCCCAAAAAGAATTTAGAAATTAAGTAAATAAATACCCATATATATATTAAAAAAGGAGTCTAGCACAATCAACTAAGTTCTCATCTTCCTCCCTGAATTGTCATTTTGCAAGGATTCAACACCCTCAGCCCATAAAAATGTTCCCTCACTTGCATTATCAAGAATTTTGAATAGCTCACATGAAAATATTTGAAGCTTGTGAGTTTTATCCTGCAATATTAGTATCTGATTAGCTTATATATTAAAGGAAGAGACATTAGGCAAGGACGGTTTAAGTCTACTCACATTGTAATGCAAACACACCTCAAACGCGTTAGAAACAGACACTTATATTGTATCTAAAGTTATTAGAGGCACTTATTAAACTTAAGTTATAAAGCGATGCATATTAGAAATAAAAAACATAGAAGCCAAAGCATTGGTCAGTCAAATTGGAGAACAGAATTTAAAAAAAACAAAAAAAAATGAAATTACAAATTTCAGATACTCAGCAGAATTCAACAAAAATATTTCAGATGCTTAGTACGTACTGCATCAATATCATAAGTAAAGAAGATTCTTTTGAGGAAGTCCACAGCTTCATTAGTCAACTGCACACTCTGCAAAAATTTACACTCAAGAATCAGCAAAAGATATATATATATATATATATAGTAAATTCTTCGCTATATTGATTTAGCCACATTGTTTTCTCCATTCAAAGGGTGTGTTTAGTCAAGTGAGGTCACGAAGGGAATATTTAATAAGGAAAATGCATCAGTTTATCAATTTTCTCACGTAAGAATCGTATCGTAACTTGATTTAACATTATGAGAATTTTACCTGGTCAACTTGTCTTTTAATAGGAGGTGGGAGCTGATCATCATCTAATCTAATTTCATTATTATATCCGAATTTCCTTAGAACAGTCCATGTTTCTTCAAGACGCCCCTTCTCTATAAATAGAGCATGGAGAAACAGAAATCCCGTTAATGTAAGACCATGTTCATTAACACCTTCAGGTAACTTCTCTTGCACAATTTTCTTAACACCCACTATTTCAGAAGGTTGTAATGGAGCATTAAAACATTAAGGAAAAATTATTACGAAGGTTGAAGAAGAAGGAGCAGCTCACATGTCCACTGCACTTGAAATAAAATTGCAACAACACAAAAGTAAAAACCCAAAAGTAAAATCAATCGCAGAGAGGGAGGAAAGATTTTACCTTAATTTAGAATCGTCCCCAAGCGGCGCAGGAGAGCGGGTTAGTGGAGAGGTGAAAAAAATGAGATTAGATTACAAATTAAGAGAACGACTTGGTGGAATGTAAGTGTGTTTTAATTTGGGTTCTCCGATTGTTGATGGCGTAGCCAAGCCGGGTGGTTGATGGTCGAAAATGCCCCTCGATGATGGTGGAGAATGGTCCTCGAGCGGCGGCGTGTTTTCTTTTGCAGCAGATCAGTTTGCAGCAGCTTGGTGGAGAATGGTCCTCAAGCGGCGGCGTGTTTTCTTTTGCAGCAGAGCGGTGATGGAGAGCGAAGGATAGAGAATGAGGTTGTTCTGAGAACGGTGATGGGTAGCGGCGGTTGTCTTGTGATGGGTAGCGGCGATGAAAACAGTGATGGGTAGCGGCTCTCGAGGGTTCCGAGAGCAATGTAAGAATGAGGGTTTTTTTTTTTTTTTTTTGTATAAAAAAAATTAATAAGTGGGGCCAGAATCGATCCTGGCCATCACTTATGTTTTGCCAGAATCGATCCTGGCCACCACTTATGTTTTCCCAGAATCGATCCTGACCACCACTTAAGTGGGTAAATCAGGACCGTAGGATCGATTCTGGGAAAACATAAGTGGTGGCCAGGATCGATTCTGGCAAAACATAAGTGATGGCCAGGATCGATTCTGGCCCCACTTATTAATTTTTTTTATACAAAAAAAAAAAAAAAAAACCCTCATTCTTACATTGCTCTCGGAACCCTCGAGAGCCGCTACCCATCACTGTTTTCATCGCCGCTACCCATCACAAGACAACCGCCGCTACCCATCACCGTTCTCAGAACAACCTCATTCTCTATCCTTCGCTCTCCATCACCGCTCTGCTGCAAAAGAAAACACGCCGCCGCTTGAGGACCATTCTCCACCAAGCTGCTGCAAACTGATCTGCTGCAAAAGAAAACACGCCGCCGCTCGAGGACCATTCTCCACCATCATCGAGGGGCATTTTCGACCATCAACCACCCGGCTTGGCTACGCCATCAACAATCGGAGAACCCAAATTAAAACACACTTACATTCCACCAAGTCGTTCTCTTAATTTGTAATCTAATCTCATTTTTTTCACCTCTCCACTAACCCGCTCTCCTGCGCCGCTTGGGGACGATTCTAAATTAAGGTAAAATCTTTCCTCCCTCTCTGCGATTGATTTTACTTTTGGGTTTTTACTTTTGTGTTGTTGCAATTTTATTTCAAGTGCAGTGGACATGTGAGCTGCTCCTTCTTCTTCAACCTTCGTAATAATTTTTCCTTAATGTTTTAATGCTCCATTACAACCTTCTGAAATAGTGGGTGTTAAGAAAATTGTGCAAGAGAAGTTACCTGAAGGTGTTAATGAACATGGTCTTACATTAACGGGATTTCTGTTTCTCCATGCTCTATTTATAGAGAAGGGGCGTCTTGAAGAAACATGGACTGTTCTAAGGAAATTCGGATATAATAATGAAATTAGATTAGATGATGATCAGCTCCCACCTCCTATTAAAAGACAAGTTGACCAGGTAAAATTCTCATAATGTTAAATCAAGTTACGATACGATTCTTACGTGAGAAAATTGATAAACTGATGCATTTTCCTTATTAAATATTCCCTTCGTGACCTCACTTGACTAAACACACCCTTTGAATGGAGAAAACAATGTGGCTAAATCAATATAGCGAAGAATTTACTATATATATATATATATATATATATCTTTTGCTGATTCTTGAGTGTAAATTTTTGCAGAGTGTGCAGTTGACTAATGAAGCTGTGGACTTCCTCAAAAGAATCTTCTTTACTTATGATATTGATGCAGTACGTACTAAGCATCTGAAATATTTTTGTTGAATTCTGCTGAGTATCTGAAATTTGTAATTTCATTTTTTTTTGTTTTTTTTAAATTCTGTTCTCCAATTTGACTGACCAATGCTTTGGCTTCTATGTTTTTTATTTCTAATATGCATCGCTTTATAACTTAAGTTTAATAAGTGCCTCTAATAACTTTAGATACAATATAAGTGTCTGTTTCTAACGCGTTTGAGGTGTGTTTGCATTACAATGTGAGTAGACTTAAACCGTCCTTGCCTAATGTCTCTTCCTTTAATATATAAGCTAATCAGATACTAATATTGCAGGATAAAACTCACAAGCTTCAAATATTTTCATGTGAGCTATTCAAAATTCTTGATAATGCAAGTGAGGGAACATTTTTATGGGCTGAGGGTGTTGAATCCTTGCAAAATGACAATTCAGGGAGGAAGATGAGAACTTAGTTGATTGTGCTAGACTCCTTTTTTAATATATATATGGGTATTTATTTACTTAATTTCTAAATTCTTTTTGGGGGTGATTTATTCTACAAAGATTACATGTTTGTTATTTTTAGGCAAAAGCATGGTTTGCTAGCGAAGATACCGAGGCTTTAAGATGCCAATTTTTTTTAAGGAGGTAGATGCTGCTCAAAAGAGGTAAATATGACTTTCAAATATTGGATTACCAAAGATTAAGAGTATACCATGCTTCTTTGAATGTTAATGATTGTAAGCCTAAGCCTACTGTTTTGCGTCAGAAAGATGATAATTGGTCCATGAATTGATAGAGACTGTAATAATATATTGCTCTCGCAATTTGTTTGGGAAGACCATTAAGTACTTTGCAACCAAGCTAAATGTGGTCATCATTTAATTCCTCTGATTTTTACCTTTGTTACATCTGCGAAAGTGTATTGGTGTTCCCAACTTAGCCTAACTCAATTTTTGGCTTTTCAGGTGTTCTGCAAGGCATATAGACAGGTAGTATCCTCTATTTATTCAGGCATGATGCATCTTTTTTTAATAGTGTTCCCTTCTCGGACTTTGCAGATGATTTCGAAAGAACCTGGATCTCTGGCACTGTTGTTAATGGTTCATCATTAGCCACAAGACCTGATTCAAACTTAAGTCTATATTTTCCATTTGAAAATATTAATATTGTGTGTTTTTACTTCAATGTATTATTTAAAGTAAAATATAGATAATTTTTTCGGTTGTCAATTTCTTCAGGTATTAAGGTTAATTGCGCTACTGGTCCCTATGTTATGAGTATGCATCCAAAAGAAGACAAAATTGCAATATAAAGGCAAGAAGATATTTAAAAAAGATGGGATTATATTGAACTATTTGAGGTATCCGAGGATAAGATAAGGTTTGGACTTGAATTCTTTTAAAAAACTGATGGGGCAAGGAGATTAATGATAATTACTATGCCTGTTAGTTTAATGATTACAATGCAAGATAGAGTGATCCACAATACAAAGTTGTAAAACTAATGAGGGCAAAGGGGATTATGAAGAAGGAGTTGACATCTCTTACTCTGTTTTATATATCAGAAAAGAATTTCTTGATGTCATATATAGGAAGGTATCCAGATCATGCTGAAGAGTTGGTGATTACTTATAAGGGTAATCCTGGATTCTTCGGAAGAATGAGGGATTAGATGTTTTTATTTTTGTGTGAGGTGTCAAACCAAAGCTGACTATAGTTACTCATCCAAATATTTTTTGAAAAATCAAAGTGGATTTTCCTCAATTAGTTGAAGGTATCATTTAAGATACATGATGGTTTGATGCTGAGATAAAGGTGTGGAGCTCTCATTAAATAATTGTTTCTTTTTTCAGAAAGATAAAAAGATGCGTAACATGTAATTTTGTTTAATAGTTCAACATGAAAATATTTGCCTTGCTATGGAATTGTATCTATTTATTTATGTTGAATGGTTGTAAATATTTACATTCATCCAGTTTTTTAATTACAATGAGGATATATTTTTCAAAAGTTATGTTGAATGAACATCACAGTGCCACTTATATTGTGATTTCCCTCGCCTACTTAATTATTATATACTTATCCTGTAATATTAGTATAAATTATATGAAATTTGGTACGTGACATATATTTATTAATCCCAAGTATAACTTTCGGTCCTCTTATTGATTTACTTGACTATGGAATTCGATCTATTTATCTATGTTAAATCAATCTCAATTCAGTTTAATTTTTTCTTTTTATCTTTTTATCTTTTACCTCTTTTTGTATATCGGGTTTTGGTATTCTAATGGTTTATTAGTTGACATTATACTTCACATTATATTCTGAGACTATTTTTTTCATATTCTGAGATTTTTTTGTCATATTATAAGACTTCAATTTAACACCTTTAATTAATTTGTCAACCTTATTTCAAAGACCATGATCTATTTAATAAAAATTTGTTGTATTTAGTGATAATTGCAATGTTGGTCCCTGCCTTATTCTACAAAGTTACAGCACGGGTCCCTTCCTGTCCTAAGAAAAATTAATCTAAAATAAATTGTAAATTTTGCTCAGTCTATAAAATACAGTTTTTTAATATATTGGAGAGCCACTTTCGTCTCGGAGTCATTAACTCACTAGATTCAAATAAAAATAAAAGTATGTGTGTGTTTTGCTGTATCTTCAAATTTCTCAAATTGGAAGATATGGATATGTTGACACCGCTACGTTTTCTAGAGTTATGAGATCTATGTGCTGATATTAAAAACTCGACGATGTACGATTGACACATTTCAATTCCTTTACATATTGATTATTTTTTTGTTTTTTAAAGTATTGTCTGAATGTTTTATAAATTATACACAGAATTTATGATTCATTTGTATTTGATAACCTGAGAATTTCATTAGATTTATGTACACTATGTCTATTATTTGTGTTGCTTTCATATTCAATAGGTATAATAACCTTAATTTTGTTGATGTTCATGCTTATACTAACGCGTTTTCTTCAATTCTTGGCTCAAATATAAATTTCATTGCATATTAAGCATGATTTATGAATTCTTAGCTGAATTTTTTTTCTCGAAGTGACTTCAGGCACGGGCAATACCTAGTATATATATATATCATAGAAAATTAAACGAGACTTAAATGAGTCTAAAATGAATCAATCCAAGCCGAACTCAAGCTTGGAATTCGCTAAGGGTTTGTTTAAGTTCGGCTCGTTAGTTAATGAACCAAGCTCAAGAAAACTAAAGTTCGGCTCGGCTCGGTTCAAACTCAAAACAAGCTCAAGCTCAAACTCGCTAAAATATTTACAAACAAGCTCAAGAAAGTTAAAGTTCGGCTCGGTTCGTTTGTAGCCCTAGTCGCACCCGATGATGAGAATTTGCATGGAAGAAATTGTTTTATAGACGATTTTTCTCCCTATTATGCCATGGATCTTACAAAAGTACAAACAAACATTGGACTGTGGTACTCCTTTTTTTTTGTTCCAATTGGACTAAGCATTAATTATTACCAATTACTTTCATAACGTTGAATCACTTTAGCTTACACAACATAATTCTGTACAAAAGCAAGACAGATAAAAGATATAAACTAAACTAAACCAAACATATCCGTCCAATCAAAAAATAGCAAAAGAAAACTACTATAGTCTTAAATGTCTTAATCCAAGAAGCATGTTTTCTTAACCACCTTCACACATATTGATCCATCGGATCAAGTCCATCTCTGTTCACAAATAGAGTAAAGAATCATAAAAGGGTTAAAATTAATTAAAATAAAAAATTACCTTGCATCTATTAGAAAGAGAGAAAAGTGAGATCTTTCGAGGACTTTTTTAGTCATTCCAGCAGTTCTAGAAAGAATAAAACTTGAAGAAGCTCCTGCTTCAAAACCAGCTGAAAGAGTTAGAGCTGAAAAAATCATTTTTCTTCAACAACAGTTTAATCTATTTCTTTAATAGGTTTTTTGTCTATCTGTGTTTTAGAAAACATGTATGACTTTGATTTATTTATTGTTTTTATTTTGAATATGAGTTAAATATTTAGTGCTTGAGAATCGCAACATCGGTTAAGTCGTAATTTATACAATTTGATGTTTTTCCGAATTTGGGATTATTTTAATTTAATTTAAGTTGGATATTTTGTATTGACTATTATCATGAGCTTGTTTACTATTTTTAATTAAGGCGCAAATTATAAATATGTTTTTGTAATTGGGCTATTCACTTGTGGAGGTGATCACCTTGACGGGGGGGGGGGGGGGGGGGGGGGTTTAATTATGGACCTAGGTAATAGACGCATGGTATCCGTCAATGATCCTGACGGGCTTGACTAACCACACAGCCAATTGGGTAAAACACTTTAACATCCGAAAGTAGCTTATAAATGCCCTGACGGGGTCTGTAATAACAGAGGATAGCTCATAAGTCTACCCTGACGGGAGTTAGGAGAATTTAGAGTCTCGACTAATACATGAATACCGCTTTACCCTTAAACGGAATCATTAATTGTATGAATGTAGGTGGATCCCTTGAGAGACTCAAGTACACCTCTCATCCTTGCGTCTACACCTCTTAGCTTTTAATTCATTTTACTTTAAGTTAATCTTTAGTAATTTATCTATTTCCGTCTAGTAGTTTAATATTTGGAAACCAAACAAACATATCTTTCATCTTTTATTTTCCGTAATTGCAATTACTACTACATATCTGTTGAACACATTGGTTATACCTACGCAATCCCTAAGAACAAAATCTCTTATATCTATCTATTACTTGGAACAACCCGTACACTTGCGGTTAGTAGGTTCTCCTATTTAGTGTTGATTTTTATCACACCCTAGGACCCACCAACGTTCCATAATCCGTTGACCCGAGTTCCATGAGTCTCACCAGGTGTAACGCAGCCCCTCGAACCCAAGATCAATCAACCCATAAATATGTCTCCATTCCTCAAAGCGTTCCATTCCTCTTGAAACCCCCAATAACACCTCCTTTCTTGTCCACCTTTAAACCAACCTGGTTAAAGTCTCCCAATACTAACCACGGGGTTTACAGGTCATGAAAAGCATGATGTCACGCTTCCCACAAGTTTTCTCTCTCTTTGTACTTAGGGCTTGCATAAATTTCCAAAAATACCCAAGACATGCAGTCAGTTTGACTCACCTCTATGTTGACTACTTGCCGGCCAACAGATAACACTTTGATTGAGATATCCGAGTCGTTCCATATCAACCATATCCCGCCTTTATAAAACTCAGAGTCCACCCGAATGGAGTTGTCCTTTTGTAGTGTGTTAATTATGTTATTCGCCTTGACACCACTAATACGCGGTTCTACTATTACTGCTAACCATACCCTATTTCTCAACATCATATCTCTTACGACTCTTTGAAATTTTAGTTTAGTCGTACCGTAACCGTTCAAAATAAGTATGTTTAATGGTTGTTTTGAGTTACCCCAACACTTATCTACATCAATCATTGTACACATTAGATACAAAATTAAAATGCAAAACAAGTAAGATACCTGAAACAAATCCTATTAGGCACATTAGGTCATTATGACATCTCCATCATGGGGTTGTAGCTCTTGTTCAGAGTTCCCTTGTTTCTCCATTTTGCTGTCGCGTTGTTGCAAAACTTCTAGTGTGGCTGAAACTTGGCTATCCAGGTAAGTCGCGTCCATACCATTGTCTGTTAGCGCCCCTTCCCAAGACAGGTCGGGGGCATGGCATTGAGAGAAGACACAACAAGCAGGTGGGAGTTGTTGGGCGAAGACAAATCTACAGTGGCGTGGATTGCAAGAGGAATTTCTATTTTATTTTCGGTCCTTGTGAGTCCCTTAATTGCAAGGCATCCCCTGGCAACAAGCAAAATCTGCTCCGCCTCCACATCAATGAGATTCGCATCATCTCCCAACAGCTCACTCGCACTCACAATTTCCATTTGAGTTCCACTACGGTCACTCGAGTTATGCTTGCTTTCCCTGTCCATACTGTTTTTGTTTTTATTGCTCGCAATGGGCTTTTCCAATGTTGCTTTGCCTGCTACAAATTCGAGAATTTCAACCACAACCTGTAAATTTGTACGTTGATCGAAATTTGGTGAGACCACTATGTGATGACCCCCGATACCAGTTCCATTGTTGCTTTTCGCGTTGTCCCTCATCGCGTCTTTCCCCTTACAATTTTTTGCTTTTGTTCTTGAACTTTTCCCCTTACTTTGAACCCCATATACGAATCGGTTCTTGTCATTCACTACCGTATCATCCATTCGTAAAGCTTCAAAATGTGAGCCCAGACCTTTGTTCACGTTTGTTTTTGGGGCACTAGCCGTATTGATCTTTCTGTTTCCCCTATTTCCTTTTGCGGACTGTCATCCATTCACCGTACTTCACTTTATTTTGCAGAGTTTCTAGTCTATTAGCGAAATTAACCTCGTCTTTTCTATTCTTGTTTTCCTTTGCATCTGAATTCCTTACACCAGTTGGAGGATAATTCTCCTTTTTGTGTCCAAATTTTCCAAAATCGAAACATATGACGTGCAACCCCTCATATTCCACTTTGCTAACATCCGACCCGATTCTCACCTCGGGTTCCAATGTGTTTTCCTAAATTGATTTCAATAGCTAAGCACGCATAATTTCCTCCGAGTCTCCCCTTTGTCATTGGATCAATTTTAATTGTCTTACCCACTTTATCGCCTATTTTCTGCAATATACGAGCCATGTAGTTATGCGTTCCCACGTTTGAGACCCTAACCCAAGTCGTTGTTGTCTTGATAGAGTTAGTTAACGCATTGAAACACTGTGTTCATTCCCTCACGATGAGATAGTGATCTAATACCATCCAAGGTCCTCCAGAAATAGCGAAGTTGAAATCCTCCCTTTCCTCAAATTTAACCATGTAATAGCCGAGACCATATGTCCCACTGTTCCAAATTTGTATAAGTTTAGATGAAAGGTACGTGAAACCTACTTCTCTACCTAACAGTCTAACAATAACAATGTTGCGCCAAAGGCGTATTCCTTCTTGAATTTCGTCTTTAGTACGAATTACCATTGTTATCATGTCATTTACAAGAAGAATATCGTCCTCCACTAGGTCCTCTACCTCCATAACATCATCTACTCCCTTCATTTTCTGTTGGCTAACTTCCTCAGCATCTTCTATAATAGGGATAATTTTGTTGTTCTAAGTAACCATGCCCTTCCATCCTTTAAGTCATGAATTATTGTTCATAGAATGGCGCGTACCAGTTGGGCCTAGGAGCAGAGGCGCTAGATTAGTTTTCGCACCAGTTGTGTCATTAACGTTTCTTGTTGGGGGAGCCAATGATCCCTCATAAGTCACTCGTGGCCTCTTGCAACTCCGATGATTCTGCATCACATCATCAAGTGCAAGAAAGTCCTCTTTGCTTGGAGTATTGTTTCGATTATTTTCTACAGCCGGGTTCGGGATCAATGAATCCCCCTCAACGCTTTGCTCTCATGTAGACATCATTGGCATCGTTCGCCGCCAGTGAGGGAGGCGACGATGTTTCAGGCGGTAAGGCTCCGGCGACTGGCAATACTTGCATTCCAACGTTATGAAAATTGGTTACAAGTCCTGCTGAAATTGTGGAGCTTTTTTTACTTTTTCTTTTTTTAGTTTAGTTAAATTTAGGTATTTTAAAAAAAAAAGTACATATTAAGTGTTTTTCAAAAAAAAATGACTTCCAAACGCCAGGCACTAAATCACCGAGTCTATAGTAATTTCATATAAAATTATAATAAAAATTTATATTTTTCTTTATATTTTGAATATTAACCATGGTAACTTTTCTCACACATAGTAAACATCATAGACTCATAATATAACTTAATCATAATTGAGGTCTATTTTTTATATTTGAATGGATAGAGAGGGCGAGCACTGAAATTTCCCATTCTATTAAGAGGAAACTACAAATTGAGGCCTAAATTACAAAATCACTTCTATTTAAGGCCCAACTAAATAAATCTTCTATATAAGGCTTATTCTAATTTTCTGGTTGGACTTTACCCTGTTATACCCTTTTTTATAATTTTATGTTATTATTCTTTAAATTAACACCCTTGTACCTTTTTATTTATTCTTTTATATAATCTGATGGGTACGTAATCACAAGGGTACGTATCTATGTCGGGTTTTAAATTTTATAATGCGTTTTTTATATAATTGTCCATGTCAAAGTTTGGAAAATAAACTATCGTGTTGTCCCTCATCCAATGTTTGTACCCAAGGAGTTATACCCAAGCCCAAAGCCCAGTCATCTCTTCATCCTCAAACTCAAGGTCTAATGTCACTTTGTACCCTAGGTGTTGTACCCAAGCTCTGTCATAAGACCACAATCTTCACCGACTGTTCCAAACATATTTCTAACTCAATTAGTTAGGCCCAATGGATGTACCCTCCCAATATTCACAATCACAGGAGCGAAAAAAAAATCAAACAAGAATTGATGGACCTAAGTGGATATTCCTAAGGGCTGTACCATCTTGACTCTTGCATAAGATAAAACACAAAAAAAATCTTTTCACCACTCGCATAGGAACAGAAAAACAAAAAGAATCTCTCGTAGGATCAAAAAACTATAAGAAAATATCTTCAATAAAGGGTTGTACCCTAAGCGAAAAATGAATTTTTTATTACAAACTATTAACATCATAAGCTAAGGGACCGTAATGACTGGACCCTATTGGCTAGACCCAAAGGGCTGGACCCAACACCATCTTTTTACCTGCAAATAAACCAACCTTTAACATCACACAAGCAAACACAAAGCTAATCAACATGTCAGTGAAAAAAGAAAAACAAATTTAACCTTTGAACATATATGTTCATATCCGAACAAATCTGAAGCCCGGTCCACGTCGGCGGTGTAGGGCTTGTGCAGTGGAGAACGGAGGACGAAAGGCGACATCTTTCTTTAGCATTGGAGATCGGAGCACGAATGACGACGACTTTGTTGTGCAACAGAGACGGGTTCGTGTTGGCGAAGGGAGGTGATCTGGGTGGAGGAGTGATATGTGGGTGTATATCTGGGTAGAGAATGGCACGAAAGATGGTGGTGTTCTTTAGTAGTGGAGAACGGAGGACGAAAGGCGACAACTTTCTTTAGCAGTGGAGAACGGATGACGAAGAACGACGACTTTGTTGTGCAACAGAGATGGGTTCACGTCGGCGAAGGTTTGATGGTCCAGAGGCGACGGGTACTTTAGCAGTGGAGAACAGAGCACGAAGAAGGCGACGGGTTTTTGTGTAGAGGAGCGGAGAATGAGCGTTTTGCTTGTGCGAAAGGGAGCGACGAAGGTGGAGGTCATTAATGACGGTGAAGAGATTTTGTTTTATTTTTGTTCCGATCTGGGAATAGAGAGAGAAGAGGTAGGTTACAGAGAGAAGAAGGAGAGGAGGGTTTGTTGTCCCGTAACTCTAAGGGGTTTTGTTTGGGTGAATGCCTAATAAGCACCTGCCACCTTAGCCACTTGCCCATAAAAGGCACTTAAGGTAAATATACCGAAATGCCCTTACCGCTGTCTACTGATGTCTACTGCTGCTTCCTGGCTGCCGTTAGTGATGCTACAAAGCATGCACCAGATAAAATACATACATATATACAAACACAATCACGATAAAACAATTCATCTTTAGCAAACAATATACCTTAAGCAACAAAAGACAGAAAAATTCAAGAAATTGTACTGTACGTGAGTAGAAATGTTTCCCAGAACTCAAGAAATTGCAAAAAAACTCAGTAAATTGATACAAAACTAACAAAGCACATAAAAGATGAAGTAAAACATTGATAATATATAGCAAAATGAACATCACTATGTATAAAACACCTAAAAGTATAAAACGATGAGTTCTGGGAGTCACAAAACTCAAGAAATTATACTGTAAGTGAGTAATGAGAATGTTTCCCAGAACTCGGAAAAGGCTAAGCAAGTCCACTTTTGTACTTGTGCAAGTACACTTTTGTACTTGTGGGCAAATGTTGAGTACTCGGTAAAATTCCCAAAACTCAGAAAATGCTAAGCAAGTACACTTTTGTACTTGTGGACTGAATTTTGAGTTCTGGGAAAGATTCCCATTACTCATTTGAATTGGTTTTTTTTCTTCCAGTTTTTGAACGTTAATCAATCAACTTATGCTATACAAACTTTCCCACAATTCAATCATAATTTCTTACTTTCCCAAACTCAAATATCATGTTTCAATGGAGATGTCAATCTATCTTGGAATACAGCAAATGAATTGGATAAAAAAAAATAATGCAGGGACCAAAATGCAAATTGTTTCTTCTACATAAAAATTAGTTAGATTACAACTATATCTAGTTAGACATGATTGTATATAAACTAGTTTTGTACATTGTAACCGTAACAAGAAATAAAACATCTCTTCTTCTTCTTCTTCTTGCTAAATTCGTCATTAATGGTTGCTCTCTTATGAGTTTTCACAGTGTTTGTGTATATGATGATGATTTAAACGAAAGAGAGAGAGCGGATGAGGTAGAGGGGGGTAGGATAGGAATAAAAATTAAAAGATGTTTCTTTTATGAGCATGAAGACTGTGGCTGGGGAGAGGGGACATTAAATCCAAGTTGAGGTGTTTTATGGGCATTAATCCTTTTTGTTTTGGGTTTTGTATTTTCGGTATAATAAAAAAGAAGAGAAGAGATATTTTGGTTTTTTTTTAAGTTAGGGTTTAATGGCTGATTTGAGTTGGGCCTTTATTTGTGAATCAGAAAACCTTGGGCCGTATATCCTATTTGCCCCTTCTATTAACGCAAGTCAACATAAATTCACTGTAAAATTACGAAACCGCCACTAGATCTCATCATCGTCTCCACCAAAAACCTCTTGATCCGTTAATCGTCAAAATCTGAAAGCATATACAATTTATGTATACATAATATATACATACATATCTAGATGGCCGGGGCAGCATCATCATACTAGACATTAAAGGCCGAGTTCTGGTATGGCGCTATTACCGCGGTGACGTCACTGCCGCACAAGCCGAACGTGCCTTCTCTAAGCTCATCGAAAAAGAGGTCATTTTATTATTTTAATTGCTATTTTTACTTCCTTTTAGCTTGATTTAATTTCTAAAGCATTTGTTTACTGCGGAAGAAAAATGATAACAATAAACTATATAATTAACAGTTTGTTTAGTTATAAAGATCTAACCGTTTATTAGATGTTTTCTAGTCTTTTATTTCTAGCTCTTAACTATGCAGGGATCTAGTTTCTAACATACATGTACACTACTTAAATAAATTATATATAAGAGATTTAATCTTTCTTATATCTTATATGATATAGGGTGATGAAGAGCACCCTGTTGTAAATGATGATGGAGTAACATATATGTTCATACAACACAACAATGTCTATCTCATGATTGCATCAAGACAGAACTGTAATGCAGCAAGTTTACTTCTATTTCTTCATCGTATAGTTGAAGTAAGCTCTAAACATCTTTTCAACCTTCAATTATTCCATAATTTAATATATTCCATGTAATTTATCAAAAGGTCTTTAAGCATTATTTCGAGCAACTCGAAGAGGAATCTGTCCGGGATAATTTTGTGGTAGTGGTAAGTAAATTTACTCATTCACCAATTTCGATAACCTGAAGCTGATTTATATACTTTTTTACAGTATGAACTGCTTGATGAAATGATGGATTTTGGTTATCCACAATATACTGAAGCAAAGATTCTTAGTGAGTTTATCAAAATAGATGCTTATAGAATGGAAGTTACACAAAGACCCCCCGTGGCTGTTACTAATGCAGTTTCATGGCGCAGTGAAGGGATTAGTTACACAAACATTTTGCTTCAGTTTTATCAATAGCTGATCACATGTATCGCATGGCCTTAATGGCTCGTGATCTTCCTGGTGTGAACAGGGAAAGGTTAGATTTTCTTTTATAAACTTTTTCAGTTTTTTTTCCATCAGTTAATACATGTTTTTTTGTTTTCCAACTAATTAAATAGGTGTATCAAGATAGCAATTGTATATTGCAGAAGGTAATTTTCTGGTTCTCTAATACTTTATAAGTTTCAGTTTTATTAACGTTTGGATTGTTTATTTATATAGCCATTGTTGGAATCTGATAATTTTCCAAAAGAAAAAAAAAGTAGAATAGAAGAAGTAGCTTTAAATGAACACCTACTATTACTAGATTAAACCATGTTCTTAAATAATTACAACTACATTTCCACCTACCATTACTAGATTAAACCATGTTCTTAAATACATTTCAACAATAAATCTGAATTATGAAATGCACCCTAATATTTTCTTATAAATCGGATCATGCATATCAACAAAAATATAAGTAAAAGAGAAGCTGAAAAAACAGTAAAAAAAAATGAAGAAAGCACCACCAAGATCTCTATCTTGAAGAAAAAAAGTCTGCTTTAATGATCGTGGTTATATTATTGGCCATTATGGGGGTATTAGGTTGCACCAATTCTCCCGGTGGTGTGTTCACAGAAGATAAACGTGACAGGTTGTCATCTTATAAGTGAACACACCACCGTGAGAATTGGTGGCAACTTGATACCCCATCGTGGCCAATAATATAGCCACAATCATCAAAGCAGACTTTTTCTCTTGAAGATAGAGATCTTGGTGTGCTTTTCATTTTTCTTTTGACTGTTTTTACAGCTTATTTAATACTTAAATTTTTGTTGTTATGCATGCTCCGATTTATAAGAAAATATATGGGTGCATTTCATAATTCAGATTTATGGTTGAAATGTATTTAAGAACATGGTTTAATCTAGTAATGGTAGGTAGAAATGTAGTTGAAAATTATTTAAGGACATGGTTCTCTATTCATCAGCTTGATTTAATGACTGATTTGCTTGGTACACCAATGTATATGATATAAATTTTGCATAACTTTGGGACCTATAGTGCAATTAGCTAAATACCCATAGTAACAAATTGCAGTACATGTCCTTATTTTTAAATTCAGCTTACCAGTAAAAAGGTCAGTTCAACTCATATAAAAGTTTGATACAAAAAGAATATTAAAAAAAAAAAAAAATCAGCTTTTGCTTTTGATCGATATTTAATATTTTTCTTTATGGGGGTAATGAGCACATTGATGAGCTAGAATTTTTGTGTAAAAAAAGAGCTTTAAAAGCTTTTCATCTAGATGAATAAAATGGGGTGTTACACAGCGATTCTTAGTCCACACAATCGCATAATGGTAAGTAATTTTCATTTTATTTTGTCCATTTTGAGCCTCAAGTTTTTAAAAATGGTTTTTATTATTGCTGATTTGATACAGGGGTTGGATTTACCTCATGGGTTTCACTTATCCCATGGGTTCATAATTTGTAGTAACTTCATATCTGCGTAAAAATGCTTACTTTACTTTGCAAGATCGAGCTTATTCACAATTTCTATACGAGGTAAATTTCTTTTATTTTTTTAGTGTTGAAAATTTGATAATAAAATCCGTGTTTGTGTTTGTTTCTGTTGCAGCAAATATGCATTTGGGAAATGCCAAATTTGAAAGTCAAACAAATTTGTACTGATATATGATGGTGAAAAATGTACTACTTAATGTTGCAAATTCACCTCCCCAACAGTAAGGTTGACCTGGAAGTTACTCCCACGTGTTTAAAGTAGCGCCAACAAACAAATCCCTTGATACACTCCCTAGATAACATGCTTAACATCTCTTTTATTCGGTGAAACACCAACATTTATTTCTTTGTCTCTTAGTTCTACTATAAAACGAGTAGTCCCAGACCTTTAATTTTAGACACCAAGCTACAAAATAGAAACCATCGCAAATTAGTAGTCATCTTTCCTTTTAAGCAATTATGAGTAAATTTCATTTCGTGTTTTGTGAGTGCACATATATGAAAGACATAATAGTAATACCTTTGGGACCAACCGAGAAAATCCAATTTATTACAACTATTCTAGTTTGTTTTTGTATTTCATATGCTGTTACTTATTTTGTTGTAAATGTAAAATCATATTATTATTTTTTAATAATACTTATGATTGTTGTTGTATTCCATATTATTCCATTATATACCAATACAGTGTTTCATCTATGTTGCCTCTACAACTTTTCTGGGTGAATCAAGATGGAAGTAGGCAGTTTGTTTAATTTTTTTCTTAGTTTGTGTCATGTTTTTCGTTTATATAGTTCGGGATCCATTATAATTAGTGTGGGAAGTTGCTATCAGTAAAATGTTAGTGTCAAAAGACTCATATTTTGCGTGTTTTTTTCAGAATATTTCCTTTATCTTTCAAAATGAGTTTCTAAGGTTATATGTTAATTTTTCTGTCAAGAATTAGCATTTTGTTCTTTTTATTATGACATTAGCATATGCATGATATGCTTATGTTTTTATAAAGATGCTTTAAAATATTATTTTACCTTTTAATTGAGTGACATTTATTACACACGTTTCTTTTTCTGTATGGACAAATATCGTTCATATATTTAACGGGTGATATCCGACACAAATTTGAAGAATATGGCCCTCTAAACTAATTTCAAAAGATTGGATCATGTTAAAAAAAATGAGCAGATTCTATTTTTAATCATTATAAAAGACCTAAAGACATATTTAAGCCACATTCTTCAAAAATATCATTTTAATCAAATGTAATAAAAAATGTAGGGCTGCACACGGGTCGGTTAACCGACCCGTAGAGGTAAACCCAATACCCAAATTTATTATTCGGTTTTTAATATATTAAACCCAATATCCATTTTTTTTAATTAAAATCCTCGGTTGGGTGGTAACGGGTTGGGTTTGGGTTAGGGTCGGTTTCGGGTAATAGAGGGACTTAAATAAATTATCTGATATTGTTAAAAAAAAAATTCATTAACTTAAAACTTTCCATAAATGGAAAGGTTCCTAAAATAATAAACTTTCCAAATATAGTAAGTTACCCAAAATAGTAGGTTTTTTTGTAATTTCTTATACATAATTCAGCTATTACATGATTTACATCTTATTGATTGAATTGAATTACATCACTTTGAACTGAATTACAAAATTACATCTCATTAAACTGAATTACAAAATTATAAACCAAATAAGCAAATCAATAATCATCACATATTGACATTTTGTAACCATAACTTGTGCAAAATCAACAATTTGTACAACCTTGGGTGCAAATGTTGTTGTGAATCCAAATTCTGTCCAAAAACAATCTAAAAATCACCTTCCAACTTTAAAATAACCTGCAAATTTCTAAAAATTGGATAGAAGAATGAAGTCAGATTGTTTGAGCCTCAGAAGGAGTCTCATCATTGGCTACAATTATTGCCTCAGATTTTAAATCTTCATTGGCATTAAAACCTTAGGGACATGTTTAGGGACAAGGGACTTATCAAATAACTTACAAGAAACAAAAATCAAGTCACTTGTTGCCAACTCAACCAATTATTCAACTCATATTTACTCATTCATTAACCTTAACTTAATCATTGTAGTTAGGTCAAATTAATTGGAAGATGCATACAAAAGTGTGATGATTAACAATGTTAACTTGTAAGTTATAAGAATTCAGCTTTATACCTTAGGTTATTGGTTTCTAACTTGTTAAAGATGAGTCTTGCGAGGACTCACTTAACTCGTCTAAAGCCAAAATAACCTGCCAAATGTCACAAAACAACAAGCTTTGAACAATCAAATCCAGAAAAGGTCCATTAATGTTAACAACAATTGCGAATCATGCAAGAAAATCAAGGGAACAATCTATTAGCCAATATTCATAACTCAAATGAAAACTAAGTACGCAACATTAAAATGTAACCAAGAAAGCTTAGAAATTACCTTTAATTTGATTAACAAAGCAAGAACACGACAAACACCAACACCAATTGAAGTATTGAACAATAGCGAAACCATGAAAAACACAAAATAAACAATCTATTAGCCAATATCAATTATCGAATGAAAATCCTTCAATAAAACAATTATTTGTTTCTAAATCAAAAGATTTACACAAACAATTGACTAAAATTCAGTCGGAATTAGAGAAAAGCAAAATACGCACCTTAGGGTTTCGAAAGGGTATTTTAATGGACAATAAGCCCCCGCCGTTCCCTATATGGCCGTCGTCATTTTCCAACCCACGGTCTAGATCTCTAACCATGGTTAGATGATTAAACCCAGAACCCAAAAGGACGAGCTTTATCAGAGCAATAAATGCAACCCATAAAAATAGGTGAGAAGGTATTAATGCGGTGTATAATATCGCTCAAAACGCCGACGAGATTAGACGGGGAAGGAGAAACGCAGGGCTAAGGGGTTAGGGTTTTCGAGCGAAAGCAAGAGAGAAGAAGAGAGAGGATGATGTGAGATGGGTGAGAGAAGAAAGAGATCAACTATTCGCGTAAAGAAAAGGCAATACCAAAGGTCGGACTCCAAAGGCGTATAGAATACGCCTCCCACTTCTGACTTCTTTTTATATAATTTGTATATTATATATAAATATAAAAAAAAAATATGCATTACGGGTCGGGTTCGGTTAAGCGCGGGTTTGGCAAAGTCAAACCCACCAACCGGCCCAATACCCAAATAATTAATTTTTTTGGCCCAATGGGCTCGGGTGGGGCTCGGTTTGGGTTTTTTCGGGCCGATTTTGGGTCGGTTTTTTCGGTTGGGCGGGTTTGGGTCATCCTTGTGCAGTCCTAAAAAAATGTTATTTTTAGGTCATTTTATAAAATCCGTGAGATATTTTATAAATTTTAAAGATGATTTGGATATTTTAAATAAATTATATCTTTATTTGGCAACATAAAAAACTAGTAATTTTATTTAAAATATCTAAATTATTCTTAAATCTATGAAATAGTTTACTGAATTAGTAAAATGGTCTAAAAATAATATTTTCAAATACTACGGTATTAGATGGAAAACGTTACGGAAAGTTTCCTTTCTTTTATATTTTTGTCCTGAGAGTAAAATTCGATAAATAGTATAGTTTGGTTAGTATTTGAAATAAGAAGAAGTAAAAAAAATGTAAAACTATAAATAGTGGTGGAATTGGAATGAAAAATTTCGATTTCTGGCCAATTCCGATCCGATAAATCCATATTTGGAATTGATTGTTTATATTCCGATTCCCGAATTTCTGATTTACGGTTTTTCCGACTTTTATTTGGATTGGAATTGGAATTACATTTTAAATTTTAGAATTTCTGATTTCCGATCCGAAATCAATTTCCAATTTTTTTCCGTTTTTTTCCAATTATTTTTTCCGAAACTATTTTCTTTAATATTATTTATATATTTTAAAATATTATTATAAATAGTAATGTAAATGTATTTACATATATATTCCAAAAAAATTACATATATATATTTTATATATATAGGTAAAAATCTAAACAAATCCTACATAAACTCTAAACCTAAAAATTTGGGATCAGATCTTTATAAGTTATAAAACTTTTTCTCTTCCAAACATGCAAGGTTGTGTCAACTAAAAGGTCTTTAAGAATTAAATTTCTTGTGGAATATATATTCTTTTTAATGATTTTTTCTTTATCAATGAATTCAATATTTCGTGATAACATGAATCTAATTTAGTTTTCTTATATGATCTTGCGCGCAAGTCTTCCTCGCGAGTGAAAGATTTCTCGATGATTGGTATATTTTGTCATTATCGTGTGTGAACAAAAATATCGTGCTATAATTTTTTTTGTCAAGGTGCTATAATATATATCATATTTGAGAATTTTGTGATGTAATTTATACTATTTTTTGAAAATTATGTATTGTAATATGTACCACTATCTCTTTATTTTGCAGGTAGGTGTTTAGGATTTATTGCTGGAAATGAAGTTTTTGCTAGTAAATTGTTTAAAATAAAAGTCTTGAATAATTAAACTTCAGATGATAAATCTTACCTAATGAAGATTTGAGTATTTAAAAATTAAAATTTCATTTTTAACAATATAACTCAATAATTTGCATCATATTGAATTTGAAGATTCAATGGAAATTTAGAATAAGGTTTTTCATGTCTAAAAGTTTCACTTGTATATTTTTATTTTATTCTTTTTTAACTTTTGAAAATTCTCAAATCTTAACTTTTATGAATGGTAATGGATATAAAATTTCGAACTAGCCTAAATTTATGAAAATAAATGTACCAAAGATTTTCAAAAAAATTCAAACTAATAAAATATAGGATTTTCGAAAACTTCTGAGGTGTTCTGAAATCGGAATGAAATTTTGAATTCCGTTTTTTTTTTAGTTGGATTAAATTTTACTCTTTCGAAAAAAAATGAAAATTTCTGAATAAGCCCTTTTCCAATCTGAACGGGCCGATTTCCACACTAACTATAAACCAATAGCGAATTAATACAGTATAAATGAGTTAATTTTATGTTCCCTTACCACCGAGCCGCTTGACTATTTGCACATTCCAGCTTTAGTTGGTAAAAGAACGAAGTGCAAATAATTCCCATGTCTCAGTATAGTACATGTCTTCTGATGTCTTTCTTGTGGACAAGAACCAAGAAGAAAATAAAGCCATTCTCTGAACTCTTGTCTGTGAAAGGATATTTACTAGATTTTCATGTTCTTGTATGTAAAGGACACGAAATCATTATGACTTTAGTATGCTATTGCTGTGTCTAGTAGATATATACGACTTTGGAAAAAGAAGAAGAAGATATATACGACTTTGTTTGTTACTCATCTTGTTAAAATGGTGTTTACTGTTGCTAACGAAACCTTGTAATAACTAATTATATGGTTACGTCACCATAAGTGATCACAAGTTATGGCATGAAAAAATCAGTTAGGATAGTTGAACTGGTTAAAATCTTTCAACCCTTAAAGGGGATAAAATAAGATGTACATGGTTCGAATCCTGTAAACATTGATAACCTAATTTTGATTAAGTGGTAATATGTACAGGGACACCTTTATATTTTCTATAAGATTAGTCGTGGTGCACGAAAAATGGTCTGGACATCCATATAAAAAATATTATGGTAGAAAAACTTCTACATATTTAATTTAAGAAATATAAAATAATACTTTAATATCATCTATAACATGATGAGATTAGGTTAGAAATAATTAAGAACGAAAATATAATTAGATTGAAATATTAGATAAAACATAATTAATTTTTAATCTAATTATATCATTATTCTATATATTATTACTTTTTTAAACGCTTTTTAATTGTTCTTGTCATACATAAAGACTTTCACTAAAAATTTAGAAAGTCTATGTGTTATTGAGTAGAACTTTTTTGAACAATTTATACAGAAAATGGGATTTAATAACTCAGGTGAACAAAGTAATTGAGGCTTGCGACTTATGTTATATAGTTATAGGTGGTGTGTTCCTGAATATAGAGAGAAAATGGATTCGAGGTTTCTCCATGAGGTTAAGATGTTCTTCACCAATGATCACATAATTGATTGGTCAACATGAAGGTATGCGTATGGAGAAAGAGCTCAAATTGTTGGAACTTCCTATTGAAGTTGATTCACATGAGGTTATAGAGGTGATTTCACCCGCGTATCATGGAGAGAGTCGACTAAGGTCTGGATTGAAGGAATACATGCTATCATGTCCAGAAATAATTCTTTTGATATTAAGAGTATATATAGAGAAGCGAACTTGTGTGTTGACTGGATGGCGCACTTGGGTTTATATCTGGATCATGAGTATACTCTCTCGACTTTACAGTTGGGATATGTAATCTACTCATACAGAGTAGATATGGTTGTAAACACGGAGAATAATGTATAGTCCTGACTTAGATGATGTTTTGAGTGTTAATTATAGCTTTTACCCCAATCTAAGGACCTTTGATGTATCAAAAAAAGTTCGCAAAAGATAAAAAAGTTTATCCTTTATGGTTATGATGATGATAAAAAAAATATCATAATTTCATTGCATTCTTCATGAATGTGTAGTTTATTTTTTAATTTATTTTTTTAATGATTTTTTAATATTAAAGGAATTCATGACATATAGCCACTCAATATTACATTAACACATTTCTTATATATGAAAATTGTATATATATACAATATATAATGGTGAAATTCTACTTCGTTAATTTTTTTTCATGAATTTGTTATATAATTTATTGTCTGATCTAACATTCACTTCTAGGATATTGTTGAGTAAGTGATACAATTGAAATATAACCAAGAATATATTTTCATTTACTTCAAGAAAATATAATTTTTCAAGAATTCAATATCATTCAGTTCATGGAATGGATACATAGTGATAATTTTTAAATCCAATAAAGTCCTCTTCACGAGATGAATAGTCAATTTTTCAAGAGTTAAATTTTATTCACTTAAAAAAAATACAATTCCTCAAGAATTCAATATCAACCACTTTAGGGAACAGATAATTATAATTTATAAATTACATACTGCTCACTTTAGGAGATGAATAGCCTATTGTTCAAGAGTCAAACTTTATTCACTTTAGGGAATAAAATTTTTAAGGATGGGATGAAATTATTAAGAGTAGTATATATATATAGATGATACGGGAGGAGAGCTGCCAACTTATTTTAAAAAGTAGGCTAGTAGACATTTTTATATAAACACAAAATTAAAACATAACGTCCTCTCCTTTTTCTTTTCTCTCCCTCTCTCTCTCCAAACACATACACGACGGACGATTACATTTGTCTTGTCTCTTCTCCCGTATCCTTTCTCTCTCTCTCTCTCTCTCTCTCTCTCTCTCTCTCTCTCTCTCTCTCTCTCTCTCTCTCTCTCTCTCTCTCTCTCTCTCTCTCTCTCTCTCTCTCTCTATATATATATATATATATATATATATATATATATATACCATTTTTAATTCTTTTGTGTAAATTATAACAAAAAAAAAACTATAAATTTGTGTGATCTTTTTCAGGGATGCAATATCTCAATTGTTAATACTTCTTCCAAAAAAATTTATATCAATATGTATCTCAAAGTAATTAACAATATATATGTGAAAGGAAATTGAAATAATTTGTACCTTATGATATTACCTGTCAATTTGATAAATTATAATTACTTTATTCAGTTGGCTAGAGTCTTGTGTCGATAACATGTTGTCAACGAAAGGAGAAAAGATATAGATAAGGGAGAGAAATGTATTCTTGTATTTTTAAAACTAGTTTCTTACAAAAAGAGTAACTCTTATTTATAGGAAAATATATTACTATTCATATTAAAAATTAATTTATCCATGAATAAGAAAATGTAAATGTTATTAACTCACGACTCTTTCGAACATATACAATAAAATACTATGATTTATAATAACATGTATTTTTTTCTCTAGTGTTTTAATTTGAATGCAAAAAATCTATTAAAATCTTACTTTGTTTTTCATACATTTGAGGGCTTCCCTTTGATCTGGAGAGATCCAAATAAAAAGCTCTTAGTTGGATGATAGACAGAGTACTCTAAACTATATAAATTTGGAATGTTGATCTCTTATTTGATAGTGGTAAAGAAATCGTGATAAAATAGTCATTCATGATATCCCAAATTTATACTATATATATTGTTCTTATCCCAACATCCATCTACTCCATATTAGGATCTTACTAGCATATTTTCTTTGAGAAACATAACCAGTTGGATTAGCTGGGAGAAGATTATCATTCCTAAATATATTGGAGGATTAAATTTCATAAAACTATATCTTATAAATATGAGTCTCCTAGCATCCCCTCTTCCTAGAAACTACCGCATTCTAATTTTATAGCCTCATTAAATGTTTTAAAGCCTCCCTCCATTAGAGAGAAAGTTACTACCTCTTCACTTAGCATGTCTATGTGGAATCCTTTCTAATCGCCATCTTTTAATAATCAAATATCCTAATTTAAAAATTCAAATATGCATTTTTTTTGGACGTTGCATTTTTTGTTAAATACCAAAGTTTGAAGATTAAGAACATCGGACATCCAGTATTTTTGCTCATCTATCCAATTTCATCTTCTCAACTCATTTTCAACAAATTTAGGCATTTCACCTAGTTTTAAATTCGGAGGTTCAGAATCAACTCATTCACAACTCCAATATCGAGTGGGTTTAGGCATTCTGCCTAGTATTTTTTTGAAGTCCAGTCTTGGCTTCTTCTCAACTTCAATCTCCAATATGTTTAGGCCATTTTCCTAGTCTTCATTTTGAAGGTCTGGTCATCTCATCTTCTTTGTCTTCTTAGGCTGACCATATTAGTCATTCAGTGTTTTAGATAGTTGGTGACCTGATGCTCTGTTTCCTGTCTTATTCTTCATCATCCAAGCTCTCATGCATCTTATTTGTATCCTCTTCTCCATATCTCTCCAAGCATCTATGCTCAAGCCTCAAGCACACATTCTTCATATTTAAGCACTCAACCCATCTTCTTTTAGCTCCAAACATCATCTTTTTCTAGCGCCCATTTCTTCTATCATCTCCTTTTTTTTACCAATATATTCATGTTACCTTGATCTTGCAAATACCACTATTAATTTTGGTTTCATCGTAAGATCAGATATGTTCAAGATATATTATTTTATCACCGATCACCAATCAAAATGTAACATTTAGGCGAATATAACATTTCTTCCCATTCAATGGGAAATTATTAAAAGATTGGTTCATAATTTTATATCAATTTGATTTCCATGTCAAAAATTGAAATAATTTAATTTATTGTAAGATTATAGGTCATGGCGTAGTAGAAGTTTTATGCTAAAGAAGCCAATTTTTTCCTGAAATAATATAGTTTGTGACTTAAAACGAAATTTTTGACAAAATTTGCATCAGCAACACCAAGGTAGTCAGAAACAAGCAATTTATATTTATCTCAGTTTCATGTTAGATCGAGCCATATGAAGGTGATACTAATACAACTATATCCAAAGTTAGAGTAAGGGGTTTGGGAACCAAGTAGTGACTCTGTTGACTTTTTTGTTGTACAGTATTAATGTTGGTAATATGTTGTGTTATGATGATGTTGGTTTTCCGATGACTTTCTTTTTCGTGGATAAATATTTTAATAACGGGTTGTGCATAAAGTTAAATTTTTGAGTAATGATATATGTCACCCTTTTTCATGTCACCCTTTTATTACCCTTCTATATATATGTATTGATTTCCTTGAATAGAAGATAGAGAAAAATTAAAAAGGATAGAGAAATCAATTCATTGGTCCATGTAGGCATACACGTAGGAGGTGATAAAAAGGTGATACAAAAAGGGTGACAAATATCATTACTCTAAATTTTTTGGTTTGTAGAGTTTATATGTTTTTACCACTTAATGGTGACATGTACGTAGTTTGGATATTAATAGACTATTTTTGTATCTTTTTATATCTTTTGATAATTTTGTAGTTGTAAGACTACAATATTGTAGTTGTAGTTTGACAAAAAATGTTTGTACATCTCAGGTACAACTTTTCGCCAAATATTTCGGAAAATAGAAAAAAAATACAGCGATATATTTTTATACGAAAACATAAAAATAAAAACAACTTGTCCGAGTTGACCATTGATGGTTAAAGTTGATCGTTGTTGACTGTCGAGTTAACTGAACCGGGATGGTGGTGATGATAATATAAATAAGTAATATATATTCATTATAATTAAATTAAATAAAATTGTAATATCAGTTAATAATGGGAGAAAAGTAGGGATGGCAAAGGATCGTTTTTTTGCAAAAATTCCAAAAACCATAACCATAACCGTTTTTATAATTAAAAACCATATCCTAACGGTTTTAACCATCGATTACATTTTTCAAAACCATAACCGTATTATTAGGTTTCGATTTTTTAAACAGTTTTGCGGTTTTTAACCATATTCAAATGATAATTTAATAAATATATTAAATTTCATAAAATAAAACCACACATGTAAAAGAAAACTAAAAGGTTTATAAAAAATTGTGTTGGTATTTGATTAAATTGCATATCTATTATTTAATTGGTTAACTCTAGTATTTTGATTTTTCTTTTAGAAAATATATCTAATTAACCTAAATTATTATAAAATTTGAAAATATATATGATAATAAACGGTTTTCGGTTTTCCGGTTTTATTTTTATCAAAAACCATAACCTAACGGTTTTAACCATCGGTTACACTTTTCAAAACCATAACCTAATGGTTTTAACCACGGTTATATAATTCGGTTTTTGATCGGTTTGGTTATCATCGGTTTCGGTTTTTAACCGTAACGATTGCCATCCCTAGAGAAAAGCCTTGTTATATTCTTCAACCTTCAAAGAGGGTAAAGATAGAGGTACATGGTTCGAATCCCCTACCTGAGCATGGGCAACCTAATTCTGATGTACCTGGAAATATGCATGGGAAGACGTGTATATATCCTATGAGTTTAGTCGTGGTACGCGAAAGTTGGCCTGGACACTCAAGTAAAAAAAAGAAGAAGAATGTTTAGTTTTGTCCTTTAGTAAAAATTAATTTCCTCCTCAACCTAAACCAGAAGATTGAGTTTTAGGTCTAAAACAAGAATTACCTGAATTAAAAAACGAGAAAGGAGGGAGTGTTTCATATAGCTATTGGTAAGTTGGGTGAATTATAAAAAACGACCCCCCAACCTTAACCTTTATACACAAAGTCCCCACCCCTAACTACCCATTACCTATCCAACTAAATACCCAAAAACCCAAAATAGCTCTCCATCTATACTCTTATCACAGGGAAACCGAAAACCCCAATCCCATTTCCTATTAGGTTTCGAAACACAAGACCACCCCCACTACCCTGTGCTATCTCTGTAAACACAACCCACCCCCCCACTCTCCTCTCTCATCCGAACCCCATCATCACTCCCCTCCCCACCATCCCTCACACTCACCATAACACCACCGCCCTCCCTCTCTGATGCGCGCTTGATCTTGGTCCCTCTCCTGAGCAGATGTACATCAGCGAAGCCGTGGTCTCATTGCCGCGCTCCACCTTCCCACCAGTGCTACTGCTGCGCTTCGAGAAGCTGGAGCCACCACGACGCTACTGCCGGAGTTTTGCTGCGCGAAGCAGATCCAGCATAAAGCTGCTGCGCGTGGCCCTTCCCGTCGCTGCACAGACTATCGTCGTAAACGCCCTCTTCCAACCACTACCGCCCTCTTCGTTCTTCCTCTTCCCACCTTGTCAACTTTCCACCACTATCAACGAAGACGGAGCCACCAGATCTCTGAGAGCCCACCGCCGAAGCCCCCCACAAACCTTCGCGCGTGGCTCTTCTCTTTCCTCCGAGACACCTTCGCGCAGAAGAAGAGAAACGCCGCCACTGTCGCGAACTGAACCGCCGTCGCTGCAACGTCGATCCATCGTACATCTTCGCCGTCGCAGTCCCGATCGTCTCCTTCTTGCAGATCTGGTTCGCGCCGTTAGTGGTGGTGGTGTACGATTTGGTTTTAAATTTGTTTATTCTTGATGTTATTGTTTAATTGTTTTTGTTGCAGGTACAATCAAGTCACATGGGTTCAAACCCAGTGGGTACTGCCCTAGTTCCCAGTTTTCCGCTTTCTCAGTAAAATCTGCTTATTTCTCAATAAAATCTGCTTATTTCTCAATAAAATATGCTGTCATTAGTTGTTTTGATTTATAAATTTTTGAGATTTGTTTTTAAAAATTCTTTGTTTTTGCAGGTTAAGTAGTATGAGCTGTAATGGAGGCTGTGCGCAGCGTTGGTGCTTCCCGTGGTGGTGCCGCCGTTCGTGATGGTGTTGTTCGTGGTGGATATTTATTTAAATTGTTGTATTCGTTTTTGCAGTTTCATGGCTGGTTACAGACCCAACTGCGTACAGACCGGGCAGCTCAAAAACAGAATTGCAGCATTTTTTCCGCATTACTGGTTTAGATTTAGATTAGGTTTTACAGATTTAGATTAAGTGTACTGTTTGATTGAGAGGTTGAGAAGATGTGATTTTTTGTTACAGATGTTTTAGTAATTATTTAGTTATCTCTATTAGTTGTGATAATGTAACGATTGTGACCCGAAAAATGTTTTGGATTTTGTTTTTAGCATAGTTGATACTTTTGTAAATGGATGTATTAAAAAATAGTAACGTGGAACACATTTTATAAAATTGTGACAAAATGTATTGTAATATGTAATAAACTGTTTGTTTAGAATCAAAATTAAAAACAAAAAACTTGTTAGCGGGTCTGTACCCATGTGTAAAATGAGTTGGGTCTTTACCTATGTATAAAACGTGTCTGGGTCTGTATCCATGTGTACACGTTTTTGATTCTGAAAATGGCACATGAAAAAGAAAACAAAAATTAATTTAATGTAAAGGGTACAAAGGTAAAAATGTTTAACTAAAATTGTAACCGAAGACTTTGTTAGAACTAGTAAAAAAGGAGGACATAAACAATAATATTTTTGTTATTTTTTTTGGACTAATATTTTTGTTATTTAAACTCTTTTTTTTTGTAATTTCCTCAGGTAGGTGGTCCAATGGTCTTCCCCAACCTAACATGGAGTACAAAAATTGTAACTTGGATTGAGATTGGCCAAGATATTGAGTCGAATGGGCCTTTTGTTTTGCACATGAGAACTTAGCAATCTGTCATTTCGACTCAATATATTAGCCCCGATCATTACACAGGACTATACAACCCTGGTGACCCAAGTTTGAACATGTCATTTGAGGTCGAAACCTTTATGCACATCAACAAAATATTAGTCAGCAATATAGTATCACATCCTTTTCAGGTGCGGGACACGTATCCGCATGTGCACACGCCCTACAAGATACAAAATGCAATGCATTAGATTAGACGCAATTTTGAGACAGACAGCGATTATACAAACGATTTTTCCGCAACTCTCTTATTTTGCACCAAATAATTCAGACAAATTTTTAGTAGACTATAGTACATATTTCGGTGTTTCAAATTTTATATAGCTGCGTGCGTCTTAATCCATATTCATTTCAAGGTTTCTGAACGAAATTTATGAAGGTATGGAGTATGGACCTAGGTACCACTTAATTTCCCATTACGAAACACTATTTATTATACCCTACAAATATAATTCCTTCTTGACTCACTGCCAGATTTTTTTCCCTTCCCAAAGATAAGAATCATCTGGTGCGTAATTAAGGGATATCTTGATAATAAATGGTGTATTTTATTTGCAGACATGTTTTCTGGTTTAGTGATCATAAAATATATAGCAGGTAATTTTCTTTTTATTGGATAAACAAATATTATAGAAGGATTGATTTTTTTTTTAATGAGAACATATTATATAATAAATAAGTACAAAGTTCATCCTACCTCAGAAGAAAGATTGTCCAACAACATAATTTAATTATTATTTGGATTGAAAAAAAAAGTATCAAATACCAAACAACTTGTCATATATCAACTTACTAGGTTGTCAAAGAAAAATACCAATTACACTACAATATTCTGCATGTTTAGGGACGACGCGTGTCGTCGGTAAATACCGCGATTTCGTCGGTATCCGTGTTTACCGACGATATTTCGTCGCCAGAAATCTGTCGGTAATGACTCCTTATCGACGAAAAGTGTTGATTTCGTCCCTAATTACTCAGACGCTTAACGACAACGCGCGTCGACGGTAATAACTTAATTATTCTTTTTTTAATTCGGGGATTATTGATTTACTTTTCTTTTGCTTAGCGTCGAAACTTAGCGACGGAAATGTCGCCGCTAAGTATATAATATTTCTTTTTTTATCCAGCATTAATGATTAATTTTTCTTTTTTTTTTCGCATATAATATTAGCGATGACTTAGGTTGTCGCTAAGTTTTTTTTTTTTTTACTTTTTTTAATTATATTTTAAATAATTTTTAAAAAAATTTGTTTTGATTAATTTTTTTTAATATGAAATATAATGCAAATAAAATTCATAAACAAATAAAAATCCAAAAATTTATAGAATATACCATAATAAAATTAAATTCGAGTCAAACATAGAAATATAAAAGTCGAATCAAATTTAATATCCAATAATAAAAGTCAAAATAAACAAACCAACATAGAGTCAAAATACACACCAACCAACACCAAAAAAACAAACAACACTCACAGATTATTTAAATCCTCGTCTCCATCTAAATAACCCCTCTCTTCAATGGATGGGGCCTCGGGGAGGGGGGGGGGGGGGGGGGAGGGTGATAAGGGGAAGACCTTGGGTGCCTCTCATGCTATTCAACGCTTCGAGGAGCGTGTCCACTATGCTCGGCGGCTGAATCGCACAAGCTGTGAGGGGGGTCGATGTGGTGGCCGGATCTGGTATAGGGTCGAGGCCTTGAGCCGCGCGAAACTCGTTCATAACCTTCAGCATCGCCTGGAGTAGCCGCTCGTTCTGCCTAACCGAAGGGTCCTGTTGTGTAGAAGTCCGGGCTCTTTTTCGGACCAGACCAATGGTTGGCTGATGTCTCCCTAAATGTTCTAATTTTATGCCCTTGGGAGACATCATTTTTTATGTTTAATTGAATATTTTGATAAGACTTTTGAGCTAAAAATGCAATAATCCGGAATTCCTATTTTATTTCTAGTATTTTTGATTTATTAAACTTTTGCGCGTAATCTTGTGTATTTTAGTGAAAAGTTTGTAGGTTTTGAATATTAGCTAGGAATGGAATCCGAAAGAAGAGTCAAAGATCACGAGATGAAGTCAAGACTTGAAGATAAATCCCGAAGATATTATATTTAGAGCTGAATATCTGTTTTCCAGGCCATAGATTGCTGATTTCGAGGCACTTAAGAGCTGATTTAGCCGCTGACCTTTGAAGAGAAAACATTCCTTATCGAGTTACGGAAATTTAGCAACTGATTTCAGGTCAATCGGGGTTGTAACGAAGCGGGAAAAGCCGTTTTAGTGAAGGTGTATCAGCAGTTACGGGATTTTGGGCCAAGAGTGGAGTTGGGCTTTTCTAATTTTCATTTAAACCTTAAGTAAAACCCTAATCCGTTTTTACCACTATAAATAGGCCTTTAGACCTCATTATTCAGTACCTCTCATATTTTCTTCAATTTACAAATCCTTAGAGAGAGAGTCAAAGACCTCTCATTTTTATTCTTAAAATTAAAACATCCTTAGAAGAGAGCGTCCAGAGAAGAAGCAGAAACAAGGAAAAGAAGAAGCAAGAGCTGGAGACGGTCTATATCTCCGATTCTCAGCCAATTCAACTCCAAAATTAGGTTTCTCTGTATTCTATTTTATTCTGTAAAACATGATGAACCTATTTGTTTCTTTAGTTTTCTTTTTAATTATTATGAGCTAAACCTAATTAGTGCTTGAGAACGCATAATGGTTTAATCCCAATTTGATTTCATTCTATACATTTGAATTTGGAATATTTATTATTTAAATCAAATTGGGTAATTTGTATTTTTCTTTAATTTGCATTTTAATTACTATTATTGACGTAATTAACCAATGATAGGACTTAGTATCTAGGCTATTCCAATGAGTGGCGATTGGATCACCTTGACGGGGGGTTTAGGTACCGAACTAGTTAACGAATGTAGGTTAGAAATTATTTGACTCTGACGAGCTTAATTAAACCTATGGCCTATTGGGTAATTTACATTTAAACACTTGAGAGTGGACTATAATCACCCTGACGGGGTTTGTAGCACTTGAAAGTTGCTCCTTAGTCCACCCTGACGGGGGTAAGGAGAATATAGAATCCCGACCAATACAAATTTACCGATTTGTCCCTTAAACAATGTATGAAATGAATGATAGTTAGGAAAACCCTTGCGTCTCTCAAGTACTACCTGCTCATATTTGCGTTTACTTGCGTCTTAGCTTTTAGTTGCATTTTCCATTTAGTCTTTCATTACTTAGAATAATAAAAACAAACAAACAATCATTATATCTTTTACTTGCTTTCATAAGTGCAACCATTCATTAGTGGATAAGCATTGTAGTCAACCATCCCGTCCTTGGAACGAATCTGTTTTATCAACTATATTACTTGGGACAACCGTACACTTGCGGTTGTGGTTCGATTATTATTTGCATTTATTTAGAACACACAAAGGACCACCAAGTTTTTGGCGCCGCTGCCGGGGACGGTAGCGTGTGACCACGGTGTTTATCCTTTAGTGACAGTGCATTTATTTTTATTTTTTCCGTTTTACGCTTGTGTTTGTTTTGTTTTGTTTTTACAGGTGCTTTATTCAGGTAATGATCAAGAAATTTAATTAAAGATGTATAGAGGACATTACCCAGATCCCGATCCATATGACTATTGGGAAGACTCTTCGGGACAACAACAATGGGGTAGTAACTTCTACCAACAACCTTATCAATACCCGCAAGAGCAAGGATGGAACAATCAATGGATCGGGAATACTCAACAACAAACACCATATCACTATCAACAAGAGCAAGAATGGAACAACCAGTGGGTTGAAAACATTCAACAGACTCCACCTCACTATTATCAGCAAGATACACTACTAGAGAAAGTCAATCGCCTACTCGAGGAAGTCAAGGCGGGAGAGCCAGAACGTAAGAAAAGAGAAGAGGAATTCAAAGCCACCCATGCACTCATACAACAGAGCTTAGATGAAATGGCTGCCCGAAACAACCCTCCTAACTTAGTTGAAACTGGTAGTATGTCTTATGAAGATTCCACTCCCCCGAGGGATGGAAGAGATCAACTGGAAGAAGTAGTTGAGGAGGAGGTGTTGAAGGAAGATATTAGTGATAGTGATATGACCATCATGCCGGTTATAAATGTAGACCACCATGTGGTTGACAATTCTATTAGCATGGTGGAAGAAGGAGTAGCAACGAAAATCATAGAAATTAAAGCTGAGACCGCTATTCCTATGGTGCGTGCACATGATCAATATACTGAACGCGAACAAGAAGAAGAGGTGATCGAGATTAGTAAGATTCCACATCAAGAATATGATGAAGTAATAGTGGAAGATTGGGTTGAAAGCGAAGACGAATGTGAAGTGGTTGAGGTATCCACCGAAGAATTCAAAGTTAACAATACAATAGAAGTTGAACCTCAGCCACAAAAAGTTCACCAATCACTATCTCCACCACAAATCATCATTAGAGATAAAATATTGGAATCACCTCTATTACTAAAAATGATCAATAGGTGCTACGCAAGAAAGGTGCTACACCGCGAGAGCAAAGCGGCAAGGAGAAGCACCTACCCACCACACTTTAAAGAGGAACGCGAGATTAAAGAGAATGAAAATGAGCTTATACCGTTGAGGACGGTTATCTACTATCGTGTGGTGAAGAATACGTTTCGTCATGAAAGTAAAAAGGCGAAACGGAGATACTACCCTCCCCCTTTCAGAGATCGATTAAATAAAATTTTAAGGGGGGAGGTTCTTCAGCTTTTACATCAAGGAAGAGGCGAGTTTAAGCGGAGGAACACCGCAAGGGCCTCAATACCATCTTCATGGAAGGTAACGCGTCGAACTTAAAGACGTAATAAACAAAAGTGCTTCTTGGGAGACAACCCATGTTTTAAATTGCTTTCATGTCTTTTAAGTTCTTAGTGTAAATTAGAGTAATGGTCTTTTATTTAGTGTTATTTTTTTTAGAAATGAGAAAGGTTGGTGTTTTTGATGATTTCAGGGATAAAAAGGTCATGAGTTTGGGGTCGAAAAGGCGAAAATAGGAGAAAAATTTGTGGTGTTCCAGGGGCCAAACCGGGTCCCCGCATTTGCAAATGCGGGTACCCGGTTTCGAAAACTAAAAATTCTAACTTTCTGACCCAGCGTCTTGGGTACCGCGTTTTGCTGCGTCACCACTGCGTTTTGCTGCGTTTTGCTGCGTTTTGGACTCGCGCCATCGACGAAAATGCGGGTACCCGCATTTGCAAATGCGGGAACCCGGTTTCGAAGGGCAATTCTCTGACCCCGCGTTTTGAGGTAAAAAAAAAATTTATTTTTTCGCGTCGACACAGCGACGCGAAACTGGGGCCCCGCATTTGCAAATGCGGGTACCCGGTTTCATCTGTGACAGGGCCATTTGAAGCTTTTTAGCCCTAGATTTTTACCTCTTTCTTCAAACCAGCCTCCAAAAACACTCCCAAAACCCAGAATCTTCCGAACATCATCATCAACAACCACACAATCCTCAAATCTTACTCTCTTTCACCACAAAAACATGAAATCAACTCATCTCCCATCCAAAATACGATAAAATTCCCACTTTCCTCCGATTGTTCTTCATCCAATCTTCAACTTAAATCCAATTCCCTCTTCCCACACATCAATTAGCCTTTACCCATCTCATATTCCAACATAATCTTCAAGTCTTAAGCCTCAAAACATCAAAGTTCTAAGCCTTAGCTTCTCACTATTTGAAGTTTTGAGTTTGGGGTGGAAAGAGATGCCTATCAAAACCGTTTTCATGTATGCTTATCGAAGGAATTCTCCAAGAAACAGAAACGATTTTGGTGCTATTCAAGAACAAGCTATTGAGATTCCTATTTCACAAGACTGAAGAGGTTCAAATTAAGGCTAATCCGAAGAAGAGGAAAGTGATTGAGGAACCTAAAAGTGAGGAAGCACATGATCCGATGATGGGTTGGAATCGAAAATCAAGGTGTTGGAAGATAATCAGGATACGAGGTGCGCTATTTTGGGAAACGTTACAAACAAGTTGAACTTTATTTGTTCAATGCACAACTTCCGATGTCTAGACGCGAGATAAAGTTCAGGGACGCAACACCGACAACCAGCCTTGCGCTGGTTAAGATACGTTTTCTATCCCTTCTCATTTAGTGTAAATTATTTTATTGCTTTGAGTCTTTTCGAGTCGTGGGGACACGACTCATTTTTGAGTTTGGGGTGGGGTTCGTTGCCTCATCCCAGTTTTTTATGTGTTATTTGTTTTATTTGCTTTCAATAAAATAATTTTCGGAGTTGCGTTTGACTGTAGAAGATTTTAAATGTCCCTTTAAGCATACTTTTGATGAATCTATGATAGTAAATAGTGGACTTTAGGGATTGATATAAAACGCACTTACAATTGCATGCGAACATAGGTAATTGATAGGAAAAATTAATGAACAATGCAAATGAAGTAAGCTTGTACTCAAGGAATATGTTTGGTGTGTAGAACGTGAAATCCTAATTAGTAGAGAACCCACCTAGATATGAACTAAAGACAAGCTATGTACTTAGGAAAATGATAGGGGCAGTTCTTTGTTAGCCATTTGTGCCTTTTTAGCCGTCTATCCCTTGTATTAATGATTATCCGTCTTAGCCCACTTTGAGCCTTTAGCCTTTTCTTTGTAGCCACGATATAAGCCATTATCCCTTAGATTATTAGGCATGACCATATGACCCGCACTTGAATCACAATCCTGAGACATGTCTCGAGCTTGAGTTTGGGGTGGAGGGTCCACATTTGGGAAATTTCATTGGGTGGGAAATGATGTGTTTGTATTAAGGCACAAAATAAAGATGATATTATTATTTGTAACCCTTTGCCGGGATTTGAAAAAGAAAGAGAAAAGAAAAAAAATTATAAGAGACATGACCTTTCACATCAAAATGATGGTCATGGGTATCTTGTACAAAAAAAAAAGAAGAAAAGAAATGAAAAAGAAAATAAAAAGAAAGAAAGAATAAAATAAACCGGCAAAGTGGAATATTTTGAAAAATCATCTTAGTTTATATTGGGTTGACATTGGGGACGCAACATTAGCGCGTCAAATGGGTTGAGTGAGAACATTATATGAGTGTAAACTCAAGCTCGTGGACAGTTGTTGATGGTAAGTGAGGAGAGAGCCAAAAGCTCACTTCAAATTTACCAAATATACATACCACACCGTCCCTAAGCCTACGCTAAAACCGTAAAGTCCTCGTGATTCCTAGGTGCATGGTAAGTTAATAGGCTGTATACTAAGTGGAGCGTTCAAAGCGAGTAAGGATCGAGGACCACCCTATAGCCATCATACAGATATGAGTACAAGTGTAACCTTCTAGCATTGCAAAGATAATTTTATGATTGAAGTTATTTTTGTTTGATGTTGCATGATTAGTGTATGTATATGTTAGTTCTTAATGTTTGCTATATGAGATTTATCTTTAGCATTGCTTTAGGGTTTATTTGCTAGCTTCTATTTTCTCTTGCATCTACTTCATTCCCCTTGTTTTTAGTTTTGCTTTGTCGGGACGACAAAGGTTTGAGTTGGGGGTCTTGATGTCTCCCTAAATGTTCTAATTTTATGCCCTTGGGAGACATCATTTTTTAGGTTTAATTGAATATTTTGATAGACTTTTGAGCTAAAAATGCAATAATCCGGAATTCCTATTTTATTTCTAGTATTTTTGATTTATTAAACTTTTGCGCGTAATCTTGTGTATTTTAGTGAAAAGTTTGTAGGTTTTGAATATTAGCTAGGAATGGAATCTGAAAGAAGAGTCAAAGATCACGAGATGAAGTCAAGACTTGAAGATAAATCCCGAAGATATTATATTTAGAGCTGAAAATCTGTTTTCCAGGCCATAGATTGCTGATTTCGAGGCACTTAAGAGCTGATTTAGCCGCTGACCTTTGAAGAGAAAACATTCCTTATCGAGTTACGGAAATTTAGCAACTGATTTCAGGTCAATCGGGGTTGTAACGAAGCGGGAAAAGCCGTTTTAGTGAAGGTGTATCAGCAGTTACGGGATTTTGGGCCAAGAGTGGAGTTGGGCTTTTCTAATTTTCATTTAAACCTTAAGTAAAACCCTAATCCGTTTTTACCACTATAAATAGGCCTTTAGACCTCATTATTCAGTACCTCTCATATTTTCTTCAATTTACAAATCCTTAGAGAGAGAGTCAAAGACCTCTCATTTTTATTCTTAAAATTAAAACATCCTTAGAAGAGAGCGTCCAGAGAAGAAGCAGAAACAAGGAAAAGAAGAAGCAAGAGCTGGAGACGGTCTATATCTCCGATTCTCAGCCAATTCAACTCCAAAATTAGGTTTCTCTGTATTCTATTTTATTCTGTAAAACATGATGAACCTATTTGTTTCTTTAGTTTTCTTTTTAATTATTATGAGCTAAACCTAATTAGTGCTTGAGAACGCATAATGGTTTAATCCCAATTTGATTTCATTCTATACATTTGAATTTGGAATATTTATTATTTAAATCAAATTGGGTAATTCGTATTTTTCTTTAATTTGCATTTTAATTACTATTATTGACGTAATTAACCAATGATAGGACTTAGTATCTAGGCTATTCCAATGAGTGGCGATTGGATCACCTTGACGGGGGGTTTAGGTACCGAACTAGTTAACGAATGTAGGTTAGAAATTATTTGACTCTGACGAGCTTAATTAAACCTATGGCCTATTGGGTAATTTACATTTAAACACTTGAGAGTGGACTATAATCACCCTGACGGGGTTTGTAGCACTTGAAAGTTGCTCCTTAGTCCACCCTGACGGGGGTAAGGAGAATATAGAATCCCGACCAATACAAATTTACCGATTTGTCCCTTAAACAATGTATGAAATGAATGATAGTTAGGAAAACCCTTGCGTCTCTCAAGTACTACCTGCTCATATTTGCGTTTACTTGCGTCTTAGCTTTTAGTTGCATTTTCCATTTAGTCTTTCATTACTTAGAATAATAAAAACAAACAAACAATCATTATATCTTTTACTTGCTTTCATAAGTGCAACCATTCATTAGTGGATAAGCATTGTAGTCAACCATCCCGTCCTTGGAACGAATCTGTTTTATCAACTATATTACTTGGGACAACCGTACACTTGCGGTTGTGGTTCGATTATTATTTGCATTTATTTAGAACACACAAAGGACCACCATTGGCACCCAATATTTCGTCTTCGGTGGGGCAATGACCTCCATTATAGTCTCCAACATGGCATCGATTTGTTCCTGCACAGAAACATCAGCAGCCTCGGATCCGGCCTCGACAACACTCTTTTTCAACTTCTCTCGATAAACACCCTGTAATTAGATTTCAATTTAAAAACAAATTAGAATAATAAAAAAGTAAAGTTAAAAATAGATATTTAATTTAAATCAATTATAAAAAAAACTTACGCTAGCTCTTTGTAAACGCTCGTCATGCCAGTAGCCGCATCGTAAGAAAGGTGATCGAAGTAGTCACTTAAAGGTGGAAGCTCCATCTCCTCCTGGGTTTGCTCGTCGAAAAAAGTCAACGGCTCCTTAGTCACGGTCTTCAGCTTCCCCTATACAATAACAAATAATAATTTATTAAATATTAATAAAATAATAAATTATACTTTTATTATTAGAAATTATACATCTATAATAACTTCCCGAGTCTGGGATAAGTTCCTTGACCCCGTCTTACTCGGAACTGTCTGCAACTCTCGATTTTTTTATTTATCTCCGCCTGATTCTGTTACAATTTTATTTCAGAAAATTAATAAATAAAGACTTATAAAATATTATTTTAGATAAGAAAAAGTTAAACTTTGTACCTGAACATTCTCGTTATCCCACATCTTTCTCGCTCGTGCCCAAACCTCCGGAAGAACATATGGGGGTGTAGTATTCGTGTTGTAGTAGTCGACCTTTAGATCCGACTTCCATCGCCTGTAGCTCGTAGATTGCATCGTGTTCAATCTCTTCACAATCTCACCCCAATCCGCTCGTCGCCTCCACTCTTCCACGTCAAAAAACTCTTACAGACGTACAAAAATAGCACCTTTAGCAGGGTCGGGGACTTCTGCCCATGTTTTGTAGCATGGAGGCACCGATTCTCGAACTGCGGACCCCACCACTTGGGACACGTGTTTGCCGTACTCACCCACAAAGTTCCAAGTGTCATCGATAACATAAGACTAAACAAGTATGGGCCACCCAACCTTTTCTTTCGTGGCTTGGGCCGATTTTAAAGACGTGACGCCTCAGAGGCGTTTTTTTTAGGAGATGTTAAATTGATAATATTTATTAATTATTTACTTATATGAATTGAAATTATATCACTTGAAATTGTTTGAGTATTTTTTATTATCCGATGGTTGGTTACAGTTGGCTAAAGGACGGCTCGGACACCTAGGAGGATCGCGACTATACTCTTTCAACTTTTTCAAATACCTTTTAAATGGATACATCCATCGTATTTGAACCGGGCTCCCTAGCAATGCTTCATCGTATAAGTGTATCACTAAGTGGATCATTATATCAAAAACTGCGGGAGGTAAGATCATTTCTAGTTTGCACATCACTTCAACAACACCCGCCTTACCGGCTTCCAACTCTTTCCTACTTAGATTCTTGTTATAAACGACTCTAAACACGTTAGCTAACCTAATAATCGCATCGCTAATAGGTTTATCCTCTATAAGACTGGGGAGACAACAAACAAAAAGATACTGCATCATAACGTGACAATCATGCGATTTCATTCCAATAATCTACCCCATATCAACTTGAACATTATTCCTAAGACTAGACGCGAAACCATCGAGAAACCTCTATGCCTGTAACCACTCAAGAAAGAAATTTCGCTTATCCGTTGACAACGTATACTTTCCTCGCTTTAGTATCGCTTTACCTCCTCTTGATGTCAACCACAACTCTTTCCTGATGTTCATATCCTGGAGATCCATTCGTGCCTTCGCGTTATCTTTGTTTATTTTCCCCATCAAGTCTTATAACTGTACCAAGCAAGCTGTCACACACATTCTTCTCGCAATGCATTACATTGATGTCATGTTTTAACAAATTTTTCGACCAATACGGTAAACGATAAAAAACACTCTTTTTTTTTCCAGTTGGACTTGCAAGGACCTGTTTTCTTCGTCGCCTTGCCCCCAAAATCCTTGTGTTTACCCGGTAACGCAATAGGCAACCCATTCAACTGTGTCTGAATATTGGCCGTACTATGTTTCCTAGGTGGGCCCCTATGATCAGCAACCGGGTACAAAACTCTGTCTTTTCTAAATCGACGCCTGATAGGTAACCAACGTCTATGATCAAAATAAACCACACCTTTTTTCACCTTCAATGACGGAGTAGAATCCATGCATTCTAGGCAAGCCATGTAACCTTGACCCGACCATCCTCAAGTGTATGACCGAGCAGGGTAATCATTGGTCGTGGACAACAAACAAACCTTCATAGTAAACTCTTTCTTTGTATGGGCATCATACGTGGGGATCCCTGTTTCCCACAACATGTCCAACTCATCTATAACAGGGCGGAGAAAGACATCCATGTCCTTTCCGGGTGAGCGGGGACACGGAATAAACAAACAAAGCTGAAATATGGTTTCCTTCACGCATACCCATGGTGGCAAGTTATAGACGGTCAATATGACAGGACACATGCTATACGAGTTGTTCTGCATAGAAAACAGACAAAAACCATCGATAACCAGGCCCAAATACACATTACGAGGTTCACTGATAAACTCTGGATGTAACTCTGCATATCGTTTTCAGCTATCACCGTCAATTGGATGACGTAACACATCTGGATCAGTACTCTTTCCGGTATGGTGCCATATCATGTCTTCAGCGGTGTGCTTTGAAGCGTATAGTCGCTGCAATCTTGGGGCAATTGAAAAGTAACAGAGCTTCTTATGCGGTACTTTATGACCCTTCTTTGGGTCCTATCTCGATTCACTGCAAACTGGACACTTGTCGAGGTCTTCGTTCTCTTTGTAAAAAATGGCGCAATCGTTCAAACAGACATCGATAGTAATATACCCCATACCCAAACTTTTCAACTTCTTGTGCATGCTTCATAAGAATTGGGCAAATTGTGAGGTATTGGCAAAATACGACCAACCAAGTCCAATAGCTCGGTGAATGATGTTTAAGTCCACTTATTCTTTACTTTTACGTGCATAAGCTTCGCAATGAAATTTAAGGAACTCATCGCTGTACAACTAGGATATAATTCTGTCTCCAAGTCGTCGAACAATGTTTCGAAACTACTCCGACTTGGAAGTTGTGCGTCTCTCATCTCGGTATCACCTACATGTCCACCAACATCATAAATGTGTCTCAAATCGTCACAAACATCATGCATTTCATTTTCTATATTTGGCATAGGAATTGCTTCGGGAGTTACCAACTGCTCACCGTGTTTTGTCCAAACCTGATATGTATGCTTAAACTCGTCCTTTAGAAAATGGCCCCTAACCGTTTGGGGTGGGTAATGGACAGTAATTATTACAATTAGTACACATGCAAGACATGTAACCAGTTATAGCCATCTTATTTCTTAGCAAATTCGATAAAAGCCAAAGGCCCAAAAATATATTTTTTCCGTAAAATAATCCTTCGTAATGATCCAACTCTTATCCATTACCGAAGCCATCTTTTAGCAACAATAAGATACAACTAAGCAACTACATTCATATGAAAATAAAATAAATAATTATTACAACCCAAATAATAAAATGAATAAAAATTACAACCAATGAATAAAATACTAAAAATTACAAACCGAATGAATGAATAAAAATTACAAACCCATTGAATGAATAAATATTACAAACCATTAAATGAATAAAATTACAACACAATAAATAGATAAACAATTTCATATAATTAATTAAACAACTTAAAATATATGAGCAAAAAATATAAATAAAACAAACATGCATAATTTACAACATAATAATAAACAAGTCAATAAAAAAAAATTATTTATGAACCTAATCATATCTTATAACAACTAGTTTAATCCAAAAAATAAAAAATTTAAAAAATATGAAATTTATTGAAAATACCTTGAATTGGTTGGAGAAATTGAAGATTGATGATCATGTCCCACCTTCAAAATGTATTACTTCACCTATTCAAATCATATAGAAAGAATAAAACACAATTAGAAACCAAAAGAATATATATATATATATATATATATATATATATATATATATATATATATATATATATATATATATATATATATATATATATATATATATATTTTCATGAAATTACCTTCAATTGTGTGATGAAATGTGATATTGATAATGCCCCACCTTGATTATTAACCCGGGAATGGTTCAAGATGATTGAAGAATCAATTAGAAATAAAAAAACTGAGTTGTGTTTTTGAGAGAAAACCGGAGAAATTTTTTGGGTGTTTTTGGGTGTTTTGGGAGTTGAAAAACCTGTTGTCTTCATTAAATAGGGTTTTTAGTTACCGACGACCCGCGTTTCGTCGGTATATTCAAACGAGTCGTCGGTATTATAATTTAAATAGCGACGAATCACATCGTCGCAGATATAGCAACGACACTTTGAACGGCAAAAAGAAATCAAAATAAAAAATATATTACCGACGACATTTTAGATCATTACGGGAGAATTTGTGTCGTCGCTTTTTTCCGACAACGTTTTTGTCGTCGGTAAACAAAACTCGTCGGTAAGTTTAAAAACTTACCGACGAAACGCGGATCGCCGGTAAAATTTCGTCCCTAAAGACACTGTTTCTAGTAGTGTTACTAAACAACTTTTCATATAACAACTATTAAGAAACCCACTTATGAGTTTGGTTACAACTTCTCCTTAATTAGTAGGATTACACAATTTAACAGAACCATAAATACATTTATTATTATTACAAATTATTTTTGTTTCTAATGAGAATGTTGTTCTACAACTATTAAGCAACCCACTTATGAGTTTGGTTACAACTTCTCCTTAATTAGTAGGATTACACAATTTAACAGAATCATAAATACATTTATTATTATTATAAATTATTTTTGTTTCTAATGAGAATGTTGTTCTTCAAAACATTCACAAGGAATTTTGAATCATTCTCTATTATGAGTTTGTTGAAACCTAACTCTTCTGCCATTTTGCAAACTTGTAATATTTCTTTTGCTTCGACTTCCAAAACACTTGATACTTCATAAAAAGAGGACTAGTTTTTGACAAAACATCCATTAGAATCTCTTATAATACACACATAAGTAATATATTTTTCAAAAAAAGCTGCATCATAGTTAATTTTAGGATTAATCTCAAAAAACCCTTCATACTAGTTTTTATTCTTCCTCACCACAACCGTCATTTACTATCTCATAAAAGACACCATACATTTTCTTTTTTCCTTTTTTACCCTTTTTGACCACCGCCTCCGTCGACCTTCTTTATATCTTCTAACATGTTCCGTACTTCTAAATCATTTGATACCGCACTCTTGCGAAACAAGCTTTTGATAAAGAGATTGTTGAGTTGGACACTCTTGCGAAAGAGTAATACAAGGAGATCACTTTGATTATGCAGATTGTTCGTGATAACCTTACTTTATGGACTTCTGATATGTAAGAGGATTGAGATGAAATTAAGGAAGCTGCAAAGCCTTGATGACCAATAGTTAAAGAGAATCTGCCCTTTGAATTATTTATGTGTTTCTCCTTAGCTTTTTTTCATTAGGAGAATTTGCATTTAATAGTATACCAATCTTATTATGTGTTTGTCCTCTAAAGTTTGTGCTTTTTTATGGACCGATCTTGAATGGTAATGTTATGTCATTTAGTTTTCAAAAAAAAAAAAATATTAATCAAATCAACTTAAACATATAAGAGGTTGGGTAAATGATGAATTAATTACCTTTGATTAGTAGTAATAGTAGTAGTAAGAATTACAAAACAAAAATGCAGCAAAAAAAAAAGAACAATTTGTGTTTTGAAAAAATTCCCAACACCTAGATTCTGAGTTTTTTTGGGAATTTCCCAAAACTCATACTGTTTTTCTTTTTTGCTTCATTTTTGCATTGTTGATATATTTTAGTTTTTTTTTCGTGTTTGTGAAATAACAAACAATAAGTATGTATCATAAATATGATATATACAACATGTTTGTGAGTTTACTGTTGATTTGAAGAACGATTTGAGTTTTGTGAAAATTCCCATAACTCAACTGTTCTTCTTTCTTCCCATAATTCAATTTTTTAAGTTCTGAGAATTTTCCCGAAACTCAAATTGTCATTTTTTTTAAAAAAGACTTCTTTTTCAGATGCATTATCGTTTTGAACTAACATTATAGTTTTTGCATAACTCGATTTTCCGAGTTTTGGGATTTTTCTTCCCATAACTCAACTTTTTTGAGCTTTGAGAATTTTCCCGAAACTTAACTTGTTGAGTTTTGGGAATTTTCCCGAAACTTAACTTTTTGAGTTTTGGGAATATCCCCTAATTCAATCTGTCTTTTTTTTTTTAAATTCTTTGTTAGATGTATATCATTTCAGTGTTTTGTAATTAAAATAATTAATGACTCGTTTCTTATGATATTTTTGTACAATTTCTTGATGTATTAATTTAAGTTATATTGTTGTCGTCAACTGGAAACAAACTCAAGATCTGTTAGGAGGGTAAAAAAGACCGTGTATTTTACAGGATAGTACACAAGACTACAATGATTTATTGAGTATTAACCCATTTTATACTTATTAATAAGTTGTTTTCCCCATTTCATACTGTAACCTGAATTAAGGTCCATGTCCTAGTAAAAAGGATAACATATACTATCCCCAATGTTGTTGTTTTAAGTTTCAATCCCGCTAATTCCGTGAATTATAAATTCCAAGTATGTGTTCTCATCATTAAGGTTTTTAGTATTAGCAAGTTCTTTCCATAAAACATTAAATCTTTCAAGTCAGGTTAATGTATTTGGGACTTTTTTATTAAAATTAAACACATTTATGCCTTTTCATATAATCCACAAGATAATACTTAGATATTCCATCATCATATCACGTTTTATACTTTGTACTGAGATGATCCTTTATAGCTAGGAGCCAAGAATCAAGCTTGTTTGTAGTGTAATTTTCAGTACTGAGGTTTAAGAAGGATGCAAACCACATAGACTTAGCCCAAGGGCATGCAAAAAGGAGGTGTTTAACACTTTATTCACCCCCATGACATAGCTTACAAATAAGAGATTTATTGCATTCTCAGCCATGTATGTTCTCCTCCATAGGGCGTATGTTATCCATAGCTTTCCAAAGGAAGTTTCTGATTCTAGGTGCACACTTAAGACCTCAAATAAGTTTATGTACTTTACTATTATCCCTTTAAAGGTATTCGGGTTGTATATATTTTTACTAATGGCCTCACTTTCAACACTACTTTTCATTTCAAAATAAGTCGTTTTTACTATATAATTCCAATGTTCTGCATAATTCCAAAAAACATAGTCCTGACATTTAAAATGTGGAATTTTTATTAAATCAAAATTCTTCACCTCATTTTCATTGAATTCTTTGCTAAGTAAATTTATATTCCAAGTTTTTCTATCACAATTAATTAGCTGACTATATGTGATTAAATTTGCATCACTTGGTTTTTTGATTTCCCTAAAGTTAGAAATCCAGTGGTGTTTATGTAAGAAAATATGTTTCCCATCTCCCACTTTCCGTCTCAGGTTGGGAAGAAAACTATCCCTTAGTTGAATTAATCTTTTATAACCCCATTAGGGATTATGACCCATTTTAGCTTTTAAGAAGGTATTAAGTGGGAAATATTTTCCCTTTAGGAGTTTATAAAATAAAGAGTCTTCATTGTTATTTAGTAAAAATAGAATCACTCGAATTCTTGATGATAATGGTCTTTGGGAGGAAGTTCCTAGTGTGATCAAGGACATGTTCAACAGTCCTTACAAAACATCTATAATGAACAATTATCGATGAGCAATTTCTCAGCTAGAGAGCATATTCCTTGTAAGGTCATACATTCCATGAATTTGGAGCTTCTCCAACCTCTGACTCTTGAAGAAGTTAGAGGAGTTATCTTTCAATTAGAGGGGGAAAGTCATGTGAACCGGGTGGTATATAAGAACTTTTCTATAAAAAATCCTGGCATATCATTAAATTTTACCTTCTTGACATGGTTAAAGGTTTATTTGGTGGAACCTTTGATATTTGGTCTCTTAACAAAACGACCATCACTCTTGTACCTAAAGGTGACATTCAAGAAAAGGTTAAATATTTTGGCCTATTTTGTGTGCAAATTTTGGCTACGAGATCATCTCTTCAGTTTTGGCAGTAAGGTTGAAACAACTTCTAGAGGACATTGTTTCTGACCCAGTTGACTTTTGTGAAAGATCGAGCCATCCAAGACAACATTATCCTCGCACATGAAGTCACCTTTTTCTTTTATAATAGATCAAATTATAAAAAAACATTATGCGACAATCAAGTTAGATATGAAAAAAGCATATGAACATGTACATGGGACTTCTTGGTAGAAGTACTACGTAATTTTTCGAGATTTGGATTAGATGGATTCTCAATTGTGTGTCGTTAGTAAAGTATCAGTTGGAATTCAATGGATAGATCACTGATACCATCACTCCTTCCAATGGTATTAGACAAGGAAACTCGCTCTTACCATTTTTTGTATCATTACCGAAGCTCTTGTTGGTCTAATTAACTTTAATGCGTGAAGGAAACATTAATGGAATTAAATTGGCTAGGGGATGCCCAAAACTCTCACATCTTCTCTTTGCAGATGACTCATTTCTTATCTCACTCAAGTAGGAAAAAATTTTGGCCTTTAAGAGGGTGATTGAAAGTTACTGTTTAGACTCTAGTCAAAAAGCAAAAGTCATCTATAAAAAATACTTGAGAGATCGGGGGACCTTGACGATGGAGGCGAATGGGTATGCATTCCCCGCTATCACAAAGTTCCTGAATAAGAAAAGATAATCGTTCCATACATAATACAAAATTATAAGGAGAGAGAGAGAGTCTCCCTTACGAATTCCTCGATGTGGTGTAAAAGGTTCGAGCTACTCTCTCTTCCAAAGAACTCGCGTCTTGTTTGTGGCCATTTCTGACATAATAAGCTTAACCCAAGAGGTCAGAAATCCAAAGAAAGATATAGTGTCTTCGATAAATCTCAAACTCAACTTGTCGTAAGATTTAGCCAGATCAATCTTGCTTACCATTATGCCTTTTTCTGTAGAAAGTTTCTGCATACGATGATCTATCTCTTGTACCAGGACCACATTATCATCTGGTGAGTGTCCCGGAAGAAAACTACTTTGGTTCGGTCCAATCCTATCCGCGAGTAACGGTCTAATCTGATTCATCATAGCCTTCATAATAAACTTGACATGTACATTAATCAGGCTAATTGGACGGAGTTGACCCACTTTTTCCGGATCCAGAATCTTCGAGATTAAATGAATTAAAGTCCCATTCAGCTTTTGTGATATTTCTCTCTCCCGAATCGAGTCTCTAACCATTCTACAAATATCCAACACTACCGTATCCCATCATTTCTGATAAAACGAAGCTGAAATTCCATCAATACATGGATCCTTATTTGGATTTGATTGAAAAACAGCTGTCCTAATCTCATCATCCGTAAATTGTTTCCCCAAGAGATCCTTCTCCCAAGCCTCTAAATTACTACCGCGGGGTAAAGCAAATGGAACCACGAATTTCATCTGTTCAGAATATAATTCGACAAAATAACTTCGAAGTAGAAATCCCAGCTCTGCGTCCTCCTCAATCCAAGTCCCATTCGAATCTCTAAGTCGCTGTATCTGAGACATGTTTCTCTTCTTGATTGTAGACAGATGATAAAATCTCGTATTCCGGTTACCCGAACGAATCCAATTCTCTTTTGAGCGTTTGAACCAGAAATCTCCTCCTCTTCAAGAACGCTAAGATAATCTTGCCTAAGCCTCTTACCCAATCTAAACAATGAAGGATTATACGATTTCTGTAGTGATATTTGTATCCCCTAAGTCTTGCCAATAAAATTTTAGTTTTCTTATTAATGTCCCCAAAACTGAATATTTCCACTCCAAAAGTTGCTCTTTTATTTCTGTTAATGAATCCCATAATTCTGAACCATTCGTTTTCCACTTTCCTTGAATAAAATCTTTGAAGTTTTTGTGTAATCACCACTCAGCCTCAAACCAAAATTTCCTAGGAGGCTGCATCTGGTCCGGAGGCTCTAGTTGAATCAGAATGGGTGCATGGTCAGAATGTCTTCGATCCAAATGGGTCACCTTTGAATACAAGAAGAGCGACATGAGATATGTATTTCCATAAGCTCTATCAAGCCTTCTGATTATTCTTTGTCATGTATTCCATGAATCACACCATGTAAACCTCGGACCCCCGAAACCTAAATTGATTAAGTCACAACTATGGCGCCACTCTTCACATTTCTCCATCCTCCTAGTAAATCCTGGTTCGCCACCTTCTTATCTACTTCCTTTCCCACTTGATTAAAGTCTCCGGCTATCAACCATGGTTTGTCGATATTGATAAAAACATAATGAAGTGCATCCCATAATGGTTCCCTATCGGATGCTTTTGGACACGTGTAGACAGCGGAAAAAACCCATGTTTTGCAATTAAGTTTATATACCTCGATGTTTATTACTTTCTTACCCGCCGATAAAACACGAACCCCAATATCCGAATCATCCCACATGAGCCAGATATCACCTTTGAAGTTACTTGCTTCTACTCTTGTCGAATTTGCTTTACCTAACCTTCGAACAATATATTTTGCTTTATCCCCACTGGCTCTTGGTTCCACTACAACTCTTAACTAGACTCGATGGTTGTCACATCATATCCCTAACTACTATTTGAAAATTATCTGCCACTGCTCCATGACAATTCCAGACTAATATATTAAGGGGTTAGAGAAGACCTCCCCAACTACCCGAGTTCCTATATTGTGTACACATAAAAAAATATTAGTATAAAGGACAGGCTGTTTAGGAGGATACCTGGTCCGTCTCAATGACTTCCTCCGGAATTAATTCCATTTGCTCGTCCTCGTCCATTTCCCCAAGTTGCGTTTCAGTACTATGGACAGTTCTAAATCGCTCGATTTTGAATTTCCAGTACCAACTGTAAACGACCTCCTATTAGTACCATCACAGTCGAAATTTCGTAGCCCACCACCATCAAAAGCAGCTGCATTCTCAAGCCCCGCTCCAGCGCACGCAATTCCAGGCGCGTCTCGCGAGGTTGTCACCCATCCAGCCACCTCCTGTGCTAGCCACACTCGGATATTTTTATATAAATTATAGGTTTAGTCCCTGCACAATTCTCTCCCTCAGCGTATCCAGTAACATGTTTTGGCCCATTTTCTACTTTATCATTAATTGCAAGGTTGGTCCCTGCAATTTTTCCTTCCCCTTTATTAATTAAAGTTTGTGGATCCGCCCCTTGTTGCTCATGTAATTGCACCATTTTACTTTTATAAAATCTGAAATTCCCACTTGAAGTCAGCCCACTATCGCCCTTCTGTACTTCATTACCACTTCTCACCATCTTCTCATTATTAGTCATTGTCCTTTGCTCACTTGTACCTCCAATAACTACTCTTATACTCGACTCACTCACATCCAACCCCCCTGTCCCAACTATTTTTATTTTTATTTTTATTCCTTCCTGAACTTCCATTCACTGTTCGCCTCTCATCTCGTTTGTTCGTCGCAGCGCTCTCGATCTCCGGTATTGAGGTGAGTTGTCTCGTACTTTCAAAACCAGGAGCCATCAAGATTTCATGGCCCCCACCCGAATGAGTATCATTTGTTCCACTCGCCCCCGTATTATTTAAGTTCTTATCTTTCCCACCTGTATTATTATTTCTCCTACTCCTCTCTATCTGTCCTAAGTTAAATTCAGGAGTAAAATCCTTCCCATCTTCTAACAACAACACCTCAAACCTCGAACCTAACTCCTTACTTGAGACCCCTTGGTAACCATTCAATTGGTGATGTTTTTATTATTAACGCGACCATTTCTCTTGTCTGTCATCCATTACTTGTTCCATTCGTTCCCGAGTTAGGCGGAGTCTGATGTTGCGTATTCACCCCACACTTTTTCTTTTGATGACCGAATTTTCCACACTCGAAACAAACCAAATGTAGACCATCATACTCAACCAAACAAGTCTCTCCTCCAATGTGATTTTAGGTATAAGCGCTTTACCTAAATCTAATTCCACAACGAGTCTTGCATAATTACCTTTTTTCCGTGCTTTGGTAAGGGGGTCGATCCGAACCGTTCTACCAACTAAATTACCCATCTTACGGAGAATACGTGCCGTATAATTTTGCATTCCTACATTCGAGATCTTAATCCATGTTGTAGCAGTAGTAATCAAATCTGTATGCGGCTTAAACTTTGGTGTTCATTCTCTTACTACCAAGTAGTGATCGAAGATCATCCATGGCCCCCCAGCCAATGCAAACTCACATTCTTCTTTTATTCTAAATTTCACCATAAAATACCCATAGCCTACATCCACAAGCTCAATCATCCCCTTAGGCTTCCAAATTTGTTGCAATTGAGACGCTAAATACCCAAAGCTTACTTTATACCCTAAAAATCTAACCACAACTGTATTATTCCATAATTGAATCACTTCAATAATTTCCTCTCTGGAACTTAACACTTGGGGGATTTCACATTTATCAATTAATATATCCTTGATTGATTCGAAAAAAATAATTGTTTAGCCCACTCATCTTATTTGTTTTAGTTTCCTCTTTATCAGTAATAGGAGGTATAATTGAATTCTTACCCGTTAAAGCGATGTACCAACCCGAGTTTTTCCTTGGCGGTATGTTTGATGTCGGCCCTCCAGATTGATTTGTAACGGCGGAGGCTGTGCCACATCAATCTTAGTTGATTCCTAGACTGTTGCTGTGGCCGAGCCCTTTTATTGTTCTGTTCCATAGCCTGTTCCAATGGCAGAAAAGTCACCACATTGCAGGTCACTTCACACGAATCTATCACCATTAGGTCCGAAGACATCCACTTCCAGGCGGTAATGGATCGGCCACATCCACCCTTTCCGACGGATTTTCCATCATTGGATTGAAGGGAGCAGAAGACTGATCGATAACGACTAGTTTTTCAAAAACCTTAGAGAGAGAAATTTTTGTCTTATTTTTTCTCTTTGCAACGATATTTGGTCTGTATAAGCTAATAACTCATAATTAATTAAATAATATTATAATCTATATTATAATTTTTATATATTATAAAAAATAAAAATATAATCTTTATCATAATATAAGAATCTATAGTGTATTTACGGAAAATAAAACATAATTGCATCATTACCTTAAAATTCTCGTGCAATAACCCATTGAGTTAGTTTAATTGGTCACCGTCTTTCTACTTACTCTCTTCTTAAACAATGTGGAATGTTTCAACTAGTTAGTGTCTTACAATTTTTTCAACACTTAAAGAGTGTGAAATGAGAAGGGTATAAAATTAAAGTAATGATTTATACCACCCATGACATGGCATGAATTGGTTGGTTAATAGTCGTTAATCAATTTATTTTCTTGATTTGATTAAACATTTACTTCCAATTAATTCACGCCACGTCATGGGTGGTAATTGGGTGGTATGAATTTAGGTGATATATATCATTACTCAAAGTTTAAATCTCTTCCTTAAACATGTATAAACTAGTTCTAATTTACTTGAAAATATATATATAAAGACGTGTATATTATTTGTAAGATTAATTGAGGTGTATATAAACTGATCTGAACCAACCATGTATAAAAATAATCCTGTGTATCCTCATCATTCAAACAAATTCTTTTGCCCCAAACGAGTGTTGGACTATACTGTTTTGAATTATTTTGAAGTATAATTACTTTATTGTTGCGTCCAAAAAAAAAAAAAAAATTACTTTATTGTTTGAGTTAATAATATTCGATGCTTACTTAGCAAATAGAGGAATATGGACCTTAAAATTTCCCCAAAAAATTTACAAAGTGAATATAGTATAGTATTTGAGGAAATAAAAGAGTAAGAATGGCGAATAAATAATCAGGTCCCACGTGTCAATTGGTAACCCTCATAGTCATAGGCCATAAGTTTTACCTTCATCCAACACCACAACTTGAACAATTTGACCTACTTTAATTATTCAATTAAGAATATTATTTGTAATATTTATTTTTTGGCGGAATTCTCGAGTTCTACTTTTACTCTTATTTCTAGGAATAAGAATCTTGCAGCTGACTGGGTTGCTAAACAACAGCTTTTAAGCAGTTTGTTTGGTGACTAGGATGTGTGTATCCCTCCCCAGTTAGTATCTATCCTTTATGGTGACATGGACCCGATAAAGATAGGGTAAAGTTGTAACCTCTTTTTTTTTATCTATCAATATATTATGCTTTGAAAAAAAAAAAAAACAATTTGACCTAACTCCAGTAGTCGTTAGTGAATGTAATAATTAATTATGTCAAAGTTGACAATTGTTGAATGTCCATTATTAAAGTGGACATACATAGATCGAGGCAAGACATGGCTGGTTCTTAGTTCTGGTGGACAACATTTAACAATGCCAAGTCAGGGGTTTGTTTGGAAATTTGTTAAGATTTTTGTAGACATGTATATATTGCAATATCATGTTGGCAAGCATTGAAGCACTCGGAATTTAAACTGAAGCATTGTAATATCCAGGGGTGAAATAGGGAATGTCTTAGAATGCAAAGCATAAAAAATTGCAGCCTATGGTCCATAAAAAAATGAAACACTCAAGATTTTGAAGGTTTGTCTACTTGGAAGGAGCTACAATGACAAACTTTTTATTATAGAGAACAACTTCAAAACTTGTCCAAAAAAAAGAAAAAACAACTTCAAAAGTATATAATGAACCTTCTAGCGAATACTTTGAACATTCACAATCTCGTAATTTGTAATATTATACATAGTATTTAGTTTATTAAAACAATGTTATCCTATTTTCACATTTGTAGGGATAGAAAGAAATTTAGCTGTTGATTATTTGCCCAAGAACATGTTTTTGGGCAATATACATGGAGATTTCTTAAATTCTTACCCTACCTAATTAGTTAGAATATATTAGAAACGACGTCTTCTCCTCCAGTATAGGCTTAAGAGGGTGTTTGTTTACACTTAATTAGATCTTTAGTTCATTAAAACACTTGGATCAATAAAACTATTTGTTTTTCCTGACCAATTCAGACCTGAAAGATCTTAACTGACTGTTTCATTAAGAATTAAAACTACGTTTGATCCTTTCAGACTCTGCTTGTTAACAAAATAAGTTCTATTTAGCCGTTATTCAGCATTCAGTATTTATCACTTTAAAAAAATCAATCGACACCTAAGTGTATTAGACTTTATTATAAATGAAAGTATTTAGAAAAAAAAGACAATTACTGTAAGGAAAACGTAATACAAATGGTTTTGTCCTGGTACACTACACATTCCATATCTGTCAAACTAAGGCGGAGAAACATACAACTACAAAGAAAGCGTGATAATTAAACATGGAAATCAACATACAAATTGGTATGAACAAGAACACTAAATTAGAAAATATAATAAAAAATAACGACATAGTACATATTAATGTCGAGAATTAGAGAAATAAATATGAGAAATTGACTTTTCTATAGAATAAAACGATGATACTAAAGTGAATTACATAGCAATAATATACTAGGACTAAACTTGGAGAGCATGCCGTCCACAATAACTATGATAAATAATCTCTCCAACTAAGATAATAACAAATCTAATATATATTTACATATATAATCTAACACCCCTTCAAGTTCTAGGTGGCAAGAACGAGACTAGCTTAATTTTAGAAATCAAATCCATAAGACAACCTGGAGGGTGAGCTTTGGTGAAGATATCAACTATTTTGTCAGCGGAAGATGTGTACTGAAGTCTCGTTGTACCCTAAGCAACATGCTGAAGAATGATTGACAATCACAATTAATATCAACAGTACGCTCATGAAAGATATCATTATGTGCAATTTGGATAACACTTTGATTATCACAATGAAGAATCATGCCTGAAGACTAAGGAGCACCCAAATCTGAAAGGAGTTAGCAAAACCATATCACCTCTCGAGGAGCGTCACCAAGTGCACGATATTCGGCTTTGGTACTAGAACAAGCTACAACTATTTACTCTTTACTTTTGCATGAGAGATGAGACTCGCCTAATTGAAGGCATATACCCAATTTTGAACGACAATCAATGAGATCACCATCCCAGTTTGCATCTGAATACCCATGTAAAATGAGTGAGGCGCTCGCAGAGAAAAATAAACTGTGAAATAAGGTTCCCTTCACATAGCGCAAAGACGAATGATGACTGCATAATGAGTGGAGCGATGAGAAGTAATAAACTAACTAACCAAGTGAATAACATAAGCAAGATAAGGCCAAGTGACTGAGAGATATATAAGACTACCAACCAAGTGACAATATAAAGATGAATCCTCAAGGGGAGTACCATCCCTCGGTGTAAGTCGTAAACTAAGATCAAGAGGAGTAGACGATGTCTTACTATCAGTGAGTCCATCACAAGCAATAAGATCTGATGAGTACTTAGAAGAAACCTCATTGCCAATGAAATAATCGAGAATTCCAATATCCTTCATCTCAAAGTGTTGACCAAGTAATTATTTTAAGATTAGAAATTCCCTTTGAGTCATCACATGTAATAACCATTTCATCTACATATAGTAATAACAAGATCATACCAGCGGAAGAGCAATGAAAGAATAGAGCAGAGTCACGATCACTTGATATAAATACAAAATCGCCAATTATAGAACTAAATTTAGAGAACCAGACATGAGGGGATTTCTTAAGTCCATATAGAGCACAACAAAGTTTACTCACCTTGTGAGGAGGATGATGATAACCTGGAGGAGGTTTCATAGCCACTTCTTTTGTAAGATCACCGTTAAGAAATGCATTCTTAACATCCGTTTGAAATAATTTCATTGACGGATAACCTAAAAAACAGTAAGGCTACGAGCAAATGTGAGACGAGCAAATGGGGCGACTATCTCTTCATAGTAGATTTCATATTCTTGAGTAAACCCTTTTGCGAAAAGATGAACTTTATATCACTTGATCAAGACATCAGACCATGTTTTGAGCTTGTTAACCCATTTGCCTCACATAACACCTTTTCTTGGTGGAAGATCAACCAAATTCCACGTATGTTTGTCTTATAAGGCATACAATTCTTTTTTTTCCGTACGAGGGTTCCGGGCTTACACCCGACTAGTCCCACGGGAGATATGACTGCCTCCCCTACCATACCTCCAGGCAAGTCAGAACTAGGTTGCCCATGTTATGGGGAGAGTTTCTAACCTTGGAAACTTTCCAAACATTAATAACTTTCTTCCACCTGCGGGATTCAAACCCTATACCTCTCACTTGAGAGTAAGAGCTCTAGCCAGATGAGCTAGCTCACCTGGTTAAGGCATACAATTCTTTTGTCATAGCTTTTTCCATAAATTGTTAGAACTAGTTTCACGGTAACATTAAGGCTCATTGAGAGATAGAATAGTATAAAAACAATGATATCACAAAACTATGCGAGAATTACTTGAGCAGGATGGTGATTTGGAGACTCAAAATCGGGTACATAATCTTCAACTAGAGAAAATGACTTAGGATGGGCCAGATCAACAGAGGACCTTCGAATCACTATGATGGGAGACGTGGGAGATCTTGGATCTGAATTTGAATATATGTCACTATCATCACTAGGGAATAAATCAATGGCCGGGTTTATGAATAAACGTAAAGATGGGAAATGAGGAAGTGAGAATGATGATAAGGATGGAAACATTATATTTTCATATAAAATCACATGAAGTGATATACGTAGACATTTTGAGAGTTTATCCAAACACCTATAACCTTTATGTTCAACCACATACCTATAAAACATCATAGATGAGCTTGAGTTTCAAGTTTAGTACGTTCATAAGGAGGAACCATGACAAAACAAGCACAGCCAAAGACACAAAAGAGGTCATATATAGGTGGATTACCAGGTAGACGTTCATATGGGGTAGTATTATCAATAATGAGAGAGGGTAAACGATTTATGACATACCTGGTTGTGAGTGGAGCTTCCCTCCAAAAATGTTCCGAGCATGAGGTAGAAATGAGAAATGTGCGAGGGATGTCAAGGTTGTGTCGGTGTTTATGCTCAGCTCGTCCATTATGTTGAGATGTGTATGTGCAATATTGATGTGAGATAGTTCCATGTTGACGAAGAAGAGAGGTAAAGGTAGACGACTTATACTCATTGCATTATCTGTACAACAAATCTTGATACAATGTGACAATTTAGTGTAAATCATGGCAGTTAATTCTGAATATATTTGAAAGACATCTGACCGGTTTTTCATAAGGTATATTCATGTGAATCTAGAGTAGTCATCAACAAAAATCACAAAGTAACAAGATCCCCCCATGGTTGGTGTGGGAGAGGGACCCAAAATATCATAGTGGATTAAGCCAAAATAGGCAGATGATATGGATTCACTCTTACTAAAGGTTAAGGCTTGTTGTTTATGTAGTTGACACGATATACAATTGATCTATCCAATAGGGACTTAACCTAGTGAACTTCGAGACTAATAGTTGAAGTTTACCAAATGTAGCGTGCCCCGATCTAGATTGCCAAACTTGAAGAGGTGATGAGACCGGTGATGGGATTGATGGAATAGCTAGAGCATCAATATGAGCTGGGGGATGGAGTCTGGCAAGCTCAAAAAGTCGTCTTACTTTGCGGCCTGTCCCAACAATTTGTCTAGTTTTAGGATCATGCACACAACAACCAGAACTAGAGATAGTGACAGTTAGGCCAAAGGTCACATAATTTACCCACATAAATAAGATTTAATGAGAGGTTCGGAACAATATAAGCATTGGAAAATGAAGCACTATAAGTAGAAATCGACCCAGTATAACTTATTGACATAGGTGTAACATCAACAATATAAATGGGGGGAGCATGTGGTATAGTGTTTGCATTAGTAAACAATTTAGAATATGATGCCATATGATTTGAATAATCAGAATCGAAGAACCAAGAATTCTTACCATATTTTATGGAATTTATAAGCAAATGAGTGTGAGAAGATTGAGTCATGAGTTTTTTAAGCATACTTTGAATACCACCAATTGATATGGAGGAAATAGTTGATAATGGTAGAATTTTCCGTATTGCTTACATGATTTGACACGAACGGTTGACCCTTGAATTTGTTGATATCGAAAAAATACAGGCAATTATTGAGATAATGACCTGGTCAAGTTATATTACAAAATTTGCAAATACGAGTAGGACAGTTCAAGATATCATAACAATCTTTATGACAATACTTGCAATATTGTTATGGAAATGGGTGAGATACAATAGAATTCATCGTTTTTCTACAAGTATGTGTGCAAAATAAGCTTGCCGAAAAAGAATGTGAGGTAATGGATAGCGGAAACGGATTAGGGGATTGAAAAACCTCAAGAAGGGTAAAGTCCAAAAATCTCGTTAAGTAATATTGAACTCAACAATGACGTGGAAGTCAACCCTGATGACCGAATGGCGCTGACATGGAGACATTGTAGCTGGTAGAAGGTGCGACGACATGGCACTTTTTTTTTGTTTTTTTGCTTCCAAAAACTTTGCAACAACACCGGATGTTCGAACGGCGTGTAGGGGAGCGTGTAAAGTTGGATGACAGTGATTTATATACCGATAAGTCCGGCTCAAAAAGAGTTTTGCTTTGATATATTTCTTTTACTATATTTGGCGATCTAATGAAGGAGTTAAAAATAAATCGAGATTCGATTTTTTTCGATAAACATTTTTTTGAACAACTATTTTAGCGATTTCCATGGTGGATGATGATACGATAATAGTGGCACAAGTTATAACAATGTTAGCTCTGATAGCATGTAGTGAATTAGAGAATACAATATGGAAATTGTGTTTTGTATAAAATGAAAGGATGTCACTAAAGTGAATTACTTCACAATATTAATACTAGGACTAAACTTGGAGAACAAGCAGTCCACAATAACTACAACAAATAATTTCTCTAACTAAGGTAATAATAAGTTTAATATATATTTAAATATATAATCTAACATTCAATAAACTAACAAATAATTGAAAAGGACTATCATAAATACTTTATTTTCAGACTTAGAAGGTAGGATATATTTTGGTTTTATAATTTGGTTAAAAAAGTATTCGAAGTAATTAGTGTTAGAAAAGTCGATAAAAAATAAATGCAAGATTACTAAATAGATCGATAAAGGTTAGTAATGATACCTCTCATCTTGATTCTTTTAGAAAGTTTTCTAAGATTTTGTTCTTCCAACATTCAACTATAGATGACGTATTTTTTCTTTGTTTTGAATGAATGATTTTAGGGATCAAAACACTAGTTTATATAGCCACGTTACCATCAAGTTTTTGATGACAGTAGATTAGGTGTTACAACCTTTCATTTGCAAATGGTTAAAATAAAAGTGTTATAACTTTTTATTTGCATAGGATCAATGGAAAGATTAATTAAGATAAAAATAATGGATAAATAAATGTTGGATCATGAAAAAGCAAATATCAAGAGTTATATTTTATTTGTTAAATTAAAATAAAGGTTTATATTCTCCCACTTGATCCAAACATTATACTTAATATCTTATTTTACTCATAACATAAATATATGAATCATGGCGGCAAGTCCTCCAATAATGAGCGAATAGTATCTTCCGTGTATCATAATATATTTATCTCTTAAATTTATTATTTATGTCATAACTATACTTAATGAATAAACCATGTTTATTCTTGGTCCTAACTAAATGATTTTCTCAAATGAAATTAACTTGCACAATGTATATGATAAAATATCACAATAGATAATAATTTTATTAATGATAGCTTCATACAAATAAACACTACATGATGAGACCAAACCTCATATCCACTACATGATCTATGCATGTCAATGGTGGCATGCCTTTAGTCAAAAGTGAAGCGATCATTAGTTCCGTACTAATGTGTTCAGTGACCACTTTTTTATCTTTAACACGTTCCCTTATGGATAAATATTTAATGTCGATGTGCTTACTTTGACTTTAAATTTTATTGTTTTTCACCATAAAAAAGTTTTTGAATTATTGCAAAATATTCTTAATGGTCTAGAGATAGAATCCATAATTCTAAATCCACATTCAAAACCCTTAAACCATACACCTTGTGAAATAGCCTCAAAACAAGAGACGAACTCAGCTTCCATAGTAATAGTTTTTGTCATAGTCTGCTTGACACTCCTCCATGACACAACTCCATTGACAATCATAAAAAAATATATGTTGATGTTGACTTGCGTGAATCAACACAACCGGCAAAAACAGAATCTAAGAATTTGACCACCTCTAAATTGTTTGTTCCCCCTATACATTAGCATATACTCCTTGGTTCCTTGGAGATATCTCATTACTTTCTTTGTAGCTTATCATTTGGAAATACCTGGGTTACTCTGATATCTACCAAACATTCCAACTACAAATGCAATATCAAGTCTTGTGCAAACCCGAGCATATACAAACATCTGATAGCAGAAGCATATGGAATGTTTTTATATGTTCGCTCTCTAAATCATTTTTTGGGGTTTGGTTCAAATTGAATTTATCACCATTAACTTTGAAAGCAACACTTGGTGAACAATCCCTCATCCAAAATCTCTCTAAAACTTGATTAATATACGCTTCTTGAGACATACCCAAGACACCTTTAAATCTGTATCCATGAATCTTAATGCTAATGATATAAGATGTCTCACCCATATCTTTCATGTCAAATTTTTATGAGAGAAACTGTTTCACCTCATGAAAAACACACCCTTATCATTAGTTACAAGCAAAATATCATCCACATATAAAACAAGAAAACAATTTTTGCACCCATTAATCTTTTGGTATATACATTTATCCCGGGGTTTTTAACAAATTTAAATGATGAAACTACTCCATGAAGTTTAGATTACCATTGATGGGAAGCTTGTTATATGGATTGCTTAAGCTTACAAACTCACCATTACTAGAGATAAAACCTTCAGGTTGTTTTATATAAACCTCTTCCTCTAGATCTCCATTAAGAAATGTCGGATTCACATCTATTTGGTGCAACTTAAGATCAAAATGTGCAACTAATTCTATAATATTCATAAGGAATCATTATTAGATACATGAGAAAAAGTCTATGTGTAATCAATTCCTGCTTTCTGAGTAAATACCTTAGCAACAAGTCTGCCTTTGTATATCTCGATATTGCCTAATGAGACTTTCTTGGTTTTAAAGACCCATTTACACGGGATGGCTTAGACCCATTAGACAATTCCAAAAGTTCCTAGACAACATTGTTCTTCATGGAATTCAATTCCTCTTTCATCGCATTATACCATAAATTTGATTATTTTCATCTTATGGCTTGTGAAAAGGTGGAAAGATAAGTTGCGACTCCAAAATTATAGTTAGATCTTGAAGATATACTACATAATCACTAGAAATTGTAGATTCTTAAATTTGGTAGACCTTCTTAATATTGCATCATCATTATCTATATGAGGTTCAACATGTTTTTCATAAATACTAGGTATATGATGAACAAATCGATCTATCAAAATATCATCAACAACTTGTGGTTCTTTAGTAATCAACATTCAACACTAGGTTTTACTTGAGGGTGTTATGAATAACAACCAGTCTATCACTTGAAGTGGAAGGTTGATTTTTTGAATAATTAATATCAAAAACTACATTTTAGATTTGATCGCTCTCACTGATCAAGTCATATTCAAGAAACTTTGCATTTCTTGATTCCACAAATCTAGTGTTAGGAGATGGACAATAAAATTTGTAACCTTTAGACCGCTCAACATATCCAATGAAATGTTCGCGGATGGTCCTTGGGTCTAGTTTTTTCTCTTGTGGATTATAAATCATAACTTTAGATGGGCATTCCCGTACGCCTATATGTTTCAAACTCGGTTTACAACATTTCCATAATACAAATGGTGTCTTTGAGTCAACCTTGGTTGGAACTCGATTTAATATATACACGGTTATTTTTAAAGTTTCAATCCACAAGGTTTTAGGAAGATTGGAGTTGCTAAGTATACTTCGTACCATATCCAATAATGTTTGGTTTCTCCTTTCTGCTACACCATTATGATCCGGTGAACTAGGCATGGTGTATAGGGCGATAATCCTATGTTCTTGAAGAAGCTACACAAATGGACCACGTTCCTATCCATCTTCGGTATATCTACAATAATATTCACCACCTCTATTTGATTTCCCAATCTTTATATGTTTTTTACATTGTTTCTCTACTTTAGCCTTAACAAATTTAATGACATATAATGCTTCGCTCTTTCTATGAAGCATGTAGAGAAACATATAACGTGAGTAATCATCAGTTGAGGTTATAAAATATATATGATCATGCATATCCTTGTATGGATAACATATATCAACATGTATGATTTCTAATAAATATGAACTTATATTATCACCTTTATTTGACTTGTTGGTCTGCTTTCCTTTAATGCAATCCATACATGTCCTAAAGTTAGTAAAATCTAGAGTACTACGTACTTACCTTTTACCAACCTTTTGATTCTTTCAATAGAGATATGCCCTAATCTTCGGTGCCATAGAGTTGAGGAATCCTCTTTTACATTACATAATGTCTCCATATTTGTGATATATTAATCTAGTTTTAATACATCCTTTTAGGTGTATTTCGTTAATTGTTAGGGGATTTTCCCCGTTATTAAATAATTTCTTAATTCATGCCTTGATTTGGAGATTTATTATTTTTGTAGCAGTTTTGGTATAATTTGTGTGTTATTGTGAAGCTCTTAAGTAAAAGGAAATAATTAGAGGCCAAAAAAATGTCAAGGAGTTAAGTAAATAAGATCCAAGGTGAAATCTAGAGAAAAAAGGAAACAAAGTTGAAGTAGAAAAGGAAAAGCTGCCAAATAAATCTGCCATGCTGAAAAGTCGTCTAATGTTTTAAAAACTAGAGAAAATCTATTACGAATCTGGAGGAGATATTTTATGAGCAGATAGATCTTTGAATTTCGATCGTTTCCATATAAAGTGCGCAAAAATACGATAAGTAACGAAGGATATATGACCAAATCATTTGCAGTGTTTATCATGTCCTATATTTTAGAAAACGCAATTGAATTGGAAAAGGACTCCAATAACTTGCCTTGCACTCCAAGATTCGACCTAGGGTCAGCTAACACCTATAAATACACCTACTTATCATTTTAAACATGTCCCTGCTTATTATTAGTCCATAGTATCAAGTAGCAACATCAGGAAAAGCAAGTTGACGGGTATGTATCTATCTTTTAGTTTATTTCTTTCTAGTATGAACTAATTCTCCCATAGCTTGGGTTTTTCACATGTATAATCTTTGAATTCCATTTCTTTATATTATGTTATTTGGGATTAACCTTTAAACTGATTAAGGTTTTTATCAGTTTCATATATTTGTTTTATGTTCTTTGATTTATTGGTCATAGTTCTTGCTAGTGCATGAGTATAGGATTACCCTATTAATAGTAGTTGGATGGTCACCCGAAAGGGGTGTTCAGCTATTGAAACACCACATAAAATTCTAGTGTGCGGTAGTGATCCTGACGAGCTTAACTAGATAGTCATTAGGGTTTGCGATTAATCACAGATCATTGCGCAGGGTCCCCTTACCCAAGTCCCCTGGTAATTTTTAGGTTGCCACCTAAGTCCACCCAGAGGTGGGTTAGGAGGAATATAGAATCCTGACTACTCGTCTCGAAGAGTTTTAATCACCCTTATAACTGGAATATAGATTTACATGAATAAGTGCATACTAGCAAAACTAAGCTATATCTTTCATCTCCATTCTATTTAGTTTTAATATTTTCTTTAGTACTTATTAGTTATCTTTCCAATTATCTATCTCTTTTATTTGTCTTTTAGTTTAGCAGTTAATCTCTACTAGGCTCTCTTCTCTAAACACGATTCCAAGCTAACAGGCTTAATCCGTGCGAATGAATCTTACTTATCAACTAAAGTTGCAAACGATCTGTGATATTTGTAGTGAGTTTTCGTGGTTGGTAAGGGTGTGAACCCTTATCTTTATTTATCATTATTTTATCACACCTTTGCCACCACCATTACACCTCTTTGTACCAATTTTGACATGAAAAGTATTATTAGTAGCATTGTTTTATAAATTAACATAATAAAGACCTTCAGACAAAATACCGTTCTAAACACATTCAAATTTATTGGAGATACTGAAAAATGTCTCCGAAAATGTAAAAGAATAGCCCAAAGGTACAATTTGAAAACAAAAATCAAGTTTCTAAACTTGGAACATAACAAGTCATTTTTAATTTTAAAACATAACCACTACTTAAATATGAATAACATGTTCCAACGGCTTCCATATGCAAATCCATCTTATTTCTGGACAAGATGCACCGCTCACTGCCCAGTGTTTTCCTTAGGTTTTACATACCCTGTAAAGAGTTAGAATCATGGATTGAAGAACCAGAATCAATGCAACAGGTGTTATTATTATCATTAACAATATTACATTCATAACAAACAAACAAGGTAGGGTTACCTTTATCCTGAAGCCATTTTTGGAATTTCGCACATTTCTTATTCACATGTCCTTTCTCCTTAGTGAAAAACACTTAAATTATTTCTTAATATCAATTTGAGGTGTTATTTTTCCTTTCCACTTCTGATTGTTCTTTGGTTTGCCTTTTCCTTGTGTAGCAATCATTGCACTCTTACCTTGTTTCATTAGCAACCTTTGTTCCTCTTGAAACACACATGGTCATAAATTCATTAATCAATAATTTATCTTTTTGTGTGTTATAGGAGATTTTGAAGAGTCCATATTGAGTTTGAAGGGCGTTCAAAATATAATGCAACAAGAAAAGACTTAGACATATCCATCTCCAGATTTTTAAGTTGACTCGCAATATCCCTCATTTGCATGATGTGACCATGCACACCTCTAAAACTTGTGAGCCTAAGTGAATAGTGATTTATTATTTGGGTGTTTGCTAAAGCCCCATCTTAAGTGACAAACTGGTCATCAATGACTTTACGTAAACTTTGGACATTATCATGATGATTTACTAGAACCACGACTACTTGCTGCCATATTTGTCTTAGGTATCATTTGTTTTTATAAGTGATAAGTATTTAATCATAGATAAACATTTAAAAATTGAACTTATTATGGTAAGAGACAGTGTCTGAATGATTTAGTCTTGGTTTAAAATCTTATTGCAGCAAACAAGTTAAGAGCCATTTAGATCTAAATTGGTCAGAAAAAATAATGTCTTATTAATCCAGTGTCTTAATGAACCAGATTAAGATATTACTAAGTACAAACAATCACCCACTTAACTAACATCACACTGAGAAGATTGGATCTCTCCCATTTTTCATAAAGTATGATATCTACTGGAGTGCTTTTGTCTATAAAAGCAGGTGCTTCACTTTTTCTAATACCATCGTCTATGTCCATCCACCCTAAGTGAAGGAGAAATCTTTCCTTACATGATTTATATAATTATCCTCATTAAGTTCGAGAATGTCGTTACAAATATTAGAAAAATTAACAGGTTGTGATGTTGCAATGAACGATTACATGCTTATTAATAAACAGAGTATTAACAAATATCACGTTTACCAATGCAAATCATGATCTAACAAAATAAAATACATCCAAGACATGAAAATTGCATGTGGGTTAAATTTTTAATACAATAAGATTTATCACCAGATGATAGAATATATAAAATTATTTTATCGTTACTATATGATAAAACTATCAAATCGTTATTAAGTCATAAGCCATGTGGGCAAATTACGAATAATTTGATATTTTGTCCTACTTAATTGTTTAAATATAAATATAATCATGTGGGATAAAACTATTATATTAAATAAATAATTAAAATTTATGTTTAATTTTATTATGTGATGTTATGCCATAGTATATATTTCTATCTAACTAAAATGTTATGGTTATTCATTAATCAAATAAATATGTATATCACTTAGACACTCTAACATATCATGCTAAAAGAATTATGAGTATATAGAACTATATAACAAAAGAAATGAACCATATATTTCATTTAGATTTTTATGTACCTAATTATACTCATAAAATAAATAAAATACATAAGGCATGAAAATAAAATAAAAATACATGTAAGCCAAAGAAAGCTTATAGAAATATCCAAAAGAACAGTAATCACAAACCAATACAAAAATATCCCATATGTCATACTAGATTCTGATCATCTTCAACTTTAAGATGAGTTAGATTCAACACAAGGAGTCATGTTTTACAAAAATAACCATAACTTCTACTTTATAATTCAGATTTGGATGATTCAAAAGTTATTTTTCTTAAAATTAAATTATTCATAATTCTTTAAGGTTATTTTACTAAATAAAAATTTTCAAAAACTATTTTGGCTAAATTATTTCGGCCATGAACACTATAAAACATATAAAAGTTTAAATAATGTCAAAGTGGAGGCATACTTTCAGATCTGATACCAAATGTTAGAAAAATTAATCATAAATTAAAGAGTAATTACTAAATAGATTGAAAAAGGTTAGTAATGATACCTCCGAGCATTGATGTCTTTATAATCTTTTCCTAAAGTTTTGTTCTTCCAAACTCTCAAATATTCAACTATAGATGATGCGTATATATATATATATATATATATATATATATAGCCAAACACTAATATATATAGCCAAACTTCTATCAAATTTTTAATGGCAATGAATTAGGTGTTACAACTTTCATTTACAAATGGTTAAAATAAGAGTGTTAAAGTTGTTCATTAGCATATAAATAATGTAAAATATAATTAAAATAAAAATAATGTATAAATAAATGTTGGATCATAAAAAGCCAAAAGTCAAAAGTTATATTCTATTTGTTAAGAGTAAATACATCAAATACCCCCTAAACTTTGCATGTTTTGAAGTCTACCCAATACTAGATTTTTTGGGACGGGATTCCCCTTAAACTTCATTTTCGGGACTCCTTGCCCCTTTTTAACGGATTTCGTCCATTTTGGCCGTTAAGTGTCATGTGCAGGTCATGTGGTCAATTTTTTTTTAATTAAAAATTTATTTTTCTGAATTACTTAATTAAGTCCTTTTTTTAACAAGGGCGAAATTAGTATTTCCACATCTTCTTCTTCAAATCTTCTTCTCCAAATCTTCGTCCATGATTAAAGTTTGAATCTTCAAATCTTCATATTAACCCAGAAATTAAAACAATATGAATCAGCAAATATGGTAAATGTATGACAATCTGAAAAAACTCGACAATCAAACATCTCAGTTAAAAGACGAGTAAATCATGCCATATCAAGTTTGTCATACATAGACAATAAACATAATAAGGAATATAAACAAAGATAAAACAAAATAATATATTCATTGAGGATATCAGCATATTCAGTGCACTCGAATGACTCGACGAGATTTCCAATTAATTAACAAATATACATCATGATTAATGAAAATGGAAAATTTAAAGTATATTTGCCAGATTCATAAAGAAAAGCATTGCCAGATTCATAAAGATAAGCATATTTACTTTCAGAACAAAAAGAATTCTTTTTCCATCAAAAGGTTTTATTAGCAAAACACTACATAATAAATGCACATTTAAACCAAAAAAGGGGCAGTTGTATAAGAAATTCACTTGAAATATATCAGCAACACTCTTTTGTTTGTTACCCAATCCAAATCCGGGCAATCCAATCAGTCCACTGCCTCTCCATCTTAATTGATATCATCAAAGGATGAATAAGAAGATGAAATTGAAGAATAAAAGAAGAGGGGAAAGATGTTACCGATTTTGTTCAAGGAACAAAGAGAAGATCTAAAGCAGAACAAAAAAGAACCATTCAGTTTCAATATGACCGAATATACCCTATCTTTGTTTAGCCGCCGAAAAGAAGGGTTTTTTAGAAGTTGTGGATATGAAGTAAAGACTCTTAGGGTTATGTAATTTTGATTGGGATCTGAAGCAGAACAAAGAAGAACCACTCAGTTTCATTATGACCAAATGCTTTCAAGATAATAAAATGATGTCAGCAAATAATGGTTTTTGGTGAGATCGAAGTAAAAAATGGTTTTAATGAAAGGGGAAGAGGGTGACCTTAGTCGAGGACTTGTTTTAAGGGAACACACTTTAAGGCTATCGAGTGGCTTAGGGTATTAGAAAAAAAGGAATATTAAACCAGATTCCTTGTCACTTATAATTCGTCGATCCAAGGTTTGTGCAATTTTTTTCAGTGGGAAGAGGTTAATATGTTATTGACTGAGATGTTTGATTGTCGAGCTTTTCCAGATTGTCATACATTCACTATATTTATTGATTCATATTGGTTAATTTCTGTTTTTTTTTAAATATGAAGATTTGAAGATTCAAGCTTTGATCATGGAGAAGAAGCTTTGGAGTAGAATCTTTGATGAAGAAGATGTGAACATACCAATTTTGCCCTGGTTAAAAAAGGGTTTAATTAAGTAATTCAGAAAAATAATTTTTTAATTAAAAAAAATTGACCACATGACCTGCACGTGACACTTAACGGTCAAAATGGACGGAATCAGTTAAAAAGGGGCAACGAGTCACGAAAATGAAGTTTAAGGGACATCCAGTCCCAAAAAACTAATAGGGGGTAAACTGTCAAAACATGCAAAGTTTAGGTGGTATTGGATGTATTTACTTAATTGTTAATTAAAATAAAGGCTTATAATTAAATTATCCAACAAAAAAAAGTAATTAAGATTATAAATTATATAACTTTGACCATTGTTTTCATTATATTTGACACGTCTAAACAGGGGCGGATTTAGAATATATTTTTTGAGGGACGAAAAATTAACGAGATCCGGGACGGTAGTCCCGATTTTTTTTGGATAAATTCAGACTTGGGAGACAAAATTTAAACTCGGCTGAAGGGGGAGAGGGGGGGTAGGAAGGGGCGCGGAATTCTATTTTATTTACAAAAATCCACTAAAATTATTTTTATAAATATTTTATCACCGTGTTCGAGAAGAAGGGGAGAAAGGGGGGCCTTCCTCGTCCACCTCCAGATCCGCCCATGCATCTAAATCCCTGTTATATATATATATATATATATATATATATATATATATATATATATATATATATATATGTGTGTGTGTGTGTTTAATTTTTTTATTGTATATATAATGATCGGGCTTTAGATGCACAATTCTATTAGTGAACATGATCCAATAAAAAATATGAAAGGATTTCAACTGTTTCATCAACAAAAAAATTCCTTTTTTTCCATACATCTGAGACCTTAAAAGGTCAGTAAATCCTATCTAAGACTTACTAAACTCCCAAAAGAATGCACAAAATATTTCTAGGGGTAGTCTATCCATATTTGTCCTTTGTGAGAAACTTCCGTATTCCATCTGGGAGGTCGCCATAGTAAAACCGTATCGCCTCTCCAGCACCTATTTCCGCAATAAAGTCCGCACAATTATTAGCTTCCCTATAGATATGGACAAGCTCAAAAACTGTGTTATTCATAAGGATTTCTCTACATTCCAAGAGTAGTATGTCTAGCTAATCCCCATTGTTCCCACCGCCCTTCATTAGCGTGTGTAACGCAAGCGAATCGGTTTCGATTACTACTCTCTCATGACTTCTTTCGATCGCCAAGGTTAACCCGAAATGAAGCGCAATTAACTCCGCTTGGAAAGCCAAACATGACACAACTGGACTGCGAATCGTCCCAAATACTCACCCTCCTTGTCTCTGAGTAAACCACCAACACCCCCCTTGGAGGACCCTTGATTTTGACTTCCATCTATGTTAAGTTTAAACCCAAGATCGGGCTTGACCCACTTTACTAATGTGCTATTTGCGGATACGAATATACCACCATCGATTTTCTTCCCCCACGCACGAATATAATTTATTGCAGCGTTTTCGACTCTATACTGCATCGCAATCATTGACTTACCACCTCCCGGACCATTGAATATATGGTCAATTCTGTCCATCCATATCTCTTAACAAATGGCCAAAGCAATGATCTTATTCTCTAGCCTATGCGACACTGTTTTGCAGCTAAGGAGCCGCTTCCACCATACGAGTTCTGCTACAGAAAATTGTTGTCCGGTCCCTAAAAAATTTCTTTGTGTATTCACCAAAGTCTTATAAGCATTATTATATTATTTACGTTTTTTTTTTTAAATTTTAACCTTATTTTTTAATTGTATCACTGAACTGAAAGATAAATAAATAAATAAATAAATATATTATTTTTAAATAATAGATTAAATATGTAAACTAAATAAATGGACACCGTAAATATAATACATTAATTTACTAAAAAAATTGATTCCAATAATATTATGACAAATAAAAAATGCATCTAATATCGAACGCCATTAAAAAAATATGATTAAAACTGAACACAATTGAAAAATGTTCACTGAGATTTTACCTCTTACATATTTGTGTTTTTTTTCTTTCTTTTTTGGTTACATAGGTGATTTAGGTTAGTTTGAACGTATTCGACTAATCATATAAAAATATACATGTCTCCCTATATATATTTTTATGGTTTATCAGGATTAGATTACTCATGTTTAGGGAGGGGTTCGAGTCTTATATCTCTTATTTTATCAAATAAAGATATACATGTCTCTCTCTATATATATTCTTTATGGTAAATCAAAACTAGATTGCCCATGTTTGGGGAAAGGTTCGAGTCTTATATCTCTTACTTTATACCTGTTAGAAAGAGGATTCGAACTATGGACCTCCAATTTTAAGTGTTGAAAAAATAACAAAACTCTAACCAGTTAAACAACCCAACTGATTCCCTTACAAATTTGTTTCTCGAATATAATGATCGTATTGCACTCTATGCAGGTTTATATCCAATGCAATGAAAAGATAAAATAATTAAAATGATTTTCACACCTTTACTATCACGATTGTAACGTCCATTGACAACCTCAACTATGCCTGGATAATTAGATTTTACTATATAGATAAGTCTGTTCTTATCACTCCTAGGTTTGTTGATCAATCATGGACCCCATGAATCTTATCAGCTTCAGCAGCTGCCAGCGCTCATAAGGTAGAAAACTGAGCTGTTCTCGTTTACCAAAAAATCTACAAGTTCTCGTCAAAGATTGCACATCTAAAAAGAATCCAATGCAATAACAAATTCAATTGCTCACTTAATGCATTATATAGACTTCAAACATACACAAAATAATATCATTTAGGTTTCACATGTATACCAATTACCAAGTATCTTGAATGGATATGGCCCTCGAGCTATAAATGCATGAAAAATTATTTTTCTCTGTTTTATTTGTTAAACACAAGGCTAAGTATTAAGATGATAAATTACTATCGTTACGATACTAAACAAATTCAGTTAAGTCGATTAGTCGAGTATAGATGTATAACTTAGAGTCTTTTTTATTTTAATATAAATTAAAATAAATAATTTCAGAAAAAATATTTTTAAAAAAGTACAAAAACAGCATATAGGCGCACTTTAGAGATAGCCTCTGCCTTGATTTGTTTAAATGCCAAAAATTAATTGATTATCTTAAATAAGTAGAGACGTTCCTGGAATGAGCGTCTTTTTCACTAAATCATCCAAGTTAGAAGACGCTCCTCTGAGTGGCGCCTTTCGCAGATTAAAAACATTCGATAAGTCATTATCAAACCCAACCGAAAACAAAACACTCCTCCGCTCCTTTGTGAAACTGCTTCATTCCATCTACTCCGATTGCCACCACCATTGTTTGAATTATATTTTGGTCTTTTAATTCAAGATAAATTCTGCCCCTTTTTTATCTAGTAAAAACTTATATATAAAAATGTTAATTTTCAACCATTAAACTTAGCATAAATGTTTTATTTGCACTATTGGCGGTGATTTTTAATTATGAAGTAATAATTTTGTGTTAGGTTTTAATAATGTTTAACTATAAAATGATGATTTTGTATTGCTGATAATTTCTAACTATAAATAGATGATTTTGTATTAAGGTTTAGGATTTAAATGTTAATAGTGCACTATTGGTTTCTTAAAATTAAATTGTATTATTGGTTCTTTAAATTAAATTATTGTACTATTGATCTGTTTAATTAAATTATTGCATGATTGATTTTTTTAAATGTGTAATAATAATTATATAACTTATTTAGATAATATTGTACTTTTGGTACCTTAAATTGACAAAATTGCACTATTGATCTCTTTAATTTTACATTATTGCACCTATGGTCTCTTAAATTTATTCTATTGCACTTTAGGTCCCTTAAATGTGTAGTATTAATTTTGAAATTTAATTAAATCATATTATATTATTGATCCCTTAAATTGACATTATTGCACTATTGATCCCTTAAATTTATATTTGTGTGGGTTGCATACTATAGTGACCCATATTGCAGTTTTTCTTTTTGCTTTATACTTTGCAATTTATTGTTGTTCTTTTGGTTATCATTTCCCCCCCCCCCCCCTCCCCCCCCCCCTTATAATGCGGTGCTATGGCTGGAATTAAATAAACAAATCACGATCGTGAATTTGTGTCTCCCGTACTCTATCTTAAAAAATTTCATCGAACTAAAGTAATATAGAAGGGCGTTGTAAGTTATATTACCATTTTTCTTTTTATCTTTTTCCAATGTTTTATTTGATGATTTTACTATTAATTTCTTGATTTTTACTATCAAACATTTATTTGTTTGAGGACAATTATGAATTTATGCCTATTCAATCCATAGTTCTGGATGTCGATTGACGCGTCTTAGACATTCGTTGAAGATGCTAGTTTTGTGTGTATTACAAAAATACCCAAAATAACTATGGACCGAGTTTTGTGCACCATATTTGTAGAAAGGTGGATGCGAGAGACCCACATATTTCACTTGCCAGTCCGTGAGATAATAGTGACATTGCAGGACGTCGTCATAATCCTAGGGTTACCCATTGATGTGAACCAGATATCATAACCTGCAATAGAGATAGGTATGGAGTGTATGCGACTTCTTGGTCAGAGTCCTAGACTCGAGGGTGGAGAGCAATTATCATTGGGAAATAAGAACGTTTTACAACTGAAGTCGCTTAAAGACAATTGCATGAGTGATTTAATTTATTTTTATAATATCTTTTAGATACCCACCCTGTCGATGCTCATGATGAGAATCTGAGACAATATGTGAGGTGTTATATTCTTTATGCTATTGGTGGTTATATCCTCGCAAGTTCAAAGAAAAATGAGGTTCCATCCTTATATTTTCATTTTGTGGAAGATCTTGATGTGACTCGTACTTATAGTTGGGGTTCGGCAGTGTTGGTGTATCTGTACAATGGATTATTTCTTCTTCTGAATCCTTGGACGATACATATTTGTCGAGATGTGCGACACATTACATGTAATACAAGTTGACTAATTATTTATTTTCACAAAATAGTAAAACAATATTTTACTTTTGTAAATAATCATAACTACTTTGATTCAGATTTTTGGTGTTGAGAGCATTTACAATTGCGGCCACTATTTAAAAATTAACCTTAAATCAATGTGAATGCTCCCTTGTCTGCATAGTAAGTACACAAATACTTTGATCTCTTTTAGACTATTCTTGTGCTACCAATACTAATAATTGATTTGGTTCATAGTGGGATGGGGCCCAAGTCTTAAAAAAATATTGCAATAAATTATCTTCCATTTTATCTGGATGAGAAAGATCAATTAGAACCAAGCTAGGTAACGTAGATTACATATTCACTTTCAACAAATTAGTATTATATCTTAATGTCGTATTATTAATTTTTATATTTCACTATTATTGTAGGTCAATTGGACACCATACGATGGCGATTAACAAGGATGATGAAACATTTAGTATATTTCACACGAGTAAGTTTGTTGGAGGACATTTACTATAAATGTGATCCTAGTACCATGTGAAGTCCTACCCCATATATATTTAACGTGGAATATACCATCAGTCGAATCATAAAGTTCACAAGTATATTTTTTCTCATCTTTTTCACATTTGTGAAGCTTGATAGTCACTTCTGGTGACCATACACTGTTAAGCGCTAATTCATTAGCTCCTTGTTTTCTCCTCGTTACAAAATAGGTGATTGTTCTACTAATTTTAACATTAGAATGAATGTTACAAAGTACCCTCTCACACCTTTTCACATGTAGTTGAATACCTTCGATAAATTAGTAGTCATGTTACCATACCGATATCCTCTAACGTATGCAAGGGCCCAAGTTTCTTTTGGTATGACTCTGATCCTATCTCTATATCTGCCATCACTTAAAGAACAAAATTTGTGCAATAAAAATTAAAGTCACTCTTATTAGCCTTGAACACGAGGATTTTGATATCGTTATTTGCTATCACGTTTTGATTACTCGCCAAGTGACGCACACAAAATCGATTGACTCTCATAGGCTCTGGAAAAACTGAAGAAAATGATGACAATATACCTTTATGTCAGTTAGAGAGTATACATATTTTTTCTATTACAGTGTAACATATTTTTAAGGGCCCGTAAAGATACAAAGTATGTTTTGATTCACAATCAGTCAAGATATAACATAGCAAAAACAACTGATTGTTCGCATCATAGGCAACCGCTATTAGTAACTTCCTATCATACTTACCGTATAAATGAGTCGCATCAATACTAATAACTTGTATCATATGTTTGAACCCTTCTATACAAGACCAAAATGCCTAAAATACCATATTGAAAGTTGATTTGTTGTCCAAAACCAACTTGTATTCAAACTCAACAATGGTTCCCGGGTTTGTGTAACACAATACACCAAAAAGTCTGGGCAAATAAGTAAAGGCAGCTTCATGTGCTCCATATAATTGTTCAAATACTTTTTTCTTAGCATGTCATGTCTTCCCATATGAAATATGGTGGTTAGAATCTGTATGTACCTGAGACTGTATCAACTCGATTTTGGTGTCTATGTCGGTTACCAACATATTGAAGACATGTCTGGAAACGTATTTCGATGTGAGTTGACGATAATTATTTACAAGAATTCTGACTGGACAAGTATGTATGCCTAATATTCTAACCTTCCATATTTTCCTACGTGTTGAAAATGCGCCACGAAAAAACCATAAACATCCAACTTACAAAATGTTGACATTAACTATCACCAATGTATTGTTGGATCAACCTGCCCAATATTCTTTTCCACCTATCCACCTCCATTAAAATTTCTTCTATTGTTGCATACAACAAACCAAACATAAGATCTCCTTCTCCCTTCAATGAATGTAGTCGACTTATTGTCCAATTAGTATATATTTCCTTATGAGACAAACTAACATCTCCAAAATTTGGATTAATATTATCATCGTCGCTATTAACTACTTCGTCTTCCCTATAAACACTAAAATATCTGCCTTCTTCTTCGGATGCAATAGAGTCACTATCACTAACACTATCATGGTCACTATTACTATCACAAATCGTATCACGCATCGTTAAAAGAGGGGTAGATAAAAGGTTGTCTCAATCGCAATTTCTTTACCCTTTCCGTGTCAGGAATCAACCATAAGTTTAAGTTTCTCTTTAGTATCAACGTAAATCTCAATACAATAATAATGGTCGTTCTATACATCACTAATCATTGATCATATCATCTCATCCTTGATAACTAAAACATGAAACCATGGAGGGTTCGAGGAAATCGGACAACACCATAGTAAATTAAAACTAACCCTCTTTCGATCCAAATGCAATTCGAACATAATTTTTGTTAAATTTCACGAAGTGTTGCACCTTCTTTTGTCGTAAAACACCACTATCTTTGTCGATATAATTAACCACTCCATTACTACCATTAGAAATTCTAACACCATAACGATATAACCATGTGTAATATATAGTAATAGAACCTAGAAATTAAATAATAACCTAATTTTCAAAAAAATATATGATTCTACTGAACAATTTAAACTTGAATAACATAGGGCCAACATGTATTGGTTATACAAATATAGGTAAAATTGATACCAACTACATCACATTTATAATAATAAATTATCAAATTAATATAAATTAACTTATTGAAATTGCAATAAATAATAATAATAAGTTTAATGGATTGAATGTGACTGGATGATTTTTGATGTAGAATTTTAGGATTTTTGAAGAAAGGAGAAGAAAATGGGTGCAGAGTAGTATTCTAAAACTTGAACTTTCTACTAAAACAAAAGCAAGACGCTCCTTAGAGGAACGCCTTTCTAATCATGGATTATAGTAAATACTTTAAAGGCGCTCCACTAAGCGGCGTCTATGTGTTGCTTTTTAAAATTCATTGCTCAGAAGTTTTTCCTGAAAATATTTTTTATTATGTGGGTTAATAGTAAAAAAACTTGTAAAATTTATATGTTTAATTTATAATGTTAAGGTCATTGTTACAATAGGTTCTCATTATAAATAGTTTATTTAAAAAATTTACTACAATATTAATGAAAAACCGGATAAATTTGTCCATGAACAACAATCACCACACGCAACCCATTTATATATATCACAACCTATTTATAATCTACAATGAGAGAGGGGTTTCCATTTAGGAGGGACGATCGCTAATAGGACCCAAATGATTCTTGGGTTCCCAAGAAAATTGTATATATCTAATATCTATATTTTCCTTATTCAAAACACATAGATAATCTTAATTTAATTGGTAGAGGTTTTATGGTTTTACTAATAGTTTATTTGTTCGAATCGAGTTTGAGGATCAAACATGTTATATTCTAATTAGCACAATTTCAGTAACTAATTAGTTTCGTATACAAACTTACATATTATAAATCCTAGATCTCTTACAAACACTACTACATTTTCACTATTGATCTTTTTTGGCCTTTAGCGATGATATTTCGTCGTTAAAGGTGTGTCGCTAGTAAATAGTCAGTAAAAACTAAGTACAACGACAATTAGTCCTTCCAACTCAAAATTTATGTATTAATTTTACTAATTATTAAATAATAGCTCTTACCTATTCGAAATCTTGGATCTGTCCTTGTGGATAGGAACATTAATATCATTTTGCTAACATGCACCGAAGAAAAGCCAAAGAGTAAATTCAGTTATCCCTTTCTTAGACAAATAAGAAAGAAAATAAAAAAAGAAGTTATCCTTTTTCTATATATACCATCATCAACTTGATCAGGCCAATGTGTGAAAATAGTTGAAAGTTGAAACATTTAGAAAATATCCATCATTGATAGTGAGTGATACACATATCATATTCTTCTTTTCTACTCTTTTTCAATCTCAATACTCTTCCATAATATTCTCTTCCTACTAAAGAATCATACTACCATATACTTCTATACCTTTCATTTCAACTTATTTTTCTTTTCTAGACGTGATTATATAATCAACGGAGCTTGACTATTAAAACAATCTAATTATGCTAGACTGTCTATTCTCTTCTAAAACACAATATTCTATAAAATACTAGTATTTTATTCTTATATTTGCTCTACATTAATGAGAGTAAAAGGTTGTACAATATTGATTTATAAATTAGTATTTGATTAATATAATGAACTTTTAATAATTAAAACTGCTTAGTAATGATGAGTTATAGGGACTAAAGTAGACAAGGATAAGAACGTGGAAGTCTGCTTTTGTTCATTACTTGCACGCTAGCATGGAAGCTAGCAAACTTAGCTAAATTCTCAAACAACCTTAAAATTTCAGGTTCAGGTTCAGGTTCTGGTCTTATTTTATCAATCTTCTTTTTTCCAATTTAAGAAACATTTTTTCTTTTTATAAGTAGATCATATAAAAAAATTAATAGGTTTTACTATTTTAGATTCTTTTGTTTGGAGCTCGTCCTCGAACTGGCTAGATGTTTTTGTCATCGTCTTTTATTTTTAATATGAAAAATTTCGACAAAAATAAAGAAAGAAATTTGGGTGTCTGAATCATATGGGGCAGAGAATTTGACTAAAATGACATAGATAGTGGAGTTCTTGATATTTCAGGTCACTTTCATTTTTCAAATCATTTTGTCTCTAGCCATGATAGAAACAATTTCCAGAAATTTTGGCATTATATTATCCTAATTCTTGATTTTCCCTTCATTTAAATTTATTTATTTTGTTTTTCTGTAAAAGGTCGTGAACAAGAAAAAGAAAAGGTTCAGACATGAAGTTTATGAAACTTAGTTCCAAACCTGATACTTTCTATACAACTGAGTCTTCGAGGTAAATTTTTTGTTTTGTTATGAGTATTTAACAGTTTTCTATGAGCTTCCTTTCGTTGTTGGTCTTTTACGAAACTCTTCGTGTTGTTAATCAGGTCAGTCTCCACAGAGGTGCCTAGTGATCTCATAATTCAAGTTAAAGGGACCAGATATTTGCTTCACAAGGTAAACAAATTAGTTAATTAGTAAATTTAAATGAAATATTGAGGTTTTTGAAGCTAAACAATTGGTTTTGGACATAGTTTCCCCTTCTATCAAAGTGCTTGCGGCTGCGGAGGCTGTTTTCGGAGAGTCGAGAATCCTCACAACAACGAATAATTGAGTTACCGGAATTTCCAGGTGGGGTTGAAGCCTTTGAGCTCTGTGCAAAGTTTTGTTATGGAATCACGATCACACTTAGCGGTTACAATATCGTAGTAGCTCGATGCGCTGCAGAGTATCTCCAGATGACCGAGGATGTGGAGAAAGGGAATTTGATATACAAGATTGAAGTGTTCTTTAGTTCTTGTTTACTTCAAGGGTGGCGAGACTCTATTTTAACGCTACAAACCACTAAAGTGTTTTCATCTTGGTCCGAGGATCTTGGAATAACTAGCCGATGTATTGAAGCTATTGCTTCTAAGGTTTTAGCTCACCCGGCTAAGGTTAGCTTGTCTCATAGTTACTCGAGAAGGGCGAGAGATGGGAGAGATGATATCTCTTGTAATGGTTCGGAAAGCCTTAGACATAAACCGACGAGTAAAGGGTGGTGGGGTGAAGATATAGCCGAATTGGGAATTGATCTTTATTGGCGAACGATGATCGCTATTAAATCCGGTGGTAAGGTTCCGTCTAATCTTATAGGCGACGCTTTTAGAATTTATGCCGCTAAATGGCTACCAAGCATCTCAAAGCACAAGAATCTCGACCGTGATTCAACGGTCGAGATCACTTCAAAACATCGGCTACTCTTAGAGTCTATTATTAGCTTATTACCGGGAGAAAAAGGGTCGGCTTCTTGTCGCTTTTTATCGCAACTATTAAAGGCAGCGAATATCCTCAATGCTTCCGCCTCTTCGAAGATGGAATTAGCGAAAAGGGTCGCGATTCAATTGGAGGACGCGACGGTTAATGATCTGTTGATCCCTTCTGTGGGGTCCACAAACGACACAGTTTACGATGTTGATATTGTTATGAAGATTTTAGAGCAATTCTTGTTTCAAGTGCAGAGTCCTCCGACTAGTCCTCAAAGAGTGAAGCGTGATTTCGAAAGGAGAAGGTCTCGATCAGCTGAGAATATCGATTTTGAGTTTCAGGAGAGGAGAAGATCTTCATCAGCTTCTCATAGTTCTAAACTAAAAGTGGCGAAGCTTATGGATGGTTATTTACGCGAGATAGCGCGTGATGTGAATTTACCTTCTTCGAAGTTTATTGCAATTGCTGAAGCGATCCCCGAGTTTTCTAGGCTTGACCATGATGATCTTTACAAAGCTATTAACATTTACCTCAAGGTAATTGAACTATAGGTCCCTATATTATGCAAAAATGTCAATAAAATTATATATGATTCTTCTAATTTGCAGGAGCATCCGGCACTCAACAAGAGCGAAAGAAAGAGATTGTGTCGAATGCTAGACTGTAAGAAGCTCTCCATGGATGCTTGCAAGCACGCAGCACAAAATGACTTACTGCCACTAAGAGTGGTGGTGCAAGTTCTCTTCTACGAGCATGCTAAGGCCGCTAAGAATGGTCAGGTAACTGAGTTGCACAATGACATCAAAGTTCTATTAGCTTCACATGATGTTTCGTCAAGGCAAGGGGCATCATTAAGCAAACTGAACGATGATCAGTGGAGTGTATCGGGCCTTAAATCGCCAAAGTCGACTCAATCAACTATAAAAATGAAGCTGGACGAAGATGATGATTTGGATGGAATCGAGAAATCATCGATGGTTAAGGCGTTTTGTTTGATTCCGAATCGCCCTAAAAGAATGTTGAGTAAATTATGGTCCAACAAAAATGCAGGTGATAAGAATTGATTAGAGGTTTGTTTGATAGTGTTGGATTGTTTCTTAAACGAGTAAAAATATACTCTGCAATTGTATCTTCTTTTACTTTTTCTAGTATTTGCAAAATGCTTTGTAATCTTTAGGGAGGATAAATTCAGTGTTTCATCATTTGTGTAACCTATGTAATAAACAAATATTTCCGCTAAAGTGAGTGGAATACATATATGAAGTAGATCTTTATTGGATCGTTATTTAAACACCATTATTAACTAGCTTACCAAAACAACCCGTTGGGTTAGCTAAAAAGAAAGTGGATTTGATTCAGTTTTGGGGTTGGTTCGGGATCATGTATAAATTAATTGTGACCTAAACAAAATAAAATATGATATTGAGTTAGGAATAATTTTGCGACCAAAAAAAAAAAAAAAAGTTAGGAATAATTCCATTTTTAGGCCTAAACAACAATATCTTTTCTAAAATTAGACCAATTAAATAATTATTTCATTTTTAGGTCTTAAAACAATATTACCCCTATAGCTACATTTTTATAGTTGAAGAACTACATTTTTGTACTTTTAGAACTACTTTTTTGTAGTTCCAGAAGTACATTTTTGTAGTTCTAGAACTACATTTTTGTAGTTTTAAAACTACAAAAATGTAGTTGCAGAATGCTGTAACAAAAAAAATATAGAAAAAACGTTTGAATGTTAACAACTGCAATTCAACCAGCAAAATTACATATATCAACTCTAAATGTAATATACAAACATGTATGAATATCACATGTAAGTTATTTCAACTTTCATTAGTGCAAATCACATATAAACATGATTACTTAACAAAACTAACAAAATTCAATGAACAAAGCTCCATTAAAGTGTAAAACGAATCAACCGTAGTTTATGATCAATATTAAACTCAAAACGCAGCTCATAACACGAAGAAATCATCTGCATTACCAAAAACAGTAAATTACAGTACAAAATGTAAAGAAAACAAAAAAATGAAAAACGTAAATTGATATCTAAGATTACAGGCGAGTATAGATAAACATGAAATAAAAACAACTAGAAAACCAGAATTGTAAAAAAATCACTAGAAAATCGTAGAAAATAAACAAAAAAAATTGAAAAAAATCTTAAGATTTGTGATGATTATCTTGTTTTTTATGGTAAAATCCTTGATATTCTTAGATTAGAAGCTTATATTGCTGATTCAGATTCGAAAACTATATAAAATTCGAGCTAAATTGAAGAATTTAAGCTAGTGTGTTTTAGATGTAGTGTGCGTTTATATAGGGGGAGAGAGATGCGTGAGTTTTTTTGTTTTGATTTTAAAATGTAGTTATGAGTATTTTAGGTGTTAATTAAGTAGTATATAATTTATATGGGGTATTTTTTGTATAAAATAAATTTAGAGGCCTAAAATTAGAAGACTAATTATTTTTAGGCCTATAGTTAGAATAATATTATTAGGTGGCCTATAATTAGAAGACTAATGCAACTTTAGGCTTAAAAATGGAATTATCCCATTGATTTAACACTTGTATCAAAGAGTAAGAGATGGGTGGATGAGAAAGGTGTGGAGAATTGCATATGTTGCTATCATCTATCATATACGCGGAAGAAAAATAGCCTTGCTATGAGATGTGAAACTCCTTCCAATGATAGAGAATCGCTAAAGAGATTAAAATGTGTAGTTTATCCATTTTATTCGTTTTGTACCTTTATCATATCTTTGTGGATGATCCGGGATTTTTCGAGTGTATCTCATTAAGATCAGAATTACGACTGAGTAATAATTATCTTGTATTTTCGAGGTTAGGTAATTTTTTGTTGTATAGTGTGCCGTTTTTCAGTTTATTAATGAAATCCTTTACCTAATCCAAAATACAAATAAAAATAAGAGAAAGTTTTTTATTAACAATTTAAAAGCATATATTTGAAAAATGGTGACACTTAAGGATTTCCATCAATTTTAAGGTTCATTATTAACTTACTATATTTTTTTATTGTTTTACCCATATATCATCATATACGGTGGTATTAAGAAAATCATTATATCCTCGACCATTCTCTTTTTCACACGTATTCTCCACTTTTACTCCCACTTCCACCTTCTCACGTCATTGTTGTGAATGTACATAACCTTCAACTCGATGCACGAGAATTGCCTCCAATTACGCACGACATTCTTCTCCACAAACGACGCAGGTACAATATTCTCCCCCACGAGCACGGTGGACAACAATAACATAATTTTTTTGCCTTCTATATCAACGTCAACTACCACATGCACTAAAGGTAGAACCCTCTTTTTTCTTATCACCTAAGTGGGTATTGGCGTGTTTATGAAAAAATTAACTCTGTTGTTGAAACAGCCATTGTTAGAACCCCCCAATACATGTAAGGAACACTTTTCTTTTTCTTCTATTGAGTGGGTTTAAGAGAGTGAAACCCAAATATATTTTTGAATGACATGACTTTGTAACAATATAAGCCTTGATTAGTAACAAACACATTGTTTCCTTCATTTTGTTTAGGATTTAATTGTAACCTTTGAACGCATCCATAAACAAAAAAAATTATGTCATGTTGTGGCATCTACTATATTGTGTATCTTTAGGAGTGGAAAGTTATCCTTCGGGCAGACTTTGTTGAGATTCGTATAATCAACACACAATCTGCAGGAACTGTTGGGATTTGGTACAAGAACGTGGTTAGAAATACATTCGCGATAGGTAGCCTCTTATATGTGTCTTGTTCTAACAATCGATGAATTTATTTGTGGATCACTAAATTTTTCTTCTCAAAATTATTTATATTCTTTTATGCTATAGACTTAGATGTTAGATGAAAGTTTAAGGAGTATTCTGGTATACTCCGATCTATTTTGACCATATCCTTAGTAATTCAAACAAATAGATATTTGTACTCTTTCAATTTATCTCGGTGATCGGCTTTTCTCAACCCTTTTAATGCTTCCCCAATCTTTACCGTGTTATTTATGCTACCTATCAACACACCTATCACTTTCTCCACTAGTACTGGTTTTGCTACCAAACCTTGTTCCCTCGGGATATCCATCGCGGAATCTTAATTGTATCAAAGCTCATCACACAGACGACACTCATTGATAGAATAGAAATAGACCTCTTATCGATTGTCTACCCGATTGATCAATTGGAGACCACAACCAAAGAGATAGATAAGTAGAAGTATTAGTAGAAGAGTAGATGTAATCAAATGGAGAATTAAGATGTGAATCACAACGAGAAAAACGTACCTTACTATCGATAAATGTCTTAGAGCGATTTCTTAATAGGATTTCACAATTCTCCTTGTTGTAGACGAGCAACTCTGATATCTAGTTACCACACTCTATAAATCATTTTGTCGATTCACGTACTACGCATGTTCATCCTTTGTAACTAGACCTCTCTATGCCAATCAACACAACTATTGGCTTCCCATCAAATATGATCTACTTTGAAACTTATGGTTCTATAACATGTTGACATCTCGTATTTTGTGATATATTTATAGTATCACGAGACATTACTTTTGGGTTTTATTGGACTTGTGGGATTTATCCCCAGTATGTGACTTTATTTGGTTTCTTTACTTATCTTAGACATTATGGTATTTTTGGAGAATTATGCGTTAAGAGTGTGTTAACCCTAGAGGATTCAAATATGTCAAATATTCAAGGTCAAACACCAAGTCAAGACGTGAAAAGATAAAAAAATTCACCTTAGAAGGTCAAGTGCAATTACTGGCAAAACATTGAAGGCAACTTGAGAGTTCCACCACACACATATGGTGATGATTCTGACTCCCCTGGAGCTCGACCTTTAAAATAGGAGCACATGAGAGGAAATGGTTTGCTATTTGGAGTTATGAAGTTAAAGTCAGGATAATGTTACCACAGTAAGTCAAACCTGTCCAAATTGCAAAAAGGCCTCTTTGGCCACATTGGACCCACTTAAGCGGTCCCAACAAGAAGGAAAAGTTTTTTACTTTAATATATCAGTTTTACACTTGGAAAAAAGAAGAATGCAGCTGGGGAAAGAAGACTACACACATGGGAAGGAGGTGAGCCAAGGGTTGAACACCATTCCACCATTCTACCATCATTTCATCATCATTTTTAGTGTAACTCTTATCTCTTTCTAATTCTTAGCTTGAATATGAATATAATTATCATTGTATTTTGTATGCTCTTTATGAACTAAATCTATCTATATGCTTTTGTATGAACCCTAAAATATGATTTGGGCATTATTTTGCTTGTATTTGGGACTACTTTTGATTTAAATGAATTGTTGTTATTTATAACCAGTGTAAAAATTGTGTAATTCAATAGTGTTGGCCATATAATTAAGTTGTGATATTATTTTAACTACAACCTGAAGATTGTTGAGTAGGGGAAATAGATAATAAATAGTCTATGTTCATCTAAGAACCAGAAGGTCTAGGCTAGTCAAATAACCACATAAGGTACAAGACTAACGTGTTTTAAGACTTTGTAGGGTCACGCGAAAGAGGTCCCTAGATTCGTATATTCCCTACTTACTCAGGAGTAGGGTGAACTTAGAATCCTGGTTAACAATAAATTCTCTTTCCGCCCTTAGGTCAAGAATAATCCCAAGTCATAACTGGCGGGCAATATGAGCGTTTTGGGCTACTTTATTAAATTTACAATTTAGTCCTTCTTAGTTGGCATTATTTATCTTTCAACCTCAAAATCTGCACTTTAATCCCTATCTTTTATTTAAATTGAAAAACCCAAACCTAAATACTATCATTTACATTCTTGTTTACCTCAACAAATATCTTAAACATAACTTATAAACATGAGTTTAACTTCATAGTCCCTGTGAATAACGATACATAATACTTACTCTTTTATTACTTGACACGACTTGTACACTTGAGAGAAGTGCTCCTATGAGTGTGGTTTTTATATCACGCCTCGGGGACAACCAACATGTCGCGTCATTCACATACCATCTCACTGGAGAGATCCCTAAAGAACTTATGGGATTTCATTAGCGCATATGACTCCAACAAATTAGTCTCGGTGTATAGATTCATAAATCCTTTCCCATCTACCCCCGGAGCCCAAAAGGTGATGCACATAGTTTGGAAAGTAACGACGATTCAACCACTCAAGCCTACGCAAAACCACTTACACACGCACCCTCCTAATCCGGGAAAGTCTTTCATATTTGTAGTCGTTAGGCTTCACCTATAACATCCATGGACATTATTTTGATCCCATTGATCGCCTATAAAATAACTTTATTGAGTGACGTTATTGCTCATGTTTCGTCTTAAATCATGTTTGGTTTTGGTTGGCGTATTCAACAATTTTATTTTATTTTATTTTGTGTAATTTCAGTTGCGACTCTAATGAACATAGATAACTATTTGATGAAGACAAGTTAATTGATTTTGTTCAAAGATTGTAACTATGGTTAATTTTTATTTATGATATAAAATGCTTTTAGGCCAAAAAGTTGTGTAATTTCTATTTGTTTATATAATTTTGAAAAACTTGTTATATCAACCCATTTTTTAATTTTAAATTAATTTAATATTATGGTTTTTTTAACATTGATATGCTAGAGACATAACATATTTGTTGTCAATCATAACATGAACTTATAACATTAAATTTAGCATGCAGACATGCAAACCTTGGCTCAAGCACCCTCATGAATGATGTTTTGTGAGTGTTGCTTTCTACTATTGCAACCACTTAAATTAACTATTGAAGAAAGAGTCTCGTCGGTATGTGAATTGTGCACACAGAAAAAAATTCATAAAAGTGTAATTGTTCAATGTGGTTCAACTTTGGCTAATAATTATGTTATTTTTTTCTCAAAATACTAATAATATAAATAGAATTTAAAGCGAACCATACAAATAAAATAACACTCAACCAATTTCCTCTAAGAATGGAAAATCGTAACAGCAATCTAACTAATTGGAGAGGAGGTATAGCGACCCAATCACTTGGTTAAATACCTAAAAACTGTTGTTTTGTGACTCAATCAACAATAGAATTTTTCTTTCTAGAGACATAAAAGAAATTAACTACTCTATTACACGACAAAGATAGAATATCCTTAACAAAAAAATTATGTTTTTCAGGTCGAATTAGTTAATGGTGATTGGCCGACAAAACTAGTCGGTGGTGGTTGTAGACGAAGGTGGAGGTGGTCGGCGTAAAAAAATAGAGATGGTGAGGATCAGTGGAAAATGCATAAGGTGGTGGTGGTAGCCGATGGTCGGTGACAATGGACGGATTTCAACATAAAAATATATATTATATCATGAATATTAAAATTAAAAATTAAAATAATAATAAGTATAATTGTAGTATAAATCAATGTTTTACACTAAATAATAATTTTTTTTTAATTTGTACTTAACTAAAAAGTTAAAAACTCTTTTCCACTACCTAAGAATAAAACTATAATCATAACTATATATATACTCCCTCAGTCCTCCCGTAAGGATTACTTAATAGGTCTTAAAGTCTTAACCCCCCCCCCCCCCCCCCTTTATGCCCTACCCAGTGGCAGATCCCTTGTACGCCGAGAGGGGACTCAAGCCCCCTAAACTCGTAAGTTTATATAATACATAAATATATTTTTATCTTGAAAAATAATTAGCTTTTTCTGAACATATATGTAAAATAAGCATACTTTAAGAAACATACAAGTCATTGTGTCTTAATGGTTTAGTATTTTTACATATTAGAATTTAAAGTGGAGGTTGAGTCTTAACATTTATTTTATCAATGTTTTACACTAAATAATAATTTTTTTTTAATTTGTACTTAACTAAAAAGTTAAAAACTCTTTTCCACTAACTAAGAATAAAACTATAATTATAACTATATATATACTCCCTCAGTCCTCCCGTAAGGATTACTTAATAGGTCTTAAAGTCTTAACCACCCCCCCCCCTTTATGCCCTACCCAGTGGCAGATCCCTTGTACGCCGAGAGGGGACTCAAGCCCCCTAAACTCGTAAGTTTATATAATACATAAATATATTTTTATCTTGAAAAATAATTAGCTTTTTCTGAACATATATGTAAAATGAGCATACTTTAAGAAACATACAAGTCATTGTGTCTTAATGGTTTAGTATTTTTACATATTAGAATTTAAAGTGGAGGTTGAGTCTTAACATTTATTTTATCTTTTTTTTTCAGATTCATATACAAATTTGAAAATCATTTCGACAATAAATTTAAACATGATTTGATTCGAAAATAATTTCAATATAAAATAATAATAAGATTTCAATTTTATCCTTGTATTTCAATTTTTAATGAAAAAACAATTGTATTCTTTAATATATATATATATATATATATATATATATATATACTAGATTTGAGTTATAAATTTGTCAATTTTTATAAGATTGATTAATTGAATTACAATTTTTGTATACGTGTCTCTAATTAAAATCTGAGGATAGTAATATTTAGTAATTTATTGTTTATATACTTTAATAAAATTATAATGTTTAATTCCTGTAAAGGATTTATTGCTCATACTTATGAATTAGAATATTTATATAACATATTATATATTTGATATAATATTAACGATATTCTAAAAAGTAAGTGTAAATGTGTAATGGTGTTGATTTACAAATTTTTAGAAATAAGAACTATTCTCATATGTATGAATTAGAATATTAATATAGCATATGGTATATTTAATATAATACTAATGATACTATATAAAAAAGTGTAAATATATATAATGGTGTTGATATACATATATTTTGGATATATATTAACTATTAAGTTCATCAATTTAAGAGACTGTATATGTAATACTGTTATATTTTTATATTTGCATTTTGACGTTGGTAATTATATATTTATGTATCATATTTTTACCTTTGAAAATTTTAGAAAACGCTGACTTCCGGACTATCCTATATTTCAAACCCTCCCTCAATTTAGTTTATGGAAGTCAATTGTAAAGTTTATTACTATAAAGTTATTTTCTTATTACCTATTATATCCTTATATGTGTTTTGCCCACTAGATATATATATTAAATCACAATCATTTTCCACCTACAGACCCTAAAATATTCTCTATACTCACCCTCTTTCTCATCCCTACCTATCAGAATTGTTCTTCATGACAATAGCACAACGACACAACAACCATTCTTTGTGGAACAAATTCTGCCCTGGCGATTCGTCTCAGGTTTCGTTTGATATATGTTGCTTTCTCCATTTTGTTTCATTCTAGATTTGTCATGATTATTCCATCATGAAAGATTTGTTCTAGATATTAAGGTTTTGTTTGAGATCTGCTTTAATGGAAAAAAAAATTTAAGCAAGCTTCAATGGCGGTAGATGGCACCAATCTGGAGAAAAATATTGTTTGAAAAAAAGTAGACATGTAATAGTTTTAAGCTGTCGTAGAGGCAAAATCAGGAAACGTGCAAATTGTTTGTTCTTTTTTTTTTCAAAAAATAATTTATTCACGGAATGACGAGTTGAAATTCTTTAATGGTGAACTAGTTAAATTACCTTTCGAACACAATCTACATCATATTTAATAAAGATTTTGGGGTTTGGGAGGAGGTTTCTTATATTTTATGTAACTATTGTAATAAAATATTTTGATCTTTATATTTTACAATATTTAAAATACACAAGCTATCTTTTAAGACGACCATGGTTTTTTATATAATTCTATAAAAAATTGTTTTAGTAAATGTAATAGCAGATTGAGATAATTACACCTAGGGTCTTGAACACACTTTCCTCTTCAAGATGGGGACCCGGCCTAGAGCCTCTTCTTACTAAAGACCTCAGCAACTTTTTAACACATGAACCCCAAAACCCCAATTACTAGACTACCCCTCTTTTGTTTTTTTCCCCTATATATACTAATATTACATTTCACAGCTAATTATTCTCTCTTTTCTCTCACATCTCTCTCCTCCCCTAACTCTCTCTCCTACCCAAACCGCCACCACCACCACCACCAAAACACAACCACCACCATAACACCACCGAAAAGGCAGCCATGGCTCTTTCTTCTGAGGCCATCAAGCAGCCATTGACGAGGCTTCGTCTTCTCCCTATTTTGCTGCGTCTTCTACACCGCCGAGAAGGGTCGTGACCACCGGAGCTGTCACGTATGTTTTCGCCAGTCCAGCAGCACCGCCAGTGGAGATCCGAGATCTGATGAGATGCAGCCGAGATGATGAAGCTCGCCGGAAGTTCGTAGCTCAAATCGAAGTTTGCTGCAGATTCGAAGCTCGCGCGCTGGTTTGCTGCAGTGGTCGTGCTTCGCCGGAGGTTTGCTGCAGTGGTCGTGCTTCGCCGGAGGTTTGCTGCAGGGTTCGTTCGTCAACTGTTCTGCTAGATCCAGGCCGGAGAAGAAGGCCAGAAGCTCAGTGGTGTTGTGATTTGCCGATCTCTGTTGTGATTTGCTCTGTGGTGCTGAAAGTGGTGGAGCTCGGTGGTGCTGAAAGTGATGGAGCGAGGTGGTGGTGTTATGGTGGTGGTGGTGTGTATGGTGGTGATGGCGGTTCACGCGTGAAGGCTAGATTTTTTTTTTTTTTTAGTTTGAAATGGTTGACCAGATCTAGATCTGGTCAAACCAAATAGATTTCTATTTTTTTTAAATTGTGTAATAATATAATTGTTTGAATAAATACTCACTATTTTTACTTTAGACTAATTGCTTCTTTTAAATTACTCTCTGTTTATTTTAGAATACTCATCAAATTAATAAAATACTCACCAAATTTTCTTAGAGTACTCCGAGTTTTTCGTAGAGTACTCCGTAATTTTATTAGTGCACTCGAAGAAATTTAGAGAGTACTCCACAAATTTATAGAGTACTCAGCAAATATATAGAGTACTCTATGTTTTTTTCCGATACTCTATGTTTTTTCCGGCGACCGGTGACTGGTGGCCGGAGGTTGGTGGTCGGTGGTCGGTGGTCGGTGGTCGGAGGTCGGTGGTAGGTGGTCGGAGGTTGAAGGTAGGTGGGTAGTGGTAGGTAGAGGAGAGAGAAATAGTGGCATCACACTTGTTTGTCTTTTAGTGCTAGTAAGGGTAGGAAAGACTATTGTAAAAAATGAGGTCCTTAAAAAGAATAGCATTTAGGAAACTACTCTATAGAGAAGAAAGATGTTTTCCAAGACCCTATATATAATTCACCCTAGAAGATTTTAAGTGGTGTACTTATAATTTGAAGTGTTGTAAATATTCTTTTGATCATACAATAATTTTAGTGTAATTAATCTCATTAATATTGTATTAATTTTTATTTTCAAACATACTCAGTGTTTTATGATGCATACTCAGTGATTTTAAATCATACTTAGAGAATACTAAAAGTATACTCAAAGATTTGTTGAGTATACACAGGGTTTTTTATGAGTATACTTAGTGAAATATCATACTCAGTGAAATTCTATATAAAGTTAAATCTCGTACTCAGTGAAGTCTTGTGTTTAATGATTTTCATACTCAGCAAAAAAAATTCAATACTCAGTGATTTTTCTGGTACTTAGTGACTTTTCAGATGTTCGGTGAATTTTCTGATACTCAGTGAAATCTCAATACTCCGTGAAATCACTGGGTACGGCACAAGTGGCGGTGTTCGCGGTAATTGGTGGTGGTGGCTAAAGATGAACAATATTGATACTCAATGACTTGGTTGTCCATACTTTTTGTTATTTATTTTTTGTTTTTATATAGTTTTTGTTTTTTAGTGTAATTTAACATTCGTTGTAACTTTTTTGAAAAATAATTTAATCACATATTCCTTATTAGTAATAAAATTAATTCCTAAAAGAATAAGGTTGGGTATCACCTAAAAAGATTCACCTAACCAGTTGGGATTAGCTCACTGGCCAAAGCCTTGGTCATCTAATCTAGTGGTGTAGGTTTAAACCAAATTAATGACTCAGAGTCCAAAGTAGCTCTTCTATGTAACAGAAACAAAAATCACCTAAATATTACTCATGATGATATTGTGGTTATATGGTCCATGGAATTTCTTTTTCTTAAATCACCTTTTTATTTCTTTTTTTTAATTAGACTATTTAACCGCCATATTACAAAGTGATGTTTAGGAAAATATTTAGGTAATATCCAATATTATATCTTGGGATATTTTATAGGCATGATGAGACTATATATGAGAAATAATTTTAAAAAAATCATTTTAGAAGTAACCTTTTTACACAATACTAAACCATTTGGCACACTAGAAAACAATATTTAACGGGTATTTTTCAAACGCTCCACATATTACGCAAAACATAACAAAAAACTGCAAACTTCATTGCAGCTGCGCCGCCCTCACTGGCCGGCGGGAACCCTCCTCCTGGCCGTGTGCCTGAACCGATGGACGAGGCTAGCCACGTGGTGGTTGCTGCGTCTCCTAATACGGCTTCTCATGACCTCCTTATGGAGGATTTTCTTGCGCTAATATCTAATGATCATGCCGGTAGAACAAGCAAAAGAACAAGGACTAATCTAGAGGAATCAAATATTTCTACTGTGATTATAACGATGGAAAAGGAACCTATTGCAGCATCTTCTTTGCAAAATGGAATTGCACCTCCTGCCGTGCCTAATGGTAACAACTAAGGACCTTTTATTAGACCTAATTTAGGTGGTTGGAAGGGCACAGTAACGGGTAACAATATAATTATTCCAATCATGGAAGATAGAGAGGAAACTAGGACTGGGTATATAATGGGCGAGGAAGATTTCATAGAGTTAGAAAACTTAATTGAGGACGATGACGAGGAACTAATAACATATTCAATACCTACCGTCATTAGGACTAGAGACGAGATTCAGGAAGGGATTAGGTTGTGGCGAAATTCAACTGTGATTAGGCTCTTGGGAAGAGAGGTTGGTTTCACATATTTACTCTCAAAATTAAGACAGATAGGGCGCCGAAAGGACATTTTGAACTCGTGGATGTGGGTCACGGCTATTACATGGTTAAATTTGAGCAGAGAGGTGATTTTCATTTTGCGCTTTCGGGTGGTCCCTAGATGATTTTGGATCATTATCTTATTGTTCGCGAATGGACGCCTAGTTTTAATGCTGCATCAAACTCAATAACAAAGACCACCACATGGGTAAGAGTTTCTAATGTTGTTATGCAAAATTATATTGCACGTATACTGAGGAAAATTGGGGATAAGCTTGGTAGAACAATTAAAATTGACCTGATGACAAAAGGGAGATTAAGGGGGAATTACGCTAGATTAGCTATTGAACTTGACTTGAAAAAACCATTAGAACCCGAGGTGAGAATCGGGTCGGATATATGCAAGGTCGAGTACGAAGGCCTTCACTTGATTTGTTTTGATTGCGGTAAGTTTGGGCATAAAAAGGAGAAAAATTCGTTTATTGTAATTGATCGTATGAAGGATGATCGGGCTATTGAGAAAGGGAAGGCGGTTATGGTGGAGGAGGTCATAGAGGTGCCGGCCCCCATATAAAAGTATGGGGGAATGGATGACGGTGAAGCGGGGGAATAGTGGGAGTGGGAGAAATGTTATAAATAAAGCATCTAAAGCCTACTCTAATAGCAATCTCGGAACTCGATTTGATGCGCTTAGGGTGGAAGATCTTCCAAGTGACATGAGGTTTAATGCACAAAGTATAACAAATAAAGGACAAATTTTGGTCACGAAGTAGTTTTCTAATAAAGGAAAAGGCACTTCAGGGACTAATGTGAGCAATAAAAAAGTTGGGGGGTCTAAAGGACATGGGATAATCACTTCCCCTAATTTTGAACAAAGACGGGTCTTGGTTGATGATATAGAGGTGAGAGAATTTGGGCTAGATGTGGAACAAATTGGGGTGAGTAAGGTGAGAAAGAAGGTGGGCAAAAAAGGCGCGAATGGGGCGAAGTCTGGTGCTAGATTGAGTAAGGTAGTTGGTGCTAAGAACTTGGATGTGGTGGAGGGCAGTGGGCCCTCGGTTGGGGTTGTTGAAGAAGGTCACATGGAGGGATTAATTGAAGTGAGCGTCACTGATGGGGATAATAGTCACAGGGACTACTTTGTAATTAAGGCAAAACTTGAGGAGTTCGATACAGATCCTCCCACGCCCCAGCACAAGGTCCCACCTAATATTTCTTCTTCTGACTTGGAGCCTCCTTGTCTCAGTGAGAAGCTTATGGACGGCAGCACAACAGCCATGCCACCCGATCCCTTATGGGATGCGACAAAATGTGGCGACAAGGACGACGCCCCGTGGCTGGATAGTCAAATTCCAAAAACTGGAGCTGCTGCCATGCGCGAACAGGTACAGGTTCTACAGAGGTCGGATAATGACGTGGATATGGAGGCTCGCGCCTAGTGCGCCAAGAGGTATTTCTTGTCTAATAATTTATTTATTTAATGGATTTAGTTAATGTTTCAGAAAATTCTTGGGAGAGAACTAAAAATCCCATTAATATATTGATATGGAATTGCTACGGATCAGCTAAGCCTAGGTTTAGACAAGTGTTGCGTGATATGATGATCAATAATAACGTGTGGCTTACTATGATTGTTGAACCTCGGATTAGTGGTGTAACAGCAAATACAGTTATTAATTCTTTGCAGAAAGATAACTCGATTAGAGTAGATTCAGAGTGTTACAGAGGTGAAATTTTGGTTGCTTTGGAATGACTCGAATATAAATGTTAAGGTTCTTTCAGCCGGTCGCCAAGTTATAAACGTTGAGGTTAGTCATCAAGGGTGTAGATCGTAGGTTTTTTCGGTTGTATACGCTAATCCGGATTATAAACAGAGAGAGGTGTTATGGGATGCGCTTTACCATGCATTTCATAACATACAATCTCTGTGGTTAGTCGCTGGTGATTTTAATCAAGTGGGTTTGGAGATTGATAAAAAAGGGTGGGGTTTCGGGTGTTTCGAGAAGAATGGAAAAATATCTGCGGTTTTATAGACCTCGGTTTGGAGGGTCCTCGGTATACTTGGAGTGACTCTAGGAATTATGGTCAAAGAATCATCGAACGTCTTGATAGAGCTTATGGTAATGTTGAATGGCAAGATCTTTTTTCGAAAACACGGGTATACACTTGGCAAGGGTTCACTCGGATCATATGCCAATCCAAATTCAAGTTTTCCCAGTTCAGAGGCCGAAAAGAAAGTTAATCCTCGTCGTTTCAGATTTGAGTCGGCTTGGTGTCTTCATAAAGGTTTTCTTGAATTCGTAAGCAAAAATTGGGAAGGTAATAACATGGGTATAGGAGAGGGTAAAATGGAGGTATTTGGGGATATTAATCGCAAAAAGAGAACTAAGTGCAAGGATCCGAGGCATCCAGAAATCGTTACAAATTTCGTATAACTCCTCGCTTCGACATATGGGTACACATTTAATTAAGGAGTATGAAAGCATTCTATATCAGGAGGAAGCGATATATTTTCAAAAATCGAGGAATAAGTGGGTGGAATCAGGTTATAGGAACACGCGGTTTTACCAAATTGCAGCGTCTATACGGAAGATAAAGGCTATTTGTACTAGGCTACTTGATGATGTTGGTAATTGGATAGAGGATGAGGAGGAGGACTTGAAACAACTTGTTCGTGAGTACTTTGAATCCTTTTATGCAGTACCGGAAGATCAAATGGAGGGGTGCACTCTACTGGCTATAGGACCTATCGATGGGGAGGTTAAAAGAGGCCTTGAACACCCGTTTTCGGATGAGGAAATTCGTATTGTGGTCTTTCAATCTAATCCGACTAAAGCCCCAGGCCCAGATGGTATGTAAGCGGCGTTTTACCAAAAATAATGGACCTCTGTGGGTCCATGGGTTTACAGGATGGTTCGCGAAGCAATTGATACAGGTCATCTACCTTCGGGTCTAAATGATACACTTATACACCTTATTCCTAAAGTACTAGACCCGAACCGGGTACGCCTCTTTCGTCCTATTAGTCTTATTAATTCACCTGTTAAGTTTATAATGAAGGCAATGGTCAATCGAATTAGGCCTATTTTATCTAACATTATTGGGTCTTGCCAAAGTAGTTTCTTACCAGGTCGATCAACGGTGGATAATGTGGTGCTTGTTCGTGAGGTGGATCACAAGATGCGACACCTCGTGGGGAGAAAAGGAATCATGGCTGTAAAGATTGATCTCGCGAAAGCTTATGATAAGATTATATGGAAGTTCATTGAAGAAACTGTTAGATTTTTTGGTCTTCCTGAGAGTTGGATAAAGCTTATTATGTCTAGCATGAAGGAGAATGAAATGCGAGTCCTTTGGAACGGAGAGCCTTTAGCTCCTTTTACTCTCCATCGGGGTATCCGACAAGGGGACCCTCTCTCGCCCTACATCTTTGTTATGTGTATGGAGAGGTTATCCTTGCTAATTCAGGAGCTTTGCGATTCGGGGAAATGGAAAGAGATTCAGATTGGTCGTCAAGGTCCCAAGTTATCTCATTTATTTTTTGCAGATGATCTAATCTTGTTTGGTGAGGCTTCTTTATTGCAGGTACAAACAATACAGGTTGTGATGGATAGGTTTCGTAAAGAGGCTGGGCAGACAATCAGCGCAGAGAAGTCCCTAATCTACTTTTCCTCTAATGTCCCGGAGCAAAGTCAAAAAGAACTCGCGTTGGTAAGTGGGTTTTGCCATAGCACCTCTTTTGGTACCTATTTGGGAGTTTCTATTCTCTCGGGAAGGTTACCCAAGGGGTTCTATAAAGGTATAGTGGAGAAAATGAGGAAGAAACTAGCTTCTTGGAAGACAAAGACTTTATCCCTAGCGGGTCGGGTTACGCTATCTCAATCAGTTTTGAACGCGATTCCTGTATATCAAATGCAAGTTATGAAATTGCCGAAGTACGTTTGTAAAGAGATTGATAGAGTGGTAAGGGACTTTATTTGGGGGTCCTCAACCTCGGGGAGAAAGTTACATTAGGTTGCGTGGGATCAGGTTTGCAAACCAAAGGAGAATGGGGGTCTTGGGATAAGGGGATCTGAGAGGTATAATTTATCCTTGTTAGCTAAGCTTGGGTGGAAAGTCCTTCAAGAGGAGCAATCGGTTGCATGGGTGGAAGTGTTCAGGAATAAATATTTTAAAAATGGGATTTTAAATCGTATCCAAAATGGGAATGAATCCAATATTTTCAAAGCTATTCTAGCTGGAGTGGAGGCATTTCGAGATGGGTTTACTATTCTAAATGATGATGAAGGTTCGAGAGTTAGGTGGAAATTTGAAAATTCGGGTAACTTCTCGGTAAAATCAGCATTTATGAGCTCGGAGGAAGCTAGTGCAGATGATTTGTTTAAATGGGATTTGGTGTGGAAGTTAAAGTGCTCCCAAAAGATACGGATTTTTCTTTGGAGAATTGTGCTAAATCGGGTCGCCACACCGGATAACCTTTACAAGAGAAATATACTCGAGTCCAGAACATGCGCTATATGTGGAGCCGTAAGGGAAGATATTATTCACGTATTTTTAAATTGTAAAATAGCGATTAGGGTGTGGAATTTGTTGGCCTTTTCTTCTGAAATTGCAGGTCCTGCTGCAACAAATTGGGATGGACTTGGAGCTGCTGTCTCGGCTGGAAGGAGAGGAGCAACTGATGCGGGTGATGGAGAGCTGGACGCGAACTCTGAGGAGGCTGGAGTGATGAAGGTCTCGGATAGGGAACACTTGGAGCAGCTGAACAACACTTGGGCGCGATCTAGGGATGGTCAGAACGTTGTTGTCCGTGAACCAAGGGGAGCGCAGCTGCGAGAAGCCTCGGAAACTGCTGCAGCGAGAGATCCTGCTGCAGTTTTCTCGCCAGCCCTTCCGTGGGGTATTAAAGCCTGGATGGAAGGCCATCTTCGGTCCAAGGCACGAATTGACGGTTTTGATTGGCCTTTTGTGTTTGTAGCCGTGCTATGGACAATTTGGGTCAAAAGAAATTTGATTTTGTTTAATGAGGGGCAGAATATACCCCATGTACTAGAGCTCAAAAGAGACATCTTCTCTGTAGCTAGTAGCTTTATTCTTGCATGGGGAAAATCACTAGATGGTGGTATAATTAAAGTAGCTAGCAATGTTGGTGAAATGGGTTAAACCAGAAAAGGGCACTAAGTTAAAAATTGATCGAAGCTTCATTAAAGCGAAAGGACTAGCTAGTATTGGTGGTATATTAAGGGATAGATATGGTGTGTGTATCTCTGGGTTCTTGTGATGTTGTGTCCCCCTTTATTTCGAAATTACTTGCATTACATTTTGGTCTTAGATGGGCTTGTAATAGTGGCTATACTGAGATGGTTATTGATACAGATTCGGAGGAGCTCCACGCGCTAGTGAAGGGCGGTGGGAGCTCAACTCATTATGAGATGGACTAGGGGAAGCTCCATGCGCCAGTGAAGGGCGGTGGGAGCTTAGGTAGTCGTTATGTTTCAATCGCAAGAGAGTGTTGTGCATTGCTACGAGAATTTCCGAAACTCGAGTTGGTTCATGTATATCGTGAAGCTAATTTTTGTGCCGATAGACTAGCAAAAGAAGGGGCCTTGTTACATACTCAACCGGAGGTGTTTATTGATCCACCAGACTTTCTTTGGAAGATGATTACACGAGATAGAAGTGGTTGTGCGACTATTAGGGTTGTACTAGATAATTAATAAGAACTTTTGTTCTTGATGTAATCATTTTTTCTTAACGGCTGTATAGCCTCTCATGTATGAAAAAAAAAACCATTTGGCACAATTTACCCAAAATTATAATAAGAACCTTTGTTAAAGAGCGCCACATGATACAAATACATAAATTAATTAATATTAATATATCACGCAACTGATGATTAATTTCTCCTTTATGGTGAAATTTGGTAAATATGTGACAATTACAATAATAATAATTATTTTTTAATATTATAATATAATGGTTATCTTGAGAAACTGAACATATTCCAAATCAAGTACCCCAGTAATATAAAAGCTTTACTGTTGGATATATTATTTACTGAGACTTCGATATACCACCATAGCTCTTGTGATCTTAGACCTTAGAATGAGAGGAGCCAGATGGAACCGGAGGTGGTGTTGAATGATCAATGCTTTTGGTCCGGCTAAGACTTGGTGCACGGTGGTGCCTACACCTGAAGGAACCAACATGGGTGGTCGGAGAGCATAAACAGTTGCTGCTCTTTGATAGACTTCCTTGTCTAGCAAGCCCTCCTCCGGATGATGATGATGTTGTTGGTGATATCATTTGATGATGATGATGATGATGATGATTCTCATGCTCTCTAGAATCAATCTCTATCTTCATATCTTTGACGATCACGTTACTTATAATTCCTTCTCCCTCCATTACTTTAGGTAAATTAATCTTTACTTCCTGCATTTATTCATACACTTGTTATTTAATACAAATTCACTAAGATTCCGAGTTTTGATGGAGCCAGAAACTTTAATTGGAGTCAAGTGGTTTGGGGGCAACAGCGATTGCTTTATATACCTTATAGGTTCATATATTTTACAAAAATGCACTATTGTACACAATGATAAGGTATATTTTTAATTAATTGCATTTTACCTATAATATATAAAACCCTATATGGTACAAAATAGCATATATCTAACAAAAATTGTAAGTTGTGACCTTAAATTCAATAGATAATCATTTTTAATTATAAAAAAAGATTTGACTTTTAAATTTTTGAGAAGTTTGCCTGAGTAAACTGAAAGTTTTCTAAATTCGCATTGGGCGGGATATTAGTTATATAAAAAATTAAAAGAAAAAAAAATGTAATTTCAAAATCACGGGGGCCACATCCCCTATCTTGAAGGTATCTTTGCCATTTGTTGGGTTAGTTCTTCGGTTCGGCTATGGCATGTAACGGACAATTTACACATTGGTAATTCAAAAATTCATTGAAAACTTAGAGGCATATAACTATCATTTACAGCAAATAAGATACAAGAGTGATATACTTAGAGAATGAATAAGAGAGTACAAAGAGAGTAAAATTCATAGAGAAGTATCCAAAAAATCCCTCTATGACACAATATTGAGAGTCTCGGTTAGATGGTCAAATCAAGTTCAATCGAGACAAAATATTGGCACAGTGTTCTTAACATATCGAAATTTCGTTCTGACGGTTTGATTGTCATTCTAATGGCTAGAATCGAAGTTATAACCTAATTACAGACTTGGTGAGCTTGTTCCGATTTTGTGTATTCCATTAGTTCATATATTAAGTAATCATATAGTGTTGTCTCCCATTATTATATTATAATTATAATGGAGTAATTTGGACCTTTGGTCCACTTGTGATTTTTACATTTGCTTTGGAACGTTTTCCATGTAACTAATGCGCCATTTATTTTTTAATTTCTTGCCTATTCATATCACACGAATGGGAAAAAATGAGGTCATTCTATTTCTGCTACGTTTATTAGTTACATCTCCAATGAATCAACCCATCTTTGAGTGAATTCGAAGTATGCCTTCTCATGCAAAGTTGTCGAAGTCATTTTGGGGCGAGGTATGAACAGTTTCGTGTACCTAATCAATCTTTCCCTTCATTTCCTTTGGATGGATATATCCCAGAGAGAATTTGGACCAAAGGAGACGTTTCCTACAAACATTTGAAGGTGTTAGGGTTTATAGCTTTTGTACATATGATGAGGGACGAAAGATCGAAGCTCAACAGTAAGACGAAACAATGCATACACTTGGGTTATCGTCAAGAAGAGTTTGACTACAAATTGTGGGATCTCGTTGCTAAGAAAATTGTCTGAAGTAGAGATGTGGTATTATTTAAAGACCAGACAAGAAAAGAATTTGAGGAAACACAAAAGCCACAGTCTTCTACTCCTACCATTCTAGTAAATTGGGACCCACTTCAACTTCCAATGATCGATGAAGACATCGAAGTAAAGAATTAAATTATTCAAAATGATCAATAAACAGCCTATTAAGTGACCACTAATACGTGGTACTAGAATTTGAAGGCAGACTACGAACAATTTCCACTTGCGAAACATTTCAAATTAAGCTCGAAGCAATGTCCTACAAGCAAAGAAGATCAAGAAGAGATGAGTAATGTTTTGTATGCACCAGTCATCAGTATCTTGATGTATGCGATGGTATATACCCGATTTAGCAAATCGTGGGAGTTGTAAGTTGTTACCTATCAAGTCCAGGAAAAACACATTGGGTCGCGGCTAGAAGGATTCTCATGTATCTTCGAGGTACTTTAATGGTGTTTTTGTGTTTTTCACTCTGGGAAACCTTTTTTAGATGGTTACAGAGATGCTAACATGGTTGTGACAAGGATTCACGCAAATCCATGTCGTGGTATATGATGACTTTTGCAATGGAAGAAGTATCGTGGTAATCGAAACCACAAAAGTGTGTCGCCTTATTTACTACTGAGTCTATCTACATCACTGCAACCGAATCTTGCAAAGAGTTACTATGGATTAATTTTTTCAAAGAATTGGGTCTCACATAAGAAAACTTCATCCTTTACTGTGAATATCAGAGTGCAATTCATTTGGCCAAGAATCCTTCTTATCATTCTCGGATCAAGCACATTGATGTAAGGTATCATTATATTTTCTCCTATCTGATTCAGAAATGGGAGATTTGTTGGGTTTGTTCTTCATCCATGGAGGAAAAATCACACCTTGGTAATTGGAGGACGCATTGAAAAAATGGAAGTCAAACTTCAAAATTGTGAAAGAGTGAATTGGAATTACACAAGTGTGTTTTGGTATCTTCACGTCATAATTCATGTGTGGAAAAATTTCTCATTTCCCTCTCTTGAGATCTATATAAAGAGGGCATATAGCTATTATTTTCAGCAAGCAAGACACAAGAGTGATACATTTAGAGTGAACTAGAGAGCACAAAAAGAGTGAAATCCGTAGAGAAGTATCCAAAAAGTTCCTCAGCGACATAATATTGAGAGATTCGGTTGGATGGTCAAATTAAACCCGATCGAGACAAAATTTTGACACAGTGTCCTAACACATCGAAGTTTAGATTCAACGTTGGGATCATCATTTTAACGGCTGGAGTCAAAATTATAGCTTTGTTTTTGTCCTGGTGAGTTTGTTTAAATTTTGTGTATTCCATTCGTTGATCAATTTAGTAATCCTTTCGTGCTGTATAGAAAGAACCTCTTGTAATTCCATTATTATATTATTATGTCGAAGTACTTTGGACCCTTAGTCTACCCGTGATTTTTAACTTCGGTTTGGAGAGTATTCCATATAAATCGTTCTATCATTTATTTTCTAATTTCTGACCTATTCATATCAGACAAATGGAAGAAACAAGAATTTATATTTTCATTGCGTTTATTAGTTACCTTGTCTGACGTGTTCGTGCGGACGTAGCCATACATGTATTCAGTCTTTTCTGATCAATTATATATATATATATATATATATATATATATATATATATATTAAATGGGTTTTTTTGAAATCTTTCTATATATGAAGCCACGTAAACTATGGAAGAAAAAGGTAGAATAACTTCTTTCTTCCACATAAATTTGCACTTTCATTTGATTTTTTGGACGTGAATATTACGAATTACGTCTATTACATTTAGTTTGGATTACTCCGGTCATGATGAAGTATATTTGTCCAGTGACGAGATTATTATTATTGTAACTTTAGAATAATTTTTTGAATTTAATTTTATTATCTTAAAGTATTTAGTTTAATTTATTAACTAAGTTAAGACTAGACCAACTATCGATCTTAAAGTTGGGTTTGTTTTTACAAGTAATGAAGGTTGTTTACTGATTGAATTGTTTAATGATATCAAGTCACCTTTATTTGTATTTTATTATGATTTTAATTTGGTTTAATATGTTTTTAAGCTAATTCTTCCGTTCTATTAAATTTGTCCACTTAGCTTTTTACATATATTAAAAAACATAATAAATGCATTCACCATTACAAAAATACCCCTAATAAAGTATCTTGATATCTTAAATGTGTATTGGAAATATAAATTTTAATATTTTAATAAGGATAATAGTGAAAAAGGTAGGAAAAAAAGTGTCTTGAACTTTTAAGTGGATAATATATTGGAAACATTATTTTTAGTAAGTAGACAATTTCAATGGAACAGAGAAAGTAATATCTTTTTTAATATGACAATTTTTGTTTGTTTGTTTCTTTAAAACAAAAATTTGAAAAAGAATCCATTCAACTGGTTATCCATTTACACCACTTATTACTTAAAAGTATAGAGAAGTATTAACGTGATATGATTTAAATGAATATAAGTTATTAATTAAATTAAAAATATAAACAAATTCATAAATATATTTGTACTCAAATCATGTTATTCATAAATAATATATTTGATTGTATGAATTTGAATAATATATATTATTATTTTAATAAAATAATATCTTAATGATTCAAAATTTACTTAGATTGTGTTTGTTCTTTAATATGATAAGTACTAAATCGTGAATACTAAATAACCATCTAAATATAACTTATTTTGTTAAAAAATAGTATTTGAATGAATCAGATTTAATTTAAAATTTTAATGAAAAATACCAGTTAAAATTTATTTATATTTGAATTAGTCAGAAAAATAATTTGTCGTATTGATTTAGTGACTTAATGAATCAGATTAAAGTCTCATTAAGCGCAAAGAAACATCTCCTAAAGTTTGTATTTTAATAAAACAAACCGGTTAAAAGCTATTTAAATTTGAATTGATCAACGAAAACAAATTGTCATATTAATTAATTATCTTAATGAATCAGATTAAAATATCGTGAAGTGCAAACAAACGTTTCTTTCATATCTTACATCTTAAAGAAATAAATGAATTATGAGTTATCTACATTGATCAGAAAAATAAATAATTTTATTGACTCAAATCTTATCGATTAAATTAATATCTCATTACAAATCAAACATGCAAGGCCATTACATTTACTTTATCATCTTTCAACATTCCCATATGAGATAAATCGTTAGAAAAATTTCTACCCACGCTAAATTTTATTGGATGGAAAACAAGAAAAAATATTGAAGATAAAATGGAATAGAAAATGGAATTTTGAAGATAAAATTCTGAAATTAATGAAAATGTATATAATGAAGGATGTATTTAAATAACTTGAAAATGGGAATTTTGAAGATAAAATTTGGAAACTAATGAAAATATACACATACCTGAGATTTGGAAGAGATTTTACGAAGAAGCTAGTTGGCTGAATTGTTTGTTTTTGCCTTTGCCTGTGATACAAATTATAAAAGAAGGAGATATATATTATATATATAGAAATGGATATGGATATGGATATGGATTTAAAGGATAAGACCAGAAGAGAACAGAAAGTGATGAGTTAATAAAATGAATGAATATTGGGTCATGCAACGAACTTTTGGACGTCTCTCTTTCTTCTCACGGGAGCAATTATTCACTCCATTAACGTCCCCATCTGCATCCCATCACTTTTACGTAACACTCCAACTACCCATTTTAAAAGATTATCAACACGACACAACTCCCCCTTTATCTCTTCTTTATTGCTTTTGTTGAATTATGAGTAGTCCTTTTGTTTCAACACTCAAATTTATTATATATGAACTGATAACAACAAATCAAGTTTAAAATTGTGTTACTATTATGAAACTAGCTAGTGTTTCGTATTATATTATCTTTAGTGATGAGATTAGATGTTATTTATTTGAACATCTACATTGATGGATATAATATATAACAAACCATAAGCAACATAGAACTAAAAAGACATCCTAAAATGTTTTGAAAACTAAAAAAGGTTATTCTATAATAAAAGAAAATCCAGAAATAATAATAGTTCTTCACTATAAGAAATAGTAGCATTAGCGGGGAAACTATTACGGCAACAACTAAAATGACCTCTAATGATATTTTTAAAAACCAAAATGGCCTCTAATTATATTTTTAGCGGCAATGTTCGTCGCTAAAGATAAAGTTAATAGAGGCAAAAACAAATAATTTGCTACTAAAGGTATTTTTAACGAGAAACTTATAGAGGCAACAAATAACGAACTATTAGCGGCAAAATTAAGATTTATAGTGTTAAATTTTTTGCCGCTAAAGATACTATTTCTTGTAGTGCTTACTCCAAGCAGCAACAACCCTATCAATAATCAACCGAGATTTAAAAAAATTATTAATTAATAACCACCCAACCAATTACAAAATTTACGATTTTTGTATTACTAAATATCTTGATATATAAAATACAGTACTACCTTAATATTACCCTTAATAACTAAATGGATTTGATTTGTCCCTCACAATTAAATTAGTACTAAATGATAAAACAGACAATTATCCATTTAATATGTGATTCAGTTTTGAGTACACATCCGAATCCTATTAATACAATCAGGAAATTGTATTCCTAGACATTATTTAATAATATTTTTAACAACAATATTTGTTGCCGTAACCATAAATAATCCTTAATAATTATTTCACAATGATATTATTGACATAGTATGGTAATTCGTTGCAAATGATTATCTCCTTTAACACTACTACACGTACGATCTTTCGTGACCACGTCATTGGCAGTGTTCTCGCCAATAAATGGTCTCTACCTAGGAGATTGTATTATTTTATTAATTCTTTCATATTTTTGGAAGAAGTGCAAAATTCTATGTTTGTATTAATAGTCCCACATTATCATTTGAGAAAAAAGTCATTGGAAATTATTTAATATAAAATAATTTTTTACACATGATGATGAATTAATAGTCTTGATTGCAGATTAATGACTTTTTATTTCAGCTGTTACGTGAGTTACCAAAACTTGATCAACAAAACGGCTGACTTTTAATGAGCATTGAAAAACATTTATCACCACCCATTCATGAGCATTTATGCAACAGTTTTTGTCTTGACATTTCCTCTATAAATAGTGACTTTGTCACTTGCATTTCTAGAGAAGAGAAAAGACTATTCTTGAGAGAATGAAAAAAAAAATTATTCCAGAGAGAATAGATAAAAAATTCTAGAGAGAATGAAAAAACTATTCTAGAGATGATAGAAAATTATTGTAGAAAATAGAATATAGAGAACTAAGAAATCCAGAAAAATAAAATACTTTCTTCTCCATGATTATCAAATCGGTTTTGACGTAGAGACTAAGGTAATAGAGGGATATGATCGTTAGAGGTATTGGTACTGCCGGATATCTTTTTTAGCGCCGCTACACCTTTGTTTTTGTGTGTATATGTATCCAGATTTCTTTATAAATTTTCCGTGTAAGTTCTATTTTTCAATTTATTGCAATAGTTGTAGTATTACTTGTGTTTGGAATATCTCTATATTTTGTTTTTCCACTTTCTTGTAATAACGGTAGTATTATATTTTTTAGAATCTCTATATTTACAAAATCACCCATACAGTCCACAAACTCTAATCCATTGCCCATCAGGTCTAGCCTATCGTAAAAGTCAGAATTGCCCTTGTAATCCAATTAATGACAGTTGACTTCCAAAACTAATTCCCCGGATTTCATGCAAATAATCAATCATCAAAATAGATTTGATAACTTATGTCATTTTATTGGATTTGTTTCCAATCAATGACAATTGACTTACCAAAACTAATTTTCCTGATTTCATGCAAACAATCAATCATCAGAAAAGAATTTGATAACTTATGTCGTTTTATTGGATTTGTTTCAAAAATAGTGTCTTATACATTTAAGTTATTAATTCATGTCAAGACTTGTCATATTAAAATGTTAATCCATTTCAAAATCTCGAGTTTCATTTATATTGTTGTTTTTTATGGTGGTGTATGTTTGTTATACTGTCGGGTTGAGTTTGTCAATTGTTGAGCTATTGAAAATCAAAATATACATTGAAAATATAAATTTAAATATTTTAATAAAGATAATAGTGAAAGAAATTGGAAAAAAATATCTTAAGATTCTAAGTAGATGATTTTGACATACATTTTATTGTAAAGGGACGTTATTTATGGAACAAAAGGAGTATAAATAATGAAACAGTATCTTAATCTAATAAAGTGATAATTTTTGTAGACAACTATTTTTAATAACAGTGACAATCTTTTGAAAACGGAGGGATTATTAAAATTTTAGTCCATATTATTAGAAATAATTGTGGTACAAGGCTCGAACCCCTCCCTAAATATGGGTAACTTAGTTCTGATTTACTTGGAAATATATACATAGGAAGGCGTGTATATCCTCGTGGGATTAGTCGTGGTGCGCGCAAGTTGGCTCGGATCACCCATGTAACCAAAAAAATTGTTCCCAAATAGTTATTTACTGTAGAAAATTAAGGTTTTTATAATTTTTTTAATATATCGGAGAATCACTTTATACTCGGAGTTATTGATTCGGTTCGAACTTGTACTGCTTAGAAGGATAATCAAGGCCCTAGCTAATTGAGCTAACCTCAACTGGTTATATTTTTTAACTTTTTATATTTACTCTATCTTTTTTAAAATATTAAATGAAAATAAAGTAAATTAAACTTTAGGAACGGATGAGAAAATACCTAACAATGAAGTAGTGAGGTCCCTACTTGTATGATGGCAGGCATCGTTGTTGGAGTTTGCTTAGATTATCACTATCACTTATTTTCTATTCCAAATGAAATTGTCTTCGAATTCTTAGCCACCTGTAGATCATCACGCTATTGCTCTCTGTTGCATGACCCGGTGACAGACAAGAACCTAATACTGCCTTGAATCTAAACAAATCGATAAATATCTGAAAAGGTCCTTTATCTTTATTCCATGTGATTTATTTTACAGTGTGCTACACTAAAAATCGTGTCTATATCAGACGATACCAAGTCGAAAAAACAGAGCACCAATAGAGAACGTCCCATATCTAATATGGACCTCCATCTAACATTGCTTGCAGTTCGATCGATTATGTTAAGAATAATGAACCTGCTATCTATCTTGAGGTACTTAGTTCAAAAGATAAAAATCATTGGTTTAAGATTATGAAAAAAGAAATCCCAGTCTTTGAAAATTAACAAAACTTAGATTCTGTTAACAAAATCCTAAACAAAAACTCATCGAATGTAGATGAATTTATAAAATAATAGAGGACATTTCTGATATTGATCATCCCCTAGATACAAAGCTAGAATTGTTGCCAAAGGGTATAATAAAATGAAGGGAATATATTTCAATCAGATTTTTGCTCCTCTTGTCATATTCAAAACACTTAGAATGATCCTTTCTTATGTTACTTGTTTTGACTCAAAATTAAAACAATTTAATGTTATGACTGTTTTTCTACATGGTGAACTTGAGGACGAAAATATATATGAGACAACATGAGGAATTTTATGATGTTAAATCTGAAATATTTTAGTGAATGAGTTATTCTCAACGGAATTCAACGTGAATGTAGATATTTTTGTCAAACCACAATAAAATCTTATGTTCTTTTCTTTTGCACTCTTTACTTTTTGTTCGATTATATTCAGGAATATCTAACCTTTATCTAATTGAGTCTAAGTAGTAAGTGAATAACAACATCTTATTAACTTGTATACTTGTACAACATTGTCTGATCGGCTTGTTAGGGATATGTTCCCTAATTAAAGTTCATAAATTTGTAGATTTAGCTTCAAGTTGTCCCATAAGATGTTGAGATGTTACTTTCATGTAACATGACTTGGAGATTTCCTATACTAGCGTAAATTGCTCGCGAAAGTTAAACTTATAAATGTAACTAGAAGTATATATATTAACACATTTATTTCTGTATATTCTAATCTTAGTCCTAATATCTCCAGTGATGTCACTGTTCAGGTAATGATTTAAACTACTTTGTCATTAGGACTTCCTTTGTGACCTTAATTTATATCTTCCATCTTCAATGATGCTGGCATGTTCGACATCCTATAGGGAGATGTCTGGTGCAAGATCACTTGGTTCGTGCTATTATAGATTTGTTAAGGATGGACATTTTGCATGGGCATGCACAATTTCAACTAAAGTATGTTACTTATTATACATATCTCCGTGCCAAATCTTAATTATATCGTTGGTGGCTATATGATCTTCTGAATTTCAGACCTAGCAATCTACTCTGTAATTGGGTATCAAAGTATAGACCAGCCATGTACGATACTCACATACTCTACTAGCGTCTGATCAGGGGAAGCATAACCAGCATGTAATGTATCTTCTATTGTTGATTGTTAGCCTCAATTTCTCTATCACGCCGCTTAGACCCGAGTCTCCACTATCTATTTTACGGGGATGGAATCCAATTATTAAGATAAAATAGTTGCAGAAAGTTTAGAGCAACAATGATTCCAAGTCTCATAATTCATAAGTGAATTTCCTTCATTGTATATATGAACAACAGTAGACGAATTAGTTAAAAAATCAATGGCGGAAAGTAATCACTTCAAAATTCTTGAAAACTGTTACTTCCATAATTAATGAAATAACCGATAACTGTGTGGAAAGACTAAAGACTCAATATGTTGTCTTTTTCTATATTCAGAAGCTAAATGCAGTGGTGGATCTATTTGGCCACCAACCCTTAATAATGGCACAAAGATGTTTCTAAATTTTTTTAAATAAGTTTTTCCCCCCGAAAGCTGGTTTTTGGCGGTGTAAAATCCCCCATTGATGTGCAACGTTTCAAACACGTGAGTTGGTTATGCCTGCAATGCAACTTCAACCTCATTAATAAGTTGTGTTTCTGATGGATGATCATTTAAGCAACGACTGATAATCATGAGAAATTCATTCAAAGATTCTTCAACTGTATGCATCACAAAGGGGTACATAATTTTCTTATGTATGGTATTATGTTTCTGTTCCATACTATTTCACATACACTCTATATATTATCTCAGTATGATCACGGTATGGTTTACCCTTTTTGTTTCTTTAACCATAAAGTATTTCAAACATGACCAGACCCAATGAGTAGACATCAGACTTTTCAAACAGACAACCCTCGCAAAGTTACCATATAGGAAAGTAACCAGGCAACTTGCCTCTGATTGAGGTAGTAACATGATTAATATAGTATTCCACAAAGACTAGTAATGCCATATATCACCCCTTCACCTCTTATGTGTCACATTATGTGACACTCAATAATAAAAGAGAGAAAAAAAAGTTATCTAAGAAAGAAAAAAATTATGATTGGTTTTTAAGACTTCCACATAAGGGGTGAAGGGGTGATAAATATCATTACTCTTCCGAAAAAGATAATCATACAGCACAATAATCACGCCGCTCAATGGTTCCATTCGCCGTATAATCATACAAGGCAATTATCCGACCATGCATCATGCTAGCAGTAAGCTAAAAGCGATACCAGGTTGTTATGTTGGAGTTGTGCAGGTATATGAATTTCATAACTAGATAGTAATAGTGCATCAACACCGGCATCAGATACATAATTATGCTTAAACCTCTTGATGGAAACTCTGGTATTCTTATCCATGATAAAACTTTCATAGACTGTGCTATAATGGTCATCATAAATTACACGGTCAGAGACTCAGAGCTGGAGTGCTAGTGGCTGCACATACCTCATATATCGAAAAGCCAGGGCAAGATCCAGCAATGAAAACCAGATCTTACTGCTTTGATGGTTTTCAAAATATTTTGTACGGCCAAAAAAGTCGCGCTGGTTTATAGCTTCTCTTCCCATTTGTCTGCGATTTTTTTGGGTTTCCACTGCATACAATAGTCAGTGCTTGATCTCCGTCCATATTAATATAAGATTCCTTAAAAATAATATACGCCTAAAGCATCAACAACAAGGGAAGCTCTAAATTTTCTAAGGAGAATGAAATAATCAGATAGCGCTAAATTTTCTAAGGAGAATGAAAGAATCAGATTCAACAGTAAGAAGATTATGAGACTTTTCGAAACCACAGTAGAGACCTGAGTAAAAGTGCAGGCGAATGAATATCTGGCATGGATTGACTTGTAATTACATACTGGAATGAGACTCTCATTCATCTCAATTGAATAATTTTTCGACCACCATTGAACTTGCACTACATCCGTCTTTAAACTCGCGACTACATTTCTAGTCGCTAGTGGTAAAAAAATCAATCGCGAAAGACATATATTAACATTAGCGACTACAAGTAGTCGTTGATATTTGATCGCTAGTAAATCGTCGTTAAAGACACTTTTTAGCGACTACTTATTCAGTTGTCCTCACCAAAACAAAATTTACATTTACGACTACATTATAGCGTTATTGACAAAATAATTAAAAACTATTTTTTATAGTTGTGATTAAATATTACTAACGACTACTTATGTAGTTGATAATTTTCTTTATATCTCTACTACAATGTAGCCGCTAATGATATATTTATTCACGACTACTTTGTAGTCATAAAAGATTGTCAATTCGCGACTACGGGAATATATCATTGCCGACTACATTGTAGTTGGTAATGGCAATTTTTTATTTATTTATAAAAAATTGTTTTTGTTTTAAAATTAATTAAAATATATTATTCAATATTTCATCGTCTACAATTTGAGTAGTGATTTACTCTGGAATTTCTAAATTCTCACCGTGCTTTGACCAAATCTTATACGTAAACAAAAACCCAAATCAGTGTACCCTAACCTTTTGGAGTGGAAAACGACGATTATTCGAATTGATGGAAGTTGCGATCTAATCAAGAAGAAGGCGGGGATAAGAGGAATTCTTCCAGATGGGGATGGTTTGTTTATAGCTTGGTTTTCAAAAGTGTGTGCGGTGGAGTCTATTTTCCATTCAGAGGTCTCGGCATTATATTTTGGTTTGAAATGGGCGGTAAATTATGATATACGAGAACTGAACATCGAGACTGATTCAAGATAGTTTCATGTACTAATAAAGGAAGGTGGTAACTCTAAGATTTTGCCTTGTCATGTAGGACGCGAGTGCATTGAGATACTACGATTTGAACCGAGGTTCGAGAGTGTTTCGTATAACGTGAAGCGAATATATGTGCAAAGTTCCTGACAAAGAAGGGTGTTGATTCAAGCGAAGGTCATGTGAAGTTAAAGATTCTCTAAATTGTCTATGAAATAATATAACTAGAGATAGCAGTGATTGTACTACTTTTAGGCTTGTGTTAGATTCTCGTCAAGGTGTAGTTAGTATTTAGCCTCCGAAGTATAAAAAAAGAAAAGAAGATTTAATCTGTATTTTTGCAACAAAAAAAATAATGTTGAGATAAATAAAATTTATAGAATAACCCCTAAATATTGGTTTTGTCTAGTCAGTCAAAAGATTAGGGACCGTCCTGCACCGGCCTTACCTAGTTTTAGAACACGAATGGACTAATAAAGCGATTAACCAAACATTATCGTCTTTTTGATGGAAACCCGCCATAATAAGAAGAAAGATTCCCTTCGTTGTCTCAAAGGAATGAAAAGCACAGACCAAACCTCATCCAACAAAATATACTATTTTGGATTACCTTGCTTCAAATTTCCGTTAACGATTGAACTCCCTACATAATTAATCCACTCTTTCCATGCATAACACGTATAGCATCCTCCATATAATTTACTATATATCTCTATGAATTAATCTTAGGTAGGCTTCTTATCAGACTCTAACCTATTACATCAAAGAAAAAGAAAGTTAATAAGGTACCTATCTATCTTATCTTGGTTTGTCAAAATTTCACGTTTGATCATCTGCCGATGCTCTCTTTGATTGAGGAAGTTCTTTTAGATGTATGTGTTATTTTGGTGTTAATAAGTCTATCGACCAAACCAAATATATATAAAAAAAGTCCTCCTAAAAATTAAAGTTTGTATAATTTATCAAATACTTTAGCAGACACTTTAGCTAAAGAAGCCCGACACAGGGCGTTAGGAACACGATTCATCGACAAGTTTATTAGACCGATTCTCTAGACTAGGTATCGGGTAGTTCTCTTGATGTAATTTTATGAAATTTCTTAGGCGTCAAAAAAAAAACATTCAAATACTTTAAATTTAATGTTCAAGCTTGTCGTTTTCAAACGAGGTTTTTAACATTCTGTCTCGTAGACAGAAAAATCCTAGATTTGCCCATGTGGACGAAGGCATTTAATAAACAAGGAGTTTTAATAGAGACTGAACTTATTTGTTTAATCAAAAGAACAAGTTGAAACAAACTTTTCTCGAGCTCAGCTTGAACAGTTCAAGAACGGTTTGGTTGGTTAACAACACCTAACGACAAACCAAATTTAATATCTTTAAGTAGTTAATCTTACATATATACCCTATCATTTACTTAGTTACTGAAGCTTAATCTATGGGTTGTGAAGCTGGAGGCCCAGAAAGGTATCGTAGGAGGTCAGAACAATGAAGCAGAGGTACTAATAAAGCTAAAAAATATCATATGGTGGAAGCTCTTTAACCTCTTGAAACAAATTCCATATAATATTGTCAACGATTCTATTGCTATGCCTCGAGTCATATTATCAGAGCCTGGTGGCTCCACCGCAGAGGTCTCCCTCTCTTGCTCTCTAAATGTGTATGCTTATCACTTAATTTCTTACAAGAATTTTGGTTCGAGTAATAAACTATTTATCTGCACATTGTTTAGTCTCAGAAAAAATTATTATATATAACTAAAAAACTTAGCTATCCTTGTAACGAGTTGAATTTTTGTATAATAATATCGAGTGAAAGTAGGTTCTTCTCAACGGTGGACGAATTGTATCATGGAAGAACGAGCAAGGAGAAGAACTTCTCTTTACAAGTTGCAAGGTATTCAATATTAATATTGTAAATGTTGCATTTTTCTTTCGTTTGGTAATTCAGTAATCAAATATTCAAATGCAATTGACGTAACATAAATGCTAGGATATGAATTAGGATAAATAGCACAGTTGGTACTTGTGTTATGCTAACTAGCCAAGTATACCGTTGTGCTCCTAAAAGTAGTAAAGTATAACGTTATCATGTGTCATTTACGTACATAGACAATCGGCAAGTCCCAAAGAAGGATCAGTGGGGGAATATCTCTTTGCTCTCCATTGGTAAGTTTTGATTACTATTCAATTTGTTAAGTTTTGCCCTAATATAGTTACAAGAAATTAACAATATGTTAATTTTTGCAGCTCGGTGATTTATGGAAACACGAGCAGCCAGATTCAACACAATCCACAATGTGGTCATTAGAAGAAAACCCTTCACATATAGCTCCCAAGACCAACCACTCATCTATCAATCTTGTTTTGATATCAAACGGGAAAGGTTTAAATATGTGTCCTTATAGGTATATTTTCCTAGTCAATAAGGTTATATAATGAAAAAATTATTTAGTGGAGTCTAATTGTGTCGATCTTAAACTGCAGCTTTGAATTGCGACTCAATGTGTCCTTGAGGCCCGGTAAATTGATTTTGGTTCTTTCTGTGATGAATACGGATAATAAACCTTTTGCGTTTAAGTTTACGATACGAAACTATTTATCAATCTCCGACATCAGGTTTGCTGAAAGGCTGTTTATTCTTAGAGCTAGATTGCACCATTAATCTTTATGTCAAAAAACTGTTTAATTCACAGCGAGGTGCGTGTTGAAGGCTTGGAAACACTTGATTACTTGGACGATTTGTTGCATAAAGAGAGGTTCACTGAGCAAGCTGATGCAATAACTTTTGATTACGAGGTTCTTTTCCTTTTATCGTATGATGAATTTAGTTAATCCACTAATGCATAATTGCCTACAAATAATCGATATGTTTTTGACAGGTTCATCGCATATATTTGAGCACGCCACCAAACATAGCTATGATCGACCATAAGAAGAAACGAACATTTGTAATTCACAAGGAAGGCTTTCCAGATGCTGGTATGAATTTCGATTCCATTTGCATTTCGTATTTAACGCCTTTTGTCATGTAAAAACTCTGAATTCTTATGTCATGCAGTTCTATGGAATCCTTGGGAGAAAACAATTAAGTCTCTACCTGCTTTTGGGGACAAGGACTATAAGGTTATGCTAGCAGTGGATTCAGCGGTTTTTGAAAAGTCAATTATTTTAAAACCTTTTCAAGAATGGAAAGCTAGTCAAGAACTTTCGAATGTCTCTTCAAGCTATTGTAGTGGGCAGCTCGATCCTGTAACAGTTCTGCATACTTCTAATCGAGTATTACAGAAGTAGATGAGTCTTCACGCGTTATATATGCTAATTTCAGATGTCAAGAATTATACGGATGCAAGTCAGATAAAAATTGGATTTTCAGCAAAACTAATATACTTGTTACCGATCCAATTTGTACATGTTATAGTCTCATTTGTAATTCGAATGAAAATTGGTTCTACCTTTAACCAGTGTATAGAAACCTAGTAAATATTAACAGTTTTAGTGCTCTAGCTATGCCATTACTTTAAGTAACAAAGAAGCTTTTTTGCCTAACACCTTCGAATTCCTAACCTAGTCTTTGTTACACATGGAGGCAGGGGCAGATAAGGGTGTTCAGGGGACAAGTTCCAATTAATGAGATAACAAAATGCAGGGAGCTTAAAGCAATAATAATTCCGACGCTCATGTTTTATATGAAGTAAATTCGACATATTAATTACAAATTCAAGGAACGAAAAAAAACGGTTCAATATCTTTGAAAACTAGTACTTCAAGAATTAAATTAACGGATCATATTATATGTCCATAATCAAAAGTTAAAAGAAATGGTGGATCTATTTGGCTATCCAGCCCTTAATAATGGCACAAATCTTTCTCTAAAAAAATTTGTAAAAACTAGATTTCCCCCCTCTTTTGGCTGCGTACAATCCCCCATTGATGTGTAACGTTTCTAAATCGTGTGTTGGTTGTGCCTGCAGTGCAGCTTCTAAGCTCTTGACAACATCATAAATCGATGGTCTTTCTGATGGATGATCCTTCAAGCAACTATTGATAATCATGAGATATATATTCAAAGATTCTTCAACTATTGGCATGACAAAGGGATCAATAATTATCTTATGTAGAGTCTTTTGTTGCATACTCCTTCTAATGCGCTCTATTATCTGAGTATGGTCCCGGTATGGTTCACCCTTTTTCCTTCTTTGACCATATAGTATTTCTAACATAATCAAACCCAATGAGTAGACATCAGACTTTTCAGATAGACGACCCTCGCAAAGTTCATATATAGGAAAATATCCAGGTAGCTTGCCTCTGATTAAAGTAGTAACATGATCAGTATGGTATTCAATACGACCATTTGGACCTACAATACAGAATCCATAACATGAGAGCTTTGGAACCCAATCCTGATCAAACAGAATATTGGAAGGCCTCAAGTCTTTGTGGATTATTGATCGTCCATGAAGGTAGGTCAGACCTTGTCCAATGCCAATACATATTTGAAGCTTCTGCCTCCATGTAGGGCGATAATCTGAAGAGGGGTAAAGGAAGCGCTCAATGGTTCCGTTAGCCATATAATCATACAAGACAATTATTCGACCATCATGGTAGCAGTAACCTAAGAGCGATACTATGTTGTTATGTTGGAGATGTGCAGGTATATGAATCTCATAACTAGAGAGTAATAGTGCATAAACATCAGCATCAAATATATGATTATGCTTAAACCTCTTGATGGAAACTCGAGTATTCTTATCCGTAATAAAACCCTCATAGACTGTGCTATAATTGTCATCATAAATTACACGGCTAGAGCTGAAGTTACTAGTGGCTGCACATACCTCATATATCGAAAAGCGAGGGCAAGTTCCAGTAGGTGAAACCAAATCTTCCTTCCTTGATGGTTTCCAAAACATTTTCCTCGGCCAAAAAAGTCGCGCAGGTTTATTACTCCCCTTACCATTTTCCTGTGATATTTTGGGTTCCATTGCATACAATATAGTATTTTGATCAATGCAAGGCCCACCAACGAAAGTCATCTCCTCGAACTTTGACACAGTATAAATCGAACGCGTTACCTCGACATCCTGCTCTAACTGCAATGCATATTCAAGATTTACAATCACTTTAGCCATGCTAGGTCGTTCTCGCGGTTTGTTATGCAAGCATTCTATAGCAATTTCCACAAATTCATTTAAACTCTCTAATAATACTTTCCCCCTTAGAGTTTTGTCAATGATTTTATCAACTTCTCCCTTTTTAATGAGATTTAAGGCCCACCAAACTAGACCATGTTGATCCTCTGGAAGTCTTCTATCCACTACGGGTCTTCCACACAAAACAACCAACAACACGACACCAAAAGCATACACATCACTTTTCTTACTTAGCTTATGACTTAAAAAATAGTCTGGGTCTAGATAACCAAATGTACCCTTAACCTCTGTAGTAATGAAACTATTCAACTGGCTTGAATTTTCATTTTTCGCTATCCCAAAGTCTGAAACCTTGGCCACCAATTTCTCATCCAACAAGATGTTTGTATCCTTTACATCACGATGTATAACTCCGGGTACAATGCCAGCGTGAAGGTAGTCTAATCCACGTGCAGCGCCAATGCAAATCTTAAGTCGTTGCTCCCAGTTGATAGGAAAGTTATCGCCTGCATATAGATGGTCCGCAAGAGTTCCATGATGCATATATTCGTAAACAAGGATCATCTCACTAGACTCATTACAGTAGCCTATTAAAGAAACAAGATGAACATGTCGAAGATTAGTAAGTGTTTCAATTTCCATCCAAAACTCACGCGCCCCTTGTTTGGAGTACGAAGCTAATCGCTTTATGGCCACACACTTAGACCCATTTTCAATGACCCCTTTATAGACCATACCAAATCCACCCTTTCCAATGACAAGTTCATCATTGAAGTTTTCTGTTGCTGATTTGATCTCAGCAAAGGAAAACCTATGACATAATTTTTCCGTGGATGTTTGCGTTTCCTTTTTGGAATACTCCGTGGATATTGATTGTATAGCGCTCTCAACTAAGCTCAACTGAGTTTCTGGTAAGTTTACTTCACCATATTTCCTCAAGTTATGGACAAAAATACTAACTAGAATAATCACAATCGTCATACCTGTTGCAAACCAATTTTTGCTTATCATTTTCTTGAACTTGGGGTTTGAATTAGTCAAAGGCTGGAGAGAGAATTCAGGGTTTCGACCAGCAAGATTGTTATCGGGGTTGCTCAGCTTCATAATCTCTATTCCATTTAGGATTCCATCAATCATCTCAATTTTCGACTCTACAACAATTAGAAGACTGTCTTTTCCATTTTCTGTATTTCCTTTTATTATCACTACGTAGTCTCTGTGCACCGGAATCCCATGGCCACCACTCCATTGGATGACATCAGAATTCATCTCAGCTGGTTGATTATTGATAAGGATAATGAAATTCCTTTCACCACTCTTGGTTATTCTTGGCTCAAGTTCACAGAAATGAAGCCTAATTAAATATCCAAATCCTACATCCACGGGTATTTTCCAAGTGAAGCTGCTGTATATCATCTCGTTTGCTCGCTTGTTTGGATTTGTCAACCAAGATGTCCGATAAATTTCAATCGGTGCAACATATATTAGCACAGATGGGTACTTTATATTTTGTGTACCATAGTTTATCGAGTGAACTTCGGATTCCATCAAGTAATTAGCATCATCAGACCATCTACGAAATAGGCCTCCGGAATCTTCTACTGGTGAAATGGGATTCCCTCCGATATTTAATCGATGAACCATCTCAAGTGCAGTTTGGTTATCTACATAATAGAATCGATTGTTCCGACCAACTGAAAGGGGGCCTAGATCACCATCACGTGTAAAGTAAAGACCAGTAGGCATGGAAATTATCTCGATTCCATTGATAAAGGCATATGTATTCCCGGCTGATTTTCCAAGTTTAGAGGGAGAAAATACGATGGTCAAGGCTTGATCTTCGTCCACATTCATACCATATTCCTTAAAAATATATTTTACGCCTAAAGCATCGGCAGCAAGGGAAGCACTAAAGTTTTTTAGGAGAATGAAAGAATTAACTTCAACAGTGAAAAGATCACGAGACCTTTCGAAACCATGGTAGAGACCTGGGTAAAAGTGCAGGCGAATGAATATCTGACCTGGATTGACTTGTAATACATACTGGAATTGAGTTGATGAAATTCTTGCATTACTTGAGGGAACAGGATCACCATGAAATAATTTGTCAACCACCATTGAACTTGTTGATTTCCCATTTGGCTGCAGAGATGTTGATTCTACATCTCCGACCCACTCACGACCATCAAGTGTTGTTGAATCGCCAACGGATCCACAATCAATAGTAACATCACCGATAGAGTGATAAGGAAATTTGGCAGAAGAAGAAACACAAGTAATAATTAGATAATAGATGAAAAATAAACATAACTGATTCACAGGAGAAGCTGAGGAGCAATACATTTTTTTTCTCAGGATACGAGATGGTAATGCCATTTTCATTAAAAGTCAACCATTTTGACAGCTTCCCATTATGGTTGACTTCTTCCTTGAGTTTGTTGAAAAGACATGTTGTGACAACAAAACGTGAACCACTATGGAAATTAAAAAATCCAATTGGAAAGACAACTAGACGAGCAGATTCTTCTTCAGCAAATTGCTCCAATAAAATATGGAACATCCGGAGTGCTTACACTTGCAAAAAAAGAATAATTCATTTTTTTTGGCCTTGATATGAATTGTTCATCAGGGTCTATACCCGCGTTAACCCTTTTTTTTTTAATACATGGGTGTCTGGGTCAGTTTTCAAACACCCCTTCCATGTATATTCTTAGATAAATTAGAATTTGGTTACCTATGTTCAGGGACGAGATCCGAACCTTATACCCAGTCTTATTATTTAGTGTTAAGGAACGAGAAATAGCGTAAATGTTGCTAGGTGGTCGCTAACCTATTGAGTCCTCCATTTACTAAAAAAGAGCTTAAAGAAACCAATATTTTATTAAAATGGTACTAAATGACTACTTCGTTAAATCCACATATATCCCGTGACAAAATGAGGGTGAATATCATAGATAAAGCGGTTCTGATGACGATTAGGGATGATAACTGTTTGATTTTTTACAAAAATATCAAAAAGTATAACCATAATCGTTTTTATTATTAAAAACCATATCTTAACGGTTTTAACCATCAATTATACTTATCAAAAACCATAACCGTATAATTCGATTTCGAATTTTTTAAACGGTTTTGCGATTTCTAACCATAATCAAATAATAATGTACTAATTAATATATTAATTTTGATAAAATAAAACCACACCTATAAGAAACAGAAAAAATATCAAGGTATATAAAATTGTGTTGATATTTGATCAAATTGTATTATTATTATTTAATTGTTAAAATCGAGTACTTGGATTTTGCTTTTAAAATTCCGATATTTATAATTTAACCTAAACTAGTATAGAATTTAAAAATATATATGATAATAAACGGATAGCAATTTTTGGTTTTATTTTTATCCAAAACCATCACGTAACAGTTTTAACTTTTAACCGTCAGTATTACTTTTGAAAACCATAACCTAATGGTTTTTACCATAGTTATATAATTCGGTTTTTAATCGGTTAAATTATCATTGATTTTTTTTTTTAAACCGAAACCATAGTCATCTTTAATGAGGACTATGAAACCATTGGAATATTTTTTACCTCAAAATTCAATTCATATAAGGACCAAATTAACAATTGATTTTATAATCCTTAATTTTTATGGAAAATATTTTTGGTCCATCCATCATTATAGTAAGCCCCATCTGAGAATTCTAACCTCTTATGCCAAGGATAATGGAATCTAATGATCATATGCCTTTTATTTCTATTTAGTGTATGTTCCTAAAGTTAGAAATATAAAAACTAGCATTCTAAATAAAATTTTCAGGTTTGATTTTTTCATTGATAATTGGATATGAATTTATATCGATCCTCAGATTGATTAGGTCTCTAAAGACTTAAGTAGCCTTTGTTCATATTAATAATATTATTTTTTTAACCAAAAAAAGACCATGCTTGATATCAGTTCTAATGCAAATTAGCATATACCTGGAAAATAAATTACACAGCTCTATGCCTAAAAAGAAAAGACAATAGAAATTTCCAAACACCAATCAACTACACAATTAGCAGTTCACCTCATAATGCAATAAATTCTGAAACAGGGAAAATCCCCAACTATCTTTAAAATATTCTTACACTCCGAATTCAATAAACTTTTTAAAGAACAGATGGTTTGACAAATTACATTCAGTTTTGAAAATGAAGGTTTTGGCAAAAGATTGAACTTCTTTTTACTTTAAAGGAACAATAAACTTGACAGACATTTCCATAAAGTAGAACTCTTGAATCATCAATGTATTCCGTCCATGAAAACAACCTCAATATTCAGTTTAGCAGTGCCCTGCAATGATGGAACACAAGGTTAAAGTTAGACAGCCTCTTGTAAAACTTGAGATGAAGCGATTCTGTTCAAATCAACATCAGTTATTACACAAGATGATAGAAGAAATAATATCCATTTAAATAGTACACAATATTCAAATTTATTAAACATGTTTTAGCTTCAGACTACAAAGTACATACTACATAGAAAGAACTGAACATTCCACGTGTAATTAAAGTAGACTCAATCACTCATATACTAGAAATGCAAAAAAGATTACCACTTCTCAAGTATAACAAACTCACAGCTGTTCATCAAGATATGTATCCCTTGTATTATTTCCTTTCCCGAGATATTCCGCCGCATCAGAGACAAGATTATTAACAATCGAGGTTCCCCAACTAATCCACCCTGTCTGAACAGGCGGATTAGCTTCTAGCGCTTTTCTTTCTTCTTCAGCAGCTAACATATCATTACGTCTCTTCAACATAAACTCCTTTACAGCTTCAAACCCTTTATTTGCTACATCTAGAGGAGGTATAACAAGTGGATTTTGATCTAAATTCAATTTAGTTATATTTAGCTGATAAAAAGTATCAGGTAGAGCTTGGATTTGGTTATTACTAAGATCAAGATCTTTGAGATTGGTAAGATCAGCAATTGTCACGGGAAGTTGTGTCAAGTTATTAAAATTGCTACTTAGATTCAAGACTTCAAGAGATTGTAATCTTCCGATTGGATATGGCACACCATGAAGCTGATTAAAATGAGCATCTAAATGTTTTAGTTTATTCATTTCACATATAGATTTTGGAAGGACTCGAATCTTGTTTAAATGAACGTATAATTTCTCGAGATTCACTAATCCATATCCGATATTTTCAGGCAAGAATTCTATACTATTGTAGCTTGCATCTAACTCCAATAACGACCTGTTAACAAAAAGTAAATTATCAAAAGAAAATCGTCTACTAGTGGTGGGACCCGCCCATGGGGAGATTATTACCTGCAACCTGCGATGCTTGAGGGAAGGGACGTAAGTTTATTTGCTGAAACATCCAAAATCTTAAGATTTGTTAACAAGCCAATAAAATCTGGTAAGCTTTGAAGAAGATTTGATGACATATTAAGTTCCTCTAGTTTCTTTAGACTCGCAATCGAATTAGGAATGACCTATATCATTACAAAAAATAAACATTTCAGGAGTTCATCAAAAGAATCGCACAGTTATTCCTATGGTGGTGCAGTTTTTGCATAATATAGAGACCTATTGTGCAAACAACTCAAAAATAAAAAACCTGGCTCTGCCAAGGATCAAGAACAAAACAGTTTAAACTTCTAAGTCTTAAATATACAGAGGGTATTGTTGTGCTAACCTCGAGTTGATTGTGAGAAAGATTGAGAATGACTACAGCATGAAGCTTCCCAAAGGGTTCTGGTAAGAATTTAAGTTGATGCCCTGATAGGTCCACTTTGTCTGATGCATCTTTTAGTATCTGAAGTACTTCTTCATGATCAACTCCATTATCATCCAAATCCGCCATTTCTTTGTACTAATGATCTCTTGTAATGATTTTTATTTTATAGAGACATGTTAATTTAGTTTTCTATGTTTGAACAAGTCTTAAGTGTTGTGCAGAAAAGTCAATGAGGAAAATGAAGTGATGAAGTAATGGGAGACTAAGTGGTATTATTGATGAAGGAAGGTTGACAAGTTCTGCTCCTACATAGATCAGATCAAAAATGGGTACTCGTATTTAATGAATATGACCAAAATAAATTATGAATCACAATCTATTTATTTTATTAAAAGCATTATATATATATATGAAAGGCCTCATAAGTTCGCATAGTCTTCGACCCAAAAAAGTAAGTCTCTTAGTATTGGGCCGTATAAAATTTCAAACTTTTGGGCCTTAGCGGTTTATTGTAAGTTTTTTTTTCTTCCTAAAACGCTTTTCATTAATAACAGGAAAATTACAACCTACTTAGCCTATCCACGAGAGGGAGACGTCAACTTCTAGAAGTCTCGCTAACATAGTTGGAATGGGATTCAATCATTCCCCAAGATAATTGTCTGATAGCATGTACTTGGCTACCTTATCAGCAACTACATTTTTTTTCTGCGGTAATAAAAGAGAATTAGGATTACAAATTTCAGCCTTTCAGGATTAAAATAAATATTGCGGATAATATTACAAATACTTGGGTTAGTAATACTAAAATTGTTTGTGAAAGGGTTCATTAAGGCCTTGCAATTGTTCTCTATAATGCATTTGGTGTCTTTGTGATCTCTCGCCCGTAAACATGCCTTCAAGATCTCAACAGTTTCAATTTACATAGCTTTCTCACTAGCTATCTCCAAAGCATTGCATTTAATGACTACCTCTCTAGTATCCTTGATAATACAAGTAATTGCAGATCTATTAATTTTAAAATATGCATCACAATTAATCTTAAGACAATTCATAAAGGATGGGACCACTTACTAGTCACATTGTTATTATTGTTAGGAGTACCCATAGTAGTGCCACTAAAAGACCTCTCATTCATAAGGGACTGAGTTGTAGTCAAGTATCTACCAACAGATTTATTATTTACATACCGCAGTGTAACAACCTTCACTATATAAAAATGTAATAATAATAAAATCGTGGTCTGAGAACCTCCACTGTATAAAAATATAATAATAAAAATAATATGTACATATTCTCTCATCAATTGTTTCTACTTTTTGTAAATTTGTTTTTCTTATAACAAATGTATACTCATTCGTAAAAAACTGAAAAAATATGTCCTCACTAGATTTGAGATTATGATATTCACTTCCATCTATAGTGAAAATTTAGATTTTTCAAAAATGTTTTGAAAATTAACAAACACAATAATTTGTATTTGATACATATAGAATCAAAATAAATATTTGTATTGGAGACTTGATTATATAAGACTAATATATATCGTGGGAAAAAATACATATTTTACATTGCCAATTTTTTAAAAAAATCTACTAATTCGATAAAAATAAGTGATATAAAAGTATGAATCAATGTTACAATGGTAAAACTTTTAAATATGATAATTTGAAGATTTGATTATGTTTTTTTGTTACATAGAAGGTCCTAAGACCATGGTAAAATAACATATTTAAACAATCAAACCATCCACTAAGCCCAAGCTATAGATCATTCTTAGTGTTTTCTAGTCATCCAAGGTCTCATTCTTCATCTTCTAAGAGCATTCATCTTCTTTTATTTAACTCTCCTCTTCTACCATCTTCAGCTTTATCTCCATCGTATTCATGTTTTCTTGAACCTGTAAATTAACTACCGATCTCGTCTTTTTCGTAAGATTAGGCATGTTCATGATGTATTATTTTGTCACTAATCCATCAATCAAAATATAAACTTTAGGCTAACAAATAACTTGTTATCCTATCTCGGGATAAATCGGGTAAAACACGCGGAAAGTTTTGACATTTTTTCGAGATGGTGATAGTATACATCTGGACTGGTTTTGTACTACATGGCTTGTGATATGTTTTAAATTTTTGCCTATTTTATTCCTTAGAAGCGACACTTAGCTAGGATAGAAAACAACTCACCGACCAACACTTAAGTATTAGCGCAACTACGTTGAAAATAGCTATTCAATTGCAAGATTATGTTCAAGCTTTATACCGAACGAAAGAAGAACAACTCATGTTGCAATCAGATGATGAGGGGTTTTCAAACTATCGATCTCCTTCAAATTTCGAACCAACTACTTTTCATGTAGACGATGTCGAGTGGTAAGTATATACTTTATTTCAGTTTAAATATTTTTTATAACATACTAATGATATTTGTAAGGTTAGAGAATTACGTGGTGTCTTGGTCCTTTTTGGGTATACATTTTAAAATATGTATATGTATGCAACCTAAAATTCCGGTCATGACTACTGATTTTATAATTTGTAATAATTTATTTAGTTTATTACAATTTGTAAAGTTTAGTTAATTATGTTCACATTGTATACGAGTAAAAGAAAAAAGAACCCGTCACTATAGGAATCCCCTACATATATGCCGTTGTTTCTTTTGTTAGTTTTGATACAAAGGAAAATCCTTACGACTGCCTACTTATCCAACGGTGCTTTAACACATAATATATTTAGATATCTAAATCTTTCAACCAATGTAATACTTTTCCATCCCAACAAATCCAAGTTATGACTTGCATATTTAGTCAAAGAGTCTGCAACCTCATTAAGTCTTCTTTTAATGTAATGCACTGTCCATTCTAGAAATTTTTCTTTTCATTTCTAGATTTCTTCAAACACTTCCAGGACGAACCAACAAATTCAAGCCTTTTTGTGAATACCTTGTATGATGTCAAGGTTATCGGAGTAAAAAGAGCAACTCCCCAGATTGAGGTTAGCTGCCGATATCATGGCCACCAAGACGACCCAAGCCTCCCCTCTAGACAAGATTTGATTTTACAACGTTTCACGATTCCATGAGTGATGTTGCCTTCCTTGTTGGCTGACACAGATGCAGTTCCTGCTACTTCATATTTCTTTGTAAATGCGCGTCATTAAGCAAGATAATTTCAAGTTCATCCTCAAGTTCTGGGTTGTTTGAAGGATTAACCTTCTTTGCCAAATTATAGTAAATTAAACATTTGAGTTAGATCAATTGGCCAAAGTTTTGTTATTTCTTCTACACTTAAAATGTGTGAAATAAGAGATAAAAGGTTCGAACGCCTTGCCCAAACATGGGTAACCTAGTTTTGATTTACCAGAAAGTATGCATAGAAAGGCTTGCATATTCTCCGTGAGATTAATCGTGGTATACATAAATTGGCCCAAACCACCCACATATCAAAGAGAAGGGATGGACTTTAATCAAATAAAATCTAATAATCATCACCGGAAACAAAATAACATTTATAATTTATAATTTAAATTCTTTCAATTAAATTATGAGTAAGGACTAAAGATATATGCCACGCCTTTTCACATCACTTTTGTCTATAATGCTTTGAATAATTAAAAAGAAGATAAAGAAAAAGTTGGATATAGAAATCAAATTTTTGGTTCATATAAATATATACCTAAAAAATGATAAAATTACGAAAGATTAGAATAGATATCGGACTCCTAAAATTGTATTAGATCCCTTGGAAGGGTATTAGTTAGCTTGTTTTAGTTATGGATAAAATAGGGTGACTTTATCATTACTTTTAATCTATACATATCATATATCAATTTATAAAATGGTTATTTTCAAGTGAGATACTTTCCCATTTTACTAATGATTGATAATCATCTTTTTTGACAAAAAAAAGATAATCATCTTTTGGACCTCGTTAAACAAGTTGGCAAATGGACGATGATGTTGACGTCTGATCCGGTTGCTTCATATTAATGTCTCCACTATATTATATACTTAACTTTTCCTTCTTTTTTTTTTTTAATATGTGCGAGGACCATTCTTGATTAAAGTAGATATCTAATTCAAAAAATCGATCTATATACTCTATTATAAAACCAAAAATTATAGATTTTATACTTAATTAGTCCCGATTGTTTACACATCCAAAATTATATTCTTTTGATATTTTTTAAAAAATAATATAAAATTAAAATATATATTTTCAAAAATATAATTTTTTATCTTAATAATATTTAAGTGACATTGTTTAGAGTCTAACATGAGTTCTAATATTAAAACTGTAAAAATAAAATCTTGATATCATAAATTTTTTGAAGGATTTTTGTTAAAAATTTATAGGTGTTTTTATATATTTTTAGATGTTATGTTTAAATATAAAATTCAAAATTTAGAATTAAAATCAGATACATATGCTTTTATTATTTAGTAAAATCCAGATACGTTATTATTACCCATAAGAGAGATAAGTAATATACAAATATATTGTTAGATATATTAATTATTAAATAATACTAAAAAATATTATAATTGCAAAGAGAAAAATATTATATTATCATCAAATATATCAAAATTAGTATATATTTATTGTTAATTTACAATTTAAGATCGATATTTGATCTAATGATTAGAATATTTTATGCTGATTAAAAAATTTGAGATCATGTCTCAGCTGAACTAATAATATCTCTAATATATTGAAAAAACTTACAACTTTCAACACATATAGCTATTGAATTTCATCTCAAATTACATTATTTTTTATCTTTCTTAGGTGGACCAATCATTAAAGAAAAAAAATTATATAATTTATTTATTTAAAATTTATCTAAAAAATAATAAAATAATATCTAATATTACTTCTTAATTGATTTTTAAATTATCTGAATTTTTTACCCTTTTTGGTCAGGTTTACCAAATGAATTTTTTTTGCTGTCAATCATTTTCTTGTTTATTTTATTTTATTTATCTGATCACAATCCACATCAACATGGCCCATTACCACATCGACATCGACATGGCCCATTATCTCATTTGAACGAGATGAGCATTTTCGTTTTGTTTTATATTGGGGCTGATGTAAAAACAGTATTTGGATATATGGTCGGATGGCCCAGTACCCCTTCATTCTTATCTTTAAATTTGTCCCAAAGTCTTTTTTTATTATTTAGTCGTTTTATTTTCAATATTTATCACTTAAATCCATTTTCATGAACGATTTTTGTTTTAAATTCTAAATTTCTTCGTGCATCTTACTTTTATAATTTTTTTTTAATACATGAGAGAGCCACTTTGAACTCGAAGTAAATAACTCCAATGAGATTCGATACTAGTACCTCTTGGTTTCTACAGAGTAATCTAACCACTAGCCAACTATCGATCTCACTTTTATGAAATTCTCACATTACTTAATAAATATTAGATATAATATTATAATTCAAATATATTTTGGACTCTATTAAATAAGTAATTTGAAGTGTACAATTATTTTCAATAATTTTTTAAACAATTAAAAAAACAATGGGTGAATTACCCAAAGGGTCTTGGGGACCATCGTAGTGCTTTATAGGAACCAAGTGATTTCTCTCTTCTACTTAGAGGCCTCAAAATTGACAAATATCATTACTTCCCTTCTAGTGTATATACGACAAAAGAAATAGATTCTCCTCTCTCCTCCATTACCATTACTCTTTCTCCCTCATTACCATTAATCTCTCTCCTACTTTATCATTTTTCTCTCTCCTCCTTCATTGACTATCAATAATTTCCAGCTCCGACCACCGCCGACCATCGCCGGAAAAAGTACTGAGCATGGAAAAAGTACTGAGCATAATTGCATAAAGTACTGAGTATGGAAAAAGTACTGAGCATATTTTACTGAGCGTATTTTACTGAGCATATTTTACTGAGCATATTTTACTGAGCATGAAAAAAGTTCTGAGACTGAGGTACTGAGCATGAAAAGAGTTGCTGAGCATGGGCCACTGAGAATGAAAAAGTTGCTGAGTATCGGAAAAAGTTCTGAGTGTCGAAAAAAGTTGCTAAGTATTTGAATTTTTTTGTTGAGTGACTAGACTGAGCATGCTCGTTTGCTCAGTAACTTTACTGAGCATGCTCAGTAAATTTACTGAGTATGAAAAAAACCAATAAGTTTTTGGGATTTTTACGAAGTATTTTGCCAAAACAATTGAATAATTTTAGTATTTTTTTTGCAGCTATTATAAAATAAAAGGAAAAAAAGAAAAAAGAAAAAAAAAAGTCTAAAGTTATTGCTCAGTATTAGAATGAAAAAGCAAACAAAGATGTTGAATAGTATATGACTTTTCAACGCAAAATGCATTACACTTTCCAGAGTAATATCCTTATGTTGGAGTGAAGCATTGGGTACTGTTGTTGGCACTTTGCCTGCACCCAAAAAGTAGACGAAACGAGTGTAATTGGACCGTGAAAATCTCTGATAAGTTACATTTTCTCTTTAAGCTTTTATATTGTATACACGCAACTATAGAAACTTGTGCTAGAAGTGGGACATTAGGAGCATCAATCTCAATCTCAACATCTTGACAAGCTGTAGTGAAATTGAGATCCAATAGCTTAAGTAACAGGAAATAGGATATTACACCATTTAATAAACTTGCAGTCTTCACGTCCGTCATTCATTCAAACAAAGCCCGTCTTCAATTACAGCTCTTCGGCAGTGAAGGACATGGCTCTTGAACGCCGCTTCAGATCTCCATCGAACGAACCTCCTGTTGTTGCTTCAGATCTCCTTCTGAGTAAGCCGTTCAACAAACTCCTATCGCTGTTCTTCTTTGAACGGAGCAACTGAAGCAAAAACACGGATCTTCTGATGAATCCACAAACCCGAACGAGCTCCGAGAAGATTCACCACCACCAGCCATGGCTGCTATTAGAAAACTGAGTAAACAAAAAAAAGGCGCTGCGGAGAGAGAATATAGAGAAAGAGATACGAGTTTGACTGATTTTTGTAGGTCTAAAATTAATTGCAAAATGGTTAATATATATATAAAAGTTAAAAACAAGAAAGGGTAAAAAAGTAATTGAATTTTTTGTTTATAGTGTTAATTTTTTGTTGTGGCCTTTAGTAAGAAGATAAAATTTGCCTGGTCTTATTAGTTCTTAAGGGTGTGTGTTCAAGACCGTTTGGGTAATTTTCTCAAAAAGAATAACCTTTTTAACCACTCATATTGATAGTCAACAAAAAAAAACCACTCATATATACATATAAAGAATTTTAAAGTGAAACATAAACCTTTAAACGTAAAATATTACTAATTAATTTTGTATTGTTATATCATCTAACAAAATATTTCTATGATCATTACGGATAAAATGAATCGGGTCATATATGAGCTTGTTGATAAAGTATAAAGTGACTTTGTGCTACGGCTAACTTTAATGGCCTCTATATAATAGTCTTTTTTTTATATATATGGGTGTCCGGCCCAATTTATGCGCACCACGACTATTCCTATATGAAATATATAAGTCTTCTTATGCATATTCCCACTTAATCAGAATTAGGTTACCTATGTTCAGAGAGAGACTCGAACCTTGCACCTCTTGCTTTACCCCCTGTAAGGGCTCAAGAAATAATAAGGGTGAAGGGATTCGAACTGTGTACCTCATAGATGAGAGACAAGGTCCTGGCCATTGAGCTAGTCCCAATGGTTTTCTTCTTATTATAGTTATTTGTTATAATTGGGGGTTGACTACCTTCTTTCTAAGCTCCAATAACATCTTAATCGTAAGGATCTTAATTTATAAGAAATTATCAACACATGTAGCTTGTTTTGTTACTCCCTATTTTCTTTTTTCATTTTCTTTTTAATTTGTTTACATCATGTTTTTAAAATTTACAACTATTTTTTTTTGTTTCAATCTATATCTAATTTTTTTTAATTAATTATTTTTGTATAATTATAAAATTTCTTATTTTTATAAAAAAATTAATATTATTTTTTATAAACCTAAGTATATTTTGTTTTCTCTTGATTTTAAATATATTCTTAATTTTATATTATATACATGAAATATTAAATGTTTATACTTTATAATTTTTTTAAATTGTAATTTGAATATTTAATTATTAAAATATATTAACATTATATATTTTTTGTTTCAAATACATATATATATTAAATTTGAAAATAAAATAATAAATAAGTAATTGTATGAGAATTTTAAATTTAATGAATTAATTAAAGTAAATTGTTAAGATAAAATTAAATGGAGTTTTTTGAAATTGGGAGGTTAGAAATGGAAAGCTGTTGAAGTAGAGTTGTTTTACGGGGTTAATATTTAATAGGAAATAGGTGTTTGACTCTCAATTCTAGCAAATAAATTAGGAAGTTGTTAGGCTGAGTCCAATAAAACCCCGATTCTGGCACAAAGCTAGAATTAGGGTTTGACTTCTTAATAAATTGTCTTCAATAGCATCAATAGAATATAGAACCCCTATTGTGTACATCAATCTTTTGCTCTTTTTTAGCCACATCTGTTGAGGAATAGAATTATAGCTACATTTTTTTTCTTTTTTTATAAATCTTGTTTTACGTGTGTAAAGAAGACTATAACTTGCTTTTTTTTTTTTAATTTACTTAATAATTAAATCTTAATTGTCTACTTTTTTCTTAATTCATTTGAGGTTTCATTTATTTATTTATTTTACATGTTTTTACGTTCATAGCTCACCTCTACTTTTTTTTTATAAATTTACTTTAAAATTAAAATCTTTAATATTTTTTAATTTTTATCTTACAAAAATAGTTAAATTCTTTTTATAATTATAATTATTATTCTTAAATATTTATGATTTTAAATATATATATATAAATTTTTTAAATGTTATAAAAGAAAGTGATAAGTTCTAATATTATTAAAATATATATATATATATATTTAAAATCATAAATATTTAAGAATAATAATTATAATTATAAAAAGAATTTAACTATTTTTGTAAGATATATACATAAATAAACTTTATAAAATTTAGAAAAAAAATCAAATGTTTAATTATTGTAGATTTTTTTAAATAAAGTTAAATTATAGATTTTAAAAATTAGGAAGGTGAAATAGAGAAGTTGTTGGAGCACAACTATTATAAGGAGTTAAAACTTAGACGGAATGAAAGTTTGACCCTCAATTGTAAGGAAATAAATAGAGAGCTGTTGGACTTAGCCTAATGCAACAGTTTTTGAGGAGGGGGGGGGGGGGGGGGGGGGGTTTACAATAGTAAAAAGAAATCATCGAGATACACGGTAAAGATGAATTTAAGTAAAGTGTATGACTCGGTTTCATGGGATTTTTTCTTAGAGGTCTAAATGGGCTAAATTTTTTGAACGGTACATCATTTGGATCATGACTTGTGTTACCACATCCTCGTATAAATGGCGATTAATGGGGATGTCCTGATGAATTTCTTAAGATAGGAAAAATCTTAAGATAAGGTGATCATCTCTCACATTATCTCTTTATTTTATGCCTTGAATATGTTTCTAGACTATTGAAGAAAGAAACGTATACAGGATTTAATTACCATCTTAAATGTGATAAGCTTAAGGTTATGAATTTAGCATTCGTCGATGATTTTATACTCTTGTTGAGAGGTGATTCTGAGTCCGTTAAAGTGCTTATTGTTGGAATTTGTATAAGAAAGTCTATTGATTATGCATGGAAGAAAAATAATTTAAACTCAATAATGGTCAATGTAATAAGACCTTTTAAAGGTACATGTAATAAATCTTTGAGAAGATGTTGGTTTCCCACATTGGTTGACTATTAGAGAATAAATCATACCCCACACATAACCCGATATTGACACCGGTGTCGGCTCCGGCTACAACCAAGACAACAACTATATCGAGGTTGAGCTATATTGCTCTTAATGATCTCAAGGACCTGAAGGGGTAGTTTACAATAGATAGACACTCTTGAAGATCACTTATGTGAGTGTGAAGGTGGTGATTGCCTTCTGTAAGAAACACGGGTTGTTTCGTTACAAAACTCATGCAAAACATTGTTAGTATCGCGACATCTGTAAGAAACAAACATGTAGAGTGTGTGTTGTGGGGGTCTCAACTGAAGAACGTCAAGTTCAAGAGTACGTTTACTTGAGCAAATATGGTTGTTGCCTCACTTCACTACGTGTCAGTTCAACCATCACTTATTTGCTCAAATGTACTTTTACCCTCAGTGCACGAGGAGGAGATCATTGGAATTAATTAAAAAAAATTCATCTGTCATTAATGGAAGAAAAATAATTAAAGCTCACTAATGGTCAATGTAGTGAAAGTTGATAAAGGTCCATGAATCAAAGCTTTGAGAAGATGTTGGTTCTCCCATATCTGATGACTAAAGAAGAATATATAATACCCCACACACAAGCCGACACTAGTGGTGGAGACGACGACGGCAACAACAACGACATAGCGAGACGAGTCAAGTCGAGACATGACATGGAATGGGTATGTTGGCTCTCTTGCTAAGAAATGCATCCAAGTTCATGCTAGCTATAAAGTGTCAAATATGTTGTCCCCTTGCTAAGAATCGTGTCCAGATTCATTCTTGGTGATTAATGCATTATAGAGTGTAATCCCCTCTTAACGGAGTGTAACCCCTTTTTTATGAAATGTAGTCCCTCTTTATGAGGTTATTCTCAGCGTTTGATACATTTATTAGGGTGCTTTATAAAGAAGGCTCTTTGGTGGCCATATATACCGATCACTATCCTCGATCTCGATACACTACCAACAACAACAGACTTCTATGAGTTAGAATTACAGCACCAGAATTGAGAGTTTATAAATTTCAATCCGCTTTTGAAGATTAGTATAATACCTCAGTTGTACCCAAAATCGTTCTTAAGGCAGTGATCGAGTCACAATATTACAAATATTATGGTTTGTGATGTACTTTTATTATTAATATTATACTTGTTGTAAGTTATAAATTTATTATATTATCTATAAATACAAGTTGATATTAAATTCCAGTTCTATTCAATTATTACCAACATTTATGGAGTGTTTGAAGAGTTTTACAAAGTGTTTGGGTCGTTGGTTGAATGTGTTCAAGACTAACATATATTATGTGGGGATCAAAGAGGATATGGTTGAGAATATATTAGAGATATCGCAACATATAAAGGGAGTAATTCCATTCCGCTATCTTTGGGTTTCACTTTTGGGCTTCGGTTTTGTTTCAAGATATTACAAGTCACTCATAGATAAATTGGAAAGTTACGCTAGATCATGGAATGCTTCAACATTGTCATACACATGTCGATTTAAGCTTTTTAGGTCATTCCTACAAGGGGTGGTTTGCTTTCAGTTGGCCATCTTTCCAGGTCCCAACTAGGGTTAGAGATCAAATGTATAGTATTTTTCTGGTTTCCAATAGGATGGTAAGACTCCACAAATAAAATGGAAGACAATATGTAATCTTAATATTAAAGGAGGACTCGGTGTTATATATGTTTGCTTACAATAAAGCCTTGCTTATGAAGATATTGTGGAGAATCATGGGAAAAATGACTCTTTGTGGATCAAATGAGTTCATGAAAAATACTTAAAGAATCATAATGTTTGGGACTAAAAAGTGGTAAAAACGGACCCACCCTTATTGAAGGAAAATTAAAGATTGAAATATTAAAACTAAGAACACCAAGAACACGTTCAAATTTATAGAAAAGTCATGGAGATAACAAAACACAAAACCAAAAATGTTAATAAACAATGAAACATATAACCTCAAACTCATCTCCTAACCATCATCAACACTGTTTGTTACTCCCATCAACAAAAATAAACCATCAAACCATCAAATTAAGGTAGAAAATAATTCTTAAGATAAAAATGTACATAGCTAAAAATGTTGAATAATTATGATACATACAACTTGAAACTCATATCTTCGCCATCATCAGTTATAATTACTAGTCCATCAACAACAATAGACCATCTAATAAATCAAATTAAGAAAAAAAAAAATCAAGTTTTACCATTCATTTTTTTACCTTGATTTTGGTGTTCGATGTATATTCTTGTTAATGGGGTAGCAAGCATTGTTGATGATGGTGAACAAACGAGTTTGAGGTTTTGTGTTTAATTAATTTTCAATATTTCTTGTTATATATTTTTATCTTATGAACTGATATGCTCAGGAAAAAAGAAGAAGAGATGGGTCTGTATTTTTTATTTTACTTTTATTACATGTAATTTTTTTTAATATGAAGTAGCTTTTTAATTGCAATTATTTTTTAATGTGTAAATTAAAGATTATTTAGAGGTATTATAGATTTTTTAAATACTTTTATGTTAAAAACTAATAGAGTTGCGGTTAGCTAACGAAAATTAAAGATAGAGGCGATTAAGTCTTTTAAGAATAGTTCGGACAAAAGAGAGTGTATATGCATATTTTTGTCAATGGGAGGTTTCAGCTTCCCAAAAAAAGTTCATGGGAAAATATAAGTAATTCGTTCTTTTAAATAGTATTGTAAAACGATAATATTTTAGGCAAGTGGTCCGGTTCGGTTTTAAAGACTCTGGTTTCCCATTTTAATTTATAAATTCGATTTTCATGTTCAGTTTTATGCATACCCGAAACTAATCGAGGTGTTTCGATCTTTTAAAGATTATAAACTCAAAGGTTGTTTTGGTTCTCGATTATCACATGCAGTTCGGTTTTTTGGATTTTTGGTTTTTCAGTTTTGATTCGCTAGACCCTACTACTTATGAAGATATTTACCATCATAATCTTAAGACAAGATATTTTAGACGACTTAGCAAAGCGATATATATATATATATATATATATATATATATATATATATATATATATATAAACAATTTCTCAAACAATTGCTTATACATAAATTGTCGTAATTTTGAATTTCCGATTTACATAGGAAATTTCTTCCATCCAATATTGGATGATCCTACACCAATTACATTTATACACATACCCCATGTTTTAAACTTGCAAAAGTAACTATCACATTAATCTATTAACATGTGTTTTGTTTTAATAATCCATGGCCGTGATTTAAATATTGGACCATCCAATATTGGATGGAAGTATTACCCATTTACATAATGTCGAATAAATAGTATCAACGTTGTTTTTTCTTTCTTTTTTTTTCTTCACGAAGAAGAAGATGAATAGTGTGTTTCGTACAAAAATCCGAGCCCAATAATCGGTTTAAACCAATTATAAATCCAATAATCAGGTTTTGGTATATTGGTTGGTAGTCCACCCCTCGGTTTTCGGCAATTCCTATATCTGAATCCTAGTTTGGTATATTCCTACAATTCATTAACTGCAATTTTATATAAAAATTGGTTATTTTTCGTATTTTGGCCAAATTGAATTAGAAAGGTAAAACATTCCATGAAGTATTGTTGTTGTCTTTAGATTATATGGCTTTGGCCCAATAAATTATTAATTACATTACATGATGTATGATATTGTTTCGCTAACCGATACCAAGTATTTGTTAGACTGCGGATCATTTTGGTGGATGACACAGACAACAACAACAACTTGGTGTCTCTGGATTGGAATATGAGACATCGTAACTAACCATACTTTAAAATGTGGCAGGTTCAATTCCTGATCCTGAGGAGTGAGGATATGGAAAATTCTTGTTTTATTGACCACCCATCTTCTTACACGAACAAAAGATCAAACATTGATGGGACATGTAGGCTTGTGGTTTGGCAATTTAGCGAGAAAACTCATTTGTGAATTTTTAATTCTTATAAAAATTTCTTTTAGGAAAATTCTTCCATCCAATATTGGATGATCCTACACCAATAATATTAATACACATACCTCATGTTTTAAACTTGCAAAAATAACTAACATATTAATCTAGTGACATGTGTTTTGTTAAAATAATCTATGGTTATGATATGAATATTGGACCATCCAATATTGGATGGAAGTATTACCCTTTGTTTTATGCCCCTTTTACCTCCTCTGTAAATTTTTGTAGATTTTGAGAAGTCATTTGTAATCATTAATATTGGTAAGACAAACCATTAACTGGTAAATGATGATCATAAAAAAAATCAATTATATAAAAATGAAGTTTACAGTTATAAGTAAATAAATTAAAATTACAACTAAACTTACAAATAAATTCATATATAAGTATATTAACCTAGTCTCGACAATCACTTTGTTAAGAAAAAATCTCAAATATATCTGATATCTTGAAATTTATTACTATTACTACTCTAATTTAGCTCAAAAACGATTTTATGAGACGGGGGAGAATCAAAATTTTCTTTTGCTGATTTGTTGTAGTCTGCTAGTGTAGAATGTGGTTGTCAAACTCTTTATATAGTAGCACGGGAGGAGACAAGACACTTGATTACCTTGAACATTTCAGAATTCATATGAAGGAGTAACGTAACTGTTATGCAATCAAGCCGAGTAGAGTATCATGGTGTCTTGTCTGTCACATGGTAGTATCTTCTAGAATCGTTGGGATTCTGTGCATTCAAAGATGGAGGTTTCTCTTTTAATGGTTTTTCCAAACGTGACCAATAGATGTTTATAAATGTCAGCTCCAAACACTTGTATTATTTTTCATGCCTTGTCGCCACCGGTGTCGGGTCGGCCGGACAGGGTTAGGGTGCCGTGTGGGGTATTTCACATACTCTTCATATCTAAAGTGTTGGGTCATATGAAAGGTATACGTAATAAGTTTTAGAAATAATATAAATACTATGTAATTCTTCCAAACTCGATGTATTACAATAAAAAAGTATTTTGTCTTCTTGCTCCAAGTGCATGAAAACCATTAAAAACCCTTTGGTTTCTTTTTAGTTTCCAACATTTCCCCACTTAGACACTGTAAGAAAAGGTGATTAGGTTTATTAGCAAACAATCAATTAGTGGATTGTACTTAAGTGTCCATATCTTACTATTATATCTCACATGGTAATTCAATTATAAATAAAGATAATGCTAAAAATCAATTACTTAATTATGATTAGAGTTAGTAGAATTATAAGGAATCAAGTTAGTAGAGTATCCAAATCTTTTTTTTTAGTGGTTTTTTTTGTCTAACAACTTTTATTATAATGGTTATTCTCAAATATTTTTTTTTCTTTTTAACTATCAAAAGAATGAAAATATATTTGATTTTTTTTTGGATAGTTTATTTATACCTTGAGTCAATCCTTCTTATTTCTCTCCATAAATATAATATTTGTATCTTATATTCATCAAGTAGTTAAAAAAGGTACCTAATTTAGAAATAATTCTTTTAAAATATTTTTATTTAATAGGACTTGAAAACTATATTCAAAACTCAAGCAACCTATCATATTTATTTGAACAAAAAAAAACCTATCATATTTCTTATAATAAACTTAGAGACTGATTAGAATAAAAAAATAAAAAATAAATAATAATATTTACATACCCTTATTACCCCATATTTATCCTTTATACCTATTTTAAAGTATAAATTTAAAAACCAAACCCCTATATTCTGAAAATGCTCTCTACTCTTCCCCTTGCCGTCGAAAATTCTTCTCGGTGGTTCTTTATGGCAGACTCACGACAATGTTGCAGCAAGGAGGTGGTGCGTTAAAGGTGAAGCATCGACGAACCCTAAGTGTATCAGCGGCGGGGACTTCACGAGTTGTATAGTGATTGCGGAGGTGCCTCAAAGCAGAGCAACGACAACTTCACGTGGTGTAGCAGCCATGGTGGTGGTGTAAGTAGCCATAGCAGATCTGCGAATAAAATAACCAAATACATGTTATATTTGAAGGAGCTTTAGTATAATCAGATCTAGGGTTTAATGGTGGAAAAAAATGTACCACCATGACAGATAATGGAAAAAGTTATAGGGTTTAATAGAGGAAAACCCAATGGAGCTTTGGACGGAAAAATAATATACCATATACGGTTTAGTGGAAGTGTTGTGCAACATTGAGTAGGCGTTGTTTGCAAAAAGAAAAACCCAAATCTGGTTTTGGGATCACGATGACATCAACGATGTCGTCATGCTAACATTAAAAATAATTCAATTTTTTAACTGAATTGGGTTCTTCGACTGTTGATGGCATAGCCAAGCCGTTGATGATGGTGAAGAATGGACATGAGTGGCGGAAAAATTATTGTGCAAGAGAGCGGCTTGGTGTGGGACGGTGAATTTGAAGAGATTTTATTTATTTGGTTTCTTTGATTATTAATGGCGTAGCCAAGCCGTTGACGATGGTGGAGAATGAACACAAGTGGCGGCGGGGTTCTTGTGCAGGAGAGCGGCTTGGTATGGGAAGGTGAGGTTGAAGAGATTTTTTTTTTCTTAATTTGGGTTCTTCAATTGTTGATGGAGTAGCCAAGCCGTTAATGATAGTGGAGAATGGACACGAGTAGCTGCGGGATTCTTATGTAGGAGAGAGGCTTGGTGTGGGAATGTGAGTTTAAAGAGGTTTTTTTTTTGGGTTCTTCAATTGTTAATGGCATAGCCAAACCGTTGATGATAGTGGAGAATGGACACGAGTGGCGGCGGGATTCTTGTGCAGTAGAGCGACTTGGTATGTGAAGATGAGTTTGAAGAGATTTTCTTTTCGGGTTCTTCCATTGTTAATGGTGTAGCCTAGCCGTTGATGATGGTGGAGAGTAGACACTAATGGCGGCAAAATTCTTGTACAGGAGAGCAATTTGGTGTGAGAAGGCGAGTTTGAAGTTTATTTATTTATTTTTATTTGGATTCTTCCAATGTTGATAGCTTCAAACGTTTAAAGGTTTTTTTTTATCAAAATAAATAATGAGGATGATGACGAAGAGTAGTAATACTGAGGTGGTGCTGAGGTAACGCCACACATTGTTGACTAACGCAACTGACAGTAAATGCAAAAACAGGTTTACGGTGTCACAAAATACTAACGAAAATAGGCATTTCGTAATTTTTTATTGATCAGTTAACTCTAGCGTATTTTCTTAAAAAATAAACGGCCTTAGGTGGTCTTTTTCCAAACAAAAATTATAAACTAAACATAATATTTCCGAATTTGTTTTTAATTTTTTAATCAAGTAAATTGTTACTAGTACTTTTTCAAACCTAACATATTTTGGTCAATATCTGATCCAATTATCCAATCAATAATATAAAATTAAGTAATTATTGGAACTAGCTCAATGGCCAAGACCCTGTCTCTAAGGTTTGAGTCCACTTCCTGAACATGGGTAACCTAGTTCTAATTAAATGGAAGTATGCATGAGGAGGCGTGTGTACTTTATATTGTTACACGAGAGAAATAATGGGTCAATATCTTTCAAACCTAAACTAGTAACACATTATAAATTTTTTTTTTCACAATCGTTCTCAAAGATCACGATTAATTTTGGACAGTTTCTGGTATCATATCTGTCACATGAAATTCTCTGAGTTTTAGCTTTCATTACATTCTCAAAATTGATATCATTTCGTTCATCACTTCTTAGTGTAACAATACAAAGGAGCAAAAGTGCAAAACCTTATTAATCACCGATAATCGAAAAGTATTACATTTGTCCAGCAATAGTCCAACTGGGTACGAGATGATAACCCTTCCCTACCCCCTTCCGTCATCTACTAAATGCTCATATCTCATCTTCCCACTTGAATGCTACTTGAGTGGAAACCCTTTTTCCTCTTTAGCCAAAATTATAGTGCTCATTTTACTCCAATTTTCCAAGAAAAAAATGTCACTATCTTTTATTTTCTTTTTCTAATATTTTCGGTATTATCTGTAATCTATATCCGCTGCATTTTCCAACTGTCATGGCCCAAAGAACTATCCAGTCTCTTTTATATGTTCAATAAACTGGTTACTCAAACAGTACTATTAAATTGGTACAGGAAAATATAAATATAATACAAATTTATTAATTAAATTTCTGCAATGGGCCATGTCAATAATGCATATGCACTTATTACATGCTAATGTAATGGCATTTTTTAGTTCTGCATTCAAACTTTTGTTGTTTCAAATTTTTCTGATTTTTGTTAAAAAAAAAAAATCAAGTAAAAGAAAATATAAATTTTAAGATGAATGATATATTACCTATAAATATGGTATGGTCAAGAATGTTACATAATTTATTAAAAATAAATTAACAACCTTTTATTTTGTTAATCTAATTTTAATTTATTTTTAATTAAATTATGACATGTATTATCACTAGTACTAAATATGTTTATTGATAGAATTTTTATTTTAAATATATCGTTACCATGAAAAATATTTCTCAAAAATATTTGAAACGATTTGAAGATACATTAATCTTTGTCCATATATACCATCTAAATTCATATCATGTCATTTATGACTTAATTAAAACAAAACAAAAATTTGAATAAAACAACTTACATTTTATCTGACGCGCGCTCCATACCAAAGCAATTTCTTGGTAGATTTTTATCTGAAAAAGATATTATTTAATTAGCACCACGATAAATCAAATTGTAAAACTAGGTAAGGAAACTAATTACATCTCATGAGTAAAAAAGAACCTAAAACAGAAAAAGGAGAAGAGTGAAACTAAATGAGAAAATTAAAGTATAATTAATTACACTACAAACGACAATTAGTAGGGGCAATCAGTTGGGATAGCCGATTATAGGATCTAATCTAACTCGAATGAAATCATTTTTCCGATAAAGGAAAAACAAAAAAAAACAAGAACGAAATAGAAAGGACGGCTATAAATAATTTTGGACACCCGAAAGATTCCCCGACATCATGTGTTAGGACCAACGTCAAAGTTGTAAGTACACGACATTGATAGACTTGTCATGCCACGTTATGTTTCTGGTGAAAAACAACTACCATTAAGTCATAGAGTTACTCAGGTGGTTGGGAGAGCAATAAAACTGAAAAAATAGAAAAATCACCTATCATAGATGAAGTCGGAGAGGGAAGCCATGGATATTGCAATGCAAGCAGAAATAAAAAATAAAAAATAAAAAAGAGAGAGAGAGAGAGAGAATAGAAATGATTTGCTCACCACCAACTTTGCATATATGATCCGAAAAGATATATAATGGATCATTTGAGGATCAACAATAAAAGCAATCCTTTCTGAACAATTTTTTTTTCAGATTTTAGGACCCTTGTTACATATAATATTGCCTAATATATTCGGTATATATATTTTCAGATAAATCTATGTCCTTGGAGGGGAAATTTATCTGTTGTTATTGCCAGTAATTTCCATTGTGAATGAGATACATCTGGTTCGTGTTTCCATATCCATGGTATGCATTTTGGGGAAGCTTTCCAGTAGCTTTTTCATAACATAACCCTGGAAACACCCTAGGCCTCGATGCGTAACGCCACGGTCCTTCTCTAGTACTAGACATCGTGGTGCACCTCGAACTTGAACTTATGCTAGCTGTTGTAGAAAATGAGTATAAAGATTTTGGTGATGTAGATGATGATGATGATGAGGCTGTGGAAGGTGTAGGGGAGATTTTTTTGGCTGATTTTGGTGGATAAAGGAATGCCTTGATCTTGATTGACATCGGAGATGATGGTGATGCAACTCGAAGATCATATTCCTCGATGAGATTGGCGAGATCTTCATCGGAGGTGATTGATACGAGGGCGTCTAAATCCTCTGTTGGTAACTGACACTTTAGACTCACCGATAATCCACACATGTTTCCTAATTTCAACGATAAATCTGTAGATCATCGAGTCATGTTAAAATTTATGAGAGAAAAATAAATAATTAAATATATACACGAAATATCTTGTTGGAGAAAGGACTAACCGGAAAAGGAGATGGAACGTTCTACAGAGAGAACACGGGTGTCGCCACCATGATAACGGAGTTTGCCATCAGGGTAGCGTGGGAGAATCTTGCCACCGTAGCTACAAAAGAACTTGATCATAGTGGTAGTTGTGTTAGAATTGAAGGTGGTATTATTATTGTTCATAATATGCCCAACCATGGTTTAATACTATACAACTACAAGTATTACAATTTACAATAGAGTAGATAGGAGAGAAGAGAGGGAAGAGAAAAGTTTTGAAGATTGTTTGATGTGGAGCCTTGAAGCCTATGTAAGGCACCTGTAACACTTATTTATAGAGCTTGAACAATGCTCACAAGAATAAATTTATATGAAAATTAAGGTATATTATATGGTCAGCTAGAGATTCCCATGCCATGTGGACCCGAACTAGTTGAAATTTGGAGCTTATCTATTTTTTACTATTATTAAATTATATCTGATGATCGTATTAAAAAAAAAAAAGAAATTATATCTGATGATCTAATTGCTTAGTCACATTTATATATATCCTTAATAGTTAAGGTGGGTAATAAGAAAGACAAGTCGATTGAGCACTTGATCTTCTATTACTATTACGCTAAGACAAATTGGATGGTTAGTTCTTTTAACCATTTTACTTTTAACGTTGTTACTACTTTTTTTGGTCGGGAGCGTCTTTACTATTTTTTTGATGTATGGGTGTCCGGACCAGTTTACGCGCACCACGACTATTCCTATAAAAAATATACACGCCTCCTCATGCATATTCTCACTTAATCAGAATTAGGTTACCCATGTTCAGGGAGGGGACTCGAACCTTGCACCTCTTACTTACCCCCTTTAAAGGCTCAAGAAATAACAAGACTGAGGGGATTTGAACCCTGTACCTCCTAAATGTTTCAATGAATGGATCTTTCTTCAAAATTATACAAAAAGATTCAATAAAACAACTAAAGGAAACAAAACTCTCTGTTTCGTTGACTATTTGGCTTGGAATATCTTAATTATAGTAAAAATAATACTCTCTTCGTCCATAAATGTTTGTCATACCTTTTTTTCACACGGATTAAGGAAAACAATTAATTTCTTCTATTTTTACTAAACTACCCTCAATCAACTAAATTAGATAAAATTAATGATGATAAACTTGTGAACGTTAAATAAGGCCAAAATTGGTAAAAAGGGTAAAAAAATTTCTTGGTATCTTAAATGGACAATCTTTTGTGGACATCTATTTTTAGAATTTGTGACAAACATTAATGGACGGAGTGAGTACTATATTTAAGTATACTTAAAGCAGTCCTTTAGTTACTGTTAGTAATACTTTTTGTGTCTATAAAGAATTTTCTAAAGCCGCAACTACAAACTCATAGGAAAAAATCATTAATGAGAGAGGCTTTGATAAACCTAATTTTTATAAGGTAGTGGTAAAATTCTTACTTTGACTCACTCTATCATCCCCATTCAATGCTATTGATAATTTTAGAGTTACTCATAAATCACAAGTTGCTAGTCCTCTCGATAGTCCCTTAATTTATTTTTTTTGATCAGCAAATCAAACTTGTATATTAAAATCAACTTCAAGTTTACATTTGAGCCCAATAACTAATGGGCTTAACTTTGACCTATTACATTAGATATGGGCACTTTATAAGTTGAACAACTACTTAGCTATTACAAATTACAAATCTTATCAGTTAATACAATAGCACTATCACATTTAAAACTTCTCCTTTTAAGTTAACAGCTACGAAAGAAGTAATTTCATTAAACACTCGATCTTCATTAAATTCATATTCACCATGATCTCGTCTATTTCTTTCGTTCCATATGAAGTACATGAAAGAAGTAAAACACGCGCTAAGCACCATCAACATTTCATTATTACTGCTACATCGCTGAATCTCTTCAATCATACCATCTACTGAAGCACAAATCCTACTATTGCAGCTAAGTTCATTAAACAGTTTCACTAGTACAACATTCGAGAACTTACAAGTAATAAACAAGTGATTAGAGTCTTCATCTTCCGTTTTACAAAGCAAACAAGTTTTGTTGACTTGTAGGCCCCACTCGCTAAGTCTGATCTTTGTTGGAAGCCTATTCAAAACTCCCAACCACGCAATAAATGAGTATCAGGGAATGCAAGCTTTAGACCAATTAACATCACTCCAATTAACATTATCACAATGGGGAGAAATTCTTCTTAGAGTTTTCTTAAAAGAAAATTGCGTCTTAATACTTTCTTCCCAAATGATAGAATCAGGCTTATCAACAAGATGAATATCCTTTATAAGTGGAAAAACCTTGCTAATACAAGGTGGAATTCTCCATCTTCCTCTTCCAAAGCACTCTTTAACTGTTTTGTTACTAGATAGATTAGAATTATCTAAGAATCTTGCAAATACTCTGCACACTTCTATTTTCAATCCACCTATCCCACATGATAAAAGTTCTTTCACCATTACCCACTTTGTGATGTATTAGCTCAAAAGCAATACCTCTAATTTTAAGGATTTGCTTCCACATCCAAGAATGAGACTGTTTAATATCTAGACTCCAAATACTTCTATTTTTTAAAATATTTACTCTTACCCAGATGCTCCAGAGATTTTGATCCATTGAGTAGAATCTCCAAAATTATATAATAAACAAGTTTTATTGATATATTCTATACTTGGTATATTCAAACCTCCCTCATTTTTAATAGAACATACCTTATCCTAAGAGACTCTCGCACCTGTAGCATTTTCTAAATTCCCTTTCCACAAGAAGCCATTTAACCTCTGATTAATTTTGTAAATAACTTGTTTAGGTAAAAGAAAGACTCTGCACCAAAAAATTACCTTACTAATAAGAACAACTCTTATTAATTCTACTCTGCCAGCATAAGATAGGAATTTCGAGCTCCAACTTTTAACACTTTCACAAATTCTTTCCACTAGTATATTACCATCTTTCACATTCAGTTTTCTTGAGTTTAATGGGACCCCAAGGTACGTGACAGGAAGATTGCCTATTTTTATATTCAAAATGGTATAAAATCTCAGATTTCACATCATCATTGACCTCACCAAAGTACAATTCACTTTTGTTTAAGTTAATTTGCAAACCTGGTGATCTTGAGAATAAGGATAAAGCCTCCTTTACTATCATAGCTGATTTTATATCCGCTTTCAAGAATATCAAAAGGTCATCTGCGAAAATTAAGTGATTAATATTCACCTCATGAAATCTAGGATGAAAGCTAAAACCTTCCTTCTTTGATACAATATGAAAGAGAGCAGAAAAAACTTCCATTGAAATGGCAAATAAATAGGGAGAGAGAGGGTCACCTTGCCTCAACCCTCTCTTCCCCTTAAAATACCCACATGGTTCACCTTTTATACATATAGAATAGGTAGGAGAGGTTATACACATAATGATCCAGTCAACAAATTTAATAGGAAAATTAAAAGCCCTCAGTGTAGTAATTAAAAATTGCCAATTGATGCTATCATAGGCTTTCTGCATATCAAAATTTATTGTGCATGAGACTAGCATTAACTTTTTCATAACCCAAAACCACCTCTTGAGCTACTAGTATATTATCACCAATTGACCTTCCGTTTACATAAGCAGCCTGTTCTAAAGAAATAATGTAGTTCATTACTTTTTTAAGCCTGCGCATAAGAATCCTGGCAATAGTCTTGTAAATGACATTAACACAAGAAATAGGCCTGAACTTCTTCACATTAGAAGCCTTTTTTTCTTTAGGTATTAAGATGATATTAGTAGAATTTACTTGACTTAGTAACTTACCTGAATAAAAGCATTGTTTAACAGCATTACAGAAGTCAGTACCTACTATATCCCATGAGGCTTTAAAAAACTTAGCTGTAAATCCATCAGGGCCTGGGCTTTTCCTATCTCCTATAGCAAAGAGTGCATACTTAATTTCCTCAGTGCTAATAGGAGCAGCTAAGCTAGACTAAAACTCCTGAGGAACCTCTTTATTAATTAATGATTTGATAGTACTTACTGAGCACAATTCTTGATCAACTTCCTCAGTTCCAAGTAAGAATTTGTAGTAGTTGACAAATTCAGATTTAATATCATCAGGGTCAGTAAGAATAGTACCATCATCTCTGATTATGGTTGAAATAGTATTTTTAGCAATTCTACCTTTGATAAGTCTGTAGTAATATTGAGAACTACAGTCACTGTCATTGATAAAGACAACTCTTGATTTCTGCTTCATGGCTTCATGATGAATTAAAGTTGCTATCTCCAGCTTTTTAATTAAGATTTTTTCCTCAGCTATATCTGTCATTAAATGCTTTCCTTCCATGATTCTAATTTGAATAATGTCTAACTGAGATTTGATATTTTTGATGTCATCAGGTGTCCTCTTAAAGTACTTCACATTAAACTTCTTAAGAGCTTTCTTAATCTCCTTCAGTTTCATACATAAAGCAAACATATGATTACCATTAATGTTGATATTCCAATGTTGCTTAATAAGATCCAAGTACTCTTCATGATCAGTCCAGATGTTAAAGAATTTGAAAGCACAAGGTCCCGATTTCTTTACCTTTCCAATGGTTAATTTCAGAGCACAGTGGTCTGAGGTTGAGGGAGGAGTAATAATGATATTAGTCTGGAGCTGATCTAGCCATTTAGAGTTAATGAAGGCCTTGTCAATTTTGCTAGCTCTAAATACACCATCACTTTTATTAGTCCAAGTGAAAAATTGCCCTGCATATTGGTGTTCAAATAGTAAAGCATCTTCAATACAGTCTGCAAAGTTTAAAGAACCATTAAATAAGGAATCACAGTTTAATCTATCATCAATATTAAGGATTTCATTGTAATCTCCCATGTAGCAAATACAATGATCCTTATACTGATGGCTAGTGTTTATAATATCTTCCCACAATTCTTTTCTTTCATCAACATCATTACTAGCATACACATACCTGGTGGTCCTTTGTGTGTTCTAAAATAAATGCAAAAGTAATCGAACCACAACCGCAAGTGTACGGTTGTCCCAAGTAGTAATAAGTGATTCTAGGATCGTTCGCAGGGACGGTTTGGTTAACTACAATGCTTATCAAATAATGAATGGTTGCACCTAGGAAAGCAAATAAAAGTTTTAATGATTGATTGTTTGTTGTTTTAATTCTAAGTAATGAAAGACTAAATGGAAAATGCAATTAAATACTAAAACGCAAGTAAATAAATGTGAAACGCAAATATGAAAAGGTAGCACTTGAGAACGCAAGGGATCCTCCTAATTCTATTTCATAACTTATTCTGTTTAAGGGTTAAATCGGTCAATTACAATGGTCGGGATTCTAAATTCCTTATACCCCCGTCAGGTTGGACTATAAGGCTATCCTAGAGTGTCACTAGTCCCGTCAGGGTAAATATGATCCACTTTTAGATGTTTAAGTTAATTACCTCATTGGCCCTAAAATTAGCTAAGTTCGTCAGAATCAATAGCTTCTATTTCAGATTAAATAAATATTTCCGTACCTAAACCCTCCGTCAGGATGATCCAATCGCCACTAATTGGTATAGCTTAGATACTAACACCTGTTCTTAGTTAGCTACTCTAAAAACAGTAAATAATCTTAATTTATTGAAAAGAGTAAAAGACCCAATTTAATTTAATTTAACAGAAACCCAAATTCAGGCATAGAAATTCGATAGAATTGGGATTCACCCATAAAGCATTCTCAAACACTAAAATGGAATTAGCTCATATTAATTGAAAAGAAAACTAAATTAAATAAAATGGAATTCATATTGTCTTACAAAATTAAAGATAAAAGAAACCTAATTTCCGGAATTGGAATGACTGAGAACGGAGACATAGACCCTCTCCAGCTCTTGCAGCTTCTTCTTTCTTCCTTCTGTTGCTTCTCTCTGATGTTTAATCTTGTAAAAAGTGAATTCTCCGAAAAATAGAAGTCCAAAGCTCCTTTTATAAGAGGAAAAATGGATTAGGGCTTGGACCTAAGATTAAATCACTAATTAAACGTCCAAGCCCATTTTCTAAGCCCAAAATCCCGTAACTGCTGCACCACCTTCACTAAAACGGCTTTTCCCGCTTCGTTATAACTCCGATTGACCTGAAATCACTTGCGAAAGTTCCGTAACTCGATAAGGAATCTAATCTCTTCAATGGTCAGCGGCTAAATCATCTCTTAAGAGCCTCTAAATCAGAATTATTTGGCCTGGAAAACAGATTTGCACCTCTAAAAACAAATTCTTTCGGGATTTATCTTTAAGTCTTGACTCCATATCACGATCTTTGACTTTCTCCTCGGATTCCATTCCCAGCTAATATTCAAAACCTACAAACTTTTCACTAAAATACACAAGATTACGCGCAAAAGTTTAATAAATCAAAAATACTAGAAATAAAATAGGAATTCCGGATTATTGCATTTTTAACTCAAAAGTCTATCAAACTATTCAATTAAACATAAAAAATGATGTCTCCCAAGGGTCGAAAATAAGAACAATTAGGGAGACATCAATACCCCATGAAGAATGATTGATTAGTAGAATGAATAAAAACCTGAATGAAGATCAATTGTGATGATTCAAAAATAAGATTAACATCTAAGTAGTTATTATCCCATAGCACCCATATCCTACCATCTTCACATTTATTATAGTTGAGAATCACTTCTAATTGTCAGAAGTGCTTCTTTATGATGGCCAAGCAGTTATGCTTCTTCACCTTTGTTTCAAGAAGTGCAATAAGCCTGACCTTATTTTTAAGCAAGAAATTATTAACATCCAGTTGCTTGAGAAGATTATTAAATCCTCTCACATTCCAAGCTGCAATGTCCATGATCAAATGTTAGGGGGTCTAGTTCCCTCCTTATCTCCACTTCGATTTATAAACCTTCTTATATCATTATTAATACTTCTACCATCATCTTCCTGAATTGGTTCAAAAGAGTTGACACAAGTGATACCAGTTGAAGTAGAAGCAGAGGATTTATGATCTTGTTTAGGCTTGTTATTATTAATAACCTTCCACTGTTTATCATCAATTTTCTCCTTACCTTTATCATTACCCTTTTTGATAGTTTCCTTAGGTACCCAAGCTTTAACTAAGTTAGGACAGCTATTTTCTAAATGCCCAATTCTATTACACTTCAAGCAAATCCTTGGTTTCCAATCATACTCAATTTTCACTACATGTAGTTCTTTTTCTCCCATATCAACAAATAGTTCCTCAGGTAGGTCTTCTTTAGTATCAATTTCAACACAAACATGCGCAAAACCAAGCCTAGTATTTGATTCAGTCATGGTATCCATTTGAAGGGGTAATCCAATACCACTCGCTATGTAACTCAGACCACTCCTAGTCCAAAGGGCCATAGGTATATTCACAAGCCTCACCCAGATAGGAATTCTAGCTGCATCTATTTTCTCAAATTGCATACCTATTTTCCAAGGCCTTAACAGTAAAGGAGATCTGTTAATATGCCACATCTGCTCTAAAACTTTCGATTTCATTTGTTCATTCTCAAATTTGAAGATGAACGTGCCGTTATTACTCTATTTAACATTAATTTTTCCGAATTTAGACCACTGATATTTATCAAAATTAGTAACACTGATAAAAGAAGGAGGATAATCAAGGAATTGACCTATCAGACAATTTTCCCACTGAACAACACCTTCTTCTAAAACCTCTTTAGTAGGAGTAATGATTCTCATCCCTTCTCGACGAATCGGCTCATGAAAATCCAGATTGAGAGCTGAATTCTCACTTTTACCAAACAAATTCAACCAGCTGTGAGTATTATCAGTTTGATTAACTTGTACCTTTGGTGATTCTTCAACCATTACTTTCGACGGTGAGTTTTCCTTCGATTTTACAACCTCTTCATCACTACTCGATTCACGATTATAGATTGTAGCAGGAGGAGTGACTTCAACACTGATAGGCTCTGGAGAGAACATCATAGAGGTGATGTTAGTGTATTTAGTTTTGCCTTTATCTTTTGAAGAAGTATTAACTTTAGCTGATTTGAGAACTCGCGTCATTTTCACAGTCAAAGAGAGAGAACGAAAAGGAAAAGATGAATAAAGGGGTTGGTATGTCGGTGGATGGAGAAATGAAGTGGATGAAAGTGAGAGAAAGGGTGGAAAAAGTTTTTCAGAAAGTTGTTAGATCCCAGAAAATAGGGATTAACACCAAATCTGAAGAAAAGAAAAGCAAAAAATGGGGGAAATATGTGTAAAATGGTGAATGGGTGAAAAGATGAGGTGGAATAATGTTAGGAGTTTATGAATGTTTAAAGAGAATTTTTTTTTATGTTGACTCTCATTTGACCTTGTTTCTTCTTTTATTTTTCTTTATAGTCCCTTAACTTCTTGTAGAGATAATACTGTTGTTAGTAGCGTTTTGATTTTTGTTAATGTTATGTTTTCCCATATGGCTTTAAATAATGATATTATTGATCCCTTTGTTACTATAGCTACGGTAAATAGATTGGATATTTTTTTTAATCGACATTGGCGTAGGGATGTTATAATCTTAGTCCTACTAAAGTTTTTTTAATATATAACTTTTTATTATATAATTATTATTTTAAATAGGCAATTGTAAGTTAAGTAATAGATAAAAGTAAGGATGTAATAGATTTTTAAGGTTAAAAAACTAGCAGAATTCAAGTTTAACTAACGGAAATGAAAGGCAAGGGACTGTGAACAAAAAAAAAAAGGGCAAGGGACGATTGTACTTTATTGATTCAGTTCAGGTAGGAAATGGTATTTTTTTAGGGAAGGTTTAAACAATTTGGAAAAAGTTCATAGTAGGTTTAAGTTATTCGACCTAATATAATATTGCGAAATTTTCTGTAATGTTTTAAAATATTTTCAAAAAGGAAATAATATATTGCAGTTTCGAAATTTTTTGGGTGTTTCCAAATATCGAAATTTAATTTCGAATTTCATTTTTTTTTGGTTGTAATTAGATATGATTATTCTATTTTGAAAGAAGTTATAAATTTCCGAACAACCCATTTTATTATCTAATCCGGTTGATTTTCATTCCTAAGAAACTCACAAACACAAAAATAGACAATGATGAAATATAATAACGCAAAATTACTTTTAGAGATGAGTATGGTTCGGTTTGTTTGTCCAAAACCAAACCAAATAGATCAATTTTTTATAATTTAAAAACTAAATAGGACGGTTCCATTTGGTTCCACATTCTAATTTTGGTTCCGGATTGGTTGGCTTCGGTTCGGTTTTTGATTTGCTTCAGATACTTGGTCAATGACGACTAATATTCTAACATAAATAGAATATTATTACATACCTACGGTGATTTATTAATATATCAATTAAATAGAGATCTATAATTAAACAATGATTATATTAATCTTTTTTAGATACAACGGGGGTCGTAGGACTGTGAAATAAAGCACACTAGTTAATTTATATAATCAACCATATTCAAAGAAAAAATCCTCCTATGAATCTTTCATTCAAATTTATCTTTCGCGAGCACACTCCATATCCTATCTGGGGGAGGGGGTATATGAATGTTGAATATACGTTTATTTGTTTAAGCCCTAATTCTGCTAGTCAATCCACTCATCCATTTCCCTCTCTATATATCTTGTTGATTTTAAAGGAACAATTTTGCACTATCATCTGTCTAATTCCATATATTCAAAGAGAAAATGGTCCTCGTCTTTCCCCTACTTGATCTAACATGTGTAGTGCCTCATGCGAGTCCACTTACACCCATAGCTCTTTTACTCCCACTTCCATCGCCATACACATTCTCTCATAGAGTGCTACCAATTCCTCACCCACCGACATGTGACACTTGAAGTTCATAGCAAAGCCTCTCACCCAACTACCATCTTTGTCACGCAAAACTCTTCTCGCACCACCGATACACTTACTCCTAAGAAAACCTCCATCCGCATTAAGTTTAAAACATGTAATCGGTTTGGTCTACTTAATCCGTTCCACCCGATTTTTGTTGTTAAGTATTTTACTCGGATGACTTCTCTAACATCTAAGATACTCCGAAGCTAGGTACCTGGATTTTTAATAATACCTTCCTCGTTGTCGAACATCTTATTATTAAAAAGCGTTTCATTTATTTCATTCCAAATAACGCCAAGAAGCGCCACAAGTAAATGTCCTAATTGATCCCTGCAAATAACCCTATAGCATTAATAATTTTATTCCACCAACGTAATCCGTCCACATGCTGCTGATCGCCAACATCTACCTACATCTGTTGATTTACTACATCTCTCAATTGCTCATTCTCTTGTGTCAAACTGCTATTATCTCTTACATTGCCAAGGTGCAGACCTGCACTATTGTTCGAATTGCCCTGCCAAGTCCCTAATGAAATGGATCTAGCAGATACTCCTTCCGTTGCGCTTGGTACAACCACTTGATTAGGAGGGCTACTGTGACTCACGTGAAAATTGTTAGCCCAACCTGCTGCAGAAAAATTGGATCCCAAAAGGGTTTGATTTTGAGGATCCACCAAAACAGCTACCTGTCTCTCAATGCTATTAGTTACCCACTATGCTTCCTTTTGGATTTTCCTCCGCACTTTCATAACCCCACGACAATCACGAAACAGATGCAAAGCCATTTCCTTTGAGGTTTCACACCACAAGCACATACCCGACACATTCATATCCCCTTCACAAGATTCTAGCCCGTTGCTAACCTCTATTTTGCCGCTCTTCAAAGAAACAACCTGACATTTTACGGGCAGTGAATTTTCCAAATGCGGTCCCAAACAATTCAATTCTCCTAAACAACCCCTGGCAGATCTTCTAAAGCTGATTTAACTGAAAATATGCCATATGACTCGCCAATCCATGATAAAACATCGCGCGCCCATACAAAGATCGAGGCTCTAACGTTTGCTATATGAAGTGGTTTTTTAATAGGTAAGGGATGTTAAACCGATCCTAAATCCATGAACCGTCCTCCAATAGGTAATCACTAACTATATCGAATAGAAAATCCCTTCCAACTATACCACTCACACTATATATCAATGGCTCATCGCCAATTCAAACGTCCAACCATAATGCTATACTTACCCTGTTATGAAATATCCATAGGGATCCATATCTAAGTACAACAATATCTTCCACGATGACACGATAAATTTGTGAATCATGTGGCTTGATTACATACTGAAGAATAATTTTCTTGAAATACTTTTGTCGAAGCGCCACTACCATAAAGCTGATTCCTCGTGTAATACTTTACATCCCAACTTACCCAAGAGAGATTGATTCATATCACCCGCCTTTAGAAAACCAAGACCTCATCTACTCTTTGGTTTACAAACCTTATCCCATGCTAACCAACTGATCTTTCTCTGATTTGGTGAAGATCCCCAAATAAAATCATGCACGATACGATCAATCTCCTCGCAAACATATCCTAGTAATATTTCCACCTGCATAATATAAACCAGGATCACGCATAGATCCGAATGTGATAAGGTAATCCGCCCCGCAAGGGATAATGCTTTTCCTTTCCACCTTACTAGTTTCCCACGAAGACCATTTATCATGTCCCCAAAAATCCCTTCAGCCTTCGACCTGACAAAATAGGCACCCCAAGATATTAACCAAGACCTTCATTCCAACGATACCCGCTCCAAACAGTACTTCTTTCCGCGAGTTTTTCATCCACATTTTTTGAAAAATATATCAAGGATTTCTCCTTACTAATAGACTATCCTGCATCTCTACAAAACACCATGAGTTATTCCTGCAAAATTTTGAAATTACAATCAGATATTTCTGAAAAAATTATAAGATCATCAGCAAAAAATATATGAGATAAAGGTACCCCACCCTGAGCATATACACAACGGTTTCCACGATCCTTCGTCCACCATCATCTGGATAAGAAGCGAAAACCTCTCCATGCGTAATGCAAAAATATAAAGGGACGTCGGGTCACCATGTCTAATCCCTCTTTGAGGCGTGAACGGATCTAGAGTCAACCCATTCCATAATACACTAAATTCATTTTTTTCCATACCAAATATCAACAATGAAATCCAACACGTGGGAACCCCTAAGGCCACAAGTGATACCTGAATAAAATCCCACCGTACCCTATCATAGGCTTTCTCCGAATCGATCTTCACTACCATATAGCTTCGCTTACCCTTCGTGTGTCTCAAAATATAATCTATCTCACTCACAAGGACAAAATTATCTGTCGTAGATCGTCTGGGTAAGAAGCTAATCTGAAAAGGGCCTATATATTCCGCAATCAAAGGATGCAATCCATTCACAAACACCTTCATACAAATGTTGTAATCGACATTGATGAGGCTAATTGGTCTGAATTTTGTAACACAATCCGGAGAACTCGTCTTTGAGATGAGATGGATAAGAGTACCCAAAACTTCCTTCAGAAACTTACCACTATCCAAAGCCGATCGAATCATGAAGCAAACCGAAGGTCCAACAATATTCAAACATGATTGATAAAACCCCGCAGTCATCCCATCTAGGCCCAGTGCCTTATAGGGTTGCATCTGAAAAAGATCGGTTTGAATCTCCTCATCTGAAATATATCCCTCAAGAAATGATATTGGACCTAATAAAAAGGTCTCAGTTGAGGTAGCGAAAAATAACTATACATATCTTCATCCACTGAATAAAGAGACTTAAAGAAGTCCCTAAACCACATCACCTCTTCGATATCCTCCACAAAAAACTTGTTGTCTCTAATATGAACTCTACCTTTATATCCTTTCTTCACCAACGTAGATAAATGATAGAATTTAGTCTTTTGCTCTACCGAATAGATCCAATCTGAACATGCCCTTTGGAACCAATGAAGTTCTCCCTGCTTTAGAACACACTCATACTCTTTGCTAAGACGCCTTTCTAAATCAACCAAGGAATTATTGCACCATAGCTGAAAAAGATCTTTGGATACCCTTAATTTGTGCAAATAGCCTCTTCTTCTTTTGAAAAATATCCTGAAAGTATAAAATTTCTATTTCTCCAACTCCTGACTTAAAATCTTTATGTTTTACCCTAAACTAGCAACATCCAAATTCCTCTTATCTTTGAAATCCTCGTGAACACATGCACTCTTAAAAGGGAATCGGCGTGCTATCATAGGCTAGCATGCTGAGAATTCAAATTAACTAATATCAGAACATGATCAGAATGAATACGAGGCAGATGGAAAACTGTAGAGTGCTCAAAACATTCATGCCAAAAGACTATTACCATAAGCTCTATCCAACCTCTTCATGATTCGCAAGCCAAATGACCATGAGTCACTCCAAGTAAATCGAGGCCCGTCGAAGCCAAAATTGACTAACCAACAATTACTTCTCCATGGGTCAAACTTTATCATAAGTGCAATCGTCCCCTCCATACCCCCAACTTATCATTAATATGACATATCTGGACAAAGTCCCCGATCACTAACCAAGGCTCATAACGCTACTTGAAGCACTTTCTAATGCATCCCAAAGATAATCTCTAATCCAAACCCTAGGAATGGCGTATACTGCAGTTAAAATACATGAAACACACAAGGAATTAGATATACAAACATTAATAGTTTGCTTACCTACCGATAAAAGTTGAACCAATATGTTTTCCTCGTTCCACATTATCCAAATTCCACCTGAAAAACCAATCGCATCAACTCGGAGAGAATTCTTCATACGAATCAATTTGATAATCTTAGTAGCCTCTAATCATGTCGCTTCTGTTTTGACCACTATAGAAATTACCGATTTATAGGTAGCGATTAGATAATTAAAAGCTCTCCTGAAATCTACGATATCCGCTCCTCGACAATTCCAAAGTAAAATATTATAAGGGTGTTTAACCGCGGTCGAACCCCCCTGAAAAAGATGTGTTTATACCTGACATAATGAATAATAAAGAAAATAAACGCTAAACGAATTAAATGCAAGAACTAAGAAAAATTACACCTGGGTAGACTTAAATAGAAGGATGTTCCTTCTGACCCACCGAGATTTCCCTTGTCCGTCCTCAACTATCCCATTATCAGAACCTGCTAACGAAACTTCCATGGCATCATCTATCGCGGTCTGCGGTGATTGGGTTTCAAGTAACATAAAGTTCTCATAATACAGATCATCTTTTCTGGTATCAAAATATTATTGAGTGTGTTTTCACCCATCTTCCACATATCGTTTTCTTTGCTTTAGGATTCTGAATCAGTTTCTCCTTGTGTGGCGTGCTGGTTGTTCGCTCAAGACTGCTGATTACTAATCGAATTTGCTGCTCTCATATCACTAATCTTAATATTGCTTACTTGCGACCCTTAAACCTGATCCATGACCAGAAGAAAGATAGACATATTCGCATTACCTGCTCCACCAATTTTTTCTGAAATCGCACTTTTGTCCCTGAGTTAAATTAAACCATTCGCTTCTATACTCTCCTCCACACCGCCCATAACCTGCTCAATAACCACACTACTAGAACCTCCCGATGCTCACTGCCCACTACCAACTCCAGGATTCACTTGTCCAGCCTGGACATCCGCCTGCACACTAACTACATTAGTTACTGTTTGAACATCCATATGAACAAATTTCCATATTCTTCCCTCAAGAAGCTCCCCCATGGGTTGTTTATTAATATTTTCACTTGATCTTTTCTTTTTCTTTCGAGAGGGAGTTGGCCCTACTTGGTCCCCATCCAAGACACTAATTTTCTTCCACTAAAAAATCCCCCATCCAACCCATTATCGTTCATTTGTATCACTATATGCGGAGTAGAGCTTAACACGTTTTCAATTCCCGTCTTGTCCACTGTACCGATGAATTGTCAATCATAATGGCCTTACCTTTATCTGACCCAGAGACTAAGTTTGCCTGCTGAATTATTCTCATACCTTTCACTTACTTCCATATTTGCTAGCTCTACAAACCTTATCCTCCATCACTAGTATATCATTCAGTCCATGCCATGTTTTTCTTGGCAGACGTTCCCCCTTGCTTCCTATTATTCACTTTCGCAGATTTACCAATTGTTTGGTTGGTTGACTCACTCCATTACCCCTAGGTCTCCCTTTATTCTTGAAAACGGTCATCCACTCCCCATACGGCTCCATGTGACTTGACTTTGTTGAGCAGGGATCTTCTTTCTGACTGACTCGACTCTCTTGATTGCTCGACTGATATGTACGTGTGGTTGAGGACGGGACATCTGATTTTCTGATTACCAAATTTCCCACAAGAAAAACAGGTAAGGTGTGACCCCTCATATTCGACCTTTTGTAACAAATTTTGAATACAGATTTTCGCCACCAATGGTGTATTTAATTCAACGTCTACCGCAAGCTTAGAAAAATTACCTCTTTGTCTCAATTTAGTAAACAGATCAATCTTCACCATTTTTCCAATAAGGTTATCAATTCTATATATAATTTCTTCTGTACGTATAATTGATTAAGGGAAGCCACAATTACCTTACTCAAATCGTTGTCTTAAGTGTTGGGGCCACTTGAGGCATAAAATTAGTGTTCTACGGTCTAACAATAAGATACCTATGTAAAACCATTCAAGGCCATCCTCCTAACGCTTCATCATAATAATTCCTACTTGTAAACCAAACCATAAAGTACCCGAATCCAATATCAATTAACTTGATATGTGCTTTAAGGGATGAAATTTGATTTAACTTAGCAAGAAAATACTTATATCCGATAGTATAGCCTAATAAATGGATACTTAAAGAACTTTGCCAAACCTGACGACCCTTAGCTTTTAACGCGACCGTTCGAATTAGCCGTGGACAAGTGATATCGTCAACTGGAAAGTCATATTCCCTTGCGAAGGATCCTCGTGCCAACTCCTTATCCCCCGACTTCAGAACTACGTGTCTCTGAAAAAACGCTCTCAAAAAAGAAACTCGTCGTTACTTACTCTCTGACACTCCCTTCAATCTATGACCGCTGTTCCACCGGAGATGGTGGCGGCTATCAACTCGTTACTGCCGGAAAGCGAAGACCAAATAGACCATATGCAGGGGCGGAGCTGTGTTGTTCTTAAGGGGGTCCATGGCCCCACTGATTTTTCAAAAAAAAAATCTATCACTACCTTAAATAAAAATTATGAATTATTAACCCTAAATATTTTAAAAATATCCATTTCTCCCCCCTAACTTTTAACATTTATTTTATTAGACTATAAATTATTTTATCTATAAGATTTTTTTAGTTTTTTACAATAAAATATATATTATTTTGTATTACAAAAAAGAAATTTATAGAGTAATTAATTAAAAAGCTATATCAGGATTTATATTGCAATATTTACACAATAGATGAACATATAGTGCATTTTTGCATAATATAAGGACGTATTTTGCAATTTTTGCATGTATATAGACTTATCGTGTAAATACGGCAAAAAAGAATTCGGGGCATTGCCCCCAAACCCCCTTGGCCCCCGTAACGATAATTTCTGGCTCCGCCCCTGACCATATGGTCATTTATTCTATAACGATTAATGAAGGAATGAAGATCTTTCCTCCCTTGGACGCAACAACGACGCGCCAGAACAAATGGCCCCCCATCACAAGTGGCGCAGAAGCCCAGCCAAAGGAGACGAATCAAATGCCAAAATCTAATCCCACCATAAACGCAACACCAATTAATCCACCGCGGAAGGATTATGGCTGGCACAGTGCTTTAACGGATAAAATTCTATCATTCCACCTATTATAGATGAGGATGAAATTAAGTTGAATAAAAGTACTCGGTTAGATAATGCATTTTTGGAATCAATTGAAGATGACGTTTAATTGACTAATTGCGATCTACCACAAGTATTAAGGTCTAAGGAAGAGATAATTGAAGGAATAAAATTGTGGAGTAATACAATAGTCATTAGACTTTTGGGATATAAAGTTAGTTTTGGTTATCTGGCTTCTAAATTACAGCAAATTTGGATCTCGAAAGGGTTAATCGAACTAGTAGAGGTCAGATACAGATATTTCATGGTTAAATTAGCTAATAAGGAGGATTGTGAGTTTGCTTTAGCAAGGGGTCGTGGATGATTTTTTATCATTACCTAGTGGTGAGGGAATGGACGCCTAGCTTAAAACCTCATGGATTCGATCACCACTACCACGGCTTGGGTTCGGATATCGAATGTAGGAATGCAAAATTATACCGCGCGAATCCTCCGGAGAATGGGAAATTTAATAAGGAGAACAACGCGGATCGATTCGCTAACTAAAGCTCGAAAAAAGGGAAATTACGCGAGGTTAGCAATTGAGTTAGATTTGGGAAAAGCCCTTTGGTGTCGCCTAAGGTGTGATAAAATAATGATATAATTAGTGCAAATAAAAACCCTCGGCTGAGCACGGTTCTACAAGTATTACAGGACGTATGCAAGTTGTAATGATAAGAAGATTCGTTCCTCAGAGACTATGAAAGTTAGAGAGAACTTATGCAAATTATCAAGTGCAGATATGAGAGCTAGAGATAATAATACGCAAGTAGAAAGAAAAGAAAAGATAGATTTTTATTTGGTTTTTAAATAAGAAAATTAAACTACTAAATTAAAAGACAGAAAATAAATAAAAGAAAGGAAGATAGTATGATAGTTTAGCCTGAGTAATTAGCAAGTAATCCCCACTAGGTTTGCCGTTCTAAACATGTAAGAGATGAATCATGTAGTATTTCAATAGTTTGGTTTCAATTGCGCTAGGTAGTTTCAAATAGGGTTTACCTGTGTCAATAAGAACCTAAGCAAACTTTTCCTACAATTGATTAAATAGCAATACACTAAACCATTGACTATCTAGTTAGGCTGAATTGTCAGATCAAAACTTATTCTAGACGTTATGTGCTAATTCTATAGTTAAATATACCGTTGTCAATGGTTATCTAACTACTATGATGGCAATCCTATACGTTTGCAACCGTAAAGAACACAGAATATAAATCCAACACATAAACAGAGAAATCACAACATAAATTCAATCAAACTAGATAGATGTCAATCAAAACTAGGGTTCATACATATATGCTAAAACTCAAACTATATATAATTTAGTTCATACTAAGAAAAGAAAAGAATTATAGAATTGAAGGTTGAAGAAGACATGAGTGATGCACAACTCCTTCCAGAATTCTCTTCTTGTGTTGTAGCTTCTTCCTGGCCTAAGGTTTGGCCAAGGATCCGTTAGGATTTGCCAAGGATGGTTTTATAATGATAAGAGGTTGTATTTATAGTGTATAGTAAGACCTAATTCGTTTTCTTGAAGGAGAAGGTAAGTGTTGGACTCCTAGTCCAACTCAAATTCGTAACCATAAAATATAGAATCAGCCCCGTTTTTGTTTTGGTCCTAACAGCTTCAATACTTATCCGTTTGACGCGTATGAGTAGTCGAAATTCATTGTCTCGGAAAGATGTTTAACTTTTCTCTTGACCGTTCTTCCAAATTCCTCACCGATTATAAGATATGAGCTGATTTGTGGTCGTGGCTGCTGGAATTCGAATTTATGACAACTTTTCCTTTTCCATAATTTCAGCTTTTACTTCCTTATCTTCAATTTCCATGATTATCCTCTTTCCTTTAGCTCTTAGACTTTGACTTGGACTCTATTTAATTAACATATATCTTTAAAGCTTCACACTAAATAAATAATTAAACTCAATATGCTCTAAAAATAATAAATAATTAATTCAAGACACAAAATCGGAAAGTGTACTAAATCATGAGATAATCGACCTATACACTAATAAATACACCTAAAATGATGTCTCCAAGTAGGATTAATTCATGACAAATAGGGAGACATCACCCTTATTCAAAAATTTCATATTGGAGGGGAAACGTGTTTAGTAGAGTACGAAGGACTCCACTTGGTTTGCTTTGAATGCTAAAATTTAGACATTAAAAGGATAAGTGTGGAGCACTTGCAACACAACGAAATACACAAATTTCTGGGGCGAGTGGAGATCGGAGTAAGAAGGGATATGGAAATGAATCACAAAATAATGCCGCGATGGATGCAACCTTCGGAGAATGGATGACAGTTAAACAAGCTAATCGTGTGAACAACAAAAATGGAAATACTAACCATTCGAATGGGGATCGAGGGGGAACAAATAAGGATTAGTAAATAAGTTTGGGGCTTTATTTATCGAGAAGGAAAAAAAGAACTATACGCCTGAGTTTATTACTAATTATACAGATATAGGGAAAATGAGTGGTAGTGCTGGTGGTAACAATAAGGGACTGATTAATTCAAAGAGCGGAGGTGAAGGAATGATCTGTTCTGGAGGTGGTCATAAAATTATTGTGGCGCCGGGTTTCGAGTCAAGGATGCAACTTAATTATATACCTGAAGTTAAAAAAATTAAGCTATGAAGAGAGACAATAAAAATGGGGCAGGGACATCTAGTGCAAATAAAAGAAATAAAAACAATAAGCGAGACAAGTACTACCTTGGGCGACAATGAGACAAAACTTGAAGAAATACAATCGACTGGAGTGAAGGGAATAAATCAGATGGGACATGAGGCAACTAAGGAAAATCCACTAGTGGTCATTAGTGGGACCGAAATAGCTACTGTATGTGATAAAGATGAAGTGGGTAATTGTGGTGTGGTGGGAATCGAAAGTAAATCAGGGAAGGGGGCTGCTGGCGGAATTTTGGTAGGGACTATGCCTGCAATTAGTGAAAATATGAATGAAGTTGGAAGTCAATGGGTTACTACTTCTCGCGGCACAGTAGGTAAAGCTAGTTCGTGGGAAGAGTTCGAGAATCCTTTAACTTTCGAGGGTAGGGGGCAGCTTGTAAACGCGAGTGATGGGGCTAACCATCTAGCAAGTGAACCTCGTGAGGAGCCCTTCGAACCAGGAGAAGTTTATTTAGCCTTAGTGCCGGAAACACATATAGAAAATTTTGACCGAGATGAACAGATGGATACCTGGCAAGAGCAAGCGGAGATGGAGGCGGAACATGTATCTTCCTAAAGCTCTTTTCCCTTTAATATAACTGTTTTTTATGTGTACAACAGATCAAAAGGAAATGAGTTGGGAAGGACATTCCCAACCTCTCAATATATTAATATGGAATTGTCAAAGTGCTGCGGCGGACAATTTTCGATGAGTTGTACGTGAAATGATGCGACTACACCGTATGTGGTTTACAGTTATAATTGATTTGAGAGTTAGTGGTGATAAAGCGAATGAGATTATTCGGATCTTGGGTAAAATGAATTCAGCAAGGGTGAAGACTTCTAGTTTCAAAGGAGATATCTGGATTTTGTGGGATGATTCGGAGATAGGAGTTTGGTTTTATAGGCGGGTAATCAAGTAATAGATATCGAGATATCCAAGCTAAATTGTGAACCTTGGATTTTCTCGGCGATATATGCGAAACCAAAATTAAAGGATAGGGAGCTTCTTTGGAATGATATCTATCAAAAATTTAATAATATTGGAAGACCGTGGTTGATTGCGGGTGACTTTAATCAGGTGGGAAAGGAAGTATACAAAACAGGAGGGGAGCCCGGGGTAACCAAGAGGATGGAGAAATTTGAGGAATGGCGACATAATTGCGACTTGATGGACTTAGGATTTGAGGGGCCAAGGTTCAAATGGTGTGATTCATGGAACACGGGTCAACGAATTCTCCAAAGATTAGATAGGGCATACGGAAACTCAGATTTATTATCTCTTTTTCCTAATGTGAAAGTGTTACATCTAGATCGACGACATTCTGATCACGCTCCTATTTTGATTCAATCAACAAGTCAAGTTTTAGATAAAATACCTAGGAGGTTTCGTTTCGAAGTAGCTTGGTGTTTACATAAAGACTTCAAAAATTTGGATCAGGAAAAGTGGAAGTTGAACGATTCGGATTTAGGAGATAGTATAGCAGAAATGAAGAATCATCTTATGAATTGGAAAGATACGGTCTTTGGGGATATTAATAAAAATAAGAAGATTTTGTTAGCAAGAGTCAAGGGAATTCAAATTTCGTTACAATACTCGTACAAGATAAAAGAGGCAAGAGATTGGGGGAGTATTTGAGTGTGTTAGAAGAGGAAAAGGTTTTCTGGTTTTCAAGATCGAAGGAGAATTGGGTACGTTCCGGGGATAAGAATACGAGGTACTATCATTTAGCTACGATGAAGAAACGGAACAGATCACGAGGTACGCGATGTCTCCTCTTTTTTTCTAATTATATGCCCTTAGGAGACATCAAATTGGGTGATTATTTGACTAATTCGATAGACTTTTAGTATTAATTTGATATATTTCATTTTCGCTCTTGGATTTTAGTATTTTTCATTTATTAAGTTTTTTCACGTTAAATGGTTTTTTTAGTGTAAACTTTGTAGGTTTATAATACTAGCAAGGAGAGGATCAAGAATGGAAGTCTTAGATCGTGTAAAGAAGTCAAAGGCAAGAAGAAATATCCCGAAGAGTTGACAAATTGGAGCTGCAAATCTGGAAGACTGATGATAATTGCTGATTTAGAGCTATTTAAACGTGGATTCAGCCTCTGAGTTGTAAAGAAGATTCGTTCCATATTTAGTTACAAAGAATTAGCAAGTTGAATGAGTCGATTTGGAGTTAAATTGAGAAAGTTATAGCCGTTTTAGTGGATGGTGTACAACAATTACGGGATTTGGACTTGAAGAGTGGACTTGGGCCATTTAATATTTCATTATTTCATTTAAAATAAGCCCAAGTCCAATTTTAATAGTATATATAGGCCTTTTGACTTTATTTTTACTCACAATTCATTTCACAACAAGTCAGAGCGTCAGAGAAAAGAGTAGAAGCTAGGAAAAGAAGAAGCCAAGAGCCGGAGAATTCATCTTCTCCAAATCAACAGCCAAATCCAACCTCCTAATTAGGTTTCCTTATTTCATTCTCTTTCTGTAAAACATGAGTTCGTCTAATTTTATTTATTTTGCTTTTATTTCCATTATGAGCTAAATTCCCTTTGTACTTGAGAATTGTAAATTGGGTTGAACCCAAACTAGACTAATTATTATTTTTCCGATTTGAGATTTAAGAATTTAATTTGAATTATTATTTTACGTTGACTTTTATTTTGTGCTTTATTTATTATCTTTAGAGTCATGAACTAAGGATAAGTTTTAGTATCTAGGCTATTCAATATAGTGGCATACTGTTCACCTTGACCGGGGGTTTAGATACAGAACTAGGTAATCGCCGTTGGTATGCGCCAATGACCTTGACAGGCTTGACTAGCCAATAGCCAATGTGTTAAGTTTTAATCATCCGAAAGTGGTTTCAATCACCCTAAAGGGGTTTAGAAGACCGTAGGAGAGCTTTTAGGTCCACCCTGACGGGGGCTAAGAGACTTTAGAATTCCGACTAGCGTAATAATAATGATTCAACCCTTAAAAGAAGACATTAATTAAGAAAGTTTGAGGTGAAACCCTTGTGTGACTTAATTACTACTCTCTTCCTTGCGTCTACATCTTTCATTTACATTATCTTTATTTCAGTTCGATTTACTTAGTCTTTAATTTACTTTTGCATTCTAGTTATTAATCAAAACCCCAAAACAAACTTTCATATAATTTATTTTCCGTTATTGCAATTATTCCACTATTTGATAACATTAGAGTCAACCTAATTCGTCCCTACGAACGAACTTGATTATCATATATTACTTGGGACAACTGTACACTTGCAGTTAGTGGTTCCTCTATTTTATCTGCATTATTTAATAACACACAAGGACCCACCTGTACGATAAAGTTGATTCGAATGGGGTATGGATAGTGGAGGAGGCGGACTTAAGATCATTTTTTCAAAATTCTTTTATAGATCTTTATACAGATTCGTTAAAATTTGTGGGTTCGTTTGCACTTACACATGAGAGTAATTTAGACGATAATGAGAAGAATCTCTTGGCAGAGACATTTACAAATGAAGAAATTAGGGTCTCGGTATCCCAATTGAACCCAAATAAAGCTTCAAGATTGGATGGAATTATAGCCTCGTTCAATTAAAAATGTTGGGAAACAGTAGGTTTGGATGTTTGTAATATGTTGAGACATACTATTGAGACAAGAGTAATACCACCTAGTTTGAATGGGACTTTAATTTATTTAATCTCTAAGGTTCCGGATCCAGAAGTAGTAAGTCAACTTTGACGGATCAGTTTAATTAACGTCCCGGTAAAGTTCATCATGAAAGCTATGGTTAACCGCATTCGTCCATTACTAGCGGAGAGGATAGGTCCGAATCAAAGTAGTTTTCTTCTGGGAAGGTCAACCATTGGTAATGTGGTATTGGTACAAGAATTGGATCATCGAATGCAAACCATCTCCTCTAAAAAAGGATACATGGCGATTAAAATCAATTTGGCAAAGGCGTATAACAAGCCAAGCCGGAGATTTATTGAGGATACTATATCTTTCTTTGGTTTTTTGGCTAAGTGGGTAAGACTTATCATGTCAGCTATGGAAACAAATAAAACGCGAGTACTCTGGAACGGCGAGCAACTGGAAGAGGTCACTCCTCAGAGGGGAAATCGGAAGGGAGATCCTCTGTCCCCTTATCTTTTTGTTTTATGTATGGAACGTTTATCTATGCTTATTGAGGGACTTTGTGGAGGAGCAGAATGGTTACCCATTCACCTATACCGTCAAGATCCCGCGATTTATCACGTGTTTTTTTACAGATGATCTCATATTATTTGCTGAGGCAGAGTTTAAGCATGTGGATTTGATAAAGGAGTTCATGCGTTGTTTCTGTAATGAAACGGGCCAAACTGTAAGCGAGGAGAAATCTCTAATATATTTCTCAAGAAATGTGTCAAGCGATAAAGTAGCAGAGCTTGCAGAAAGGATCAGTTTTTAAATAAGCGATTCGATTAGAGTTTACCTTGGAACGCTGATAAGATCTACACGATTACCGAGAGGTTTTTTTGGGCAAATAACTTCAAAGATGCAGAATAAACTTCCGAATTGGAAGAGTCAGAATCTTTCTCTTGCAGGGAAAGTTACTTTAGCATAATCGGTGCTCTCAACAATTCAGACTTATATAATGCAAACCATGAAATTACCGGTTCATGTGTGCGACGAAATAGATAGAATTATTCGAGATTTCATTTAGGGATCATCAAGTGAGAGCAGAAAAATCCATTGGATTTCGTGGGAAGTATTATGTCAACCGAAGAAACAGGGAGGTTTGTGTCTGAGGAACGCGCGTAGCTATAATAAGTCGCTTCTAGCAAAACTAGATTGGAAAATCTTACGGGAGAATCAAGCCTTATGTGTAAAAGAGCTTAAACAAAAATACTTCAGAGATGGATTCATGGAAAGAGAAGTTAAACCCGCAGATTCGAGAATGTGTAGGAACATTCTTTTTGGTCGAGAGGTTCTAACGGGGAGAGTCTCTGAAATAGGAAATGGGGTTGAGATGAACTATAAATGGAACTTGGAAGCATCCAGTAACTTTTCAGTGAAATCAACCTATAATACTCTAGTGCCAATAGGAATGGATTCGAGTTTAAAGTGGGAGCTTATTTGGTCGCTAAAATGCCCGCAAATAATTAAATTTTTGTTGTGGTGCGCACTTTGCGAGCGATTACCTACTAACGGAAACTTGTCGCGAAGGGGTGTGGTTGGAAATTCAGGTTGTCACAGGTATGGGGCTGATAAAGAATCTGCATGCCACGTGTTAAAATATTGCAAGGATTTTGTTGTGTTACGCAAAGCCTGTTCGAGCACTTTGTTGCAACGAATATAAATGAGATTTTAGAAAATAATGCTACTGTTCGAGCAGCTGGTTTGAGGGCCCAAGTTGCTGCAATAAACAATGGCGGAAGTGCTGAATTGCAGCAACATCATTACCAGGAAGAACCATGACAGCAGACCACTTCCAGCAGCAACTATAGGCGGCGAACAGGGGCTGATTGCAGGCGGCGAACAGGGGCTGATTGCTACAGATTTTCATTGATGGACTGAAATGCTATCAAACAAAACGCCCATGAATGGAAAAGAGACTAAACTCCTTTTTGCAGCGTTTGTATGGTATGTATGGATAGACAGAAATGCACGAATTTTTGAACCACTAATAAGGAAAAAGGATACCAGTAAATTATGTGCAATAATTTATAACGCTGCTAGCTATTTTGTTCGGGCTTGGGGCTTCGAGCGAGATGGCGGGGTTATTTCATCGGCGTGAAAGACTCTAGATAAATGAACGAAACCGGAAAGGGGACTTAAATTGAATATTGATGGCTCCTATGATCCAAAAATATTTTCAGCGGGTATAGGAGGACTATTTCGTGATATTAGGGACGATTATATGGGTAGTTTTGCAGGTAATTGTGCTGCGAAATCCCCATTTGAGGCGGAACTTCTTGCTTTGTATTTTGGGCTACATATGGCGGTGCAACGCGGACATACTTCTCTGATCATTGAGACAGACTCGAGTGAGTTGCATGCACTGGTGAAGGCGGTGCAAAGGTACTTCTCAAATGTTTTAATAATTGCTTGTCGTGATATTTTGGTATCTAAGGCACAATTTGAGCTGATTTTGGAGCTTTCGTGAAACGAATAGATGTGCAGACTGAATGGCTAAACTAGGTGCAAGAAGTAAAGAATGTCCGATTTCATACATGGACCCTCCAGATAGACTTTGGAGGCTACTCACTCGTGATCGTTATGGATGGACGATGCCTAGAGCACATAGTTTAGACAATAATATTTGGAAGGTTTCTTCCCGGTTTTATTAAGCCTCGTATTGTAAACAAAAAAAAAGTGTTCACTAATAATATCACCAAATCATAAAATAAAAAATTTATACGGATAAAAATTCTCACCGAAAGTTTCTCTCGTATAATTCTTATAAAAAAATCTACATTCTTTATTTTTTCTTTGTCGGATTAATTTGTGTCTGGATTTTTGGTTCAGCTTTTGTATAGTAAATCGAATCGAACAAAACAAATCTGATTTTGAAATTTCGAAAACCAAAAATCATAATTTTTTTGATTTTTTTTTTTCGAAATTTTTCTAAATTTTAAGTTCAATTTGGTTTCATGGTCAGATTTATTCAACAGTGATGACTTTTAATAGGCTTCGGTCCTCCAATATGAGTCTGTCGTGGTCCCTCGTGAATCCATATACCCCCATAAGGTTGGAGAAGATGTGTCTCGCATGTGAACTGTGAAGGATCCAGAGAGGACTTGACATGCTTAAATGCCTAGCTAGATTCATCTGCATATATATTAAGATTTATGCCTCTATATGAATTATACTTCCCAACATTATTCTCACGTCATGCATCATGCATGAGGCTCCCACTTGAACATGCTATGTCTTCCTTCTTTTTTTGTTCTTAAGGTTGAATATATATATTTTCAGGATTTTATTCTTTTTCCTATAATTTCTCTTTAATTTTATCCTTGTCAAATGGTATTATACTATTATGCATGGAAGCAGCTCAGCATATCCACCTTTTATCTCCTTATCCTTTTGACTGTACAATCATAATGCATTTTCTTTTTATCTGAACTATGCTTGCTTCATTCGATTCATGTATAATGCATTTGTAGGTCTTAATCGATCCTGGTCTAAGCAAACTTACAAAACAGTGCCTTTTATATAAATAAAAATATTATTATTATTATCATAGTTTGAACTTTAAACCTTAAAAAAAAATATACCATTATCACTAAGTTAACAATATTATTTTAATATAATTATTTAAATATATATATATATATATATATATACACACACGCATAATACACTTTAGATGATGGGGGACCTTTAAAAACGTTAAAAAATTGAGGTGTTAGACAATCAATTCTTCCAAAAATTTAAACTATTAGGAAGGGTCATCTTATACATTATATATGAGTATTACATACTCAATACAGCTCCTCACGTGCAAGCTAGAGTCATTTCATTTTTTGCATGTCTAGTCTTGCTACGTGAATTTTTATAATGGGTGACGTTGGCAAGACTAGAACCCGCGACCTCTTTTGGATCTAGGCTCTGATACCATGTTAGACAACCAATTCTCTCAAAAGTTTAACCTGTTGGGAGGGGTCATCTTATACATTGTATATGAGTATTACATGTTCATACTCATATAATGAATAAGACGACTCCTCCAGACAGCTTAAACTTTTGGGAGAATCGGTTATCTAATGGTATTAGAGCCTAGAGCCAAAAAGATGTCGCGGGTTCGAGAGCATGTACTACTTATATATAATGTATAAGACGACCCCTCCTGACAGCTTAAACTTTTGAGAGAACTGGTTGTCTAGCACGAGGACCCTAAACGGCCGCGTCTTTCGAATACACACAGACTAACCCTGGTCCAAATCAACTACAGCAGTTGGTCACAAAGTCTATTCTCACATTCATCTTTCATAAAATAGAAAGTTCTTTGTTGCGAGTTGGTAGAATTAGCAGAAATCGAAGGAGCCCAATCAAAATATGTTAGCGGGAGGAGTTTAATAAAGAAAATTCCAGGATCTAACCATTATTTCTCCACCCTTCTGTATAATAAGAGTATAACTAAATAAAACTAGTTGGGTTAGCTTAACTGGCAGAGTCTTACTATTCTTTCAGCACTTAAAAAGTATAAGGTTCGAACCTTTCCCTGAACATGGATAACTTAGTTCTGATTTATCTAGAATATATATGTATATAAAGAGACTTACATATTTCCATGTGATTGGTTGTGCTGCGTGTAAAACTGGCCTGGACCATTCACGTAAAAAAAAGTAGATTAAATGTGGTCATGATCTCAACCGGATTGAGAGGTGAATTCAAGATATTATTTGAATGAAAAGAGAGTCATTTGACTAACGAGATTTAATGCCCGTTTGGAGTTGATTATTTTAAAGTTAAAAGCTTTTTTTATTAAAATTAAAATATTTATAAAAATAAGTCAAAAATATTTTGACATCTAAAATAACTTTATTTAATTTTTTTAATAATCATTTATATATAGTGTTTTTTCTAAAAGTAGTTTTAAAAATCTAAACAATTCTATAAATTTAAAATCACTTTAACTAACTATTTTAAAAAACAGACCCTCAGTCTCAAAATTGGTTGATCAGTCTTTAATCATTAATTGCTTGAATAACAATTGATCGATGTAAATGTTCGGATAAAAGTTAAAAGCCGATATGGGTTATGGATATCACCTCATAAAATTATTTTTAAATTAATTTTATATATACGTTACTTAAATTGATAATAAACAAATTATTTCCAAAAATAAAATTGGTTAAATTTGAACTATATTTTGAAGTGAGGATCTGTCATCTCCACTGCCCTAAAGTTCACCCCTGTTCCTGACCAACGCCTACACCTAATATATGCCTTGAATCTCTCTTCATATTTCCTCGCTAATTTTATAGTGTAATTTAGGGGTGGAAATCGGAAGGAACGGATCGGAAAAATGGTCTTTCGGAAAAATTCCTATTTTTTTCGGAATAGATTTTTTCCATTCCAATTCCTATCCAATTTTTCGGAACTGGGAAAAACCATTCCGAATTCGGAATTTCGGAATTTACCGGAAATTCGGAAATTTCGGCACGGAAATTTCGGAACTTTTGGTTCGGAAATTTCGGAACTTTGGGTTCGGAATTTCGGAACTTTTGGTTTGGAAATTCCGGATCTAAGGGTTATAAATCAGAACAGTAATTTAAAACTTACACGACGAGTAACAACAGTTAAAAACTAAACTTATAAAACTTACACGAAGAGTAACAGTAGTTAAAAACTATACTTAAAATTAACACGAAGTAACAGTAGTTAAAAAAAAATACTAAACCACTGTTACTTTACCAATTACGTGAAAAACAAATATTGCAAAAAAGTCTCGGAAAATGATCCTGCAATTTTGTTCCAAAGAAGTCTTGCCTCCGAGCCCCAAAATGATGATGCACTTTCCTATAAGTTGTTAGAAAAAGTGAGAAAATAATGTTGTATAAGTTATTAGAGAAAATGCAAAAACATTGCTTCAACATTCTGAAAAGAAGATCACACTAGGCATCGTTGGATAGCCTTTGTTTCGACCATAAGTATCATTGAAACAATTAAAGATGTTAAAATAGTTTAACAACATCAATAGTTTTATGGTCATTTTCAGTGATATGAAATTTGTTGGCAAATTCATGAATATGTTCATTTGTTGAAGGTTTCTTTACATACATTATCAATAATACAAGGAAGAGAGAAACTAATTGCTAAACTTATTCAGAAGATATTTAAGTTTTTTTTTTTTGGATTAACCAAATCTTGAGTTGGTTTATAAGTATATTATTGATTTTGGAAATATAACTGGACAATGGATACGAAAGCCAAGTGAATTTCAAGTTTCAAAACTTTTCAAGGACCGAAGAAACATGTCATTAATTTTCATGTTTCAAATACTATATGCAATATAATTTTGAAATATAATTTATAATTCGTAAATATAATTCAAAAATAAAATCGGATCGGAAATATAATTCGGAAATAAAATCGGATCGGAAAACCCGGAAATTTCGGAAATTTATATGTAGTTCCAATTCCGATCCGATTTTTTCGGAAAAATCGGAAATCAGAAATTCGGAATTTCGGAACCTTAAAAATCTGTTCCGAAATCGGAATTTTTGGATCGGAAAAGTCGGAAATCGGAAATTTCGGATCCGATTTCCACCCCTAGTGTAATTAAACCCTACTCGTTTAGTGTCCAGGATTGCACGTAATACTTAAAAGAGTAATGATATATACCACCTAAATTTATACCATTCAAATGTCACCTAATGACGTGGCATGAATTGATTGGTTACAAATTGTTAATGCATTTTTTTTCTTGATTTGATTAAAAATTTGTAACCAACCAAGTCACGTCATTGGGGTGACATTTGGGTGGTATGAAGACATGGACAAGCAAATAATTATTGACGAGGAGTCAAATATTCGAGAGTTGTTTAGTCAGCCAAATTTCCAAAGTTGGAACAACAATGCCAAACTGCATGCCTAAGGCATATTTGTGAATCTGTAAATATTGATGGTCCAGAAACTAACTTCAAAAGGCTTTCAGACGTGGTGAAGGATTCGTACGAATATGAAGAATATATGCTGGTGGGAAAATGAGTAAACTCATCTACAAATAGGCAGGCACACCACGTTCGAACAGTTGCGAGATTGGTTATATTTTTAGTCGAATTTGCGAGACTGCTTATTTCTTTAGTCGAATATCGACAGATTTGTTAGTTTAGCTCTCTTATGTTTTAGAATTTCACCCATGCATACGACATTAGGACGTGTTAACGCTAAGGACTGAGTAATGCCATTTGTTTTTAATTTAACATCTTTTAAAGGAACTTGGTTATACCTTCAGCGAGATGACTATCCATTTATATGATTACATTTTAGAGCCATTTGATTTAAGAAAGATTGGATATCATAAATTTTTAATCATTCAATAAGTAATTTAACTATTACAATAATCATATTTCACTTACTTTTACTAAATTCTAGAATATAAATTAAAATACCTAAAAGAAAAGACAAAAATTGGATTGATGGAAATAATGACAACACTATACTTAATAGAGATGTTCAACAAATCACTTTAATATTAAAAACGCTCCCAACGCTTCCATCTGAAAACTCACAATCTTACTTCTTTTTTCGTCGATCCTTCACTCCTCTTCCTCCAATCGACGGCGGCAACTCCTTTATTTGCCCTTCTTTTTCGTTTTTGTTCCCTCTGTTGTTCTTTTTCTGTTCCTAGACCCGTTATCATTTCCTTTTCTTTTTGTTTCTCTTGTTATCACTACCACAATTTGACTATCTTGCAACATTTAAAAACTGTTACAAAATACCAAAAAACCATTGCACATGTCTTTATGCAATGGTTTTCTAGGCGTTGAATTTGCTATGCGTTGCTTAATCCTAAAGAAATGGTTTTTTATAAATTAATTGTAACGGTCAAAATCCGTTGCAATTGATATTTTTAGCAATGGTTTATTTTTCTAGCTCTGTGATCTAAAAAATTTATAGGCAACAGTTTTATTATATTTTGTAATGTTTTTTTTTCAATTTTTTTAACACGTTAAGTATCTATAGCAAGATTTTATATATATTAAGCAACAATTTATTAAATATACGGCAATGGTTTTACATATTAAAGGCAATGGTTTTACAACTATTTTTGTTAGTTATGGCAATGATTTTTACAAATACTAGCAACACTGTTTATTCCTTTTGTAACGATATTATACCTTTCTTGCAATGGTATTACTTCTTTTTGTAACACTTTTATTTATTTTTTTGTAACAAATTTGATCACTACAGTAATGGTTTTTATTAAATTCTTGTAGCATTTTGTATAAATTATTGCAACAGTTTTTCATAAACGGTGGCAATGGTTTTTTATTTTTTTGTAACAGTTTAATTGAAGGTTTTTTTTACATTTTTGCAATGTTGTTTACTAATTTTTGTCACGGTTTTGTATGAGTATTAGCAACGATTTTAATTAGCTCAATTCTACTTTTTTGCAACGATTTCTTAGTACTAGCACAAATTTCACTAGTTCTATTAATATTATTTAGCATTTTGTAATGAGTTTATAATACATATATTGCAACATTGGCACAATTGTAAAAGATAATGATATCACAGTAATTTGCTTAAGATACCAAAAAAAAAAATTAGATTGAAAAGTATAAATAATATTTCAAAATAAATTTTGCTAGTTGTCAACTAAAAACAAAGCAAACTAAAACCTACTAAAAACTTAATAATCTTCCACTTCTTCATAAGAAGCATAACCCTCTTCATCTTCATCTGAAGTTCCTCCTGGCAAGGATAAAGAATAAAAAGATCTTAATATTACAAACTACATCTGAAAATCATAATATTATGCTACTATTTTTTGTTAACACAAGTACAAATATTATGTGGATATTTCATGTTATACTATAATCAAATATCTATTTAAAATTAACAATTACCTCATTAGAATCTATATCTTCTGCAACTACGTTATCTTTGTCACTAGAAGCTTGAATTAATAATGGTGCAAGAATATTATCATCAATAATCAACCCAGGGTTCATTTCCTTTAAATGCATTAGTATTGTTTGTACTCCATCTGTAACACGTGCAGTATGCGCAGCCATCTTCTTCTTCATTTTTTCCTCCAATTGCTCTACGTTTTCCATGTGCGCTTTCTCGATATTCTGAATATGAAGTTGCTTCTTCAAGGAAGTCGGAGTCACTCCTTGTCCATAAGTACGAACACGTCCAGGTTTCTCCTTCCCAAAAGCCTCAAAAAAAAAATCTTCTGAATTTTGGGAGTTCTCAGATAGATTCACCAATTGGGTCTTCGTAAATCATATAATGCGTTAAAACTATATAAACAAAAACTAATTGGATATTATTTACACTTACTATCATGTCTTCGGTTTCTATATCATATCTCTTTTCAGGCTTTCTTTTCCGTGTTTCTATAAATAACTGTGCTCGTGTGGGCTCTTCTTGGTTTGCACTCTTTTCTTTCTATTACAAGAAAGTACCAAATGATTAATTAGACATAAATTTAAATGAAAAATTAAATTTAAAACTAAAATAGAACACTTTTTATCAATATATAAGTAAATAACAGACTTACCATAGCATTCCGTATAGTTGCAAAACTAGTTGTACCGGATCGATGCATATACTTCAGCATAGACCTATTAGTTGCATTCCTTTTACTAACATCCTGAAATTGATATGAAACTTCTTTTAAAATATAAAAATTTATTATGTTAGGACTTGTACCCGTACAACCTCTTCATTCTGCCATGTAATAAAGTAACCGTAAAAAAATCCAACCATATTTTATAACTAGTTAAGAACTTACAAAATGAGATCACTAGACTAGAAATTTAACTGAACATAAAAAGATCTTTTAGTTTTTTATTACCTGTACTTCTTCCTTTTTCCAATGGTTTAAAAGAATTCTAAAGTGATGTTCAGGAATATTTTTAGGACGATTTATCCACATATCTTCATCATTTGTGTATTGAGCGAAGTGTTTCTTGTTGATTCTGCTTTTGTGCACTCTCCAAGAATTATTTATAGTAGACATAACCCATTTTTTTGCTTCGATAGGAATAATGTACTTTTGCTGCAATATAAAATATTTATTATCTATATTAAATTATCATCAATTCATACAAGAGGTAAACCTCAATTTACTTACATTTACATAGTTCCACATTGATGTTTTTTTCTCTTTCGGGACCTTCTTCCAATTGATGAAAGTCAGGGGACACATTATAGCATTCCTGGCCAATGTTCCCAAAAATAAACTAAATTCATGAACAGTACTAGTATTTGGTCCAATCGGCTGTCCATATGAATTCACTGTGACCAACTTTCGATCTTCAAATGGTCGTGCATGGACTTTCTTCAGTTCAGTTGGTCCTCTTGTTTTCTTCTTAGGAACTGAAATTTGTTGAACAAGTGAAATACTATACATTGAACTAATTAATTTATGCTGCTAGAAGTTACATAATAATTGAAGTCATTTCACTTTGTGAAATACAATATTTAAAAACCTTTGATCACTTCTGAAGTTGTAGTTTTGGAAACAATAAAATTAGTTTGGTCTTGATCATGGTCTTGTTCAATTTCCATATCTTCTTGAGCATTCGGTTGTAGATTCTCAACGTTTATAGATGGACTTGAAGATTTCTTGTGATTTTCATGTATCTCTTGCTCAATAGAATACCTGTCATCTTGATCAAAGTGCTTTTCAGAAGCTTGCTTACATCTTTTTTTGGTAATCTTCCTCTTAAGAGATTTATTTTTGTTCACGGATACATCTCGTTCCAACTACAAATAGTTTTCGTTGAATTAGATATCGGCAAAGTAGCATAATAATTAAATTTCTATGATCCAAGAAAATATTTCACAACCTGTCTTAAACACGTAAATGAACAACAAACCTGTTTGTCTAGATCATCATTTTGAGAAGATTTTTTCTCTTTTGCACGTTTTTTCAAATTATTTCCAGAACGGTGTCTCTTTGCGACTCTTGCATCATCATTCTGACGAGTCATTTTTTCTGTCTCATTTGAAATGTACTCTGTATATATATGTACATCACGCTGTCGATCTTCGATCTCTGTTGTGATGTGTTTTCTAAGATTATCAACATCATCTTCATTATGTAATGGTTTTAAACCAAATTGTATTGGCATATTACTTGGACAATAATAGAAACGTGTTGGCTTGCTACCAACACAAACACTACAGTAATCTTTAATTTTGCTCAGGTCCAACCCTCTAGTATTGCAGTCACTTATGTTGCACGCCGTTGATTGAGATAACATCTTCTTGGTTGTTCAATGAACAACCCATTGTAGTGCAATTCAATATTAAAATCCATGAAATTTGAAAGCCTATAAAGATTAATAATTTAATATTAATTCAGATAGATTCAACATAAATTACAGCAGTAGATATCTATAAATATGAATATAATATGAATTAAAATCAATAAATACCTTGGAATTATTCAATGACAAATTCAGAAAGTCCTCCACTCTAAAACTGCGCACGATAATATGATCCTAAAATATCACATGTTATTACAAAACCATCGCCATCGATCTACATAATATTACAAACAACTGTGTAACAATAATATATATAACTCGAACAAAAGAAAAAAGGTAATAAAAAGTAATTTAAATATGAAACATAAAAGATAGAAAAACATAAAGTACTGTTTATGAATATTAAAAATAATATAAGATAAATTATAAATAGTTTATCAAAAATCTAATCATTCTCATTTTCAGAGTCCTCCTCATCATTACTATCATGATTTATCCCACGATTAAGCTCATGATTAGGTATGTCTAGTGTAGTTCCCGGAACACCTTCCCTTAACCACTCAAAATCGTCATCAACTATGTGATTCGTGTTAAACGTATACTCTATCCTTTCACATTCTGTATCTTGGTAATCATCACCATCTTCTGAATCCATTAGATCCTTAGAAATAACCCTTATTTCATAGTGCCAATCTACATTAGTGGGATCTTGTACATAAAAGCACTGAGATACTTGAAATGCAAGTACAAAATGATCATCTGTAAAGCAAAACTTCTTTTGATTGACACGCACGAGACCGTGGATATCATCTTCTACTAGAAACCATTTACATTTGAAAAGTACTGTTTTAAAGTGACCATAGTAATCAATCTCAATGATCTCTTGTATCGATCCATAATATCTAACATTCCCCGTGATTGGATTTTGATCCCTAGAACTAGCAAAACTAGACGTCTCAGCTGTTAAAGTAACTCCACTGTTCTGAGTTGTACACTTAGCATCTCGCTGCATGGTATTATACCTAAAACCATTTATCATATATCCCTTGTACCTTTTCGCCACAAAATTAGGACCCATGGATAAAACTTTAACTTTTTCAGGAACATCTTGATTCAATACACGACTTTCAAACCATTGGCAAAAATCTTGACTGTGACTTTGAGCTTTAGACCATCTTTTTCTTTTAGATTGTTTGTTAATGATATCCTCATGTTCACTACATTATAAATTTAAAATACAAATATATGTTAGTAACATATTATAAATAAATACATCAACGAAGTAAATTGTATATTATTACCGTATATAATCTTGAACTTCATCACAGTTGAACAATACGTATCGATGTGCTTTAGTCCATATTGACAACTCAAGCGAGATGCATTTACCTTTCTTTCCTTTCTTTCCCCCCAAAGGGTGTCCCACATTAGGGAAAAGAGAAGGGGTTCCTCCGTCAACAATGCCTTGAACCGAATTGCGAGAAACTCTATTTATCTTCGTCTTGACATGATCCGATAAATACCTTGAACAAAAAGTTAAACATTCTTCAGCTAAATAACCTTCAGCAATTGATCCTTCTGGACGGCTTCTATTGCGAACATATGACTTTAATTTACACAAATATCTCTCTATAGGATACATCCAGCGAAACATAACAGGCCCTCCCATTCTAACTTCATTCACTAAATGAATTGATAAATGCACCATGATATCAAAGAAGCTAGGCGGAAATATCCTCTCTAGTTGGCAAAGTGTTTCAGTAATCTCATTTTGTAATGATTCGAGGTCATCCAAGTGAATGACTTTGTTACATAAATTCCGATAGAATGCACCCAACCTCATTAACGGAATAATTACTTCACTGGGTAATGTTCTTCTTATTGCAACTTGGAGCAAGTAATGCAATATAAAATGGGCATCATGGCTCTTATAACCTGAAATCTTTTTATCATCGACTTGTACACACTTGGAAATATTTGATGCATAACCATCTGGAAGTTTTACACTTTTTAATACAGTACAAAACATAGTTTTTTCCTGTGGGGTCATTGAAAAGCATGCTTTTGGAAGAACTGTTCGCCGACGATCTGTTGATTCTGTAGGATGAAGATTGCTTCTTATCCCTAAATCTCTCAAATCAAGCCGAGCCTTTGCATGGTCTTTTGTTTTACCTGGGATATCCAGCAATGTTCCAAGGATACTATCACATATATTTTTTTCTATAGGCATCACATCCAGATTGTGCGGAGATGAGATATATTTCCAATATGGTAACTCATAAAAGATAGACTTTTTTTCAATGGATTGTTAATGATTCCCTTCGTCTTTTTTGTTTTTCCAAAAATATTTTCAAACCCATCAAGACATTCTAACATTTCACTACCTGTTAATAAAGGAGGTTCCGTTCGAAGTTCAACGTCTCCATTAAAAGATTTTTTATCACGTCTCCATCGATGATCTTTATTCAACCACCTACGATGACACATGTAACAATGTTTATGGCTGTGTTTTAAGTATAAAGAACATGTCTCATACTTACAACAAGGACATGCTAATTTTCCCTTAGTACTCCACCCTGACAACATGGCTAATCCAGGAAAATCGCTAATTGTCCCTAATACAACAACACGCATCTTGAATGTCTGGTTACTTGAGGCATCATAAGTATCAACCCCTGGAAGCCATAACTCATTTAATTCATCAATGACTGGTTGTAAGAAAACATCAATATCATTACCCGGAGAACGAGGGCCAGGAATTATTAAAGACAGAAGAAGATATTCAGGCTTCATGCACAATTCTGGATGTAAGTTGTAAATAGTTAGAACAACTGGCCACGTACTATGAGGTTGATACATAGTCCTAAAAGGGTTGAATCCATCTGATGCAAGTCCCAGTCTTACATTTCTTGCTTCAGATGAAAAATCAGTAAATTGATTATCAAATGATCTCCATGTCTCTCCATCACAGGGGTGCTTCAATTTTCCATCTGTAGAATGATTATCCTTATGCCATCTCATTAAACTCGATGTCTTTGAACACATAAACAACCTTTGAAGTCTTGGGATTAAAGGAAAGTGCCATAATACCTTAGCTGGTACTTCACGAGTATTTAATTCTTCATCCTCTTCACATTGTTTATCTTCTTTTAATTTCCACCTAGAGGTTCCACACACATGACACGATGTTTTGTCCTTGTATTCTTTCCGATAAAGCATACAATCATTTGGGCAGGCATCAATTTTATTATAATGAAGCCCTAAATCTTTTACCATCTTCTTTGCTTGATAAAAGGACTCTGGAATTTTTAAACTAGGGACGGCCTCCTTCAATAGCTCAAGAAGAGAAGTAAATGAATTATTACTCCATCCATGAAGACATTTCAAATGATATAACCGAATTGTAAGGGTGTGTTTGTATTCAGAAGGGAAAAAAATAATAAAAGAAAAGAAGAGAAAAATTATAAAAGAAAAGAAAGGAAGTGAAAAATGTTGTTTGGATTAGATCATTTTAACAAATAAAAATTCATAAAAAAATTTGACTATTTTTTTTGTTTGAATTAGAAAAAAATTAGGAAATAATTTTTTTTATTAACATATTTCCATTTTTATCATTGTTTGTAAGGTGTCAATGTTATTTTTTTTCTCTTGCTTATTTAATAAAATTATTTCCTTCCATTTGACCCCGATTTGGAGTGATTATATATAGGGGTTTATAGGTGATTTTAATAATCACCCAAATTACTTTCCTTCAAAAAATATTCCAATCCAAACGATTGAATATATCAAAAATCATTTCCTTTCCTTTCTTTTCTTCTCAATACCTTCAATCCAAACATACCCTAAAAGAAAGTGTAGAGAAATTTTTGCAATCAGGATATAAATCTTGTTGAGCCTCTTCGACTAATTTGTAGAATTTCTTCGCTTCAGCATTAGGCCCTTCGTCAATCCTTTCTCCTTCTATTTTTGAGAATTCTCTATAGGTATCATTCAACATTCCATCTATATCATCATTCCTTTTAGTTGTTTTAGAACCAGCAAAATTCTCTGTGTAATTCACTGTCTCATCTTCTCCATGCCAAACCCATGTAGATGTACTGTATTCTTTCTTGATTCCCCAAGTAATTATATGGTCATAGACTTCTTCTCTAGTATACCAATAACGATTAAAACATTTGTGACAAGGGTATAGAATTTGGTTATCTACTGCTACTCTTTCGAAAGAGTGATCCAAAAAATAATTAAAACCATTAATGTATTCATCACTTTCTCTTGCAAAATTAATCCAACTATTATCCATTATAAAAAATATACTGATACATGAAAGATAAATAATGAATGATATTTATTAGAGAAAATAAGGAAGAATACTACAGTTGTCAAAATACTGAAAACAGATTTTTTTTTTATCGGCCAAATTAAATCCTTTCTGTTTTTTAGAACTGAAATTAGACCAACATTTGTATTATTAATCAATAAACACTTCAAATCTACACAAAATTTGCCCAAAAAGATTGCATTAAACACTTTTTATCATCCATTCTCCTAATGTTTTGAACGATCTTGTAGATTCTAATTAAAAAAATCATATATAATTAGACCCATTAAATTTTACCCAAAATTAAACTCTAGACCCATTCACGTAAGTGATTATAAAACAAATAAGAATTTAATCATACAAACAAACAACAATGACCAAAAAATATACAATAAAATCAATAAAAATTAAAATAATCACAATTTTTTATCGGTATGGTAAAATAGATAGACATACCTACTCGTATGAATTGTAATGAACAATTAACTTGCTGTAGCAGCCACTATTTTGATTGTTTTAGAGAGTAAATGAAAAAAAAACTTGATTTGCTAATGATGTATTTAGAGTAATGGAATAGAAAAGGTAAAGAGTTAATTAAGGGTGTATTATTGTTAAGAAAGGAAAAAAAAGTGTGCGAACAAAAAGTAGAGGGAAAACTCTGGTTATTGCCGCCAATTTGATAGTATTTAGAGTAAAATATTAGAAAAGGTAAAAATTTAACTAAGGGTAAAGAATTATTGCGGGAAAAGGAAAAAAAGTGTGGGAAAAAAAGTGGGAAAAAGGAGGAAAACTCACACGTTGAAAAACTCAATTTTTTTGTTCAATAGGGAAAAACATAATAGGAAAATGGAAAAAGATATTAAATAAGGTGGCTTTTCAAAAAAAATAAAATAAGGTGGAATGAAATTTTATTTTTTTATTTTGTTAATTTATGAATTTTTCTTTTTATTAGTTATTTTGTTAATTTATGAATTTTTCTTTTTATTAGTTATTTTGTTAAACATCTTTTAATTTTTTTGTCGCGATAATTACCTTTTAACTCATAATATAAATATGAAAAAATAGATATATTTAAAAGTTGCATTGTTTAATTGGGTGACGAATTTTACTAGTTCGGTTAAAGCGTTTGATTTGGATGAAATATAATATATTTAGTTGAAGTGTTTAGCTAAGTATGAACAAATAGATAAAACGAATTAGAAACGTGATCTCTATTGATAAAGTGGTTTATAGTTTGTCTTGTGATTACACGATCCTTTGATTACAACGATATTAGAGTGGAAATACCACTAGTTATATGACTCACGTGGATTGAGTATTAGAGTGTCAACAAGAACCTAGCTCTTGGGTGACGATAACGCGAAAAACATTATTTTACCCTTAAACCATATCGGAAGGAGACATGTCAGTCCTTGGAACATATTATTCAAAGCGATCATTTGGGTTGTGTGAAATTTGCAAGAAACAATTGTATTTTTTAGAATAAACCTAATTCCGCCCAATGCGGTAGTGGTTAAAAAACAAAAGGGCTAGCTTCCGACTACATGCGTCCTTGGAGTAATTAAGCTACGGTTTCATTGAACCAGATGGAACATGTGGAACTCACATACAAGACGTGGAATTTTAACACAAATGGGGTTCTAGACTCTAGGTAGCGTAATGGGGGAGTTGGAAGACTAATCTCCCAAGTCGCCGCTAATCACAAAATTGGTAGCTCTTTACGAGAGCTTATAGTAAGCAAAGGATAATTGAAATTTAGTGCGGAGGTTGATTTCAAGGATGTCATTAGTGCATTAGAGTGTAAGTTTAGAGGTAAAACTTAGGCGCATAATGGATTGAAGGTATTTGTGATATATTATACCGTTTACATCATTTAAGGTATAAAACTATAAATAGAGAAGTGAATATGTCTTCTTTTCTCATATATACGATTTTTGTGTATCCTTCTAGAAATATTTGTATATAATGGGATGTAAAATATGATAGGCTATGTATTATGTAAATAATTTAATAAATAATTGCAATTTTTTATTGTAGAAACGATTAACCTAAATGATATAGATATATATTTATATATATATATATATGTGTGTGTGTGTGTGTGTGTGTCTTGTATAATCAACACTAATAAATTATACAACATATTTTATTAAATAACCATTGCAAGAAAGTTAAGCAATGGTATATAGCGTGTTGCAAAAATAATTTACTATAAACCCATTGCCAAAAAATTAAGCAATAGTATATAATGTGTTGCAAATAAATCCATGTCAAAAAACCATTGCAAGAAGGTTAAGCAAGTATATATAACGTGTTGCGAATAAGTCATGGTAAAAAAACCGTTACAATTATTATATAATGCAACGATTCCATAAAACCGTTTCAAAAAGCTAATAAAATCAAGCAACATGTGCAGAAACCATTGCACAAAGTTGTCTCTTGCAACGGTTTAAAAACAGATAGATAAAAGTGTTACTTAAGAGCTAAAATGTTGTAGTGTATCCTTTTGTAATTCCTACTCGCCCCTACGCCTCATCATCGTTTCAAGTTTGGCGGATCTGTAGCGTTGGTTCGAGTTTGGCGAAGCAAGTTGAGAATTCGGGGTTTGCTTGGGTCCACACTGTTATGGGCTTCTGAGGCCCAAATTTCTGTTCTATTTCGGATTTTTGTTTTTCAAAACCTTGATCGATCTCCATTCTTCTCTGTTCCGCTGCGGATTTTGATCCTCATTTTCCAGAATGTTTCTTCTAGTTCACCGCTGTTCTCTTGACTCCATTGGCTGGTTCGTTCTGGTCAGACACAGTTTATTCAGAGAAGAAGAACGATTCGTAGAATAATCCTTGAAGCCAAAAAGGATGCAGCTTTTGCTACAGGTAATAGTAGTTGTTCTTTTTCTTTGGCTTATTTGTTACGGTGTACTGGTTTGGAGGGTGATGTGGCTCGATTCACTTTGGTGAAGTTGTGTTTGCGGTTAGGCTTTTCTGGCCTCCTCTTTTGTTATCACTTTCTAAGGGTTTGTGGTGATACACTTTGGGTTAAAATAACTAGATCAGTAGACTTTGACTTTGGGAGCTCTGGGTGTTTGCTGTTCACTCGCCTCTTATTATGTTCGAGATATTTTGGTCCGGTTAGTTTTACCTGCCCTTGGTTTGAATGGCATGAGGGGTGGTTCTTTCAATTCTTGTGTTTTTCTGGTTCCTTTTGACTCCCTTCATTCGCAGGTGGTGATTCATCTTTGGCCATTATTTTTCATTCTGTTGAATCCGACTTGAGAAACTTTGGGTGTTTGCCGTTCATTTGGAGTTTTTTGTGCCCAGATTTTATTTGTTTGATTGCTCTGGCTTGCGTTTGTTTTGATTGGTTGGAGAAGCAGGTTTTGTGTTTGTCTCTTGGGTGCGTGGTTATTCTTTTGGTCTGTCCAGTCTTAATTTCTGTTTTTATCACTTGGGCTAGTGATACCTCTTTTGATTAGAGGGCTACCAAGACCTTCGACACCGCAACTGTCGCCTCGGCCATTGAGTTGCATATCTCGTTGGTCAATGAAATGGTAGTCGATCTTCTCCCCCTCGTCCTGAGGCTTAAGATTATCCTTCTTATTGGTCATGGTCCTTTGACCCCCAGATGTCCCAGCCTGCTACTTCGGTGGCACCTTTGTTTCTGGTTCATTTGCTGGCTGAGTTTGCCTCACACCTTCTTTTATTCTTATTGTTTGTCTTTTATTTTTATTTTTCGGTGTGTATTTATTTCCGTGTTTGGTTGGTCAAACTGCAGTTCTTTGTAACCTTTTACTTCCATTTATATAAGCTGCTTTGACTAAAAAAAACAAATCACTTTATGGATGAACAAAACTATTGATAGCTGCTATATAAGAGGAAAATCGCATTTTCCATCCATTTCTAGTGGACTTGATGAATCTTTGCCTATACATCTATCAAATGGTGATGACAAAATATTATGGAGTGCTAGTGTCAAAAATAGATTCTCTTTCAAGAAAACTATGCATGAAATCACAAGTATTAATCAAATACTAGAATGGACTAGACTAATACGGCACAAAATGAATATCCCCAAGTGTTTTTTCTGTTCTTGGTGTGCTTGTTTGGATAAACTTCCTACAAAAAATTGCATGATAAAATGGGGTACACAACAAAACATACTTTGTGAAGTTTGTCACAACTGCTTGGAAGATAGAGATCCTATCTTCTTGGGTTGCTTTTTTCAAGAAGAATCATTACTAAATGTGTGCAGAATAATTTAATTAACTTCATATTAGCTAAAGTTGAAGATAAGTTCTTAGAAGCTATATATTCTGGGTAATTTACATCTTATGTTTACATCATATAGAATAACAGAAATGCACACATACACAAGGTAGAAGGAAGAATGGGGGGAGATTATGCACAACATTCAATACTTTCTCTATATCAATACAGTTAGCAAAAAAAAATCAAAAGTAATGGTGATAGGATGAGAATTGAAAATGCTTGGAGTCTTCATGATATATTCAATGTTTGATCAATGTGTTTAACCGTTTTTAGAGTAGATTAAAATAGTACTTATAGATATTGTAACTTTACTTTTCTTTCTACTCATTGAGATTCCTCATTGGAATGCTCTTAAACTGTAACGTTTCTGAAGTTATGCTTTAATAAAATTATTCATTGATAAAAAAAGACAAAAATTACCTCTTGAGACAAGATAAGTGACGAAAATTACATTTCAACGAGTTAAGACAAGAGACAAAGTAATCCATATAAATCTCTTTCTCTCTCTCTCTCTCTCTCTCTCTCTCTCTCTCTCTCTCTCTCTCTCTCTTTGATTTTTTTCTCTAATCTCTCTTTTATCTTATTTTTGTGTGTGTTTATCCTTAGACTTCATTTTCCAAAACTTTATCTTCAAGTTTTCATAAATATTTACGAGATTCTTCTTCAAATCTTTTTATTCTAGCTATCAATTTCAGGTTTGTTGGTCGTAGATCGATTCATATCATTTTCTGGTCTTGAACTTTTCTTTGACTGGGGTTATATTATGGATACAGATCTGAGATACTTTTTGTTTTAATATTTTTAGGCTATCTGAATTAGCCGGAGGTGCTATTTCTAAAAGTTAGTGTTATTTGGATATATTTCTACTCCTTGAGTCATCTACGATCCTAACCCACCTGGATAGATATCTTGGAGAAATTATAGCGTTTTTCATTGTTGTATGTCATGAATGTTGTATGTTAATCGTTATTAGGACCATCCACTTGATTCTTATTTTTTTAAATCTCCGTTGATTACCTAATTATGGTGGACTCGAAACATGACTATTTTACTTAGATAGTTACTGGAGGCAAAGGATTAATTCTCTATTCAATTGGTTTTTATGTAATGTTATTATATATGCTTTGTCTCTTTTCATGTTTATCATGTTTTGTTATGTTTATCCTTTCATGTAATGTTGTTAGCATGAATAAAATCGTCCCCCCCCCCCCAAAAAAAAAGACAAGAGATAAAAATTACTGATGAATTCGTAGCATTTGATTCACATGTCAGTTTCTTCATACCCCGTCATAATTTAATCTGTCATTATAGAGAGTGGCTACCCCGACAGATCTTAACATTTTCTGTGACACCTCTTTCACTCGTGAACAGGAACTACAAGTTTTGCTATTATTGGTAAGGATAATTCATACTCCCCCCTTCTGTGATGGTGAAACCACTTGGTGTCTTAATATTATGGAAGGAGAGGCAGAGGCAGTGTACAAAGCTTGTATTGCAGCGGATGCCTTCATAGATAGGAGTGTTATGATTCACACTGATTGCCTTGAAATCCCCAAGGACCTTTTTGTGACATCTAAATCTAACTGGAGAACTCCAACTCTTATGTGTAGAATTGAAGAGTTTATTAACTCTAGACCCTTTATTTAGGCATGTTTCTAATAATAGGAATATAGAGGCTGACATTCTAGTTAGGAGTTCCAAATGTAATCTTCTCAAAGAGAACTGGCCTTCGGTCCCTTTCACCGTTTTGATTAGAAATCTAGGATACTTGGGTAACTCACTGAATATCGTTTAATTGTACTTTATTTCTCTCCTTTAATACATAGTTTATTGACAAAAAAAGATTCATATGCTTGTCAAGTCACATGGCTAAGGACATGATGAACCTGCTTTGTAACGAGCAAAAATGGTTAAACAATTAATTTATTTTATATGACACGTATATAATAATAGAGATGTTGAGCTCATATATAATCAAGGTGGTGATAGGGGCAGAGCCACAACCAACCCGAGGGGGCCATGGCCCCTCCTGAATTTTTAAAAATTTAAAATTTACCTTTAAAATATTATGTTAATAGCTCCCCTCCCCATTTTCACTATTTGATCATTTGGTTATTCCTTTATCTCCACCATGCATTCACTCTATCTTATCTACTCTATTTAACATCTCTTCTCCTATTCGGTTTGTTCATTGATGGCATCTTACCATTTCTAGCCGGGTAAAGGTAAATGCTTATCTCTTTTTATTTTAATTTTCTATATTTATTCTATATATTTTTATTAAATTTATTCAATTAGGATTTGATTTTTATTTGTTTTGGAAAAGATCTCTTAACAATTCCGTGTGTAATTATGGGTAAGTATTTTTTTTATTTTCTTTCCATTTTAATATATATTTTTTTTGTTTTTTTATATTGGTGTTTTATATTTTATATTGTTTATATTGTTTTGTATTGTTTTTATAGATCTCGGAAGATATTTCTAATTTGGCTTCCCTAATCGGTCCCTTGTAAGTTTCTGAATGGTCTTTTAAGGTTTTGTTGGATGTTTGAGGTTTCATACTTGAGTGTTGATGCTTATTTGTTACAGATGTGATACTTTGTCAAAACTAATTCATGAAACAAACCTTGATGCTTATTTGTTATAGATGTACTTACGTATTTGTTAAGTGAATATGTAAGTAGAAAAGGTGAATTAAGCTGGACTAACTATTTCGTGTGCTACAGATAGATGGGGGTCTTTGATTGGTAAATATTGGAAAATGAGATCACTTTCACGTTTTTCCTAATTTCTTCTCAAATAATCGGTAAACACTTTTATTATATAAGTTATAATTCCATGGTTCTTTGGTAGCCGTTGTTGTTGCCGCAATATAGTTGAGTTGAGTTGGTTTACTAGGCTACCCGAGTTGAACTACTTAACCATATTCAGAGGTCGATGATGTAACTTTGAGACCCGTGATGATTATATGCTAAACAAACTTTTTTTACAAGCACTTCGTTTGCGTATGGGTGCTGAGCTTATGTGTATGCCTTCACCAACTATTTCAGTTTTTGGAAGCTGTAAAAGCCACTGTCCTAGCAAATGAAAGAGGGTAATTTTTTTATGTAGATTTGTGGCTTTAGATTATGCTAATTCCACTTTCGAATTTCACAGGTAGCAAAGCCAATATGGGGGAACATGTTAACTCAAAACTCGTAAGAACCAATCTTTGTTTAAGTGTTAGGTTATATGATCTCTTTTAATTGCAAATGTGATATTTATCTTGACCTTTACTCTTCTATATATATATATATATATATATATATATATATATATATATATATATATATATATATATATATATATATATATATTTGCTAGTTCTAAAAAAATTGACAGATTTCAGCAACAACATAGGTAATTGGATCTCTAACTATTGGGATCAATATATACTATCTCGCGGAAAAGCTAACCAGTTCATTGCGTGAAAGCCGTTTAGAAATTGTTGGAATTATTATTTAACGATTCCATTTCAATATAAAAAGTATTTTGTTGAACTTAATAGTACTTTGTATTGCTATTTTATGCTTTCATTTAAGACTTTTGAAAAAAAATTCATGTTAAATTACCCTTGTGTAATCCCGAGGTTAACCCGCGTATGGGTAACCTGAGGATAGGATAAAATTTATCCCTATCTTTATCCTTGGCAAATCTAAAACCCAACCATATTACTTTATCCTTATCCTAAACCTCAATGTGGGGTAAATCTGACCCGTGTTTACTCCTAATATACACTATGTCATATCTTGATAACTCCGAAAACCCCAATGCATGTGGATTCGAAAGAAAATTGGAAACGAAAAAAAATAAAAAATAAACTGAAGAAAAAAATGTGACAATACAACTAAAAAAGTAAACCCATGTAACATCCAAACTAAATGAAAAACATTGATAAAATCAAAAGAAAGAAAAAAGAAATTAAATGGCCATTACAGAAGAAAAGAAAATTGCATAAATTTTATTTATATTTTTAGAGAAAGAAGTTTTGAACATTTTACATCATATTGAAAGTTGTAGTTTAATTGGTTTAGATTTCATATAATTGAGTTAGTTTAGTTTTTATTTTATTTTTTATATAAGACAATTTAATTGCATAAATTTTGATCATACTAATTATTATAAAATAATTCATTCACTAAAACCATTATTAGTTCTTTCCATAATCATTTAATATTTTATAAGAAATAGTTCATTTTTCCTTCTATTTGTATCTTTAGTTTTTTGGTCAAACTTCTATTAGTATCAAACCAATTATTTTTTGTTATTAAACTAGTAATAATGATATGTGGAATTGAATCTTATCCCGATAAAAAGGATTTTTAATACTCCTATAACGAAAAAATGATAGGAGGGAAGATCAACTTGACTCATTACAATTCATATAGGACAACATTTGTAAGCTAATAGCGACGTTAGTGACTCATGGACGATGTGTAAGGTGAAAACATGACGTGTTACGGAGTTTGGCTAATTGTTTGGCATATGAAAAAAATGTGGTCGTAACAAATCGCAATTTTCTATGATCCTTAGCATTTTTTTTTTTCTTTTTTAATACATGAGAGAGCCACTTTGGACTCGGAGTCATTTTGACTCCAATAAGATTCGATCCCAGGACCTCTTGGTCTCTGCGGAGTAACCTAACCACTAGGCCAACTATCGATCTCTAGCATTTTTTTTTTAATACATGAGAGAGCCACTTTAAACTCTGAGTAAATAACTCCAATGAGATTCGATCCCAGAATTTCTTGGTTTCTGCGGAATAACCTAACCACTAAGCCAACTATCGATCTCATCCTTAGCATTTTTTAGCTCATAACCATTATGCATCATAAGAAATTTAAATATTCTTTATAACTATTAAGATTATAAAAAAAAATCAAATAGAGATAAATAATAATTTTGTTTATATACGCATAAAGATGTAAATGAATCAAACCGCTCGCGAACAGTTTGAGTTCGATGCAGAGAAAAGCTCGTTCGAGATTGATTCGAATATAAACAAACTCAAACTCAAGTTTTGGTTTAAGCTCGTTATGTAAATAAGTCTGCTCGAGTTCGTTCGTGAACGACTCCTTTATATTTATGAATTATAAATTAATATACTATTTACTTATAAATATATTATTAAACCTTCTATATATATATATCAACTTGTATATTTTTTAATTTCTTCATACTTATTTTTTTCATTAATATTACGATTCATATTTTATACCACATACTCCATCAAATATAAATCGTTTAGGAAAGTTCCGTTTCAACCATAAAAAACAAATTGTTCATGAGTAACACGAGCTCGGCTAAAAAAATCTTTAACTTGGATGGTTGGGAATCCAGTTCGGCTCGTTTAAATGTGAGATCGTTTCTATTGAATATGTAAATCTCATATATAATGTATAAAATGAGTTTCCTTAACCGTATAAATTTTTAGGACAATTGGTTACTAACATGTTATTAGAGTTGGTTGTTAGAATTGGTTATCTAACTGATAGTTTACCTCTCCCTATATACGCATTTACTTAAGTTATTAATTTGGGAAATATATATTCATAATTTTGTGAAACTATAACGTTCACATTTTTTTCTGGACAATATAAAGTTCACATTCGATAATAGGGGCATTTATTTATAAAGGCCCAACAACATTGACTTTTATATTAAAAGTCCCTTTTCTAACTATACAGTTAAAACTGAACCAATACTTTCAACTTACCGTTCTGCTTATAACGAACTAGAGGCAGAAGCAAAAAAAAACCCAAACAAAAAATGCTCCCGCCTCTTACATTTGTTTTAAAACCTAACCCTACCCTTTTCTAGGCCGCCATCGCTGATGGCTACCGCTGGTGATGGCGGCCTCCCCTGTTTTTTCCTTTTCCCTTTTCGTTGCCTTTTCCCTTTCTTTTTCCTTTTTATCTTTTTTCTGTTTTGCATCACTGTGCCTTAACCTTTTCACACTGTTGGCCTTTGAAACCAGTCTGTTTTGGGTTCAGATCGTTGGTGGCTTCATGGATCTGCTTTTCCCAGCCCTTTTCGCCTCACTGAGATGGGCTATGTGGGCCCACTACGTGATTTCTTTATCAAGCGCTGCTGTCTTCAATCTTTTGGATGGATTTGCCCGTTTGGAGGCCCAAATCGATAGTGGCGCTACTGTTCCTTTTTCGAGAACTCAAGGTATAAAGCGTTCTGCTTTTTTCAGGTACAAGTCCTTGCTCATTTAGCTTTGTTTCCTTGTGCTGGAATCTTGGTTTTGAAGAAGTAGTGGTCGATCAGTCCTATTTTGCTGTTTTGGGCTTCTTGGCTGGTAAACAGGGCTTAGCAGTGTGGTATAGGTGGGTTAGCTGTTCTGTTTTGAGTTTTTTTGGCTGTTGTTGGCTGCTGTGTTTTAGGTTGAACTGGTGGGGCCCTTTCTTGGTGTTTTGTTACGGTCTACTGCCTCCCAGAGTTGATTTGGGAAGACAAATCACGAAACTGTTATGGGTGGTCTCACATTGTTACGGGTATTTGCCAAGCTTTTTCTGCACAGGTTCTCTGTTCCGCCTTGGTAAGCTTCTACTCTTGAGTTGTTGGGACTTTCGACAGTGGGCTCTACTTTAGTTATTTGTAGCATGGTCTTGTGTTGTTTTTGTTTTTTGGGTGTTTCTTGGTTTATGCGTTTTTCCCCCACTAGTCGATGGTGGCTCGTCTCTGTTGGTCTACTTTATCTTTACAATTGTTTCATACAAGATGAGATTTGGGTGTTTGCCGTTCGCGCGAGTTTCATTTTGTTTGTTTTCATCTTGTGGGATTAGTTTGACCAAGTGTGTTCGTTTGGGATTGATGAATGAACTAAGGTTTCGCTTGAGTGTCCTTTTGTGGTATTTTATTTACTTATCATTTGAGATGTTATCTGCGCTTGCCATCTTTGAGTCATCTAGAGAGTTACACCTTTCCTCGGCCTTTTATCTCACCCTTTATTGTGGTGATATTATTGAGAGGTTTGGACTAGCTCGTGACTTTGTTCTGGTAGATTTTTCCATCCTCAGCTCGTTGGTGACTGTCACCCGAGCATGGTTCTTTGTTTTCAGTTGGATTGTTGGTTTCGGTTTGTTTTGGCTCGTTGGAAAGGATATTGGCAGCTTTCGGGTGGATTTGTTGGTGGAGCATGATGCATCAAGGATGTCTTGTATTTTGATTTACACCTTCTGTATTGTTTTTACGTTTATTTATGTGTATGTATTTAAATGCCCCGGATTTGGTTTCTCCGTTCGGTAGGTATTTGTTTTTAATATATATATATCTATCTGTTTGAACAAAAAAAAAAAACTGAACCAAACAGAAAATAAGCCCAAATTGCCCATTACCCTTTTTAATATAGTCAAACAAACTAACTAAAAACAAAAGGGTGAATTATCTATAGGGTCTTAGGAGCACTATTTTTTCTCTATAGAGTAGTGTCTTGAAAGTTGTTATTCTTAGGGACCTCATTTTTGACAATAGTCTTTCCTACCCTTACTAACACTAAAAGACAAAAAAGTATGATGTCACTGTTTCTCTCTCCTCTACCACTACCCACCTACCACCTACCCACCTACCACCTATCTCCGACCTCCGGCCACCAACCACCGACCTCCGACCACCGACCTCCGACCACCAGTCACCGGTCGCCGGAACAAAAACATAGAGTATCGGAAAAAATATAGAGTACTCTATATATTTGCTGAGTATGAAAGTCCTAGAGGGGGGGTGAATAGGATTACTAATAAGATTAATGCCTAATTAAAAATCTTTTGGACAATTATAGGTTTAAGAGAAAACTTCTAAGTCAACTAATATATCAAACACTTAAGGGATCATGCAATGGATAAGTTAGAGGTTCGATATATAAGTTAAACAAGTAAATCGATTATCCAAACTTTTACTAACTTAGAAGATCATAGTTTGATTAGCTAGATAAACATAATCACAATATTCATACTAGTAAGCATATAATCAAACATGTATAGTGTGGAAAGTATTTCTAATCTCTTACTACTCTAGATAACAATATGTTAGATAAACTAGATAATCAATATCACAATATTCATGCTAGCATATTATCAAACATATAAAGTGCGGAAAGTAAATAGCAAAGGGATAGAAAGATACACACGATTTATAGTGGTTCGGTTTCCCTACATCCACTACCTAAGGAAGCCTCCTTAGGATTTCAAGCTTTTCACTAAGCTCCCGTGTCTCTCTTAACCGGGTCGAGAACACAATAACCCTTACAACCTCTTCGATAACACGAAGGACAAACACTTGTGCTATCGCAACACAAGGACACCAAGTATACTCCCGATACTCAAACACTTATGCTATCTCAACACAAGGATACCAAGTATACTCCCTATACTTGAATTCTCTCTTAATCTATCTATTACAAGACCTAGACTTAAGAGGATAGATACAAAGTGTTTAAAGGAGTGCAAACAACTTTGCTAGATAATCTCCTAAAGAGTAGATATGACTATAAGCTTGTAAACTCCTCTTTGAGTAGATAATAACTTTGATAGCTCCTTGGATTAACTCCTTAATTGAGTGGATATGAACTATGAAGCTCTTGACACCTTCTTGGATGATAACAATTAAGCCCCTAAGTGTATATGGGTTGAAGGTGTATTTGTAGCCTTGAAAGACCTTCAATATATAGCTGCAAAATGCTCCCAACGGTCATATAAGCTTCTATCTAACGGATCTATTTTCTCTCCAACGGATATAAGCTTTGTCCTCTAGTTATAACGCAGAAACCCTCTCTTGCGGTGTACCGCGGGTATGGTCCGGTGCACCGCGTGAATGATTGTCTTCAATTCCAGCTTACTGTTCGGACTATGCCATGTACCGTGATCCTGGTCCGTGCGTTGGTCCGGTGTACCGCGCTTCTGGTCCGGTGTACCGCGTAAAACTTCTTAACTCTCTGGTCGGACTAGTCTTGTATACCGCGCCTCTGGTCCGTGGCTTTGCGGTGTACCGCGCTTCCGTCCGGTGTACCGCGTAGAAACTTAGCTCTCTGGTCGGACTGGTCTATGCACCGTGCTTTGGTCCGTGGTATTGCGGTGTACCGTAGGTGTACTCCGGTGTACCGCACCAAAGGTTTAAAACACCTTCTAGTGAGTATATCTTTTTCTATGATGCTCGGATTAGAAAGCTTTCTTCACGAGAGTTGTAGAGGACATCATTCTTATACACTTTGTAGTTGATCACTAAAGCTAATTCTCAATGTACACAAAGATAAAGTTAATAGCATTTGTATGAGAATTAGTTTCTTAAGATAAAACAATAAAGCTTTGATCTAAATGATAAAGATGCTCTTTTTGATGAATTAGAGTGCAAGATAGAATGTATATAACAAAGGTAATTAGCACACTAAACACAAGAGGATTTGTCACATTAAAACAACCTATTAAGGGAGGCTATATGCCAACAGAGTACTCTATTAATTTACGGAGTACTCTCTAAATTTTTCGAGTTCACTAATAAACTCTCGGAGTACTCTAAGAAAAATTCAGAGTACTCTAAAAAAAACTCGGAGTACTCTGAGAAAATCTCGGAGTACTCTAAGAAAAACTCGGAGTAATCAAAAAATTAGAGAGTATTTTAATAATTTGATGAGTATTATTATAAAACAAGGCATAAATAGTACAAAAACTTTTATTCACCTTTTATTACACATTTTTAAACAATTACAAAGGGATATACAATTAAAAAATAAAAAAATTATTACTATTCTGTTTGACCATTGACCAGATCTAGATCTGAAATGAAAAAAAAAAAAGGGAGTCCTTCTCGTTGACAAGCACATCCACTGTAAATCACAAAGACTTCTAATAACACCATTACCTAACCACCATGGAGCTCGGAGCAGACATGGAGGTCCACAGCTCCTTCGCGGTGGTTTTCTGGTTCTCTGGCGCGATCTGAAAGGGAGCTTCATCCCGGCGAGCTCGCGGGTGGTTCTCCGGCCTGGATCTAGCGAGCTTCGAACCACGAAGCTTCTGGCCTTCTTCTCCGGCGAAGCACGGCGAGGCACGGCCACTGCAAATCACAAAACCACTGCAAATCTCCGGCCTGGATCTAGCGAGCTTCGACACTGCAACACATCTCCGGCGAGCTTCGTTGCGGAGCTTCATCATCTCGGCTTCTTCTCCGGCGAAGCACGACCACTGCGCAAAAATCACCGGCGAGCTTCTCCAGCAACCGAGCTACGGCGAGCTTCATCATCTCGGCTGAAAAAGGAGCTCAAGGATCTGTAACGAGTGAGTTTGGGGGCTGGGGGGAGGAGAGAGAGATAGGGGAGGAGGGATATGGTGGTGGTGGTGGTGGTTGTTCTCATGGAGGAGGATAGTGGTGGTGGCGGTTTGGGAGATGGGGGAGGAGAGAGAAATAAGTGAGGAGGAGAGGTAAGAGAATAATGAGAGATTAAAATGAACGTGAAATGTAATATTTGGTATATATAGGGGGAAAGAAAACGAAAGGGGGGTAGTCTAGTAATTGGGGTTTTTGGGTTCATGTGTTAAAAAGTTGCTTAGGTCTTTAGTAAGAAGAGGCTCTAGGTGGGGGTGTTAACTCGAAGAGGGGGGTGTGGTCAAGACCCTAAGTGTCATTATCTCAAAACAAAACCCTTATTAGGGTTATACATTTTATCTCTCTCCTCTCATCCCTTCTTTCTTCTATCTATACTGAAACAAAACTCACCAAGTCGTTCTCCACCTTATAGTAAAACGCCGCTCTCCTCCTTTAAAAAACTGCCGCCATGGTGTACCATTCTCCACTACCATCAAACGCTGCCATCGGATAGTAAGTGTGAAAGAGAATTCATTTTTTTTTTTGGTGAAAATAAAGAGATTTCTTTTTATTTTTTGTTCCAATGGTTAGTGTGGAGAGATTTTTTTTTTTGTTTTTTATTCCAAGCGAGTGTGAATAGAGATTTGCTATGATCTTTAAAGAAAGGAGGAGTATAGAAGAGTTTTTTTTACTGTTTTTATTTTATAAATATTGATTTTGCACAGATTTTGCAGAAACATTGATTTGCTGAATTTTTAAAAAAAAGAAGAAGTATAGAAATGTCTGCCAAATCCAAAGTTTAATTTTTTTTCTTTTTATTATTTTTGTTTTGTAAATATTATTTTTGTATTATGAGAAGTGAACATGGTTTATTCATGTGATTCATATTCCCCTTTAATGTAGATTCCAAATTTTTCTTTAAATATACGCTAAACCAAAATAAAAATTTAAAGTCATATTTCAATAAAATTTAGTGTTCTTTTGACAAAATAAATTAAAATAAAATTTAGTGAAAACCATATTTTCCTTCACTTCTCTGCATCACAGTTGTTGCATCAAATTTTGTTGCAAAATTTAAGGTATAATTTTCCATCTTTTTTTAATTGTGTGAAGAAGATTTTGTTTGTTTTTTATATTGAGATTTTAATATTTTTGGATATAAATCTGATTGGTACGTACTAAACATATATGTTTGGTATGTACAAATCGAATTTGTTCGGTGCGTACTAATTTAGTATTATCGTATTGTTCCAATTCGTGTGTTTCATGTTTCATTTTTTTTATTTGAATTATTTTTGCAGAAAAAAATTGTTTGACACGTATCAATTGGAACTTGACACGACAGCTTGGCACTTAGTAATTGTACCTTAACACGGTAGTTTGACACTTACCAATTGGACCTTGACACGAAAGATTGACACTTACACTTACCTTGGACCTTGACACAGTAGCTTGACACAGTAGCTTGACACTTACGGATTGAACCTTGACACGGTAGCTTGGCACGTACCAGCTGGACATTGACACAAACATTAACTTTGGCATGGACCAAAACCATTGAGTTAACAGAAATACTATTAGGGACCTATCATGCAATTATATAAAAATTGATTGTATAACGTTCGTAAAACGGATATGGGTATAAAAAATTAATTGGTACGTACCAAATGACTAATATGAATATAGGGGTATAAGAGTAAAAAAACTAACCCATAAAATAAAAATTAATTAGAACTTAATAAGTAATATTTTAGATTTTTAAGCTTTTATTTGTAGATTTCTCTTATTAATAAGTTAGATAATTGTTACTACAATATTGTCCGCACAATTTTCAAGATTTAAAAGCGAAGTATGAAAAATGAGGTATTTGAAATCTATAAATAAAAATATAATAATTATATAATAGACCTCATAGAAACAAATATGCCATATTACCAAATCAATTATATTTTTTAATTTAAATATTAAACAATATATATATATAATTTAGATGAGTGAAAATCTCTTAAAAAATAATAAATAATAAATACCTCAAACAATTATTTCTTCCGCTTAACCGGACCTGATAGTACATATTGTTAACTTGCCAACTTAAACAAAAGTCCAAACTTTTTAGAAGAAGGCACAGAACAGGTTATAGGAGATTTATACTCCAACACGCCCCTCACGTGCAGGCTTAGACGAGATGTGCATGCTTAGTAGAGGAGATTGATGGATCTAAGCAATGCACAGAGAGGAGATGGATAAGCCATGCACGTGGAGATATCGAGGTTGGTGGCGGTGGAGAGACTCGAACCCAGGACCTCAAGTATCTAGAACTCTGATACCATGTTAACTTGCCAACTCAACCAAAAGTCCGAACTTTTTAGAAGAAGATACATAACAGGTTATAGGATATTTATACTCCAACACATATGATGCAATATAAATAAAATATGCTAAATTAAGAAGTGTTTTCTTGTCGTCTATCGAATGTGTTATAATAGGCATAAGACCAACATTAATAATTGATAATTATTTTAAAAGCAAATTCTATTTATGCCACTTTTTAAAAGTATTATTTTTTGGTTAAATGTATTTAAAAATGGGAAAATGACCCAAAAAATCAAAATAATATTATTTTCAGCCCAATAACATCAATGACAAAATTTCTTCCCAATAACATCATTAACTAAATTTTGTCCTTGATGGGAATCGTCCTTGACGGGAATCGTCCTTGATGGGAATCGTCTTTGATGGGAGTCGTCCTTGACGGGAATCGTCCTTGATGGGAATCGTCCTTGACGGGAATCGTCCTTGACGGGTAAACATGTAATCTTATAATAGTAAGTTAATGGATGATTCTTTGGGGCAAGTATAATATTATTTTGATTTTTTGGGTCATTGACCCTTTAAAAATAGTATTTTTAAGTTGTTTCAATAACTTTGTGAGATAATTTATAGATTTTAAAGGTAATTTAAATATTTTAAATAAAATTTTTAATTTATAATGTGACTAAATAAAAATCAAGCTTATTCAAATGTCTAAATTATTTGTAAAATCTATAAAATATCTCAAAAAAAAATTGTGATATAGCCTAAAATTGGCAATTTTGAATAAATTTTGCCTTAAAATAATATTGCTGAAAGATTTCTTTTAATTTTTTTTTTAAAGTTATTGAATATAGTCTAAAAATAGAATTTACTTTTATTTAGTGTTAGAATATTTTTCCAATGGTCAGAATAATATATTAGATAAACCAACATTGCAAAATATTAGGCCCAAACGTAACGGACCAAGAGAAGGAGATCCGTGTACATTTGGAGAAGGCCCAAATAAACAAATAAAGGGACTATAAAATCTATAAGCATTTTCTCATAAGAAACCATTGATAAGACAAATGTATCGTGAGGGTCCAACATTATCTATATAAAAATTTGTGGCCATTTATAAGCTATATGCCCCCATATATCCATTAGCTCATTACATCATTTATGTATTACTGGACAAAAACATCGACTGCAATGTCGTTGAGACACCTAGAAGGCACTATCACTTGAATTCAAGAGTGTCCAACTTCATTCCTATCTGGTGACATTTTTTTTATTGGTATGTTGGTTTAGGTCAGCGTGCACCACGACTAATTACACCAAAAAATACAAACCTTCTTATGTATATTTTTAAGTAAATCAGAACTAAAATATTTATATTTAGAGAAAGTTTTCAAATCATGTACTTCTTTTTTTAAGTGTTGAATAAATAGCAATGTCCTGATCAGTTGGACTAACTCATTTGGTTCAGCATGGACATTTCAGTAAAAAAACTTAAGGGTAATCAAAGGTAATCTGTTTATAGCTCAATACCATCTATATTAACTATAAAAACTTAAGATAGTATATATATATATATATATATATATATATGAGAAAAATGTGTTTTTTATAGTGTAAAATACGAAAAAATATTACATTTATTGATAATATTGTTGAAGATTGCAAGCTTTATTTTGTGAAATATGGATTGAAGAGGATTATAAGTATGGGAAATTAAAATTTACTTGTACTTGCTCCATTAAATCAATGTACAATCTTTAATGACCACAAGAGGAACAAGGTGATGCATAACGAATGATAGTGTGGCCCTTGCATTGCACGTATTGTAATTTTTTTTAATAGATGTTTACATCAACGACTATCTATGAGGGAGGTGTTACTACTACTTGGTATGCGAAGAACTTTTGATTGTCACCTATGTAGTGTAACAGGGGAATTCATCGTGCGTATACTTTGGATTTATCCAGTTACATGTAGGATTTGGGGATGAGTTGGTGGATCAATGACAAAAATTCAGCTGATGCAGATTGCTTCTGCATTAATCCATAAAATTGAGAAAACATGATTGACATTGACAGGTATTTGTTGTTTGTCTCGGTAATTTGGTGGTTATGAGGGTGGGGGTGTAATTGTTTCTTTGCTGCTAGACAATGGGCATTTTCAAAACATTAAAAAAAGTTATAATCAATTGTGAGAAGGAATTGGGTGACACTTTGCATACAAAATCAGGATCTTATCGGACACTAGTTCAAGTAGGATGGAAGGCATATATTGGCAAACATAAACTGAATGTTTGTAGTTGAACAAAGGGAAATTTGGGATTGGGAAGAGCCAAAATACTTATTAGAGGTGTGTTGAGGATTGCCAATGAAGATATATAATGAACGTTGAAATGGTTACCTCAATTCTCACAAAATTAGTCATACTTCTTTAGATATTTCTCTTGGCTAAAAAATTTGGGTGTAAAAGAGTTTAAAAGTAAAGGTGGTCTCCAAATTTATCTTGAGAAATTTGTGATGAAGGGGGCATATCTACAAAATCTACTCAAGGCATGTGTTGACTAGGCAAAAGATGTTTTTAGTACATAAGATTAGTATTATACCTCAACATATTATTGAGAAGCTAACCAATTCGTAAATTGGCTAGCAAAGCATAATCTCATACACAATGTGGCTAGATGTATGATATGCTTTCTCAAGACGACCTTTAAGAACTTATCCATATAGGAAAGATTGTTTTTACTAAACCTAGACTGGTTGGGCACGTAATCCATTAAAAACTATAATACTAACAAAGGACGCTATATTTACCATGGATTTTATAATAAACTTATAGTTGACATTTATTAGGCTTATAGGCTTAAATCATCGAGTTCAATAGCAACATTTGTACTGTCGACACAATCTTTGTGAAAATCTTCAGCCCACCAATAGAAGTCATACAACCAATAACATCTAAAATAAACACCCAATTATATTTAAAAAGTTCATACAATTAAATATTTAAATAAAAAGAATTGATATAACTTACCAATCAAATATGTATAATCAATGGTAACACTTTGAATGATGGTGGTCCTTTGTGTGTTCAAAAATAAAATGCAAATAAGGAAAAGAGAACCACAACTGCAAGTGTACAGTTGTCCCAAGTAATACATGTGGTAATACAGATTCGTTCTCAGGGACGGATTGGTTGTGACTCTAATGCTTATCGAATAGTGATTAATTGCACGTAAAAGCAAGTAATGAATTTTAAGAATGTTTGTTTTGGTTATTGTATAACTAAGACAATTAATTGAAAGACTAAATTAAAGTAAATATTAAACCAAACGCAAGAAACTAAAGTGTCTACGCAAGATGAGAAGGCAGTACTTGAGAGACGCAAGGGTTTTACCTAATTATCATTCACTTCATGTCATGTTTAAGGGACAAATTGGTAAATATGCATTGGTCGGGATTCGGAATTCTCCTTAACCCCCGTCAGGGTGGACTAAGGAGCTACTTTCAAGTGCTACAAACCCCGTCATGGTGATTATAGTCCACTCTCAAGTGATTAAGTCTATTCTACCTAATTGGCCATAGGTTTAATTAAGCTCGTCAGAGTCTCTAACTTCTAACCTACATTCATTAACTAGTTCTGTACCCAGACCCCCCGTCAAGGTGATCCAATCACCACTAATTGGAATAGCCTAGATACTAAGTCCTATGATTGGTTCATGACTCCAATTACAGTAAATAAAAGCAAATTAATGAAAAATACAATTTACCCAATTTGATTTCAATTATTAAAATCCCAAATCCAAACACATGAAATAAAATCAAATTCGGATTAACCCATTATGCGTTCTCAAGCACTAATTAAGTTTAGCTCATAATAATTAAAAAGACAAAAACTAAAGAAATAATTGGGTTCATAATGTTTTACAGAATAAAATAGAAGAACCTAATTACGGAACTGAATTGGCTGAGAATTGGAGATATAGACAGTCTCCAGCTCTTGTTTCTTCTCTTCCTGCCTCTAGCTTCTTCTCTAGTGTCTGACTCTTAAGCATATGTTATGTTATGAAAAAGGTGTGTGAAAATAGAAGTCAAAAGCCCTTTTATAATGTTAAAAACGGATTAGGGCTTTTCTTAAGGATTAAGTGAATATTAGAAAAGTCCAGATCCATAATTAAGCCCAAATCCGTAACTGCTGCACCACCTCCACTAAAACAGCTCTAACTGGCTCGTTTCAACTCGGATTGACCTCATTCCAGTTGCTAAATTTCTGTAACTCAAAGGGAAACAATATCTTTCACAAGTCAGAGGCTAAATCCACTCTTAGATGGCTCGAAATCAGCAATCTTTAACAACTTTCCAGATTTGTAGCTTCAAATAATCAATTCTTTCGGGATATTTCTTCTTGCTTTGACTTCATTACACGATCTTTGACTTTATTCTTTAGTTCCTCTTCTAGCTAGTATTCAAAACCTATAACTTTTCACTCAAAACAAACCATATTAAGCGCAAAAGTTTAATAAATGAAAAATACTAGAATTAAAAGAGGAAAATCGATTTATTGCATTTTAATACCAAAAGTCTATCTAAATAGTCAAATAAACACCAAAAATGATGTCTCCCAAGGGCATAACGTTAGAACATTTAGGGAGACATCAAATGCTAGTGTAAGGAATGAAACTAAATTCATACATAAGAATTGATGGTGCATCTGATTCCCTTATGATTGTCTTGAACTGAAAAAACAACGGATGTTTGTGGTTCAGTGGTTGCATGGCTTATATCTTTGTCGATTTAGGCCGACATTGAATTTTGAAATACTATAAACCCGCAATTTCTTCAGCTTTAGTTTCAAATCTGTAAATATGCATGTTTTTACCAGTGACTTGAATTCTCTCATCCTTGTAAAATAGGAATTTTTAATACCTATTATATTGAATTAAGAAATTATATAAACAATAAAAAGTATTAACAAATGATACCTTTTCATCTTTAACTACCAATTCTAAGGCTTCAATATTATTTAGTGATTTTATTTAGGATGCGCTTGAGGTCGCTTAGAAAAGTATTGAGGAGTCGTGGTTAGTTGTGGGGGAATTTAATCAAATTGGAAGTGAGCTAGACAAAACAGGAGGCGTGGAGGGTACTACACTGTCTATGGTTAAATTTGAGGGATGGAGAGATAGATGTGGGCTTGAGGATTTGGGTTTCGAAGGTTCTAGGTTCACGTGGAGTGATTCTAGAAATTCAGGATTAAGGATTATGGAATAATTGGATAGGGCCTACGGTAACCGGCATTGGTGGGAGATTTTTGTGCCAACTAAAGTGAATCACCTACCCCGGGTTCATTCAGATCATACTACCGTCTTAGTTTTAGTATTTACACCTTTAGAATCTTCTGGTACAAATAGAAGAGATTGGTTCGAGGTAGCGTGGTGTCACCATGAAAGTTTAGAGGCCTAGTAGAAAAGAAATGGGAAACGATGCCAGGAGTCTTGGAGAAAACATTGCGGTCATGAAGAAGGAGTTTGAGGTTAGAAGGTCGATACATTTTGGGACATCTTTCGGCGAAAGAATAGACTTTTAGCAAGGCTCGCAGGGATTCAAAAAGCATTACAACATTCATATAATGCGTCGTTGATCAGACTCGAGAGAAGATTAAATGATGAACTTGAAAGTATTCTAGAGTAAGAGGAGATACACTGGTTTCAACGAGCGCATACAGAGAGGACTAATTTAGGATAGAGGGATACAAAATATTATCATAGAGCGGCGCAAATTAATAAGGGGAGAAGAAGTGACTTACGCATTAGGAATGATATACACGAGTGGATTGATGATGTTGAGACTGAGAAGATTTTGGTTAGAGGGTTCTTTGAGGAGCTCTTTCTCTCGAGGAAGACAATCCTAGATGTTTTGAATTACCTAGCTTACCAGCGTTCTCACTTGGTAATATTGACTTACTTTGTGGGTTTATTTCGGATTAGAAAGTTTGTATTGCTGTATTACAGATGTCACCAAATAAGGCGCCCAGCCCAGATTGGATGACTACGGGGTTTTATCAGAAATGTTGGGACATTGTTGCATGCTCTGTTTGCGATATGATTCCACACGCCTTTGAAGTGGGTAGATTTCTGAAGGAGGTTCTTGGTACGCTTTTTCATCTCATCCCTAAGCTAGGGAATCCAGAATATATTAACCAGTTTAGGCTGATCAACTTGATTAACGTGAGTTATAAGATTTGTATGAAGATACTTGTGATTCGGATGCTTCCGATTTTAGCGGATTACATTGGTCCCTTTCAAAGCAGCTTCCTACCTAATCGCTCTACTATTGTTGATGTGGTACTATTTAGCGAGGTTGATTTTGTGTTGAGACATTGTAGGGGTAGGAAGAGTTATATGGAGGTTAAGGTGGACTTAGCGGAAGCGTATATGATGGGATTTCATTAAGGAGTCATTGGAGTTTCTAGGGGTTCCCACAAACTGGGTGGCAGTGATTATAGCGGGAATGGGGGATAACGAGTTGAGTGTTCTTTGGCATGGAGAGCCACTGTCTTTAATTAAGCCAAAGAGGGGGATTCGTCAAGACGGTCCTATATCAACTTATTTGTTCGTCAAGAGATGGCGGCCCATTCGACTTACTAAAAGGGGGTTTCGATCTCTCATATTTTTTTTGGATGACCTTATTTTATTTTCTGAAGCATCTATTCATAATTAATCTTTTGCAGATACTTTTGCCACCGTTTGTCAGGATGTGGGTCAAACAATTTGCAAGGAAAACCTGATTATATATTTTTCAAAGAATGTTGAGGAAGAGGTGGCTTCAAGCATCATGGCGCAAAGAGGTTACCAGAGGACGAGGGTCATGTGAATTATCTTGGCATTCCTATATAGTCGGGGAGAAGACCAAAGGATTTCTTTGGGGAGCTCATAAATGGATTTTGAGGAAAGTTGGCAAAATGGAAAGGGAGTACTTTATCTCTTGTGGGTTGCATAAAACTTTCACAGACTGTATTGAGTGTCGCGCTGATGTATATCATGCAAGTAGAGAAATTACCAAGTTACGTGTGTCTTGAGATTGATAAGATTCATAGGGAATTCATTTGGGGTAATTTTGAAGATAAAAAACACATTAATTGTAGCATGGAAAGATATTTGTAGACCAAAAAAGGTGGGTGGACTCGTTTTTCGGTTAGCAGAAGATATGAAAATGGCGCTCTTGGGGAAATTGGGTTGGAAGTTGATTCATGATGAGACGATCAGTTGGCCACTAGTTATAAGGCAAAAATCTTTCAAGACAAATTTGTTCCAGTATGTGTCAAAACCGTATAATTCGGGTATAAGTAGAGCCATCGCGGAAGGTATTGTCGTATCAAGACGGGGATCTAGATGGATTTTGAAAAATGGTAAATATATTTTGTTTTGGCTCCATTTGTGGAATTGGAGAATCTCTTTTGATTGACCATGCCATTGGAGAGTCGAAAAGAGTGAAGTATCCAAGAAGGTAAGTGATTATGTGACCAGTGACTCAGTGAGGGGACTTGGGATTAGGATAGCTTTCAACATTTACTTCCTTCTTCCATAGTTCTTGAATTCAGGTGCTAGAGTGGAGAGTGGCGATAATATTACAAACACTTTATATTGGTTTTTGAGGTAAGTGGTGAGTATTTAGTAAGATTGGCCGAATGGGAATACGATAATAGTAGGGTAAACATGGATATAAATTGGGAGAAAGTATGGAAACTAAAATATCCTCAAAGGACAAGATTTCTACTCTGGAGAGCGGTGCAAGAAAGGTTAGTGACGTGTGAGAACCTTGTTAAAAAAGGAATGGAGGTCCCTGAGTCATGTACGTGTTGTGGGAATATGGTAGAGAGTGCGATACATATGCTTAGAGATTGCGCCAATGCTAAAGAAATTTGGAGATTGATCTGAATTGAAGTTTACTGGGACAATCCGTTAAATTGGGAAGAAGATGGTCATGTCGGTAGATACTCGAGTCATTTGCAGCATAGCATCCCCGGGGAGTTGCAGCATACATGTGTTAGTGTACAACAAAGTGGTCAATTGCAGCGGATTCATCGAGGCGAGTTGCTATAGTATTTGGTGAGTAATTAGAAAGGTCCCTAATTACATCGACTTCATCTAGATGAGCTGCATCAGGTTTCTTCTTCAGGCGTAAAACTATTTAATCGCTCAAGTGTACATCATCAGGATTATTTTCCTGATGTGCATGTCCAACCGGGTCCAAGAGAGCTTGGTGAAGCAAGCTTCGTGAGCACAATAAGTGAGATCAGGCCTATTTTTCTACAGTCGAATTGGGGAGTACATGTGAGACTCTAGGCTCCAATGACAACTTGTGGTGGTCTAAAAACCTGTCCAATAGAGGGCTATTTACGGGTGTTATGTGGAGTGTATTTTTTGGGGTGTTAGTGGAGACAATATGAAAGGAACAAAATAATGTTATATTTGATGGGAGTGTACTTACGACAGGCAAGGTGATGTTGCAAAAAGCTCAATATCTAGCGAATAGATATGCCAAGGTTTGGGTAAATATACCTAGTTGTGTTTCGAATAATAAGAGTTTCGTTAACCTTATTGGATGGTGTAAACCTAACCGGGTAGTGAAATTGAATACGGATGGGTGCTGTAATAATTGGCGAAAGGAAGAGGGTGACGGGGAAGTAGTTAGAGATGCTAAGGTTAATTGGATTTAGGGCTTCTCGTTAGGATTATACATGACTTACGTGTGGTGGTGGAACTTATTGAGAATGGCCGAAGGAATTGGTATGAAGGAGGTGGATGTGGAAGTGGATTCTTGGGAGGTAATCGAGCTAAATATCAAAGTTGGCGTAGGAAGAGGCCCGGCTGCTATGTGGTTTGATCAGATTCGAAGGATTCTGGAAAAAAATATCTCGTTCAATTTAAAGTGCATATCTCGAGAAGTAAATTCTTGTACGAATTAGATGTCCCGTATTAGCTTCATACAAGAAGATAATTTTGCCTTGCATAAAGATCCCCGAAAAGGATTATTAAATGATGTATTAGCTTAACTTTTTGGTGGTCCTTTGTGTGTTCTAAATAAATGCAAATAATAATCGAACCACAACCGCAAGTGTACGGTTGTCCCAAGTAGTAATTCTGATAATCAGATTCGTTCCAAGGACGGATGGTTGATCACAATGTTTATGCAAATAGCGATTGATGCACTTATGAAAATAAAAGACAATAAATTGTTTGTTTTGGTTTTGTTTATTATAACTAAATGAAAGATAAAATAATAATGCAAGTAAAAGATAAGACGCAAGTAAAATGTATGAAAACGCAATATGCGAAGTAGTACTTGAGAACGCAAGGATCCTCCTAATTTCACTTTCTAACTTATGTTGTTTAAGGGTTAAATCAGTCAATTACAATGGTCGGGATTCTAATATCCTTATACCCCCGTCAGGGTGGACTATAAGGCGATCCTAAAGTGTCACTAGTCCCGTCAGGGTAAATATGATCCACCGTTGGATGATTAAGATTTATTACCACATTGGCCCTAGGATTAACTAAGTTCGTCAGAATCAATAGTTTTTATCCTAGATTGAACAATTATTTCTGTACCTAAACCCCCCGTCAGGATGATCCATACGCCACATATATGGAATAGCTTAGATACTAATACCTAATTTTAGTTCGCGACTCTAAAATCAGTAAACATTCACAAATTGTCGAAAAGAGTAAAATCCCTAATTTAATTTAATTCAATAAAAACCCAAATTCAACATTCGTTATAAAATAAAATCAGGATTCACCCATTGTTTGTTCTCAAGCACTAATGGAAATTTAGCTCATGTTAAAATTAAAAACAAAATAAAAAGAAATGGAATTCATATTCGTTACAAAATTAAAATAAAAGAAAAACCTAATTTTCGGAATAAGAATGACTACGAACGGAGCTATAGACCCACTCCAGCTCTTGTAGCTTCTCCTTTCTTCCTGCTGTAGCTTCTCTGGTGTTTTTAATCTTGTGGAAAGTGAATTGTATGAAAAATAGAAGTCCAGACCCCCTTTTATAAGTAAAAATTCGGATTAGGGCTTGGACCAGAAAATAAAAGCCTAATTAAATGTCCAAGCCCACTTTCTAAGCCCAAAATCCCGTAACTGATGATAGGCCTTCACTAAAACAGCTTTTCCCGATGCGTTACAACTCCGATTGACCTCATTCCAGTTGCTAAAGTTCCGTAACTCGATAAGGAATGATTTCTCTTCAAAGGTCAGCGGTTAGATCATCGCTTAAGTACCTCGAAATCAGCAATCTATGGCCTGGAAAGTGGATTTTCAGCTCTAAAAATAATATCTTCGGGATTTGTCTTCAAGTCTTGACTCTAATTCACGATCTTTGACTTTCTCCTCGGATTCCTCTCCTAGCTAACATCTAAAACCTGTCAACTTTTCACTAAAAATACCAATATTACGCGCAAAAGTTTAATAAATTAAAAATGCTAGAAATAAAAAGGTAATTCCGGATTATTGAATATTTAGTACAAAAGTCTATCAAATTAATTAAATAAACACCAAAAATGATGTCTCCTAAGGGTCTAAAATAAGAACAATTAGGGAGACATCAAGACCCCCAACTCAAACCTTTGTCGTCCCGACAAAGTAAAACAAAACAACGGGGTAGAAGTAAACGTATAAACACATAGAAGCTAGCAAATAAACCCTAAAGCAATTCTCAAAATAAATCTCATATAGCAAACTCTAGAAACTAATATACACATACACTAATCACGCAACATCAAACATAAATAATCTCAATCATAAAATTAAAGTCGCAATGCTTGAAGGTTACACTTGTACTCATCTCTGTATGATGGCTATAGGGTGGTCATTAATCCTAACTCGCTTTGAACGCTCCACCTAGTGTATTCCCTATCAACAGAATTATAAATTCACTATGCACTTAGGAATCACGAGGTCTTTACGGTTATAATATTGGCTTAAGGACGGGTGTGGATGTATATTTGGTAAATTTGAAGTGAGCTTTTGGCTCTCTCCTCACTTACCATCAACAATGTCCTCGAGCTTGAGTTAACGCTCAAAAAGATGTTCTCACTCACCCATATACGCATTAATTTAGCGTCCCATGTCTACCCACTATAAACAAGATGATTTCCAGAAAAATTCCACTTTGCCGGATGTTTTATTCATTCATATTTTTCTTTTTCTTTTCTTTTCTCTTTTTTTTTTTTTTTTTTTTTTTCTTCATTCCCGGCAAAGGGTTACAAGTATATATCATCTGCAATTGTGCTACAATACAAAGCACATCGATCCCTACCCATTTAATTCCCCATATGTGGTCCCACCACCCCAAACTCAAGCTCGAGGCATGTCTCAGGATTGTGATTCAAGTGCGGGTCATATGGTCATGCCTAATAATCTAAGGGATAATGGCTTATATCGTGGTTACAAAGAAAAGGCTACAGGCTCAAAGTGGGCTAAGACGGATAATAATTAATACAAGGGATAGAAGGCTAAAAAGGCACAAATGGCTAACAAAGAACTGCCCCTATCATTTTCCTAAGTACATAGCTTGTCTTTAGTTCATATCTAGGTGGGTTCTCTACTAATTAGGATTTCACGTTCTACACACCAAACATATTCCTTGAGTACAAGCTTACTTCATTTGCATTGTTCATTAATTTTTCCTATCAATTACCTATGTTCGCATGCAATTGTAAGTGCGTTTTATATCAATCCCTAAAGTCCACTATTTACTATCATAGATTTATCAAAAGTATGCTTAAAGGGATATTTAAAAATTTCTATAGTCAAACGCAACTCCGAAAATTCTCTTATTGAAAGCAAATAAAGCAAATAACACATAAAAAAAACTGGGATGAGGCAACGAACCCCACCCCAAACTCAAAAATGAGTCGTGTCCCCACGACTCGAAAAGACTCAATAAAGCATTTAAACTAATATACACTAAGAGGAAAGTTTAGAAAACGTATCTTAACCAGCGCGAGGCTGGTTATCGGTGTTGCGTTCTGAACCTTTATCTCGCGTAACAGCATCATAAACCGCGTTTTGAAGTGTGTTTACGCCTAGGATTAAATTTCGAAGCAGGTCCAATTCTTTTGTAACGTTTCCCAAGGTAGCAATCATCCTCTCCTGATTCGCTTCCAACACCTGAATCTTCGATTCCAACTCAGGTACAGTTTTCGCTTTCTTTGATTGAGGAGTTCTAGGACTTCTTGTAGTTCGCGTTGCTTCTTCATGGATGTTCTTGATTGTGCTCAAAGCTATACTCACACCAACTGAAACAGTATCAATATCTGCGTCCTTACGCGGAATCTTTGCGTCTAGACACAACTGAGTAATAGTACAAGGAAACTTCAGATTTTGTTGTTTCATTGGTGATTTCGCGAACTCCATGATTGTATCATAAATGATCTTAGCAACATCAAATGGTTTCTCCTCCAAAATACACTTAATAACAAATATGTGCTCTTTCTTCAACTCAGAAGTGTGTTTAATACCAAAGAAAGTGGGTATTATGAAACGAGACCAAACCTTAGCACGAGGTGTCAAACTACTGCTGTAAAACTGTCCAGGATACCTTTCACCTTCAGGAATTGGGCTAGTCCCATTAACAAGCACGGTCCCCCAAAGGGATTCAAAATCAAAAGAAGGGTCATTAAGAGTTTCTTGGAAGGGGCATGTTCCAGAAAAGTTGGGTAGTTTCAATGATTTCCGAATACGTTCAATAGAGAAAGGAACTACCTTTTTGCGGATATCAATGGCATCATGTGAGGTAGCTAAACCTTCGTAAAATTCTCGCACAAAAGTAGGAATAAACTCAAGCTTCCTTTCTTGTAACCCTTTCCAACCAAACTTAGCACATGTCACAGCATACTCCTTGTAATCACTACTCATAATACCCTTAGGAAAATTCGTCTCCTCACCAAATTTCAAAAATTCAATTCGTTCACGAACCTGAGTATTCCAACAAGTGTAAACCCTCTTAGGCTTGTGGGCCCACATCTTCATACGCGGAGGTTTCGTAACGGGTGCTTCCGGAATCTCTTGTTCAGTTTCCTTCTCAATGTTCTTCGCAATTTCCTCTTCTGGTTCCCTCTCACTTTCAATCTCATCAATCAATCTTCTCTTTAGACCTGTGATTTCTTTTCTGTTAGAATCAAGCTTAACTTCGTCAATTTTTCGTTTAGGACGCGAATCAGGAATCTCAATAGCTTGTTCTTGAGAACCACCAATGGTGGTCTTTCTTCTAGGAGCAGTTCTTCGGAAATCACCGGTTCTGTTAGTCATCTCTTTTCACCCCAAACTCAAAACTTCAAATAATGAAAAACTAAAGGAAAAGTTTAGAATTTTGATGTTTTGAGGTTTAAGAATTTAAGAACTAGGTGAAATATGAGATGGGTCCTGGTTAATTTGTATGGGAGAAGAAAGAATTGGGTTTAATTTAAGGAACTAGGTGAAGAAGGATCTTGGGAAAAACTAAGGATTTGATGATATTTTGGAGAGGAGGTGAGTTGATCTTATGTTTTTGTGGTGAAAGAGGGTAGGATTTGATGATATATAGTGTTTTGGTAGATGAATTTCGGAGGTAGGGAGGCTATTGGTGCGTTTTTAGGTAAAGACTTGGAAAAGAGGCTAAAAACTAGGTTAAACCACCTCAAAACCGCCTCTCACAGCTTCCAAACCGGGTTCCCGGTTTTGGCAAACCGGGTTCCCGGTTCCGCGTCGCTGTGACGGCGCGGAAAAATAATTGTGGACTTTTTTTTTTTTTTTTTTTTTCAAAACGCACCAAAACGCTGGACCCCAAGACGCGGGGTCAGGGATTTTACTCGCCGAAACCGGGTACCCGGTTCTGTGGAATGCGGGTTCCCGGATTTTCTCGCTGGCGCGAATCAAAACGCGCCAAAACGCAGCACCTCAAGACGCTGGACCAGAACTTTTGGATGTTTACAGCTCCGAAACCGGGTACCCGGTTCTGCCAAATGCGGGTACCCGGATTTGTGTCGATGGCGCGAATCAAAACGCACGAAAACGCAAGCCACCAAGACGCTGGGTCAGGGAATTTCAGAAATCACAGCACCAAAACCGGGTACCCGGTTTTGCCAAATGCGGGTTCCCGGTTCCGACGCTGTGATATTACCCAAAAACGCCAAGTGTTGCGTTAAAATGGTTGGTACCAGCTCCAAAACCGGGTTCCCGGTTTTGCGAAACCGGGTTCCCGGTTTCTCCTGGACATCCAACCAATTTTCCTCTGTTTTCGCCAAATCGACCCCAAACTCAAGTCCTTTTTACCCCTGAAATCATCAAAAACAACTACCCTTCCTCATTTCTTAATAAAAACAATAAAATTACGAAAATCAAACTAATCTAAATTGCAAAAATGTAAAAACTCAGCTAGTATACAAGTAATTGGCTTTTGTTTAACGTCGTTAAGCTCGACGGGTTACCTCACGCTTCTAAGGACTCTCGAGGAGATACATGACCTCCCCGGGATGTGGATCTTCCGAGCGATTGGTATCTTCACCTCCATGGTATATTTTTAATCTGTGACCGTTAACCATAAAGGTACGGTTCTCTAGCGGATGTTCTATTTCTATCGCCCCATGAGGTGTAACTTTGGTCACTATGTATGGACCTGACCACTTAGATCTTAACTTACCCGGAAAATTGCTGAACTTTGAATTATACTTTAATACTTTTTGCCCCACTTCAAAGTTCTTTGGACGAATCCGATTGTCATGCCATTTCTTTGTGTTTTCTTTGTAAAGTTTAGCATTTTCATAAGCATGTAGTCTGAATTCGTCAAGTTCATTAAGCTTCATCATACGATTCTTTCCGGCTAAGATAGGATCTAAGTTCAACTGCGCAATTGCCCAATAGGCACCCATTTCAAGCTCTAAAGGTAAGTGACAAGCCTTACCATACACCATACGATAGGGAGATGCACCAACTGGAGTCTTAAACGCAGTACGATAGGCCCACAACGCATCATCTAACTTCATTGACCAATCTTTTCTTGTAGGACCAACGGTTTTCTCTAGGATTGACTTGACTTCTCGATTTGAAACTTCAGCTTGACCATTGGATTGTGGATGATATGCAGTAGATACACGGTGTCTTACTCCATACTTCTCTAGAACAGTCTGCAAATATCTATTAACGAAATGGGATCCTCCATCGCTAATAATCACTCTAGGTGTGCCATGTCTAGTGAAAATATGTGACTTCAAGAACTTAATCACCACTCGTGAATCATTAGTAGGTAAAGCCACCGCTTCTACCCACTTAGACACATAATCAACAGCTAATAAGATATAGAGGTTACCATTTGAAGGAACGAAAGGACCCATAAAGTCTATGCCCCACACATCGAATATCTCAACCTCTAACACATTATTACGCGGCATCTCATCTCTCTTGGATATGTTTCCGGTAAACTGGCATCTCGTACATTTCTTAACATATTCATGACAATCTTTTATAAGAGAAGGCCAGTAAAAACCTGATTGAAATACCTTTGCAGCAGTTCTGTCTCCTTTGAAATGTCCTCCATATAGTGAATCATGGCATCCAGCTATAATGGCTTGAGTCTCTTCCCTTGCTATACATCTTCGTATCATTTGGTCAGCACAAACTTTATAGAGGAACGGATCCTCCCAAAAGAACTGTCTAGCACGATGAGCTAACCTCTTTCTTTCTTGATAAGTAGAACCTTCAGGAAAAACACCACTCACCACTAAATTTGCAATATCTGCATACCACGGAGCCTCATAATCTCGAACAACGAATAAACTCTCATCAGGAAACTCTTCCCTAACTGCTTCAGTACCACTATTCATCTCTGAACCCTCTAAGCGCGATAGATGATCTGCAACCTGATTCTCACAACCCTTTCTATCTTTGATCTCTAAATCGAACTCTTGAAGCAATAACACCCATCTGATTAACCTTGGTTTCGCATCTTTCTTCTCCATAAGAAATCTGATCGCGGAATGATCTGTATAAACAATAACTTTCGCTCCAAGAAGATAAGAGCGAAATTTATCAAATGAATATACAACTGCTAGCAACTCTTTTTCTGTAACTGTATAATTAATCTGAGCACCACTAAAAGTTTTACTAGCATAGTAAATAGAATGAAAAACTTTCTCTTTCCTCTGTCCTAATACAGCTCCCATACATAAATCACTCGCATCACACATAACCTCAAACGGTAAATTCCAATCTGGAGGTAATACTATAGGAGCAGAAATAAGCTTTTCTTTGATTGTTTTGAAGGCCGCTAAACAAGCTTCATCAAAAAGGAATTTGCAATCCTTTTCGAGTAAGTTGCATAACGGTTTAGCAATCTTAGAAAAATCTTTAATGAAACGCCTATAAAAGCCAGCATGGCCAAGAAAACTCCTTACCCCTTTAACAGAAACGGGAGGGGGAAGGGTTTTAATTACCTCTATCTTTGCTCTATCAACCTCTAAACCAACACTCGAAACTTTGTGACCCAGAACAATACCTTCGCGAACCATGAAGTGACACTTCTCCCAGTTGAGCACCAAATCTGTTTCCTTGCATCTCACTAACACTTTCTCCAAGTTATCCAAACATATATCAAAATCATCACCAAACACGGAGAAATCATCCATGAACACTTCAAGGAAATTATCTATCATGTCCCAGAAGATGGCCATCATACACCTTTGAAAAGTAGCGGGAGCGTTACACAACCCAAATGGCATTCTGCGATATGCAAAAGTACCAAATGGGCATGTAAAGGTAGTCTTATGTTGATCTTCTGGAGCCACGTAAATCTGATTGTACCCGGAGTAACCATCCAAGAAACAATAATATTCTCTTCCGGCTAATTTGTCTAACATTTGATCAATGAAGGGCAAAGGGAAATGATCTTTTCTGGTGGCCTTGTTCAGCTTTCTGTAATCCATGCAAACTCTCCAACCTACTACCGTTCTTGAAGGAATCGCCTCATTTTTATCATTAAGAACTGTTGTAATTCCTCCTTTCTTCGGTACACACTGAACCGGACTCACCCATTCACTACTCGAAATGGGATAAATAATCCCCGCATCTAAAAGCTTAATCACCTCCTTCTTCACCACATCCTTCATGGCTGGCATTAATCTTCTCTGACCTTCAACTGAGCGTGCATTAACATCTTCTAGTATGATTTTGTGTTGACAATAGGATGGACTAATGCCTTTGATATCAGCAATTGTCCAACCTATTGCTTCTTTGTTGGCTCTTAACACACGCAACAGTTTATCTTCTTGAGGACCTGTTAAATTAGCTGAAACAATAACAGGTAGAGTTTCATTAGTACCCAAATAAGCATACCTCAAGTGTGCTGGCAATGGTTTTTCTTCCAACTCCGGAGGAGATTCAATTGAAGGTTTCTTTTTAGGAATAATCTCCCCCGGTTCTCTCACAGGTTCATAGGCAAGACGCCTATACTTTGGATTTTCAGAATTGAGAGCTGCCACTGTTTCTGTAAGCTCCTCCATCATCTCAGGTGAATCTAATGTCAAAGCAGCCTGCAAGATATCATCAAAATTTAAACAATTAAATACCTCTTGCGATGCTTGCTCTACTACATCCATTCTGAAGCAATCTTCCTGAGAATCTGGGAATTTCATAGCTCGAAATACATTGAATTTCACTTCCTCATCTTGTATCCTCATCGTTAATTCGCCATTCTCTACATCGATCAATGTCCTCCCTGTAGCTAGGAAGGGTCTACCCAAAATAATGGGGACATTTCTATCTGCATTGTATTCAAGAATTACGAAATCAACAGGAAATATAAGTGTACCTGCCTTAACAAGGACATCCTCAATACGGCCTTCAGGATGAGCAAGAGACCTGTCCGCCATTTGCAAGACCATAGAGGTGGGTCTTGCATTTCCAATTTTAAGCTTATCAAAGACTGACTTGGGCATCAAGTTGATGCTTGCCCCCAAATCGCATAGCGCCTTTCCCTTCCATTCTTCTCCAATTGATATGGGAATCGTGAAACTCCCCGGATCAACTAACTTCGGAGGTAATTTACTCTGGCAAATCGCACTACACTCTTCAGGAAGGCCAATCATCTCATTATCACAGTAGGGCCTTTTGTTAGTGAGGGCCCTCTTTAAAAACTTCGTATACTTAGGAATATCTCGAATCGCCTCTAATAACGGAATATTAATACTTAGACCCCTCACCCTATTAAAGAATTTCTGAAAATCACCCAAATCACCCTTTTTCTGAACTCGTGATGGAAACGGTGGTGGAGGGCGATTTACCATACTATCATCTTTCTTCTTCGAAGCCTCTCTTGGCCTTACTATTTCTTCAACTTCATCTTCCTTCTCATTTTCTTTCTCACCCACTTCCTTTTCTTTTCTTGGAACTTCTTTCTCTTTCATAACGGGAAAAGGAGGTGGGAGAAGGTTCTTACCACTTCTCAAGGTAACAGCCTTGCAATCTTCACGTTGTGTTGGATTTTCCGTATCGCTTGGAAGTTGTCCTTGTGGACGTTGATTGAGCTGTTTACTGATTTGACTCAGCTGATTCTGGAACATCTTCATATTTGCTTCAGCTGCATTTTGTCTTTCTATTGCAGCGTTCTGACGTTCTATTGCTGCGTTCTGACGTTCCATCGCTTGTGCTTGTAGAGCAATCAAATTTTCAACAGTTTTCTGAAGGGTGAGTACCCCTTCTTGTGGATGGGCAGGTAAAGCTTTCCGGTTTAGCGTTTCATCGTAAGTATTCTGAGGAACTTGTCTTGGTACATAAGTATTCTGATTCTGTCCTCCTTGATAATTGTTTTGTGGTCTAGGATTATAGTTATTACCTTGGGGACGCGGCTGATACGCATATGTAGGATTGGCTGCCCCATTAGGATTCGAATATTGAAACCCAGGATGGTTTCTGTTAGGTTGATATCCATTACCACTCGAATTAAAATTACCTCTGTTGGACATAAACATCACTGATTCTTGATTATTCGGACAATTCTCTTCATCATGATCATCAACTCTACAAACGGAACACATATAAACCTCTTGTGCAGCTTGCACAGCTACTTTCTTACCCGAAAATCCTTCTTTTACAGCTAAAGTAAGCTGCTTTAATTGTTGCTCCAAAGTGTTTTGAATCTTCGTTTCAAAGGTAGCAAATTTCTCTTCTATGTCAACATTATTAACACCCTTAACAGGTGTTCTCACTGATTTCCAACCAACTTCGTTCTTGACTGTTCGTTCTAAAATAATTTTGGCATGAGCTGGTTGAACTTGAAGGAAACCTGCACCACATAACGTATCTAACTTTTCTCTCGAAGTTCCATCAAGGCCTCTATAAAAAATCTTTAACTGCTGTAATTCTGAAAAACCATGATTTGGAACTCTACGCAAACACATCTGAAATCTAGTCCAACTCTTACCCACAGTCTCATCGTATTCTTGACGAAAATTAGTCAACTCCAATTCAGCATCTAACCTCATATTGCTCGGATAATACCTATCGAAAAATGCGGCTTCTAATTGGTCCCAATTTGTTATCTTCGTCGGATCTTGTGTATCATGCCATTCGCTTGCTCCATCTATGACAAAGAATTTGAATGCTGCAAAATACATCTGCTCTCTAGAGACGCCTTGTGTGATGTAAGAATCACAAATTTGTTTGAATTTCTGAACCGCTCTAATAGGATCTTCAGAAGGTCTTCCACGAAAATTTCCAAAATTTTGAAATTGCGCTAACATACCCGAATCTGGACGGAATCGCGGAACATTAATATCTGGAGCGCCTACTCCTATAGCAGGAGCATGAAATGGGATTTCTAGAGGGCCATTAGTGAACCATGGATCTTGATTCATTACGAATTGGACTGGAGGATTAGGGTGTAATGGTTGAACTTGAGGAATAACGCCTGGAGCTAAAGGTTGGCCATTTGCATCTAACTGGCCTTGTCCATTCTGTTGACCTTGAATAATGATATTCTCCATTCTGTTACTTAATTCTTCTACTTCTAAAGCTTCTCGTTCTCTTCTTCTTCTGTTCGCAAGTCTGATCAACGATTCTGGATTACTAAGGATCGGAGGTGTTGGCTCTGGATCCTTGAATAGCCTTCTTCGCATACACCAAACCTAAAACCTGAAAAAGCTAACAAACAAAAAGCGTAAAACTGATAAAATAAAATAAATGCACTTATCACTAAAGGATAAACACCGTGGTCACACGCTACCGTCCCCGGCAGCGGCGCCAAAAACTTGGTGGTCCTTTGTGTGTTCTAAATAAATGCAAATAATAATCGAACCACAACCGCAAGTGTACGGTTGTCCCAAGTAGTAATTCTGATAATCAGATTCGTTCCAAGGACGGATGGTTGATCACAATGTTTATGCAAATAGCGATTGATGCACTTATGAAAATAAAAGACAATAAATTGTTTGTTTTGGTTTTGTTTATTATAACTAAATGAAAGATAAAATAATAATGCAAGTAAAAGATAAGACGCAAGTAAAATGTATGAAAACGCAATATGCGAAGTAGTACTTGAGAACGCAAGGATCCTCCTAATTTCACTTTCTAACTTATGTTGTTTAAGGGTTAAATCAGTCAATTACAATGGTCGGGATTCTAATATCCTTATACCCCCGTCAGGGTGGACTATAAGGCGATCCTAAAGTGTCACTAGTCCCGTCAGGGTAAATATGATCCACCGTTGGATGATTAAGATTTATTACCACATTGGCCCTAGGATTAACTAAGTTCGTCAGAATCAATAGTTTTTATCCTAGATTGAACAATTATTTCTGTACCTAAACCCCCCGTCAGGATGATCCATACGCCACATATATGGAATAGCTTAGATACTAATACCTAATTTTAGTTCGCGACTCTAAAATCAGTAAACATTCACAAATTGTCGAAAAGAGTAAAAGCCCTAATTTAATTTAATTCAATAAAAACCCAAATTCAACATTCGTTATAAAATAAAATCAGGATTCACCCATTGTTTGTTCTCAAGCACTAATGGAAATTTAGCTCATGTTAAAATTAAAAACAAAATAAAAAGAAATGGAATTCATATTCGTTACAAAATTAAAATAAAAGAAAAACCTAATTTTCGGAATAAGAATGACTACGAACGGAGCTATAGACCCACTCCAGCTCTTGTAGCTTCTCCTTTCTTCCTGCTGTAGCTTCTCTGGTGTTTTTAATCTTGTGGAAAGTGAATTGTATGAAAAATAGAAGTCCAGACCCCCTTTTATAAGTAAAAATTCGGATTAGGGCTTGGACCAGAAAATAAAAGCCTAATTAAATGTCCAAACCCACTTTCTAAGCCCAAAATCCCGTAACTGATGATAGGCCTTCACTAAAACAGCTTTTCCCGATGCGTTACAACTCCGATTGACCTCATTCCAGTTGCTAAAGTTCCGTAACTCGATAAGGAATGATTTCTCTTCAAAGGTCAGCGGTTAGATCATCGCTTAAGTACCTCGAAATCAGCAATCTATGGCCTGGAAAGTGGATTTTCAGCTCTAAAAATAATATCTTCGGGATTTGTCTTCAAGTCTTGACTCTAATTCACGATCTTTGACTTTCTCCTCGGATTCCTCTCCTAGCTAACATCTAAAACCTGTCAACTTTTCACTAAAAATACCAATATTACGCGCAAAAGTTTAATAAATTAAAAATGCTAGAAATAAAAAGGTAATTCCGGATTATTGAATATTTAGTACAAAAGTCTATCAAATTAATTAAATAAACACCAAAAATGATGTCTCCTAAGGGTCTAAAATAAGAACAATTAGGGAGACATCACTTTTCCACGTTCCTTTAAAATCTTCATTGTAATAAAAATAAAATATGTTCATCCGTGACAACTCATTGGAGTTCCCTTCTTAGATTTTCTCCTATCTAAGGTTTCTGGACTTTGGATATATAACATATCTAGTTTGTATGGTTTTTTTTTTTTTTGGTTTTTACTTTATAAGGCCCACCCTACCCCCAACTTTCTTTTTCAAATCCCAAACCCAACTAGCCCATAACTACTCTTTAGAACCCAACTAAAATGGTACAAAATACCCAACCCCCCCCCCCCCCCCCTTCTCCCTCTATACGCACAGTGATCTCTCCAAAACCAAAATAAAACCCCATTATAGGTTCTGAAAAATTCCCACCCCCTCTATCTCTTCTCTCTCTCTCTAAAACCGACTCCCCACCCCCTGCATCTCTCCATTCTCTCTCTGCATATCGTTTTTCCTCTCTCCCTCTCTGTGAAATAGCCACCGCACCACCCCACAACCAAACCATTAACCACCAACATCACCACCACCACCCTGCCCTCCATCATCACCGTGAACAGCATAACCGAACCCCACCGTGAACAGCATAACCGAAACCCACCCCCTCCATCATCACCATGAACAGCATAACCGAAACCCACCCCCTCCGATCTGAGCTCCATCCTGGATCTGCATATGGGAAAACCGCTCCAGCGCCGACATGGAAGCCACCGCCGTGAAGAACCGACTCCAGCGAGGACGGAAGAAGAACGGCGTGGTATCCGAGGAAGAAGAGGGGCGTGGTATCTCAAAGCTTCATCACAGCAACACTACCATCGCCGTCGTCATCACTGCAGCGAACCCCATCACCGCCCTTCCGACGCGTCTCTGCTGCTGAGATCTCACCTCTGACGAGATCTCACCGTCATCACCGTACTTGCTGAGCTCCAACGCACCCTCCCATCCATCTCAACGCCTGTTCAGCACCACGGTCCTCTCCTCCTTCTTCGTCTCTGCAGACCACCACCCCCACCTGCTGCTGCCGTTGAGTCCAGCGCCGCCATGGAAGCTAGCGAAACCACCGTCTTCACGATCCATCGATCCATCGATCCAGTTGCATTTTTCTTTTTTTCGTTTGATGTTGGGGCCAGCCCCAGATAGAGTATGTTAGTAATGGGCTGGCCCAAAATGGGTTTAAATTGTGGCAGTCTATATTTTTGTTTCTGTAATTCCTGTTGGGTCCAGCCCCAGGTAGTTGGGATGTAGGTAATGGGGCTGGCCCAATACTGTATAAGTGTTAGAAATGGTTGTTAATTGTTTTTTTTTCACTATGGGTACAACCCATCTATGTAAAACAATTGTATAGTGTTGATCCAAAAAGTTTTAAGTATTTGTGTTTGTGTATTACTTTGAGCTACATGGATACATCCCACCTGATTTAACACAACTGTTCTGTTGCTCTTAATGAGTACAGACCATTTGAGTTTTGTTCTATATGGGGCCAGTCCCATAAAATCGAGACCACATACACAAAAAAACAAGCCCACGATATAGGCCTGTACTAGGGGTGGAAATCGGATCCAAAATTTCCGATTTCCGACTTTTCCGATCCGAAAATTCCGACATCGGAACAATTTTTTACGGTTCCGAAATTCCGAAATTCCGATTTCCGGTTTTTCCGAAAAAATCGGATCGGAATTGGAACTACATATAAATTTCCGAAATTCCCGGGTTTTCCGATCCGATTTTATTTCCGAAATATAATTTTGATTTTTATTTTCAATTTTTATTTTGAAATTGTATTTTCGATTTAAAATTTTATATATTAAATAAATAATAAATATTAATATAAAGAAAAAAATATACAATAAGAAATGTTGAAAATTTTCATAACAAAAGAAGAAAAAAAATCTAAACGTTGAAAATTTGGAACACAATGATACATTTTTTTTATATCAGGAAAATAAAGAAAAACAATAAACTTGATAAAACCTAAAGGCTAAGGCTAACTCATTTCTTCACTTTTCACATTACCTTCCCACGAAGCCAAATATCTACTTTTTATGTGATTTGAAAAGTAATTTACTGTCTTTTTACCTTCGGTTACTCATGTTACTTCTATTACTGTTCTTTTACCTATTGTTACTTATGTTATTTCTATTACTGTTCATGAAGTTTATAAGTTTTATTTTTATCTATCTTCGTGTAAGTGATAAACTATTGCTCCGATTTACAACCCTTTGTCTCGCAATTTTCGAAACAAAATTTCCGAAATTCCGAACCCAAAATTCCAAAATTTCCGTAGGAAAAATTCTGAAATTTCCGTGCCGAAATTTCCGAATTTCCTGCCAATTCCGAAATTCCGAATTCGGAATTATTTTTCCCAGTTCCGAAAAATTGGATAGGAATTGGAACAGAAAAAATCTATTCCGAAAAAAATAGGAATTTTTCCGAAAGACCCTTTTTCCGATCCGTTCCTTCCGATTTCCACCCCTAGCCTGTACCCATAACGAAAAGGGGTAAAATGGGAAACATTTAAAACCAAAAGTTGAATTTGGGACTTAAAAAAGAATTTTTTTGAACTAAAACGTAAAATATAAAGTTCCCCAAAATTGGGGCGTAAATTGTATTATCCTTCTTTTTTTTTTTCAATTGTATTTCTTGAGTTTTAAAGGCAAGTGGATATGTGGATCAATTTGGCCTAAGAAAAGAATACAAACCACTCATTTTTATCAACCATAGCTAGCAACCAAATCCACATTCCACTCTTTCCACCAAGAAAATGCACACTTCACTCTTTCTATTCCAACAACAACAATTTTTTTTTTTTTTTCGAAATCATAATATTATAGATAAATAAGAACTACTCCTCTCTATTCTCTTTCTCCTCTACATTATTCCATGGCCAAGAATATACTCAAATAAGTTTCCATTATATTCATTTCTAACTCGTCTGCATCAACCTTATCTATCTATTAAGTCATCATGACTTCTTCTTCTTACTGCTTATTTTCTAGTAGAAACACAATTACTTCACAAGTGTTTCACCTCCCAAGATTCAACGAAACACAATTTCCCAAGAGAGAGTTTCTTGTATTGAAACCTCATCATCAATCTTCACTTCTAAGACTGAAAAACTATAATTTTGCACACCCTTTTGCTTCCTTAGCATCATCTTTCGCCGAAGCGGGAGGCGAAGAAGGCGGAAAACTCGAAGCAAACGAGCATCACAAAGATGGAAGATCTGAAGATGAAGATGAAGAATTGCCTGGAATGGCAGGGGCGTTTCATATTTCTACAAAAACAGCTTCTGCTATATCGATATGTATAGCATTGGCAGCTCTAAGTTTTCCATTTTTCATGAAGTCTTTAGTTCAAGTTGTGGATTTAAAGACTAAGATAATATCGTATATAACTATTTTATTTGGCTTTTATATGGCTTGGAATATTGGAGCTAATGATGTAGCTAATGCTATGGGGACTTCAGTTGGTTCGGGTGCTTTATCGCTTCGACAAGCTGTTTTAATGGCAGCTGTATTGGAGTTTTCTGGGGCATTATTGATGGGAACACATGTTACTAGTACAATGCAGAAAGGTATTCTTGTTGCTAATGTTTTTCAAGGGAAAGATATGTTGCTTTTTGCTGGATTGTTATCTTCTTTAGCTGCTGCTGGTACTTGGTTGCAGGTGATTCTTGATTTTCTCCATTCTTGTTTCTTGAAACTTTTGATCACAATCTCTATATACCATTTAAATTATTGAACAACATTTTGTTCAATCTAGAATTCTACTTATCATGAATTTCTAGTTCAGGAGGGCTAAAAGTCTTATATTTAGGCCTAGAGGCTAATATTCAGCACCCCTCCCTCCAAAATCCACCCCTGCTTATTGCATCATTGTCAACGAAAGAATAATCTTATAATACTGAAATTCATATACTATATTATCAGTAAGATTTGATTCGAGGTGTTCTGGATTACTAGAGCAACAATCAACATAACATGGTAGCATTTCCTTGTAGAAAAGGACATTAACATATTTTATCGCATCTATGATTCAAAAGTGTTGATATTTTGTCTTACCTAGTAGAAAATGAATCCTTATTCTTCTCAGGTTGCATCATATTATGGTTGGCCAGTATCTACAACACACTGTATTGTAGGATCCATGGTTGGATTTGGACTTGTCTACGGTGGAACAGGCGCTGTATTTTGGAGTTCATTAGCTAGAGTCATTTCCTCCTGGGTCATTTCACCTATCGTCGGTGCACTCGTCTCTTTCCTCGTCTACAAATGCATCCGCAGAGTAAATTCTCACCTTAACTAACTCTCACTCCTTTCCAGACCTATAGTGCAATTTACGCATAATATATGGACCTATAATGCAATTTAATAAGACTGATCTTCTTTACTTCTTCTAGTTTGTTTACAGCGCTCCTAACCCAGGAAAAGCAGCGGCTGCAGCCGCACCAATCGCCGTCTTTATTGGCATCACCGGAATCTCATTCGTAGCCTTTCCACTAAGCGCAACTCTCCCTATCGCTTCTCTTCAAGCTTTAGCTTGCGGAGCATTTGGTGCTATTGTATTCGACAACATTCTTCGGAAACAAATCGGTCCTCTCCTCGAAAAATCTAATGCACAAGAACCCGACCCCACCCCTCACAACACAAATATCGGGTTCCTTTCCGAAATCGCGGGCCCCACAGGCACACAATTAAAAATAGTCTACGTGGTGTTCGGTTACATGCAAATATTATCCGCTTGTTTTATGTCATTTGCACACGGAGGAAACGATGTGTCCAACGCAATAGGCCCTCTAGCTGCAGCGCTATCGATTCTGCAAGGTGGAATGACTGCTGCAGATATAGTTATCCCTCTCGATGTGCTAGCGTGGGGTGGGTTTGGAATCTGTGCTGGGTTAGCGATGTATGGTTATCGAGTTATAGCGACTATTGGAAAGAAAATTACGGAATTAACCCCAACTAGAGGGTTTGCAGCTGAGTTTGCTGCTGCATCGGTGGTTTTGTTTGCGTCGAAGCTCGGGTTGCCTATCTCGGCTACGCATACCTTGGTGGGTGCAGTCATGGGTGTTGGGTTTGCGAGGGGACTTAACGCAGTACGAGCGGAAACTGTAAAGGAAATTGTGACTTCTTGGGCTGTTACTATTCCGGCTGGTGCTACGTTTTCTGTAATATACACTTGGATCTTGACGAAGATTTTGTCGTGTGTATTTTGAGTGATCCGAAAGTTCTTGATGAATGTGATTAATTAAAAGTCACTAATCATCTTTTGAAGCGATTTTAGAGTGGTTTTTATGGTATTTTAGCTTGATTCTTGAGGATGCAGAAAAGGTGAAGAGACTAATTCTGGGTTTCATTTTTGTGTTCTAAAGTTGGTTTATGAACTTTTTAGATATTTTTCGTTATTATTAATCATAATATTGTGAATAAAATTAGTATTATTGTTTATATTTGTTCCTGGTTATGATTCAATTAACTTATTCAAGAATTTAAAGGCTAAGCCAAGGTATTAACTGTAACATAATTTTGAATCACTTGTAAATGCCTAAATAGTTCTTGCAGGAGAATCATGACAAATTTAGAATATTGTGTGGGTAGCACACTGATTCAGGCCCTGGCCCAGTGTGTAAGCAAAAGACGCGGTCGTTTAAGGTCCCTGATTTTTCAACTTTTTAGGGGTCTCCGATCATCTAAGTGCATTATGTGTGTGTGTATATATATATATATATACACACACACACTAGGTATTGCCCGTGCCTGAAGTTATTTCGAAAAAAAAATAATCAATCAATCGTCAATTTTCCTTACTTTAAGTTGGCACGCTGAGAAGTTAAGACATAATAAAAAATGCACCGTATATTAAATAGCATGTGTCACTTTATCCCGTAATTACCAAATAATGTATCACGTTCACAATATGCTATGAAACTTATGTTTGAGTCAATAATTGAAGGAAACACGTAAGCATGGTAAATCAACAAAATTAAGGTTATTATGAATATGAAAGTAACACGAATAATCATAACATCAGTGTATAATTTATCAAAAATACAGACAATATTTTAAAAAACAAAAATTATTCAACATTTTAACGGAACTGAAATGTTCCAATCGTACATCGTCGAATTTTAATATCAATACAAAGAAGTCATAGCTCTAGAATAGGAATTTGTGTCAACGTACACATATCTTCCCATTGGAGAAACCTGAAAATACATAATATTAGTTATATTGTAATGAGACGAATAAAAAAATACACTTAATCACTAATCGCATACTTTTAGTATACACTAAAACAAAATTTCTGGGTACACAATAGTAGCCGTGGTTTGATCATTTTTAGGAAGAAGCAAACTATGTGATCATAACTCGTGCATCTAGATAAAACAACATACAGTTGTCCATGACTGAATACAGGAATGCGCAAATCGATTCCAACAAATTTCACAGATTGACCTTGTGATTTATTGATCGTCATGGCATAACCTAAACGAACGGAAAATTGCCTCCTGGTCATATTTAAAGGTATATCGGAAGAAGAAGGCGTCAAAGATATTCTTGGAATGAATACCAAATTACCAGATTTATCACCGTTCAGAATTAGGGCTTGAATGACACGCGTCGAACACCTGACAATCATCAACCTCATGCCGTTACACAATCCATCATTCGGCGCAATATTTCTTAACAACATGATAGGAACACCAACTTTCAAACCCAATCTGAAGGGAGGTAACCCACTCAGATTCGATGAATTTAAAAATTCGTTTGGAGGTGCTCCTCCTATTGCGCCATTCTTTTCACCCTTCCATGCGTTCTCCATTGTCCCTAAATAAGTGTGAACATGAAATATATGTAATTAGTATCAAACATGTACAAATAACTATTAATAAAAAATAATGTAAGTATACAACTATTAATTTAATTGCTTTATCATAATGAACTCAAGTAATAAAAATAAACTCCAATGCGTAAATAATTAATAAGAATAAACATGTAAATTTAAAGTTTTAAAGATATATATTAGTAGTTAGATACGAATAATTTTTCAATTTCAATAGATATTTTATGTTTGTGTTGCTTACATTTAAAGCTTTATATTTGTATTGCTTACATTTATATTGCTTACATTTAAAGTTTTATATCTTGTAAATTAAATTTTTAATAAAGAACAAATTAAATATGTCTCAACAAACGTTATTATTCATTAAAAACAGTAGCAAACTATTACAAACGTTTATTCATCAACAGGTTGAATGGATTAAGACAATGTTTTGATATGAGATATATCATAAACACTTATTTAACACTTAAAAAATCTCCCTAAACCTATTACTTTGATAAATTCTATTAATTGGTTTCAGAAGTTGCTTGAAACATGTCAGCCATAACGGTATTTTCAATCATAGTTAATTCAACATCATTAAGTAAACTTTCCAGTTCTGGCAGGTTCTGGCAAACTGACCATCGTATTGAGTCGTGGAAGAATTCTTGTCATAGGCCAATTAGATGAGATCGTGATCACGTATAACAAAGCGGGTAAATCTAAAGGAGAGTTTTGTCTCTTAAAGGCGTTATAAATATCTTTTTTTATATGTGTGTACACATCGTGTGTTATATCCATTGGTGCACTAACGAACTTATACCATATGAAAAAACTTTCATAAACTTGACCAGACTCATCATATACATCCATAAACATGTCTATCATGTTGATTGTATCCATTTCTTATTTATTTTAAGCCTGCAAAAAGTTATTTATTAGTTTGACTTACTCAAATTCTTTGATTTATTAGTCATTTACTTAATTTTGTATAGATTAAAAATAATGTAATATAACTGACAATTTATTAGTTCCTAATATTAACTTTTCATACCGATTAAGAAAGAAAATGATGGAAATCTTCGTAAATAAAATGTAATTTTGTTAGTTATTTATAATTATCATTATATTTTAATTTTCTCACACTTACTATTTTCTAATATATATCTCAAATTGACCTTTGCCTTTCAATGACTTCAAGTCGAAAGTGGTTTTCTGTTTTTTTGTTAAAGGATTAAAAGTTTGAAAATTAATGAAGTTTGACATAAGATAAATAAGATAAAGTATTAAAAAAATTTACTTTGAAAATAAATTTTATTTCTCTTTCCATTTTGATGAGTTTTAAGTAAATCTGGAAAATAATTTGAAATTCTGTCTTTTTTAAATGCCTATAAAAAAACAGAAAGTTAATTCTTTTATTTGAGAATTACAATTTTTTTCTATTTTAAAAAAACCTGTAATGAAACATTTATTTGTATATATAACTTTTGTTTGTGAATTATAAATGTTGGTATTTTGAATTATAATTTGGTATTTTAAAACATTCGACCTAATTTAGAATTGAAACAGTTGGTATTTTGAATTATAATCGGTACAAATATATTCATTGAAATTGTTGGTAAAGAAACATAAATGAAACATTCAAGCATATTCATTGAAACAGTTGGTATTTTGAATTATAATCTGTACGGAAACATAAATGAAACTGTTGGTATTTTGAATTATAATTTGTATTGAGAAAATATTTTAAATGAAGGTTTTTGTATTGCGAATATAGGAAGCAAAGTGTATTGCGAGAATATACTTACAACACAGGCAAACTTTTACTTATTACATACCATTCAAACACATATGAAAAAAATGTATTGCGAAACTGTTTAAACATTCATACAATATGCGAAAATGTTTAAACACTTATAAAGAAAAATTTAGGATACTTATACAATAAACAATACTAACCTTAGAGTCGGAAAGTGTTATGCTTTGAGAAGTAGTGATGAGTAAGTGAGAAAAATTTTTTAATGAAGAAGAAAATATGGATGGTTTAGAAATGATTTTAATATTGTATTATATAGACGAAAACTTGTTAAATGAAAAGGTAATTAACTTAAATTAAGTAAAGTATCAATTCTTCTCAAAGCAATAAAACATTCGACCTAATTTAGTATTGATTTGACTTTGTATTAAGGAAATAAATTCCTTAATTGATGTTATTTTCCAAAATAGTTTTAGTACTTTTATATATAGATAACAAAAATAAAAGGTAAATTGCAATTGAATGTTAAATAAAAGGTAAAAAGGTAAATTGGTAGCTCCATAATTTCTGCCAAATGGCTATTTTCTGCAAGAAAGTCAAAAAATAAATTAGTGTATTCCATAATTTCTACCAAATGGATAAAAAAAGTAATTAAAGAAATATATAAGGTCAAATTGCGCACTTACCTATTATGGAAAAACCTAAAATAATGATCCATCTAAAACATACTGGAATAAAAAAAACTTACGATTTGACCTAGAATATGAAATAGAGAACATATCAAGCCACACTCAGCTAAGGCCCTGAAATAAGATTATATATGGATATGGTGAGTTGAAATGTTATGACCTGAACAAAATCAACATAAATCTTGAAGTCAGTCATTAAGTTAGTTCAACATGTCAATGGTAAACGTTTTTCAACCTCGGTATAATGGAAAAGAAAAGTTTTGTAGTTTTTTCAAACTACAAAGTCCAAATCGGAGAAAGAAGAGTAAAATGAAGAAACATACCATGATATTGACATTTTCTAAGAAGACCATCAACTGCAAGAACACGCATACCTACTGGAAAATCATCATAATCTCCATTTCCACCTCTAATTTCCCCACAGTCAGATTCCAAATCCAGAGCACCCAATAGGCTAAAATCCAGATGACAAATCTCGAAAGATAACCAATTTAACCTGAAACAACGTATATTTACTGCAAGACAATTCAAAAAATGCATCTTAACACTAATTCAATCCAAAAGCATACCTTAAATGAAAGCAACAAATATGTTAAGTAGGATCACAGTCTACTGGCAAGTCCCGGGGGTGGTCACACACAGGTGACGGTCGGAGAGAGTTAGATCGGAATTTTTTTGTTAAAGTTTGATATTAGTTGTATTTGTTCTATATATATTATGATATATGCTTATTGTTTCACAAACAGTAAAAAAACTAAAATATATAAAGAATACAATAATAAAGCCAAAAAATAAATATTTTGAGTTTTAGGATAATTTATAAAACTCAGCATTTAAGTTTTGAGAATTTTCTCAGAACTCAATCTACTCTTTTATTTTTTTGCTGAATTTTTGTTCTATATTCCATAAACATATGAAATATATATACACAAACTTATTATTTGTTATTTACAAACACTAGAAAAGAACTAAATATATCAAGAATGCAAAAACGAAGCAAAAAAGATGAACAATTTGAGTTTTGAAAAATTCTTAAAACTTAGTAAACTCAAACGGTTTTTTTTGCTACATTTTTGTTCTGTAATCTAATTACTGGGGGCAGAATTTCCAATGTTAGTTAATAGCACATGTATATTGTGCATGATTTTGAGTATAAAAAAAGATTTGGCTATGTCAAAATTTAACATAAAACAATAGTACAATTATACATAGTCTTTTTATGAAGCCAGTCATCTATTTACATTTACACGTTCTTACAGAAGGTCCATTGATACAAACTCCAATTTTGTTGTGAGCATACAAATAGATTGGCTATGTCAAAATTTAATCCATGTAAAAAGTACATCTTCTGTTTACCTGTTAAATTATAAGTTATTTGATATTAAAATCTCTCAATTTAGGATTTTTCAGACTTTTATGATTGGAACAAGAACAAGGTTAGATATTGTGATACCAATGATGTTTCAGATAATTTAGAAGCAAAGGATATAGAGGATACCGACGGCGGTTGTGGTTAAAAAGGATAAAAAAAAGTACCAAATATATACCACCTTTTATGGGAGAGTAAATAACTGTTGTGGTGAGAGGAAATAAAAACCCGCCTGAAGGATTTCTTGGGCATCAATCCATAATTTTATTTGATATTTATTCATAAAAAAAAGTATATACCACCAATAACGTAACATAATTTGATTAGAATATATAAAAAAATTAATTTATTTTCTCATTCCAACTTCAACTTATTTTTAATCAAATTATATTTGATTAGAATATATATAATCAATTCATTTATTTTCTCATTCCAACTTCATTTTATTTCCAATCAAATTATAGCACGTTATTGATAATAGTTGGTGGTATGATTTTTAATCGTATATTTATTATTTGTATGAATTTATTGTTTTTGATACATGTTCAATTATTAACATTGATGATAATATTTATATATATTATAAAAAATGATAAATTACTAAAATATATCATGAATTTTAAAAAATAATAATTAATTTCATGCAAAATATAAATTTGGGATACATTTAATTTTTATTTTCACATAGAACCTAAATGTCATTTTAAAAGTTATTTAAAAATATTTTAATTATTCTATTATAAAAAAATTCAAGCAATAAAGAATATATCATTATTATAGTATTTGAAATTTCATTATCATCAAAATAATTTATTTTAAATTTTATAGTCTTACCACTAATTCCTTATCTTGATACTATAATATTACATCTCCCACAATTAAACAAAATTTATTTCACAGTATGTACGATATTTTATTAATTTTTATTGGAAATTGTGATGGTACTTCAAGAGGTCTAAAATAAAATTTCGTCCAAAATTTTCAAAGTTAGATAAATGACTTTTGGTGACCTTAGACAGGTGAGTAATGTTTGAAATATAGAGAACCGATTGCGTTACGGTTAATGGCTGCTGAGCAACGCAAACTGTATCTAAAGTTTCAAGATCAGATCGGGTTGAGTTGATCTAAAGAGAATAAAAGAAAAGACAAATAACATAAAATACTTAGTATAAAATATGATAAAGAATATATTTGGCCTTCAAATTTTCAACACAATAGAGCATTTACATTATTCTTTTTGTTATCATTACTATTCAATGTCAACTACACTAGATACAAAGATTGTAAGTTTAATATCAAATACAAAATTGAAATTGCAATGATTACAAAAGCAATTACTTCAACATATGACTTACACGAAGATGCGTAGATTCATCGCCATTACTATACTGATTTACCAATCTTCTTGGTCATGCTTGTCATTTGGCTCTCTCTTTGCATTTCAGAGCAATGACCCGTCTTTTACCATAATACATCTCATCTTCAATGCCCGTGCTTCATTATAAACAAACAGAGATATGCAAGACAACCATTTATGTCTTGTTGATCAGTTTCATGCTATCATTATTTTCTAGGAACAGGAGATCTCGACCTTTTTCCCCTGTTAACAAATTGTACCAAGTTCATAAAATAGAAATAAATGATATAATTCTTGAATTAGATCTTTCACCTGATACATACATAGTTAAATAACACGCCCAAAAAACTTACCTCTTTGTCTCAAGAGAAGAATAAGAAGAATGCCTTGGCTGGGAATGCTTGCTATGAGGAGACCTTGAAATTTGTCTAAAATGAAACAAATATGCATATATACTAAATCGGGTGAGTTTATGGTATACAAATTTACACCAAAACACATACCTTCTCTTTGACCTAACAGGTGATGGTGACTTTTGTCTTCTAGAATGCCTCTTCCTACAGGCCCAAACAGACAATAAACAACTAAATTCAACCCGGCCCGAAAACAAAATAGAAAAACACATCAAATCTTTAGATATACCTCCTAGAATCATCAGACGATTCATCATCTGAATCATTGGTGTGTCTATAATTTGACTTGTGTCTCTTATACCTATCGGAATCACTCGCATTTTCATTTCTAGGTTTGTCTCTATTATCATCCTTTGTTCTATCTTTCTTTCTGATATCATCAGTTTTTTCGTTTCTTTTTCTCGCCTCAGAATTCTTGGCCTTAGAGTCCTTATAATCATCCATACTTTCCTTATTTACATGATTATTAACAATTTCTTTAGCAGAAATCTCAATTCCATTACCCTCATCATCATCTGAGGCATAATTAGCAAGACCTAATACATCTCCTTGAGAGCTCGAAATTAACTTCTTATTATCATCTTCCATATCTTTGGTTGGTATAAAAACCTTCGCATCTGCTTTCACAGTTGGAGCAGCTTGTCCATATACTGTTACCTTATTGTTAGGTTCTGCAAAACAAAAGTGGTTGAAACAAAGAAAAAAAAAAGGAAATTTGTCTGAAGGAAAATCTAAGAACAGTCACCTTCAACTTCATCGAGAACTTTGGTAGCAATTTCATCAAAAAGTTCATCAGTGACCTGCAAAATACATAAACTTAACACATCTCCATGGAGATTAAATTATATGACTCAAAGTTAAACTATCCCTGACCTTTAAAAGAATTTCAGTAAGAACACGTTTTATTTCTTGGTTTATTACTGCAGTTTTTACTGCTTCCCCATCATCCTGCATAAAGTAATAGCAAAACTTAGCTTCATTAGCCTTTGAAAAAAATCAATCAAGCTTATAAGATAATATGTAGTACATAATTTTGAAATGATATGATATAGGTTAAAGTAATGTAGTGTAAAACCTCATCATCATCATCTTCTTCAGTGGAAGAAGAAGAGTGTGTGTTTTTTCCATCTGAATGTTCAACCTTCCCATAAGATTTAGCTCTCGTTTCATCTTCGATAAATCGATTATTATCATCTTTTGAAAAATCAGGCACAGAACTTGTGATGATAGCTTTAGTCTTAATAATTTCTTCTCTAAGCCAGTTAGGTACAGACGGCTAGAAGAAAAAGAAATAGAAAAAAAGGGGGGGTAAAGTGTTTTAAATATTTAAACTTAAAATGTAGGTGTATATAATATATATACCTTTTTAGGCCGATCAGAAGATACATCACTAGGAAAAGCTGAAGGTGCACCACCACTAAAAGGCGGCACAACCTGTGAAGGTGGTGGGACCGGTGGTGGAATTGATGGGTAAACTACCCCTGACCCAATAGGAGTGTAGTTATAGTTAGAAGGGGTGGAACTTATAGTATATACACCATTTACAGGACCGGCTGAAAAAGAATAAGTTTGAATAAATTAATTTCTAGAACAGTACTGGATCTACAAAAGAACATTAGTAGGTATTCAGATAGGTTTTTTTTTTTCACAGGGATATTTAATAGAGTAATTTTAATTTTTTACCTGTAACAGAAGAATAACTAGAAGGTACCTCCTGCTGATGTGGGACCGGATATTGTTGATAGCTTGATTGAGGAAGGGTTGAGTGTTGAATATTAGCGTAATGATAGTTAGTTTGTTCTTCTGATTGTTGATCATTTGATGAATTAGAAGCAGCCCATGCTCTTGCTTTTGCAGCCCAATCTTCTTCGTTGTTATGTGCTATATCAAAATTGACTTTAATATTTGAATGAAGGAAGAAAATTGATGTGTTTATGAAGATATGAGCGAACATAACTGACCTTGATACTCCCTATTCTGATTATGAGTCCAGTTTGCATTTGTCCAGTCCTAAAAGCATGTCAAAATCTAGTAAAGATTCATAAATTGAAAAAGTAGATTATCCGATAAAAATATTTTCTAATTTTCGAGATATTCCTGCATATTTGGATATAACCCAAACAGGAAATGCATCGTATTAATAATCTTTTAAGTTATTTTTAAGAATATCCACAAATTAATCCACATAAAACCAAGATTTTTGTCATTTCGAGGAAAGCTTGTAGTTGTATAAATAGCTCGATAAGATGAATTTAATTCATTTCTCACGCACTACCTAAGCATGAGTTTTAGAGATGATTAAAAAGTACCTGATTGACCTGAGCGTAAGGTGGAGGAGGGTAATAGTGAGTGGGAAAATGAGGATAAGGAGGTTGGGCCCACTGTTGTTGTTGAGGATGATGAGCTGAAGCAGGGGAGGGAGACTGATTCTGGTACTGGAATTGGGTGGGGTACCAGGGATCGGGTGGTGGATGCTGATTGGGATCCGCCATGGAAGGTGGCGGAGGTGGTGGTAGAGGCGGCCGCATGTAGCTCTGTGGTGGTGGTGGGGCTGGTGGAGGAATATCCATTAATTATATTTTGGGCCTGAAGTGGGCTTATGTTAGTAATTGTTTAATGTTGGGTAAAATACCAAATACCCCCTAGGATTTGACAAAAGGTGAAGAACTGTCCTATAGTTTTAAAAGAGACAAATACCCCTATAATTTTTCTACTAAGTGTAACACTAAAACTGTCATCAGTTGCACCATGAATAGTGGCTTGTCCATTTTATCATGTGGGGTAGTGTTTGACTCTTTCTCAAACCAGAGGGGTATCTGGTATTTTATCCTTTTATGTTTCTAAAGTATTTCTTTTTCTTTTTATTTTTGTGTCTAATATAGTGTTGGAGTCCACATGTTTACCCACATTCAGTGTTTTTTAATATCAGTAGTACGGTTAAAATTAATCTAGTCCAGTGCAAATTTGATCGAGAAAAAAAATTGAGGAAAAAAAACGTAAATATATCTACTAAAAACATATATGCTATACAGTCACTGTTCACGTATCTACAGCAACAATTATATAACGTTGTTGTAAAATTCTGTTCCCATAGTGTCATCTCATTAGAGTTACTTACAGGGCAAACAAACGAAAAAAAACAAGTAAATTAAATAACAGAGCAGCAGAATCTTTCTGTACGAAGCCATTTGAAGAGGTCATCAATTATCTATTCTCATTGTTTGAAGAACAAAAGTCAAGAAAAAGGTCAACCTTTGTGCTGAATCCTTATAGATATGTAGCACTAAAAAACTACATAATTTGACTGGTTTAACTTTTAAGGTGTCGCCATTGTATCAGCTTGTCTTCTGATCAATCGTGCATATAACCCGTCTTTAAGAAGAAGCTCCTTATGGTTCCCCATCTAAAAAACAGTGATTATTAGTAATAAGTACTTATAGTGTAATTTTTGCTAAATATATGGACCTTTAAAAAAGTGGCTATGACAGCCATAAAAAATACCTCGACAATTTTTCCATGTTCCATAGCCACTATCCTATCAGCTGCTTGTATTGTGGAAAGCCTATAGAAAGTAATCAGTTAAATTAATTGTCAAAATCTGCAGCTTTTCATGCATTTAACCCCTAAGGTTTACAAAATTCGCATTTTACCCCATCAGGGGTAAAATGCGAAAGTTTAAAGAACTAACCTATGTGCAATAACTACAACAGTCCTCCTTGTCTTTGTCTCACTTCTAACATCATGCAAAACACCCTATAAAAAAACAACTAATCAGCAACTTAATTTATCGTAAAATTACAATGTCTGAAAATAGTCAAAAACTACCTTAATATTATGTTCACTTTCCGCATCTAAAGCACTAGTAGCTTCATCGAGAACCAAAATATCGGGATCTCTAAGAATAGCTCGTGCAATAGCTATTCTTTGTTTTTGTCCTCCACTTAACAAATCATCATCTACAAGTGTTTTGTAACCGTTCGGTAAAGCGGAAATAAAATCATGTGCGTAAGCTTGTTTAGCCGCAAATTCAATGTCTTCTTGAGTAATGTCTCGTGTACATCCATAGCTTATGTTTGAACTTATATCCATTCTGAAAAGTCGAGGTTCTTGTCCCACATATCCGATTCTTTCTCTTAACCATTTGATGTCTAGATCTTTTACTGAGTGTCCGTCAATTAATATCTACATAATTATGTATAAGAATGAAAACTTGGTTTGATATTTTTAATGTATTGTTTAAAAATGTTCAATTAACCTGCCCAGTGGTTGGCTCATAAAGCTGAAGAAGAAGATTTACTAAAGTGCTTTTTCCACTACCACTTAGACCAACCTGAAAAAAATTGCGAGTAATTAAAATATAGTAATATACACCAAATTAGGTAAATAACTCATTTGGTCCCTTATCTTTTAATAATACACGTGGCAATAACAAAATTACGCTTTTAAGGGTAATTTATTCTTTTATCACATATATTGACATGTGGATTTAACGTGTATAATGTAATGAAAATACAAAAAAAGAGTAATGTAGTCACACAATCAAAAGATAAGGGACTAAAATGTTAGACTTACAAGATAAGGGACTAAAGTGTCAAAAAAAAGGACCAGAGGTTAACTTACAAGTGCAACGATTTCATTAGGATGCACCACGAAGCTTATGTTTTGCAATACTGGCACCTATACACACAATATCAAAAAAATTGAAGGACTAAAAGGTTAGTTTCGCAAGATAAAGGACTAAACTGTCAAAAACTATCAAAAAGTAAGAAGCTTACCGTTTCTCTTGAAGGATAATGAAACGCTACATTCTTAAACTCAATACGTCCCATCACCCTCTCTAACTTTAACCCTGCAATATTTCATTACATAAAATCATATATAACTCTAAAAATAATAAAAACAATTTTGTAACAATACCTTTTAAATTTAACCTCTCACTAGGTTTAAGATCCATCATTTGAAAAACTTTTTCACTTGCCCCAACAGATTGCATTAGTGACGATAAATTATCACCAACCCACCATGTTGAATAAATCAACCATTCACTGTATAATATAAACTTAGTAAGCTGCTCTGCACTAATATGACCCCCTAAAATCGACATTCCTCCTACTAAAACCGCAATAACCTGTAAAAAAAATTAAATATTTATTATCCCAACCCTTAAATTTTACAATAATAGTAAAATCATCCACAAAATTTTGAAAAAAACGAACCTGCGTTGAATGATATAATGTGTTAAACCCGAAATTCCAAAATCCATAAGCAGCACTTTGACGCAAACTTATATCTGATAATTTCACTAGCCAATGTTTGTACCTATTCAAAGAATTTGATTAAATTCAAAAAAAATAAAAAATAAAAGTAAAAAAATATAATACCTTCCAAGTTCATGCTTCTCTGTACCATAAACTCGCACAGTTCTCATCAAGGACAATGTTTCTTGGGAAACCTTAAAGAAAATATTAGTGTAACACACTTTTAAAACAGTTTGAAATTCTAATTATTGACATAAAAGAAAAAATTAAGTTACTTCATTAGCAGAAGCAGTGTACTCTTGAATTAATTTAGCGGCTTTTTTTTGGTACCTAAGTAAGAAGGAAGAAGATAGCTTTGAGATTTATATTTTTATTTTTATTTTTTGAAATGTGAATATATGAGATCTTACTGTCCATATAAAAGCATAATGATTAATAATGTAATGCATATGGCTAATGTAAATAATCCGAGTGGCCATGATAAGAATAATAAGTAGATGAGTGAACCGGTTCCTTGAAGAGTATTTCGCAATATTAAATTTAAATCATTTCCTATAACACGTGATACTTGTTGACAATCTGCTCCGAGTCGACTCGTTAAATCACCAACGGTTTCTGAGTCGAAGAATGAAATGTCTTGATTAAGTAGAGTTGAGTATAACTTTTGTCTCATTCTTTGAACCTGGATTTTAATTTAATGTTTTGATCAATATCTTGAAATAATGATATGAAATTTATAATACTTACCAGGACCATATTTGCAATTCCGAAGCAGCAACCACGTAAACCACTGTAAGTTTTAAACAAAAGATATAAGTAGGTGGAACTTGGAAGGGAAAATGATGAAGAGAAAAGAAGGGAACTTTGAACGTACAAGATTTTGACCTGCAAATTCCTGAAATTACGGATAGCACAGCTAAAAGGCGAACATTCTGATGGAATACACTAATGTTAGTGCTTTGTGCAGAGAATATGGAAGCTGTGAGAAAATGTGGAATCGAGATCTCTGATATCTGAAGACAAAAATATATTCCATAAACTTTAGCAATAGTGCAAAAATACCCAATTCATGAATATTTTTCTTTAATAAGGACGAACTGTGGAATTCACAAAAATTAAATTTGAACATATTGGAGAAAGTAAAAAGTAAAAGGACTTACGGCAGTAATAATAAGTGCAGCAAAAGCAGTAAAAATAACCCAACGATCATGAGCTACTAATTCCCACATCCTTTGAAGTGCATAAATAACAGTAACAGGCTTAGCTGTCATTCCAACATCTACATCTTCATCGGAAAGACTCCACCATTTGCCACCTGGCACCATCTTCTTTACAAACTCAACCCATTTTCTAAGCTTCTCACTCAATCCCACTTCCTCTTCTTTTTCATTATAATCTTTCAAAGTGTAGCCGTTTACTGAAGCTGATTTCAACGGTGAAATGTGCCCAAATCTTGTTTCGATACGAAAATTGTGTAATTTGGGTCTGTTTACATGAATTCGGAAACAATTTGTATGAATCTTGATTGGGATTTTTCGTTGTGGGATGAAGATTCTAGTGTTGTATAATTGGTGAAAATTGGTGAGGAGAGGTTGAGACATGGTGTTGAATTAAGAATGTGTTTTTAATGTTTATCTATATATATGTGGTATATATTATGATATTGATGATTGAGTGCATGTAAATCCAAAGAAAATTGTTGCGTTGCGTATGAGGCTATGGGCTGTCGCGTAAGTCTGTAAGATTTTTAGAGTTGACGGAAACTGGATTTGATTTGGTGGTGGATAGAAAACTATTTGTATATTTAGAGTTTTCTGAATTAAAAAGAAAATTGTACCAATATATATTTTTATTTGGCTGGGATAATTTTTTTTTTTTTTTGTCATCCATTTGGCTGGGATATGTAAGATCAAGATGTAACAATAATTGATAGTTAAAAATTGTTTTTCTTTGTGTCCAAAAAATGAAATTGTTTTTCTTTCCAAATGGTTTATGAATAAGGGTCATTTATAATATAAAGCCTCCCCCCAAACCATATTCACAATCAGCCTAGTTGAGACCCAACTAAACCCAACTAATTTGGACAAAAAGCCCAAAAAACTCCTGCACACCATTATATAATCCCCCATTTCTCTTTTCTCTCTCATCAACCCAACCCACCTCCCCTTCCCGTCGGTCCCCTTTCTCTTCTCCCTACATTAAGCAAGCACCACCGCCACAATACAATCCCACCCACCCAAGCCACCCACCACCGCCACCCTACAATCCCACCCACCCAAGCAACCCACCGCCACCCTACAATCCCACCCACCCAATCAGACCCACCACCAAACCCTGGCCCAGCAACACCGCCCCAGCATCCCCACCTCCCCTATCTGACCTTCACAAACAACAACACCATGGCTACCCCACCGGCATCACCATGGCAACAACAGCAGCAACGCCGACACCCTCCACCAACATCTATGGCAGCACCACCATTAAAGCAAGCTTCTCACAACCACCATCAACAACAAATCCACCACCTCCAGTGATTCAACGCCACCATCTGCCGCCTATAATCATACCCACCATCACCGCCCACCAGCGACACCAAACACACCCCATCCCGTGATGGGTCCAGGCCAGCAATAACAGTCCGCGATATGGGGCCAGCCCATCAGCAGCAGCGCGCGATATGGGGCCAGCCCATTAGCAGCGGCAACCTAGTCATCAGCAGCAGCACCGCGATATGGGGCTAGCCCATTAGCAGCGGCAACCTAGTTAGTGTCCAGCCCACTCCCACATCAGTAAGGGCCCAGGCCACACAGCAATAAAATCCATTCAAACAGCGATATGAAAACCATACGCCATTCATGGCTTCAATTCAAACAGCAGCGTTAATGATGCTTACCAGAATTTTTGGGTTTTTGTTAACTGATTCATTCAGAAAAAATTTTGGGTTTTTTTTTACTGATTCATGTAATTCTGTATATGTTTACCAGAATATTGGTTTTATTCATTCTTGTTTCGTTTTTATTTAGTAATGCTGCTATGAAAAGGTTCTGATTTGCTATGAAATGGTTCTGATTTGCTATGAAATGGTTATTTGGTAATGCTTGCTATGAAATGGTTCTGATTTGGTTCTGTAAATGAATTTGATAAAAAATTTGGTGATTGAATGATTGAATTTGTGTTTGTTTGTGAATGGAATTGGTGAAGATACTGTGGGTGCAGCCCCATGGTTACTTATGTGATGTGTTTGTGCAAAATGTACTTACTTGGGGGTGTTTTGTGGTTTAGGGTCCGTACCCACTAAGTTAGTAAGCGAGATGGGGCTGGGGCGTATGGAAGGTGACTTAGTGTAAAATGTACCTTCTACGGGGCCGTACCCATCACGAGCAAAGGGTAAAATAGAGAACAACCTAACCAACTAGTTAGCTTTTGGATGTTTTTAGGATTTTTTTCTAGTTAGGGGGTTAAATATAAAGTTTGGAAAAGTTAGGCTGCAAAAAGTAATTTCCTCTATGAATAATGGATAGTCATATAAAAAGGTATATGATCATCTCAAAATTCCATGGCTAAAACCTCTTTATAATTAATTTTTTTTCTAATTTCTAACAAAAAAAAACGAAAGAAATCAATAACATTTTTAATAATTCTCTAGCTTACCTGTTAAAAGATATATTTATCAACTATTTCCTTCTTTTATCCTTCATATATTATCTATTTTACTTAATTTTATTCCATTAACATTCATCTATAAAATCTAAAACTCATCTTTTTCTTTTAATTTTAAAAAAAATGTAAAATTTCTTTGAGCATGTTATCTTTTGTGTTCAACACACTTACATTAGTGGTTTAGCCTAGTGTGATTAATCTTTTTTCTTTGATGAATTTGATTTATCTATTTGTCTACCTCCTAACACCATTTGTCAGACACTTTTTTTTAGGTTACTACCAATTGATCCAAACAACCGGAAATTACCATGCACCCTTATTTATACATAAACTATTAAGGTATATAAATATCTTAATAATCGATCTACACCTTCAATTGCTAACATCATTATTCTTTCTTGCACATTTTGCTGCACGATCTGCAAGACCATTAATGTCTCTCTTGACATGGCAAACTTTCCAACTTGGGGATTTCGTCATCTATATCAAAATCTCATTCATGATTGCACGGATTCTCCAATTAGCTCCCTTTTATGTATGTATTCCTTGAATGATTTTAAGGTTGTCGGAGTAGAAGAAACTACTCGTAAGGCATAAATCTCCAGCTGATCTCATAGCAAAAAGGACAACCTAAGCCCCCCTTCTATGCAAGACTTAACCTTTCCCTTCTTCAAAATTGTGTGGATTATGTTACTCTCTTTATTAACTGTCAGCGATTCTACACCCGCACGTTTCCAATCATTAGTAAAAGATGCATCGTTATGCACTATAACTTCTACATCATCTTGGAACATATCCAGGGCATCATTCCTTTTTTCAAAATTTTTATTGTTCCCTTCTCTTTTACTAAACACATTTCTTTCCCCAAAAAAACTCCTCGAGCGGGCGATTAACTCTTCTAATAATTTCTTGTGTATCCTATCTTTTTTTTCAAAAAAACCTTTCATCTTGGCTTTTTAAATGAACAAACACATAGCAAAAAGGAAAGCTACCACATATATTTTGTCGCGTCAATTGATCAACGTGAAATAACAACAAATTTCATTTGAAAGAATCATGGGGGTATATGGGCATACTTGCTCAGTTTTTACGGGAACTATTTTTTAGTTGAGTGTATTGCCATCATTCTTGCAGTTTTTTACGCAAATTAGTCAACCTATGATTGTGTCACTATTAAGAGTGACATGTTAAATGTGATCCAAGTTATTTTGTCACCCACTGTGGAAGTTGGTTGGAGAGCTGTGCCAATCCTGTAGGGAAAACGTGTGATAACTATTTAGTAACCTCGTATTCATATCCAGTTGATTAGAAGATCAGCCAATAACGTTGTTGATTAGAAAATGATACAAGCTCTATCATGACTACTCTTCGAGTGGATATCATGTTTCTTCTTCACATATGTGTAATAATGTTAAGAATATTTATGTGCTAGCCAAACTATCTAGACCCTAGTTTTCTCTAATTAGTAGGAGTAACAATTTGGTGGTTGACTGGGCTGCTAAACAAGAGCTAGCGAACACTTTGTTTGGCAATTGGTTTATTCATAAACTAGCCTAGTTAGCTAATTTACTTTTGATGGACATGTTCCCTGGGGGAATTGGTTAAAACTCCTTGTAATAGTTTAATTTACTTATCTCTTTATATTGTCGTTTGACAAAAAAAGATACTCATGACTCACTAATTTAGTGATTAATGCTTAATGCCACATATTTTTGCCTTTATGCTTTTTTTTTTGTTTTATTTGGGGGTACTTTGGTATTTGATCACCCATAAGATGGGTGGTGGCCTCTTTGAAGAAAATCCTAGCCACATGATCTCTATAGGCCACTAAGATCGTCTCCAAGACCCCATAAGTGATTCACCCCTAACTTTTTTATGCTAATTTTTCGTTCACACCTTGTGTTATTCTTATAATATTGACTTGGTTATTATGTTATATGTCTCCTCATATTGGTTTATTAATCAAAACCTCATTATTCAAGGATGCTTTGATGGTTCCACAATTTCTTATACACAGGGATGACCATGAGATAATGGGCGACCATTCAAGGCCAAAAAACAAGGGGCATGTCTTAGTTTTTATGATTATATTACACTGTGTTTAGTAAGTAAAAACCCTTTTTTGCCCCATGTACTTTAACATAAATGAAAGCTTACCCACTTGATCCTATAAAGTGTAAATTTACCCCATAACCTTTGTTTTCCGACCCGTTACCCCATGATGACGGTATCCATCCAATTCATCTATTAAGTAAGCATGTGCGACGCATGTGTGAGGCATGTTAATAAAAAACATTTTAAATCATTTTAAATACTCATAAATGCACATGTGGTTTTTTTAAAAAAAAAAATTATAGGTCCGAATCCCATTCTACTTTTGCCCAAATCAACTCACATTTTGGCTCAAAATATAAAAAGATACTACTTCAAATACCTGGCCAAATGTCACGAACATTCGTGGTTTGAAGTTAACGACAAAGAAGACTGAGAAATTGAGAAGGGGATTCGACGACGCTGGTAGAAGAAGGCAAGGTGGAGGGTGGTTGTGATGTTTAAGTACAACAGCGGCGACGAAGGTTGCTTTGAAGGTAATTTCACTAATTGAACCTTCAATCGCATCTTCAACCTTCTTCATGTCATCAAATTTCAACTTCGAAAACAATCTTATCATCCTTTGTTGTTGTATCTAGTTGTAGCTGCCTGTTGATTGAAGGCGAAAGACGAAATAAGAATTGGGTTTTGAGCTATGAAGTTTAGAACAGTTTAATGGCTTCAATTGATTTGAGAATGGTGGCGGTATGATATGATTTTGCTGTGATGTTGGAAGAAGGAGTTGGATTCGTATTGAATCAAAGTTCGACGGCTGAGCGATATAGTGGGTTTCAAATGGTGTTGTGGACCTTTGAATATGGGCTCGTGTTAAGTCGGTTGCTGCCGACGTGGGTTGTAGAGATCGGAGGCAATGATGTTTAAATTTATTTTTTCTTTTGTAAACTTTACTTTGTTTCAACAAAATAGACGATTATATATATATATATATATATATATATATATATATATATATATGTGTGTGTGTGTGTGTGTGTGTGTGTGTGTGTGTGTTTTCTTCTTCTTAATCTTCTTGGTTGCTATATCGATGGTTGGATGGTTTTGTCCATAGGAAACCGTGTCTTGATTCATGAATTTGTCTCGTAGTTGTGTTGTTCAACAGGATGGATAAAAAATAATTAAAACCCCATAAATGCCCCAGACATATTTACGTAACGGAGGAATTGGACGGAATCTGTCATCAGGGGGCAACGAGTCGCAAAAATCTAAGTTAGGGGGTAATAAATTTACACTTTATATGATAGATGGGGTCAGCTATCAATTTTGTTAAAATACAAGAAGTATCCAGTGTATTTACTCTAGATAAAATTTATATTAACTAAACTAAAATCATAAGTCCATTTTCATTACTCGTTTTATTTCAACATAAATTAACATCTACCACCATAAAATTAAAAAACAGTCTAATGACCAAAATCTCATACTCCATCTTTTCCATTATATTCTTTTAAAAAAACAGCGATTCTCGCATTTTTCACCATCTTCTTTCTCGTTTAATCTTACATATAACCTATGTTGTAGAAATTGTCGTCGAGACATCAACTCCTCCTTAGCCGCTTACGCCTATTAAAAATGTTAGGCGTTTTTTCCTAGCCCCTTAGTCGCCGTGAAAAAGACGCCTAGCCCGCCTAGGCGCTAATTAATGACGAAAAATGACCGCCTAGACCTTTTTTTATCTTTATTATTCTAAAAAATTCTTGAATAGATATCATAACTCAAATTTGAGTATTTTTTATATTTATTATAGTGTTGTTCAGATGAATTTTATGATTTAAATAGTTAATTTTTTTACAATTACGATAGATATATTACTAAATATACAAAATTACATACCGAAATTCAAAACCGCCTAATCCCGCCATCGCATATAATCCCGTCTAGGCCCCGATCGACCGCATATCTCGCAAAACTGAGATCTATAGCATAACATATAACTAAATCATTGGTATTATTAATTTTAGTAGGTGTATAGGAACATGTTCTATATATATATTTAAACAATGTTTTTGTTTTTTTTTTGTATAATTATAAGAGATTATTACCCAAAGGGTCTTGAAAACACCACCTCGTGACCTAACAAGACCGGCTCTTTAGTCTCTTCTTACTAAAGGCCACAACAGAAATTTAACACTAAAAGTCAAAAATCCAATTACTTTTATATCCTTTATTTGTTTTTTATTTTCTCTATATATACTTATTTAATTAGAAATATTTTACGAAACCTAATATTTTATCTCTCTCCTCTCACTGCTCCGATCTCAAACATGGATGCAAATTAGAGCAAGGAAAATCCGATCTCAAACATGCCGAAGCCTTCACTAACGGCGTTAATGGAGCTCTCAAACATGGCTGCAAATTAGAACTAAGGAAAATCCTAAGAGCAAAGACGCAAACACGGTTGGTGGGGCCTACAATGGAAGGCACCAAAGACGCAAAACAGTTGCCGGACAGATCGTTCTGGACTTATCGGGGCTGCTCCATGGTAACATAAATATTTTTGAGTTAATTTCACCATTAGTCCCTATATTATTGTATTATTATATACTTTCAGGATAAGAGTTCCATACCCGTTTCAATGGGGAGCGCCTTCGTTTGATGCTGGTGAATCGTTTGCAATGATGATGGATGCATTTGTTTCCCTTGTAGAGGTTTGTTTCTTCAATTTTTGCATAATATAGGGACCTATTGTGCAATTAAGTCTAATCTACTTTCTTTATATGTATTTAATATTATATGCAGTCAACTGGGGCTATTATTGCTGTATCAAGGTATGCAAGTGCAACTCCATTAACACCTTCTATTCTTAGCCGTGGAGTTGGTTGGCAGGTAAAACAAAAATGTTCTAATATATTTGGTCCTTTGTCTTTCATCTTTTTTACACTTTAGTCCCTCATCTTGTCTCTCAGGGTATCGGCATCTTACTATCTGGCTTATTCGGAACCGGAACTGGAACCTCAGTATATGTGTAAGACACCCTATTGTATAGTATTTTGTTGCTAATGACATGGGCCCATTGTAGGAAAATCTTGATTTAGATATGCCTGCACTTGAATTTATGATTAAGGAGTATCCTGGAAATGATGTAGAGAAAATGAGAGCAAGTTATGCCTATGAAGACTTTGTCAAATGGACAAAAGTTGCATACAAAAGTCGTACTTTAATTTATAAATAAAGCTTATTAGTACTGAGTTTCTAGAAATTAGTTAGGGTGTTTGTATTTTTTTTCTTTTTTTTCTTGTAATTATAATGTAATAATTTTATTTTTTAATGTAAAATAGATTTTTGTATTAAACTCTATACTTTTGTCTAAATGCTCAGCATTTTTACTGATTATATGAGAAATGTTCAGCACTTTTACTGATTATACGAGAAATGCTCAACACTTTTACTGATTATACGAGAAATGCTCAGCATTTTTTTTACTGATTTTACGAAAAACACTCAGCAAGTTACTGAGCATGCTTAGTAACGATACGGGGAAAATGAGCATGCTCAATAAAGTCAGTCAACAAAAAAATTCGAATACTCAACAATTTTTTTCGATACTCAGAACTTTTTTCTGATACTCGGCAACTTTTTTCATGCCCAGTAGCTCATGCTCAATACTTTTTCCATGCTCAGTACCCCCAGACTCAGAACTATTTTCCACGCTCAGAACTATTTTCTACGCTCAAAACTTTTTTCCACGCTCAGAACTTTTTTCCATGCTCAGAACTTTTTTCTAGACTCAGAACTATTTTCCAGACTCAGAACTTTTTTCCACACTCAGAACTTTTTCCGGCGGTGGGCAGCGGTGGTCGGAGCTGGAAATTATTTGATAATTAATGAAGAAGGAGAGAGAAAAATGATAAAGGAGGAGAGAGATTAATGGTAATGGAGGAGAGAGTGTAATGGTAGTGGAAGAGAGATAAATCTATTTTTTTGTCTTATATACACTATAAGGGTAGTTATGACATTGAACATTTTATTGGCCTCTAAGTAGGAGAGAGGAATCACTTGGTTCCTATATAGCATATTGATTCTCCTCAAGTCTCCTTGGGTAATTGACCCTAATTATAATTATTATTGATTATACTAATTAAAACATGTTGATGATGTACCTATTTTATTGTAAATATAATTTATGTTTAAATTTATATTTTAATGTAATTTATAAGTATACTAATTTTATAAAATAACATATAATTAAAAGATATTAGAACATTTATAATATTACAGTAATTTTACATAGGTATTTTAAATATGTTGTGATTTTATGACAAGTCAACGTTTTATCTTTAATAATAATGATATGTTAGGTTAGGGAATAATTTATTATATTTATTATTATTATTATTAGTAAAAATTTTGATGATAAAAGAATATTGTGAACATTCCCAATAAAATTTATGAATATTACATTTTTAAACTTAAATTTTCTAAAATCGTCTTTGATACTGTTTCTTAATTTTCAATTTGCCTTTTAGTTCAATAAATTTTCTTTCAAATTTATTGTAACATTCCTTTTAATAATTTCAAATATTATTTTTATTAGGTGTTCAATTTAATGTTTTGTCCAATATTTTCAAAATCTTACAATTAACCTTGCCTATATCATATAATTTGTTACCATTGTCGGACTTACTCTTGTTATGTTTTATATTCTTAGGCTAAGTCCAAAAGTTTCCTAAATCTTCATGTGGAGAGCTGTTAGGAATCTTCTTCCCATTGAAGAAAATCTTTTTAATAGAAAGTGTAGTGACACTAATTTTTGCAAAATTTGTAATAATAATATTGAAAATGTAGAACACATGCTCTTTAGATGCCCTTGGGCCAAATGTGTTTGGTTTACTAGCCCTCTTAATATAAAATCAGATAATGATAACACTAATAGAATTGATCAATGGATTTTGAATTATGTCCAACAAATTACAAATTCTTTTAAAAAAGAAGATAGAATTTTAGAACTTATTTGCACCACCCTTTGGCAAATATGGAAGAATAGGAACAATTTTATTTATAATGGAAAAATGTGTGACCCTATTAGAACAATCAACAACTCTATTGAAAATTGGAAAGACTATTTCAAAATTTCTAACCCAAATGAGATTAATTATATGGATAAAATGAATAGAGGAGATACAACAACTCAAATTGCTATACTTAGCAATAACAACAACCCTAACACTAACATGAAATTCAAAGAAAAATGGAAAAAACCTCCACCTAATAAATTTAAAATAAATTGTGATGCTGCTTTTTCGGATAAAGGAGCAGCAATTGCATGTTTAGTAAGAAACCCTAATGGTGAACTTGTAACAGGTAAAAGTTGGAATATCCAGACAGATTCAGTGTTAGAAGCAGAGGCCACGGGTATCCTTAAAGCAACTGAGATGGCACTTGACTACCCTTTTGGAAGCGTTATCATTGAGAATGATGCTGAGCTTATCATGAAGCCCCTTTCTTCAGGATCTCCAGTCTCTTATCATTCTATTAAGAACATTATTTGTAATATTTATTTTTTTGCGGAACTTTCGAGTCCTTGTTTTACTCTTATTTCTAGGAGTAAAAATCTTGCGGCTGACTGGGTCGCTAAACAACAGCTTTTAAGCAGGTTGTTTGGTGATTGGGATGCGTGTATCCCTCCCCAGTTAGCATCTATCCTCTATGATGATTTGGACCCGATAGGGGTCGGGTAACTTTTGTAACCTTATTTTATATCAATATATTATGCTTTGAACAAAAAAAAAAAAAGTTTCCTATAATTTTTGCTAGAATTGGAAGTCACATGGCTTTTTTTTATCAAATACAACTCTCAAAACTAGGATTGCTCCAACAACTCTCCAATTCTACCAACCTAATTTTAAAAATTCTATTATTTCTTTAATTATATATATTTTTATAATTTATTTCCATTATAATTTATTTTAAATATTTTTTAATATTTATAATTTTAAAAATATATCATTCATTTTTTAAGATATTTAAATTTCAACTATCGCTTTTTTAAATATTAATATTTTAAAACAACTTTGCTCCAATAGTTTCTCTAATTCAGCTCTTGATTTTAAAATTTTATACTTAAATTTTATTTAAATGGTTTTTTATTTGAATAAAATTTCTTTATTTATATATTTTGTAAAACTTATTTTTATATACTAATTAAAGTTATATTTATAATTATTTTTCTTTAAAAATTAAAATAAGACTTGATATATAGAGATAATTCCCAATTAATTACACTTCCCCACTTTTCATTCTCAAAAAAAAGGAAGGAGGAAATTACTTCCTACTTACTCACAAATTTTCAACTTAAGCACATGGTCATATTTACCTTCCATTATTGCCCTTATATGGTTTTTTATTTTATTATATATTTATATTATACTTCTATATTTAATATCTGAATTTATTTTTTCATTTTTTAAAAAAAAAAAATTTCGATTTTTTTTTAATTTTTTTTTTCGATTTTTTTTTTTAATTTTTTTTTTCGAATTTTTTTTTCTGAAAGTATTTTTTTTTCGAATTTTTTTTTTTCGAAAAATATTTTCGAAGATTTTTTCATTAACACACAAGTCCATACTGTTTTGTGTTACTGTAACTCATACATCAAGCGATTGTGTGTTACATTAACACACAATCAGATTTTCAAACTATCTGTACACTATTATTTATTTCTGTATACAAATATTCTGTATATCTTATTCTGTGTTCCTGCAACACACAATTATTATTTGTGTGTGTTTAAACAACGCAAAACTGTAAATGACACACAAGTCCATACTGTTTTGTGTTACTGTAACTCACACATCAAGCAATTGTGTGTTACATTAACACACAATCAGATGTCCAGACTATCTGTACACTATTATCTATTACTGTGTACAAATATTCTGTATATCTTATTCAGTGTTCCTGCAACACACAATTGTTATTTGTGTGTGTTTAAGCAACGCAAAACTGTAAATGATAAACGCATTGTGCGTCTTACCAACACAAAACCCATACTGTTGTGTTACTGTAACACATACTTCCAGCAATTGCGTGTTGCATGAACACATAATCAGCCTACATATACATTATTCTATACCTTTGTGTACAAATATTCTGTCTGTCTGATTTTGTGTTCATGTATCACACAATTTGTTATTTATGTGTGTTTAAGCAACTCAATATTATACATATTGGGTGTTCATGCAACACACAACACATATGATTTTGTGTTACTTTAACACACAATTATCATATGTACTAATCTTACATCATGTTATCATGGAAAAAAATTCCGGGGGGAAAAAATCGGGAAAAAAAAATTAAAAAAAAAAATCGACAAAAAAAAATTCGAAAAAAAAATTTCCGAAAAAAAAAAAAATTTCGAAAAAAAAATATTTCGAAAAAAAAATATTTAAAAAAATAAATCTGAAAAAAATAAATAAACATTAAACTATAATTAATAAAATATATAATTAAAGTAATTAATAATAGGTGGAAGGATATTTTGATAATTAGGTAATATTTTGTGCTTCATTGAGAATTAAGTTGAAGTTGTAATTAATAGGGAATACTTACTTTCTCCGCGTAATTAATTGGGCGTTGCCCCCTTGATATAATGTATTAAAAATATAGTTGAAAAGAGAAATAATTAGAAATAAATGGTTTGAAAAAAAATTAAGCAAACAAAGTTTGACGTGCAAAAAATTTTAACTATGAAAGCAAAGTAAAGTTTAACGTGAACTGTTTTTCAAGAAAACAAAGTTTAACGTTCAAAATTAATCTTAAAAAAATATTATATAAAGATAATTAATTAAAATAAAAGATACTTACAAACAAAACAAAGTTAAGTGATGAAAAAAAAAATACAAGATAGGGAGGAATAGAAGTTAGCCACATCGGTTGAAAAAGTAGGCTAAACTGGGATCCATAGAATTGGGATCCCTATTATACAAGAGTTGTTGGCGTACATAAAGGAAAGGGTCAACCTCTAATTATAACAAAAAGCTACTCTCTCTATTTAACAATATTTGTTTTTTTTCTAAAATGAGATATCCAATAATATTTATTCATTTACATTATTAAGACTTTTTTTCTTCAATTTTTCTAATATTATCCCTAACTAATTAGTTATAAAGAATGGTGCAATAAATAACCTTATATTTAATAAATAAAGGTAATATAGCAAAACAGAGTAGATAATTAATGTTTTTTTAAAGACTTGTGCCACAAAAAGTTGAACAAACATAAGTGGACAGAAGAAGTACAATATGGAGGCGGTTGGATTTAGTCTTAGTATATTTAAATTGGATTGTTTGGTTGAAAAAGTGATAAGTTATGATATTTTTTTTTTCTCCTTTTTAAATTGAGTAATGATATATACCACCCAAATTCATACCACCTAAATACCACCCAATGACGTGGCATGAATTGGTTGGTTACAAATCTTTAATCAAATCAATAAAATAAATACATTACTGATTTGTAACCAACTAATTCACGCCATGTCATTGGGTGGTATTTGGGTGGTATGAATTTGGGTGGTATATATCATTACTCTTTTAAATTTTTTCAAATATATGATTAGTGTAACTAGTATTTTCATTTTTAATAAATAGTTTTGTTTTTTATTTTTACAAAAATGGATATATTTGAATTTGATAAACAAATGTTTAAATTTGAAGATTAAAAATTTCAGTTTGAAAGTTTCTTTCTCAAGTTTAGAAAACAATTCAACTTTATTTCTTTAAAAATTGTATTTTTTTTATTCAACAGATTGTAGGATACTATATTAGTATATTATCAATAATTTCAAATTGTAAATAACCCATAGTGTTTTTCATCTCATTCTATCACATGTAATTATGCGTCAAAGTTCATCAGTGTAATTATGCGTCAAAGTTCATCAAAGAATCAATGTAAAGACAAAAATCATCTATCTAAAATAGGCTCTATGAACTAACCATCGCTTCCACTAAAGTAAGAAATAGTCCAAGTAAAATCGAAAAAAGTTTAAATCATTTAAAGAAATAACTTAAGGAAGCTTGGTCATGTAATAGTCTTAGAGTTTGTTTGAGATTGTTTTTTAAAATAAACACTAGAATTTATTTTAAATCTATAAGTATATTTTTAAAATCATTTTTAGAAAAAACACTAGATAGATAATTATTCTTAAAGTGATTTTAGATATTAAAATATTTTATAATATTTTTTATAAATATTTTAATTTTAATTAAAATATACTTTTAATTCTAAAATAATTAATCTTAAACAAACTCTAAGGGGATGTTTGTTTGCACTTAATGAGATCTTAATCTGGTTCATTAAGACACTAGATCAATAAGACTGTTTGTTTTTCTTGACCAGTTCAGATCTGAATGACTTTAATTGGTTTGTTTCATTAAAATTTCAAACTAAGTCTTAATCATATACCGTCTTTTAACCGAATAAGTTCTGTTCAAATATTTATTTAATATTAATCACTTATTACTTTTTTTTTAGTCGAAAATAAACTATGCATTACCCAAACAATATTACAACTTTAGCCAATTCCCGTGGGTTCAAAGTCCAAACACAACAATATAGCTAATTGGGAAGGAGGAAAGCAACTCCAAAGGCCAAACAAACTCCCACAAAGAGATTGTTTTGCAACCTAATCGGCCACTTATTACTTAAAAAGCCAAACGATACCTTACTCTTACGTCTCCCAAAGTAACTTCCCAATTAATTACGTAATTATGTATGACAAAGTCACCCTCATTAACTTTTCATTCAATCACGCAACACGAACAATATTCAGCCACCACATATAACTCCAAGCCCCTTTACGTCATTTTACTACCCCATCTCCCAAAAAGATCTTATTATCATCTTCCATTCTTCCCCAACTAAAAAAAACCTCCATCACCCTTTTCCTTCATTACCTTCCATGGCACTTCTAGGCAACACCACACTCCTACTCGACCCAAGTCGACACGTGTACACCACTCGCTCATCCAACGATCGAAAATCTCGTTTAATACTCTCCGACAACAATATAATACAGCCAAGCTCATCAAGTAAGCGAAAATTATCAACTAAGGCAAAAAATGGTAATTTAAACGCTGTTGATAATTACGAAAGCATAAGTGACGACGATGATGGATTCGATAGTGACGATGACATCGGGTTAGATAATTGGGAAGCAACGATGAGAAGGAGAGTTAAAGAGATTGAGGAGATGAGGGAGCTTGAAAAGAAAGCTGAAGAGTTGATTAGTAGCCGTGCTGATGATGATGAGATGGACGGTGAAGATGATGTCCGACGAGATGAATCCGACGAAGAGAAACGGTTGCGTGTCAAAAAAGAACTCCAAAAAGTACGTGTCACTTTCTATGTCTTTCACTGCTTTTAACTCTTCTAGTTATTGTGAATTCTAAGATCCGGTCTTGTTAGTTATTGTAATGATCTAATAATTGCTTAGGAATAACACTTGATAATTTTTTTGTTTTGAATGTGATATAGGTAGCACAAGAACAAGCAGAACGAAGAAAAACAGCTGAATTAATGTTTGAGTTGGGTCAAAGGGCGTACGGAAAAGGAACTTATGGGCGTGCCATTGAGTTTCTTGAAGGTGCTCTCACAATCATTCCCAGGCCAACTTTGTTTGGCGGGGAGGTGAGTTATTATCAAAAACTTTCGGATACTATTTTATTATGATACGCAATTATTTGGAAACATGGTTTTGATGGTTTCAGATACAAATATGGTTAGCTATGGCTTACGAAGCTAATAATAGGCATAGAGATTGTATTGATTTATATCTACAGTTGGAGAAGAAGCATCCAAGTGTGAGTATTAGACGACAAGCTGGAGAGCTTCGTTACATATTGCAAGCACCTAAGATCAAGATAACACAAGAAGAAATGGTTACTATACCACTCATAGGTTCTAGCTACGATAGGTAAGATTAAAATATACTTCCGATTTGTTATTCTCTGTTTATGGAATAATTGAGTTTTGTACAGTTATGCGGGAACATGGAGTGACAAATACAAGGATAGAGATCAAACAATGAATACTTCTTCTTCTTCAACAAGTGATCAGTTACCGTCAAGCAGAGCAAAGAAATTACCAGTTGAATTGGAGAACAATCAAGGGTTCTGGGTAGTTTTATCACTATGGGTAGGTTTGGTTGGTGCTGTTCTCTTTCTGAAAAGGTGAAAAATACACATAACACATAGTAGTATGTATGTAAAGTAAATATCATGCAATTCTTTTGATGAAAAGTTCATCAATATTCTAGTTGTAAGTTGTTCATATTTTATCTGCAATTTCTATAATTATTATACCATTGTCTACTGTATATTCCAAATGATTGCTTCGTGACTCATATCTTTGATCAACTCAACTCATTCATCAATTAGGATAACTACCGTTAGCTAGTTAACCTTTAAAATAACCTATATAATGATTTGATTGCATTGTATGTCCCTATATTATGCAATTTCGCACTATAGATCCCTATTATTAATTATTATAATACTCTTTTTTTTGTCAAAAATTATTATAATACTAAAGATTGATTTAAAGTTGAATATTTTCATAACGTTTGGGGAAGTGTTGGGGGGCTAAGTGAGAGTTTTCAAAAATTTGGGTTCATAAGGTATTATAACTAAAAAAACAATATTATAGGGGTTACTTCTTTTTATTTTTATTTTAAAAAAGAGCCCCCAATAATAGTTCATTATAAAAAACCAATTATTGTTAAAATTTATTAAAGAAACCTATAAACATGTTAAAATATAGGGTAAAGGCCTGCTGTATCTATTTATCTTTACCGTTCTTATGGACCCCAATTTTTAAAGGATTAATGCCTAAGAAACTTCTCAAATTAGAATGGATTTTTCTTCACCCTTTATCATTTTTTTGCCTATAAAAGGCCACAAACATTTTGTTTTTTTCCTTTTCTTTCCTATAAAAAGAGTCGTTTGAGTTATGAAAATCTTTACAAAACTTAGATTTTGAGTTTTGGGAAACTTTCCATAACATTCTTTAAAAAAACGGTGTCTTTTATGGACAGGTGCCTATTGGGCATTAACCTTTTTTAAAAAGACCCAAAATATCCTTCAAGTTCAATATTTTGTAACACCCCATCAACCATCCTCTGCATTCTTACACTTCGAGTAACATTCACCAACAACAATTTAATTCTGAAGCAAAATCCAACCATGGCTCAACAACCCTCAACAACCCTTGGAAATTTGCAAAAACCATGCTGTCGTGATCGAATCGTCTTGGGAAGAAATTTGCACCTTGTATCTTCCAGCAATTCGTTCGATCTTTTCTTCTTTAATCATTTGACAAATTGAATACGAAGGTACACTGTTGAAATATATTTGGCATATTGTGCAAATCAGAGCTGATCTTGATATTTTGTGGTTTAAAGCAAAATCTAAAAAGAATTTCTAAAAAAATTCATAATTAAATATTTACTATTTTTTTTAATCATAAATCTAATTATTTAAAAGAGATAATCAAATAAATACAATTTAGTAGATATAAAATTCATTAAATAATACCATAATTAATTGAAAGATAATTTAGAAAAAAATATACGTGTGAAGAATATGATATTTTTGGCAGATAAAGGATAGAAAGAGAAATTCTTTTGTTTTATAGTATCAGTATTATATTTTTTTCTAATTATCTTGCTTGTGAATTGTGATATTTTTTCAAACAAAGACTACGAACAACATTCTTTTGATATGGGTTAGGTTAAAATTAGTTTTTTTAAATTTAAAAAGAACTTATGATATAGCCTATATGTTTTATATATACAAAAAACAAGGGGCCTTAAAATTATAAGAAGGGGGAGGCAATGCCATTACTTCCTTCGCCTCCCCAAGGATCGGCCTTAGTGCAAATTAAGAAGAAAGTAATATTCAAGATCACCAATCCAACATGATCTGTTCATGATAATCTCACCTTCGAAGCCATATATCCTTTCCATTTCGTGTCTTGTGTAAAGTAAATAGTAACATTGATTCAGGGGTTTGCTCGTTTGCTTAATAGGGAAATAGAGGAAGAAGGATGGGATTTAGAAACATCAATGTTCATTCAACTAAAAAAACCACTTCAGTTATATCTATTAATGATCTCATATCAAATTTATATAGTCAAGCTAAGCATAACTATGTTGTTGACCATTCGAATGGTACCATCGACAAAGAAATTATTTCTGATATTCTAAATGATGTTGATGACTTTGATATTAGTTGAGAAATTACAGATGCATTTGCTCAACAATTAAGAAACGATGGTTTTGGGTGAGTTGAGTGTGAAAAGAAAGTATGAGAGTTTTGGGTCGAGTGCTGACTGAGATATTATGGTGATTTGGTTTGTGTCTTTCTGGATTTTTTATTGCCTGGATTCTTTACGTAGATGAAGAAGACGAGTTTAAGGTTAATGTTCTTAATCAGTAGTTATCTGAATGTTTTGATTTTTTTCGTTTTGGCAATTTATTAAAATATTCAACTCATATTCGATGATGTGGCAAAATTGTCTACGTGTCGTTGACGTGGAGGCGAGGTGGCGACACGTGGTGTCGAGTAATGTTTGACTGACAAAAAATAGAAAAAAGACTAACGATGTTATAAAATATTAAACTTGAGGGTCATTTTGGGTCTTTTTAAAGACCGATGTCCATGAAAGCCACACAGAGTAAAGATAAGGGGTCACAGTTGGTCTTCACCCTAAAATATAAAGGATTTTTAAAACTAAATCATGCATATATTTGTTATTTCATTGATTGGATGTAGTATATTAATTTGAGTTTGAAATTTAAATTTGGTTACACTTAGATATATAATTTATAGAATATATTATCCTTTTGAGTATGAACGACTATTTACACGAGGGGATGGCGTGAAAAATTGGCAACTCACCATGTATCCACAACCAATTTGTTTTGAGGAAATCCTTCAAAATACTAAGCAAAGAGAAGTTCGTCTCGAGTGCAGTTTTAAAACGCTAAGCAAAGAGAAGGGTTCAAACCCGCATACTCGTAAATCTTTATCTTTGGTAACGACCACACACGACTGAAGACTGAAGAAATTGTGACACTATTAACCTATAATATACATGTGCCATTCGCCGTCTATACGTATATCTCGTACACATGTTGATTCAGGAGCTGTATAATTACGTAGTTATTTTACACTAGTTGAGGTAATCGGCCCTGACATAACAAGACACCAAATTGCATATTCCTTCTTCTCTCTCCCAAGATGATATTTTTTAGCCTCATATTGTTTTCTCACATTTTCAACGGAGTTCACAAACTCTGTTCTTCTGATATTCTCACACCATGTTCATTTTGCAGAGATAATTTGGTGAAATTTGAAAATCTTGGATAAAACTTTAAATTGAGGCCCTTATATTTTTAGAATGAATTAATATTAATTTAACTTAAAGTCGTGAGAAGTTGTGAACAAAATTTATTTTAGTTGTGGAACCACATCCTCTTTTCACTTATAGGGTAATGCAATTATGATTGAAACACAACTTAACATGACATCACATCACATTTTTACTTGAAATAAAAGATAGATTTATCTTAAATTTACAACTTACTAAAAAATTACATGAAATTTGTATATATTGTTAAATTTAATTATATTTATTAACCATTCTATTCTCTTAAATCATTATAATTGTTATATGTGTCAAAATATATATATATATATATATATATAACTTCATATCTAGGATAAACAAATATTATCATCAACTTATATAAATTAATGATTTGAAAAAAAATGAATTTAACAAAATATTTCAACAAAAGTAATAATACGACTCTTACAATGAATTGAAATTACAAATTTACACAAAAATTTAATAAGAAAGTAGATACGATTACACAATAAAAAATTGTGTTAAAAAGATATTTCGGGATTACTGATATCTCTAACAAAGTGTACCACTCTAGTCTACCTCAAGAGCTGCCAGGGCCGAGCGGGTGGTGGTGCCTTGCTGTGAGGCCTTCCCAATTCTTCTTTATCCTCCATAGTGTTAAGCCATTCGAAATGGATAGAAATGTAAGCAATTAAATACTCACTGATTTTTTAGATATATCTGACTCTACTCGTTGAAATTTGTGTTCGACTCAGATCAACTCGAAAAGTTAAACAAACAAACTTGCACATATAGTACTCGACTCGACTCAATAAATTTACAACCTTACTTTAACATGACTTGTTTTAAAAAAAACGTGTCTTGAACAAGTAATCTATTGCTAAAACTATAACAACTCTATCAATTAAGTAAGAAACATTTGTGCTTATTTCAATTATATGTATAATTTTTTAAAGGCTCTAGGGTCAATCTACCCCTGCAAGACCATGCCTATTAAAGCATATTCTCGATCTCAAAATATTCAATCATCGGTATTTTGAATAGTATATTCAAGTATAAGATTTATGCTTTATATACACAATTTTTGTTAGCTTTAGTCTTTTTTTTTGTTTAATATCAAAGTGTTACTAACTAACGATTCGTATTTTTAAGTGTTCCTAATCTTTAACCACTGGGACTAGCTCAGTGGCCAGGATCCTGTCTCTCAACTAGGAGGTACAGGGTTCGAATCCCCTCAGCCGTGTTATTAGTCGTGGTGCGCGTAAGCTGGCCCAGACACCCATACATTGAAAAAAAAAAAGTGTTCCTAATCTTTTTTATAATACATGGATGGTGTGGGATAGTTTACGCGTCACGACCAATCCTACGAAAATATGAAAGAAACAATTTTTTTTCTTTTTGTTTAATGAGTGTTCCTAAATGAAAGAAAAAGAAAATAGAGAATAATGAGAGTTTTTTTTTTCCTTTGAACATGGAATAATAAAAGATTGTTGGACCCGTTTAATTTCAAGCTCAACAATTTGAAACCATTACACAAACCCATGACGAGTAAAAGGCCCAACCCAAACATTCCATCTCACCCCTCTACAACAACAAAACACTCACTACACAAACCCTAACCCCTCTCATTTCCAGATCCATTCATCCTCATCTCACAGCCGCGAAAATCCAATGACGACCAGTTTGAGGAAAAACCGTAAGAAGAGGGGTCACGTAAGCGCCGGTCATGGTCGTATCGGAAAGCACCGAAAGCATCCAGGTGGTAGAGGTAACGCCGGAGGAATGCATCACCACAGAATCCTCTTCGACAAGTACCATCCAGGGTATTTTGGTAAGGTCGGTATGCGTTACTTTCATAAGCTTCGTAATCAATTCTATTGCCCCATTGTTAACATCGACAAGCTTCATTCATTGTTGCCACAAGAAGCTAAAGACAAAATCAGTCCAACTAATGTTCCTGTAATTGATGTTACTCAATATGGGTACTTTAAGGTTCTGGGTAAAGGTGTTTTGCCACCTAATCAACCTTTTGTTGTTAAGGCTAAGCTTATTTCTAAGATTGCTGAGAAGAAGATTAAGGAAGCTGGTGGTGCCGTCGTTCTTACTGCCTAGATAGTTTTATCTTGTTATGTTTACGTTTGATGGTAATAGTACTTTGTTTTTTGGATATGTTTTGATTAGTTTTTCTGTTTCTGTTATGAATGTTTTGATTAATGGAGTTGTTTTGCTAAATTGATATATGTTATGTTTAATTTCTATAACTCTTGCTATATAGGATCATAATTCAGAGTTTATACAGTTGAAACTTTCTACAACAATTGTTGAAAAGTTTCAGTCAGATTTGAAACCATAGTTATATTAGATATTAGATATTAGATAGATGACCATAGTCAAAAGTTCCAAACTTGATCATGCATTTTAGATGGGATCTTTAAGAATACAAATTGGTTATGTGTGCTGCATTGTTGGCCTGCAATAAGAACATTGCAAATGCTTTTTAAGTAAATCCATCAAGTTCTTTAATGGTCTCTTCAAAGTTGGATTGCTTAAAGATGCACAAAAGTGTATTTATAGTGCAATCACCTCTTTGTCCCAGTTTGTAGCAAGAATCACCTACAAGAGTAGGCAAGTTTGTATCCATAATCCCGACACCATTCCATACCATAGCCCCTAAACATACCAAAATAAAGATCTGAGTCAAAAGTGATATGCCTGATATTCGTGAGTTATAATTATGAACGTACTATTTTTTCACTTGCTTACAAAGTTGTACGTAAAAAATTCACCTGCACACCCATGTCAAACTTGTTAGCCAGCAAAATTCCTATGGGAACTCCAAGAAAAAAGTAGCATCCTGCATTCAAAAATGCTATAAAACTTTGCCATCCTGCTCCTACAGCAACTCCTACAATTGATACAATAACTCCATCATATCAAAAACATGCAACTATATCACCTAGGAAATGATATATATATACCAGTGAGGGAATGTTGCAAATTTGTGAAAAGTATGCTCATTGCAAGCAATGGGGTAAGCTCCTCCACTAGTTGCCTAACCTCGTTACTGCTGGAAAATATTGCTGGGAACTTTTTCCAGGTGAAAATCAGAACCATTGCGAGAACTAGACCTATCATTATTGAAGTTCCTCCACCCACCATAATCGCAAATTTCGCACTTCTAAGGTGTCTAGAGCCTAGTTCACTCGCCACCCTTACACTATAAAATGTTTGAAAATTATTCAATCTCTTGGTCGTTTAATAATTATTGCTTAAATTTGGGGAAGTTTATGGTTCACTAACCTTAAAGCTATATTTATGCCGATCGATACCATTGAAGCAAGTCCCAATATGCTAAAACTGTCGGAAGAGAAGGAGCAAGAGAAAGTAGATTAGTTTACGGTGACTTGTATGTGCCCCTGTGCAAGAGGGAGAACTCACCATACCGATAAAGCATCAACTGAAAACTGCTGCATCCGCTAAAAATCCAGCACACAACATTATTACCGTGGAGTACCATAACTCCAACCTGCAAAAATCGATAAATTACGCTTTATCAAAGCCACACTCTGATGCAGTTTAGACATGGACCTGAGATAGGCGCGTTTGGTCATTCAGAGGCTCAGAAAACCCGAAAAAGCAAGGAGGCTCGTGTAGAAGCGGGAATCTAAATGGTACTACTTTTGACTACCCCAGGCCTCTAAGTAATTTTTTCTTGGAACTTTGGAAGATCCAAACGAGCTCAAGACAACTTAAAGAATCCCCAAAGATTGTGAAAAGCCTCCCATGAAAACCCAGACCAAGCTTGATCACACGACCCCGTAATGGCATACAAAAACTGAGCTATAGCTAAGAACCACCACGATGAATTTAACATGACAGTTGCACCTATCAATCCCCATTCCAGTTTCAACATTAAAAGCCAACTGAAGAAAGCATTCAAGCTTGCTGCAAACATGGCTATCACCCCCATAACCATAACTTTGCTCTGTGATTGTAAAAATATGGATGCATATGCAAATTGTTGAGGGATCATAAACAAGGCAAAATCTCCGGCTGCTTTTGATATCTCAGCAGTTTGGCCTAGGAATTTTAGAATCGGTGTAGCAAATATGAAAGAAATGATATTGCAGAAGCTGCTATATTCAGAATTATCCATGATCTTTGCAAGTAAATTCCCAGTTATTGCTTAGCTCCATATGCTTGTCCACGCAGTGTCTCTAGTGCACTTGACATTCCCATCTGCATTAAGTTGATTTAAATTATACTGAATTAGTTGCCCCTTTCGAGACGAATATTAGTTTTAAATTACATGCTCCATTGAATTAGTTGCAATTATGCCATAAGAAATGCCAACAAGAACGGAGCTTTCAACAGATATAGCAGCAAGTTGAATGGTACCAACTTGTCCAGCAAAATTTTGAGTTATGGCACTAATGGTGTAGATACAGACTTAAGTAAAGATAGCTGGGCCAGCAAGAAACCAAATCTTCTCTGATTCAATAAAGAATTCTTTGAGAAAATTATCGAAACCATTAATAGTGGGAATATCATTGTTCTGATTTTCACCGATTGTTGATGCTTTTGGATTCTTTGTAATGGATGAAAAGTCATCATGTTCATAAGATATGGTGGAAAGAAGATGCTGATGCTGCAGCTGATCACCATTTTCCATTGCTTTGACTGATATATTTGGTAGTCCTACTCTCTTTTGCCTTTTCTTTTCTTTCACTTCCCTTTTTATTTGGGGTGAGAGACGAGTATTAAGTTTAAGTGTGCAGGCTAGGAATCTAATCTCGTATCCACTATAAGTTAGATCCAATGTATGGTACTAAGTCCAACTCATATCTATTTCTGTACAACTTATGCAACAAAAGAATTATACTTTTCATTTTTCCAACATGAATTACTACAAAAAACTAGAGAAGGACAAAATATCAAGAACTACTATGTACAAGACCCAAGAAAAAAGGATTCTTAAACAATACCTCGAATAAAAAAAGGATTCTCGAATAAACCCAACCACAGTCGATGGAAGGGGGTCTTGTTGTATTTCCCCAAAAATTCTGGTTTGAACTTGTCCTATTTTAGCATATTAAACAATACTACCAGTGTTGATCTATACTGAAGATCTGTTTGAGTTTTGGAATCCTCCTCCTCCTACATCAAAACATAGGAGACAAATTATACTGAACATATAAACAAAGTTTTAAGCATAAAAACATGTCATGACCATTCAAACAGTAATGAGCATTCAAAGACTATGATCAAATAAACATCACAACTTACTGAGCATATTCGAACATTTGACTAACATTTTATTGAGCATGATCAATTTTTTACAGAGCATATAAACAAAGTTCTGTGCATAGAAATATGTCATGACCATTCAAACGAGCATTCAAAGACTATGATCAACACAACTTATTGAGCATATCTAAACATTTGACTAACATTTTATTGAGCATGATTAATTTTTTACTGAGTATATAAACAAAGTTCTGAGTATGAAAACATGTCATGACCATTCAAACATTAATGAGCATTCAAAGACTATGATCAAATGAACAGCACAATTTACTGAACATATTCAAACATTTGACTAACATTTTACTAAGCATATAAACAAAGTTCTGAACATGGGCAAATTTCTTGATATATGATCACATAAACAATTTTCTGAGCATTTTTACTAAGCATGCTCATATATTTCACTATAATCTTAGTGGGCATACAGGAATACACAAACTGTTATCAACTAAAATCTTACTGAGCATGTAACAAATTGTTAAAGACATCAACATTCAATAAGGTTTCCTAAAATGTATTAAGAATTTAAACATTAAATCTGAATAAAATCAAAATCTAACGGGTTAAAACAAAATTCAACAAAATCAACACATTTAAATTTTAATCACTAAAGTTTCTGAGTTTAAAAGGTAGAATCAACACATGCACATCAAAATCATGCTCAACAAAATCATAAAACACTACAAATTAAAAATAAAGTTGGATTCTACCTTTTTATCCTTCTTCGACTTCTTGATATCCTTCTTCGCCCTCTTGTTATTTGAAGTACTAGCCATTAGGTTACAATTTTAGTTGTTTTACTGATTATACTCAGAAGACTGTCGGTTTTGTTGATTCTGTATCGCTGCGCTGTATTTTTTCGCCGCTACAGTGCTTCTCGTCGATCGGTGGTTGCTCAGAAAGTCGAAGATAGTGCTGAGCGTCGGCTACAGTTCTTCTCGTTGATCGGTGGTGCTCAGAAGGTGTAACGCAGTGCTAAGTTTCTGATGTCGGTGATTGCTCTTGAGTTTTCTATCGGAATCAGAGAGAGAAAGATATAGAGAGAGATAAGAGAGAGAATTGTGGATGTGAACGGTTTTGAGCGGGACAACCAAAAGACAATATCAGTTTTTTTTAAGGTAGGGGTAAAAATGATATTGGACATTTTATTAGGCTCTAAGAAGGAGAGATGAATTGATTAGCTCCTATGTGCCACTACAATATTCTTTAAGACCCCATAGGTAATTGACCCATATAATTATAAATGACATGAAAAAAAAAATTAATTACTCAAAAGATCTAAAAGAAAATGTTTTAATAATATCTTCAAATATTAAAACAAAAATTTCGTATAAATGATTAACTTTCACCAAAAAAATTTCACACATGATTTTAGTTAAAAAAAAAAATTAACTTTTCCTATTTTTTTCTTAGTCGTTTGTGTTCTGTTTGGGAGAATTATGGATTACGGTCCAGACAACCCATACATTCCACCAAAAAATCCTCCCCCTAACTGGACTAGTTATACCCCAACTAGTCCAATACAAAAGCCCAAAATACCCTCCCCATTAGTTTTATATACTGCAAACCCAAAACACAAAAACAATACCTATTAGGGTTTGGAAGCCCCCCCTATTCTCTCTCAACCCACCCCACCCCACCCCACCCCACCGTCCCAAACCACTGCCGCCATCCCAGACCACCGTCTCGCTGCCGCATCGGATCTGGAGAAGAAGAAGACCGGAGATCCTCCAGTAAGCTTCAACACCACCACCACGAAGGTCACCTCTTGCCGCCTCCGGTAAGCTTCAACGCCACCACCACGAAGCCACCGGTAAGCTTCAACACCACCACCACGAAGCCACCTTCAACATCAAAGTACCCTTCAACACCACCACCACGATGCCAGGCGCCGCTGCTGCCATGCCGTGACAACCCACACCACCGCCCCCTCCATTTCCACCTCACCCAAACGGATCTCCACCACCGAAAATAGCAACTACCCCTACCCTTCTTCCGTTCTACTCCTGTAACAACCCAACCCCGAAGCCACCCAACCAGCAGCAACTACACGAGCCACCCCACCCCACGCCGCCCTACACGAGCCATATAAACCCTCGCCACCCCTCCCCTTCTTCTCCATCTTCACAGTGACGAGCCACCACCTCCATTTCTCAAATCTTCACCACCACGAAACCATGTCTACCCCTGCTCACCTACCCACCAGAAACCACAATAAAACAAGCCACCAAAAACGGGATCCATTGGTACCCGTCTCCATTCAACCGCAAGTCATGGCTGGAGATCCAAAAACAGCACCAGATCTCCATTACATCTCAGATCTGCCTCGCCTCGATCTCCATCAGGTTCGTGCACCAGATCTGGTCCGAGTGGTGGTGGTGTTGTTTGTTAATTATTTATTTTATTAGTGATGTTATTTGGTTCTCTTGTTGTGCAGGTGCATCCAGACCCGTTGATACAGACCCAATGGGTACAGGCTCAAATGGGTCCAGACCCAATGGGTACAGCCCCATTGCAAAAACACTGTCAAATGACTAAAATGGTATTCGTTCATCTGGGTACGGACCCGTGACAACTCCCGATACAGGGACCTATAATGCAATTATACCTTATCTATTATTTGGACAATGAAATATTATGTGATGTTGATTAAATTTGGACAGGGACTTATTTTACAATTACACTATAATTAATTTTAAACCCCTTATAAAAAAAGATAGCTAAAACACATTACAAAAAAGAAGTGGGTCTGTACCCACTTAAGCGCGTACCCATTCCGACACTAAAACAAAAACTGGAAAAAAGAAGTTAAAAAAGTAATTAATTAAATCAAAAGGGTGTATAGGTCAATTGGCTAACCAAAATTTGCAACTGAGGACTTTGTAAGTAGAAGTAAGTAGAGAGAACTTAATTAATAATGTTTAAGTTATTGGGGCTCAATTTTGTAATTTCCTCGTTCTGTTTTTGGGTTCCCTTTTTCGGTAGTAAACCGATTCGGACAAAAAAAATATTAGAATTTCTAAAAAATAGAAACCAACTTATTTAATTTTTTGACTTGTTTTTTGGTTCATTTGACTAGCCGTAACTTCAAGTGTAGGCTTCTCACTCTTCGTAGTAAGGCATAAAAGATTGTGGTTACAATTATGTCAAGCCATCTAAACCTGCATTTAGCTACGCATTGCTTTCAGTTTAGAGAAGGTGCAGACGAAGATATGATAATATCCGTCCTCAGTCATTCTTTTACAAAGTTAATATAAATATAGCTTATCACCATCTCATCCAAACAATTTGTACTTAGTAGGCATTTCATTAAGACAGGTGAACAAAATAACCAAACTTTACTTAGGTAAATTTTTATATTATCCCATACCAATGTATATCAATCAACATCCTCAGATTTTGATCTAATCTCCTTCAGAGTGAAAACGACCCTTCCATTCTTGCCAACTTTCCACTTAACTATGCTACCAACCCTTGATATCATAAGAGGGGAAGATCAAACACTTGGCACAAGAATGCAGGCCAGTACCAAAACCATCTCTATATTAAAGTTGACTTTATGATACAGATACTATCCTCGCTCAAATAGTTGCTTAACCCCCGAGTATTGATGTAAACATCTCTAATAGTCCATAAGGACGTTTTCTTTCTCTTTACAAACTCATAATTCATTTGAGGAGATATTGTGAACTACTAGCTATCAATAACTTGCATTTTCTTGTGATTTAAAAAAACTTAAACATCAAGTCATTGATACATTTTGATACATTCTGGTAAAGAAGTTGTACTCCCAACATATATTTCTACATACCAATAAAAAAATTCTTATTCTTTAATATATTCTACCCCACTTGTCTTTTAATCAGGTATACCCTTTCCTAAATTCCTATAGTTTTATACAAAAATCGTAATTCAAATGATTAGAGGAAATGTAATGAGCCAAATTAGTATAAGGAAGAGAAGATATTAAATCTAATTAGGAGCTCGGGTTAGAAGTTTGGAATAAATCTTTACTTGTAAAAATATTTTGAATGATAGTGGAAAATAAGGGTTTACTTGGGATTAAATGGATATATAGGAAAATATCTAAAAGAGTTAATATTTAGCAAGAGTGGGTGAGAGTTGAAGGATGAAATCGAGATTTCTCTAGGAAGCGTGAGTGGAAGAAAATATCTTAGCTCAGTGGTACAACTCGGCCAACGATTTCTTTATTACTAATGTTGTTATTAGTGAGTTTTATGGCTTATTTAAGAAACTATATGATATTTTTCGTCCCAGATCTTTTATTAAACTTTAGACTAATCTTGTTTGGGATTCATGTGTTATACCTAAGCATGCTATTACTGTGAGGATGACAATTCATAAAAGACTCAAGACAATAAATAAGATGAATTATATAGAGTTCGATCCACTTATGAACTATGTGGTGAGGATTTCGTATCATAATAAGTATTTTTATTTTGAATGTGTTTATGTTAGAAATATTTGAAAAGAGTAAAAGAAGTTGTTGAGAATTGATAAAAATATGAGTATTTTGTTGAGTGTTAGTGATCAAAGAATTTAAAGACTTAGAAAAAATTAAAAAAAAAATTTGAAGATAAATTTTGAAACTACTATTTATTATATTTGGTGTATGAGAAAAAATCTTACCATAAAAGATAAAAATTTAATAAAAAAAGCAATTGTCAAGAAAATCAAGTGATATATATTGTTTTTTTATAATTTTCTCTTTGTTTACTCATGATATTTTCTTGGATGATATTATAAGTCTTTGAGACTTTTTGAAATAAATTTTTAGTACATATATAAATGTTATCTTAAATGTTCGGATCTTGATGGACAAATTTTATATAGCATATAGTTTCTCTTAGAAAATCAAAATACAACTCTATTTAGATCTTAAAATGTTGCTCCTTTTACTGCTATTCTCACCATCTGCTATTGTGCTTGTCTCTCCTCCCCATTCTTTAATTCTGTCTTCCGCTATAGAAGCCTGCCATATCAAAGAGAATTTATCAGTATGTACACATCCACGGGCAGATGACCCGCCCACTTAGAAGAAAATAATTTCTTGACCCGCCCGTTTTACCTCTTTGTTCCAATTGGTTTTGTAGATCATCCAGAGCAAAACACACGTTTGAACAATTGTTCCTGACAACATGCCGTACCAAATCCCCTGCAAACCAGTAAAATTGTTTTTTCGGCTAGAAAAGTAGTACTAGTAGTCCAAAATTTTGTGAGAAAAAACGATATATGAAAGAGAATATAAATACCTTAACACCCAAATCCAGTATATATCCGAGGGTTAAACCCAAAGGAATACCAAAAATATAGTAACACACTATATTCACATATGCAACATAAGCTTGCCATCCAGCTCCAACGGCCACCCCTGAGAAAATATGTGTCATTTGATGAGAAAAATATAGGTAAATTAGCTTCTCCGGATACTTATAGGGACTTATTACGAAATTCACTTGCCAGAAAGGGTAGGTTGTAAAGTGTTGATGACAATACTGACTGCAAGTAAAGGCGTAAGATCATAAACAACCTGTTTAACATCTTCACTTTCAGAAAACAAAGCGGGGTAGTATTCTCGAGCAGCAAGCAAAATTATTGCTAGGAAGATGCCTAATATAAGTGAAGTAATTGTGACCACCATTACTGAGAATTTTGCTCTTCCTGGGTGACCTGCTCCAAGCTCATTTGACACCCTTACACTGTACATTTTACAAAGTGCAATTAATTATTAATATAGGCATCTATAGTGCAATTAACTGTGCTACAAACCTTATAGCTGCATTGAATCCGAAAGCTAGCATGATTGTCCATCCAAGTATATTCACGCTGCATTAAAAATCAAGCATAACAGAAATAAGCTCGATCTCCAAGAAACAGAATAATTCGCTGTACTATTCCAGTTTCGGACACAAAGATAAATCGTAAATTGATTAAGATATGATTATTTTGTACAAATCTATGCATTATTAGGACTAAGCTATGAATTGTATGGTCAAAACCTGATCAAGATTTGTAACTCACCATATTGAGAGTGCATCGACTGAAATTTCTGCATTCTTCAAGTAACCAGCAAATAAAATCAAAATCATCATGTACCAAAAATCTAGACTGCATGGATGATAAAAAATTAATCATTAAGTGACGCTAAATGAATAGCAAAGATTTCCTTAGATCCCAAGCAAGAATTAGTCTCACCAAAGCATTACAGCTGATGCAAGAGATAGCCTTACAAATCCACTCAAATCTCGAAAAGCATTCCAAGAAAATCCAGTCCAAGCCTCCCCACAAGCGCCGCTAAAAATATATATCAGTTGAGCAAACACTATAAACCACCACGAACCATTCAATACAACTGCTCCTCCAAGTAGACCCCACTTTAGTTTCAACATCAAGAACCAGCTAAATATAGTATGAATCACTATCGCGACAGCTGATATCACAGCCATTATGAATATTTTGCTCTGAGCTTGTAGAAATTTTTGAGTTGGGAAATTTATGACGTAAGCAAAGAGCTGCGGAATCATCCATATTGCTAATGCGCCTGCCCATTTTGATATATCGGATGTTTGTCCGATAAAGCGCAGGATTTGAGTGGCGAATATGTAGAGAAGCATTATTGGGAGTGCTGTTGTGAGGAGAATAATCCATGATCTTTGCATGTAAATGCCTAACATGTTAACTTGTCCTGCTCCGTAAGCTTGTCCACAAAGTGTCTCTAGTGCACTGCCCATGCCCAGCTGCAATTCACATATAAAATAACATCCTTAGAAACTTTAGCAAAATGGGGGGATCCTAATAATATACTCCCTCCATCTTATACAGTGTGTATCCACTTTATTTTGCACATAAACTTCTCCATCCCATAAAAATGTATCCACTTTACTAAATATTTTTATTAACAACATAAGTAATTAGTATGGTATGATCCGGCAAGGTTGCGTAAATTTTAGTCCCCACCATAAATTTCTAAATTTGCCATGGATCTTACATATCTGTATTATTGAAAAATGTTTTAAACAGGAAAGACACTTAATTACATATAACTAAGAAATTAAAAATCTAAAATTACCCGACTAATAAATTTAATAAGAAAATAATAATAGAATTCTATATGTAAATATTCACCATCAAACGAAATCCAATACAAAATTAACTCGTAAAATACTAATAATAAAATAAAAAATTGAAGAAGTGTTACCTATTGCAAATTTCAGGAGAATTTTACGATTTCTCCAAAAATGAGTATATGAAGTATAATTGGTTAATGAAAATTACCATAATTCCATAAGCAAAACCAGCGATAACAGAGTTTTCAACGGAAACAGCAGCAAGTTGAACAGTTCCTACATGTCCGGCAAAGACTTGAGTGATAGCACCAAGTGAGTATTGACAAATGGTTGTAATCATAGCTGGGCCCGCCAAGTACCAAAGCTTCACTGATTCGCCATGAAATTCTTTGAAAAAATCTCTGATGCCATTAATGTTCTCCATATACCATATCTTCATATTTTCTTCTTTATTTGCTGTAGTTATGACACATATAAACTGCCTTCAATATCTTACCAAACAAGATTGACATCAATGCCAAACACTTACATAAAAATATTTATGGATATCTTACCAAATCATCAACATCTAAGTATCTAACTGCCTTCTACATGTAAAACAAACAATAACATATGTTGTCAAGAAAAAATTCATATCCTACACCACAAGTTCCAACATTCTATCATTAACCAAAATCTATGAGTAATGATATATACCAACCAAAATCATACCACCTGAATTACCACACATGGCGTAGCGTAATTTGGTTGGCAATAAATCGTTAATTAGATCAAGAAAATAATAAATTAACAAATTATAACCAACCAATTCACACCACGTCATGGGTGGTATACTTGGATATAATATCATTACTCAATCTATATATAGGTTTTTATTCTCTCAGAATTGTCCATGAACTAACTTTGATCTCTAATAGCAAAATTATAACAATAGCACTACTAAAATAAAATGGATTTAATAAAAGTAGTTAAAAATTATAAATACGGCAACTATTACACGAACATGAAAATACAAATTTTACATGAAAATATAAAAAAATTCAAGATACAATTAACAATAATTTTGCGTTAGAAAAGATATTTTGAAAGCAACAATGCCTCTAACAGGTATATCACTACTCTCTATGCTCAAGAATCATTTAAGGAATAAGAAGGCAAAGAGAGTTATTTTCTGAGTCCTTGTTCGGTAAACTTTGCAAGTGACTATGACTCTTTTTACAAGAGAAGAAGTCTTCTAGAATCGTCACATTAAAGGCGGCTGATTAAGAGTAAGACATCATATAGGCAAACGTTTCAATGGTTACAAAATTTTGAAAGTCTTTTATGGACTTGGACAGTACTTCTAGCAGCTGTTTAAAACACGAATCTGGACAAGTTGACCAAACTTTTCTAACATTCATAACAACTGAGTAACTGATGGTGGAAGATTCTGAACGTTGGGAAGAAGCCATTAAGTCCTGGACGTTTTGTATTATGCTGGAGTAAATATAAGGGACCAAGGACTATAATAAAAGTAGGTTAAAAACTTGGTTTGCTTTTTATTTTTTAATTCCCAAGACTCCCCAACTCCCCACGACCATGCCACGTCATCTCCAGTGCCAGAGCCAAGCTGGGCCGGGCGTGGGGGAGAGGGGGTGGTAGTGGTGGTGATGTGCGCGTGTGGGGTATTCCAATTTCTTCTTTAGTCTCCATAATGTTCTTTCTTTTATAATAGATAGAAGGGTCATATATTATAATCATATTTTTATTCTACATTTCCTATGTGAGACTTTTTTTAAAGGATTTTTTCTTCCACTTCTTTCATGAATATGAAATGATTTATAAAATTAGACATTTTTTACTCTTTAATAAGTCTAACAATCCTCACCCAGACTCTTAGGAGAGAAGGTGAACATGTTTTCATGAATATCATCACTTCGGTGAATTGTACTTAAGTTACAATATCTTTTGATTTGAATTAACACGTAGTGAAGCGAGTCAACCGCCAAATTCTGTCAAGTGAACGTACTATTGAACTTGATGGTCTTTGATCTAGACCCTCACAACTAATACTCTACCTTCTACCTTGCTGATAGTTACAGATTCTTCGATCATCACCCTTTCATTGTTCATCAAGTCCTTCTCGAAAGGACCACCACCATAGTCCACGGGAAGACAATACACGTTTAATTCAACATAATCCCAAAGAGACTAGAACATTAAATAAACCAACATAGGTTAATACAAAAAGCAATACTCAAGCAATGAGTTTGAGTTCATAAATAAAAAGTAAAAACTACTGATAACTAATGCAAAAATAATGTCCAAAACGTAAACAAAATAAAATTACTCTTTGGAATGATTGAAAATGGAGTCCAGATGATGAAGCATCGTGGAGTTTGGTGTAGAAACCTCCTTATCCTTCTTCTCCCTGGCTCCAATGTTTTTGTGCTCACTCCAGTGACTAAAGGCTGCCCAAAAGTGGCCAAGAATGAATCCCTAATGTTCTTTTATGATATATATAGGTATAAAAATATTTTATGGGTTGTGGGCCTCTTTTTCTTGACTTAATTCAACCAAAAAATATTCGACTAAAGAGAATTCTGGTTCGAACCACGGCAGTGACAATTAGCATAATTTCTTCATTTAGTTTCGAATCGCAAACCGTCAAATCCTATGCATTCCTAACTTCAAATTCTATCTAGGTATGGAAGGAATCCTCTAGAATCCTTTTGTGTGGCACCTCAAACGACACATTTCCCAAATCTAGACGACAACAGCTTTCACTTTTTAAAAGTGGCCGAATCTTAGTTTTACAATGTGGCTTGGGGTTAGGCTTGACTTTTTGATTTTTCCCAATAATCTTGGCATCTTGTGTTAACCATGTACCTAAAATCTACACACTTAGCACACAATTAAGGCACAAAATCTCTATAAATAGAAAAGGTCATGAACAAGAGAGAAAAGTACAATATGTCTAATACTAGGGATTATTACCTCACTTAGGCCCAATAAATTTTTAAAAGATGTCTTGTGAATAGATTAAATCACAAAAAGAGAGTCTTAAACACCTCAAATGAATTTCGAGATTTTTGTAGAGAGCGAGGCATCAAGCAACAATTTACCACATCATACAATCCACAACAAAATGGTGTTGCTGAAAAGATGAATTGCACCATCCTTGACATGACGAGAACAATGCTACAGGAGAAACATTTCCCATTTTTTGGGACTGAAGTAGTCGCATGTACTGCTTATTTTCTAAATCATTGTCCAACCAAAAGTGTGAGAAATATGACACCACAAGGAGTTTGGAACAACTTCAAGCCAACTATCAGTTATCTATGAGTTTTTGATTACATAGCTTATGCTTGTGTTCCAGATTCAAAAAGAAAAAACTTTTTGATTAAGGTGAAAAATGTATTTTTATTGGTTATATTGAGGATTTAAAAGAACACGAACTCTACGATCCACTAATAAATGAATTTGTGGTGAGTAGAGACGTTATTTTTAGCGAAGAAGAAATTTGGAGGTGGAATGAAGAAAGTTCTAGTAAAGAGAGTCAAATTGAAGTGGAAAAAGAAACAAACCATCAAAATCGAGATCCGCCTGTCATGACACCTCAACAAGTTAGAAATTCTCAAGACAATAAAGGTCTAAGTAATTCTTCTTCACCTCCAAGAAGAATGTGAAGCATGACAGAAATCTATATAGAAACTGAAGAGATGATATTGGTATGTCTCTATGCCAATCATGATCCTTTATCATTTGAGGAATCTGTGAAAGATAATTCTTGAAAAAAATGGTTGAAAATTGGTTCAATTGGAAATAATAATACTTGGAAGTTGACATCTCTTCCGAAAGAACATAGACCTATTGGATATTAAAGTGTCTATAAAATAAAGAGGATGGAAAATGGAGAAACTGATCACTAAAAGACAAGGCTTTAAAGGATACAAACAAAAATATATAGTTGATTATGATGATGACTTTTCCCCCGTTGGCCGGCTAGACACCGTGGGAATGTTAATACCGCTTGCAGCTCATCATAAATGGAAGATACACCAATTAGATGTCAAATCTGCATTTTTGAATGGTATGCTTGAAGAGGAAGTGTACATCAGACAACCTGAAGGTTTTACCATAAATGGTAAAGAAAATAAAGTGTATCGATTGAAGATGACTTTGTATGGCTTGAAGAAAACTCCAAGATCATGGAATTCTCGCATCGATAATTATCTTATTGATAATAGTGTCAAATGTACATTAGAGCATGCACTTTATTCGAAGGAAAATTCTCAAGGTAGAGTTTTAATTGCATGTCTTTATGCCGAGGATTTGCATTTTATGGGAAATTGTGTGAAAATGTTTGTTCACTTCATACAAGCCATGTCCAAGAAATTTGGAATGACAAACTGTGGACTTATGTTTTTTCCTTAGTATCGAAGTAAATCAACAAGAAGGTGGAATTTTTATTTCAAAAAAGATGTATACGTCAAAACTACTTGATAAATTTGAATTGGTAAAATGTAATCCCTTGAATCTTGATGTCACCTGGTTTAAAAATGATAAAAAAAGGAGACAAGAAATTTGTGAATCTTTTTAAAAGTTTAATTGAAGTTTACAGTACCTCACAATCACAAGGATATATATTGTTTATTCGGTACCTCACAATCACAAGCTCATTGGCTTGCAACAAAAAAAAGATTTTTAGGGAAAACAAAGGTACTACAAATTTTAGTCTATTTTATCATGATTAAAAAGATGCTATATTGTATGAATATTCCGGTAGAGAATGGGGAAGTGATCAAGATGAACGAAAAAGTACAAGCGGGTATGTATTATTTCTTGGGTCTATTGCACTTACGTGGAGTTCAAAGAAACAAAATGTGGTTGCATTGTCTTTGTGTGAGGTTGAATATGTTGCAATATCTTCAGCGGTTTGTGAAACAATATGTTTGAGAAATTTGCCAAAAGAATTAAATCATGAACAAGAAAAAGCCAACTATTATTCATGTGGATAATAAGTTGGCGAACTTGGTTATCCAAAAATCCAATACAACGTGGAAGAAGAAAGCATATTGATCTGAAGTTTCATTTCTTAAGAAATCATGTGAAAAAGAAGACGATAATATTGGAGCATTATAGTACTTCAGAGCAAGTTGCAAAAACTTTTACTAACAGAAATTTTGAAAAAGTTAAGATCAATACTCGGTATAAAAATTATTTAGGTTTAAGAAAGGATATTCAACTACATACAAATAAAATAAAACCAAATTCACGTGACTCTTCAATATTCAAGATAAATTCATAAATTTAGGAAAAGTAAAAACATCAATAAACATAAAATAATGGATGTTGAACAACAATGAATTTAATCTTGTATTTTTTTAATATTTTTATTCTATAATTATTTTTTATCAAGGATCTATTAATACAAAGTAGTATTTTATTTGTATATATATAAAAAAAAGTGAAAGAATCTCAAAAAGTTTTCAGCATAGTATTGAATTCATATAAATCAATTAGGTTTCAATTTTCATTATATTTGAACCAACAATAAGAACTCTATTTAGATCTTAAAATGTTGCTATAGCCGGCTGCTAATGCTACTCTCATCATCTGCTATGGTGCTTGTCTCTCCTCCCCATTCTTTTATTCTATCTTCCGCTATAGAAGCCTGCCATATCAAATAGAATTTGTCAGTATGTATACATCCACGGGCGGATGACCCACCCACCCAGAAGAAAACAATTTTTTGACCAGCCTGTTTTACCTCTTTGTTCCAATTGGTTTTGCAGACCATCCAGAGCAAAACGCACGTTTGAACAATTGTTCCTGACAACATGCCGTACCAAATCCCCTGCAAATCATTAAAATTGTTTTTTTCGGTTAGAGATTCATAGTACTAGTAGTCCCAAATATTGCGACAAAGAACAACATATGAAAGAGAATATAAATACCTTTACACCCATATCGAGTATATATCCGAGTGTTAAACCCAAAGGAATACCAAAAATATAGTAACACACTATATTCACATATGCAACATAAGCTTGCCATCCAGCTCCGACGGCCACCCCTGAGAAAATACGTGTCATTCGATGAGAAAAATAGAGGTTAATTAGCTTCTCTGGATAATTATAGGGACTTATTACGAGATTCACTTGCCAGAAAGGGTAGGTTGTAAAGTGTTGATGACAATACTGACTGCAAGTAAAGGCGTAAGCTCATAAACAACCTGTTTAACATCTTTACTTTTGGAAAACAAAGAGGGGTAGTATTCTCGAGCAGCAAACAAACTTATTGCGAGGACGATGCCTAATATAAGTGAAGTAATTGTGACCACAATTACTGAAAATTTTGCTGTTCCTGGGTGACCTGCTCCAAGCTCATTTGACACCCTTACGCTGTACATTTTACAAAGTGCAATTATTAATATAGCTAGGAATCTATAGTGAAATTAACTGTGCTACAAACCTTATAGCTGCATTGAATCCAAGAGCTACCATGATTGTCCATCCAAGTATATTCATGCTACATTAAAAGTCGAGCACAAAAGACTTAACCTCGATCTCCAAGAACCAAGAAACAGAATAATTCGTTGTTTAAAAAATATTCTAGTTTCGGACACAAAGATAAATACTCACTCCGTCCACGTTTATTTGTCCGTCCACGTTTATTTGTCCTTCTTTCTAATTAAACAGAGGTGCCTAATTAATAATATTTGTCCTTTTACATCATCATCAAGACTTCTCTTATTTTTCTAAGAGTAAATACCATTTTTGCCCCCTGGGTTTATACTCGATTGACAGGTTGCCCCCTAAGTCTTAAAATGCGCCTTGTTGCCCCCTAAGATTTACTTTTGTGCCCCGTTACCCCCTGGTCGTGTTTTCCGTCCATTTTTGCCGTTAAATCCGACGTGGCATTTCCATGTCACATTTTTTTTTTAAATCCTACTTCTAATTAATCATTTAATTAACTTAACCTAAGGGGAAAATAGAAATTTGATAATACTTTTAATATTATTAATAAACCCCCCCCCCCCCCCACCGAGACCCCCCCTACCCCCCTCCCCCCTCTCTTCTTCTTCCCCGTTTGAGCTCTGAACTACTACTGTAGCTGCCGTATTTCTTCACTTTTCCGACATGGAGAGTTCATCATCAATCAATCCAAAAACAGGTTTCTCCTCAATAACCAAAACCTTCCACAGCCTTAAAACACCCCTCCCACTCCGCCCGATAACCACCCCAATTTCCGCCGCAGCATACGCACTCACCCTCCAGTCCACCTCCTCATATCCAGACTCCACCGCCGCACTCATCAACTCTTCCACCGGCTACCACCTCTCCTACTCCGACTTCACTAACAAACTCAACAATATCTCTTCCTTTCTCCAATCATTTCTCAACAAAAATGACGTCGCTTACATTCTCTCCACAAACAACATCAACATCCCCAGTCTTTACTTCTCCCTCCTCTCCATCGGCGTTATTATCTCTCCGTCTAATCCAGCCAGCACCAAGTCGGAGATTTCAAACGAAGTAACGCTATCCAAACCAGTGATAGCCTTTGCCACGTCAGCTAACGCTCATAAGCTCCCCAAGCTGAAGTTTGATACAATTCTTATTGACTCGCCGAAGTTTGACTCAATGATGATGACTCAACCGAGCCAAAGCCTCGAACGAGTCAAAGTGAGTCAATCCGATGTTGCTGCTTTGCTGTATTCTTTAGGGACGACTGGGAAACCAAAAGTAGTTATGTTAACTCATCGAAACTTCATCGCTAATATAGTGGAGGGTTAAAGAAGATGTGATGGATATGATGAAGCTGCTGCTAAGAATGGTTGATTTTTTTTTTTTAGAAGAACTAGAGAAGGTGTCGTCGGGGAAGAAGATTAAGGGGAAGAGAGGGGGGTAAAGGGTGGGGTGGGGGTGGGGTTTTATTTTATCATTTTTATTAATAATATAAAAACTATTAATAAAAAACCTATTTTTACCCTTAGGTTAAGTTAATTAAATGATTAATTAGTATTAGGATTAAAAAAAAGAAAAAATGTGACATGGAAATGCCACGTCAGATTTAACGGCAAAAATGGACGGAAAACACGACCAGGGGGTAACGGGGCACAAAAGTAAATCTTAAGGGGCAACAAGGCACATTTTAAGACTTAAGGGGCAACCTGTCAATCGGGTATAAATCCGGGGGTAAAAATGGTATTTACTCTTTTTTCAATATCACCTCTAATTAATTAGTTAAAAAAATAGTGCAATAAACAACCTTATACTTAATAAATTGGAGCAATATAGTAAAGTAGATGTGCATTTAATGTCTTTTTTAATCTTTGTGCTACAAAAATTAGAACAAATAAAAGTGGACAAAAGAAGTAGTTAATTAATTATAATTTATCATGCCATTTCCTATTCGTTAATTGATTCAGATATGATAATTTTGCCTGTGCTTTATTAGGACTAAGCTATGAATGGTATCGTCAAAACCTGATCAAGAATTGTAACTGTTGGTTCTTTTAATGTAATAGAAGGAAAATAAAGAAATGAATTTGAAAAAATAGGAATGAAAAGGATTTGTAAATAAGTGGACGGGTGATTTGTTTTTAAATGAAAGGAGAATTTTTATTAATGGAGTAATGTTACAAAGCTTTTCTTAACAGTAACTCACCATATTGAGAGTGCATCAACTGAAATTTCTGCATTCTTCAAGTAACCAGCAAACAAAATCAAAATCATCATGTACCAATATTCTAGGCTGCATAGATGATAAATTTTTTAATCATTAAGTGCCGCTAAAAGAATAAGAAGGTTTTATTCAGATCCGAAGCAAGAATCAGTCTCACCAAAGCATTATAGCTGATGCAAGAGATAGCCTCGTAAATCCACTCAGTTCTCGAAAAGCTCTCCAAGAAAATCCAGTCCAAGCCTCCCCACAAGTGCCGCTAAATATATATAGCAGTTGAGCGATCACTATAAACCACCACGAACAATTCAAGACAACTGCTCCTCCAAGTAGGCCCCACTCTAGTTTCAACATCAACAACCAGCTAAATATAGTATGAATCACTATCGCGACAGCTGAAATCACAGCCATTACGAATATTTTGCTCTGAGCTTGTAGAAATTTTTGAGTTGGTAAACTTATAACGTAAGCAAAGAGCTGCGGAATCATCCATATTGCAAATTTGCCTGCCCATTTTGATATATCGGGTGTTTGTCCGATAAAGCGCAGGATTTGAGTGGCGAATATGTAGAGAAACATTAATGGGAGTGCTGTTGTGAGGAGAATAATCCATGATCTTTGCATGTAAATGCCTAGCATGTTAACTTGTCCTGCTCCGTAAGCTTGTCCGCAAAGTGTCTCTAGTGCACTTCCCATGCCCAGCTGCAATTCACATACAAAATAACATCCTTAGAAACTTTAGTTGATAAATTAAGATGGATTGCAAAAATAGGCGGATCTTAATAATATACTCCCTCCATCGTATAAAATGTATCCACTTTATTTTGCACATAAACTTCTCCATCCCATAAATATGTATCCACTTTACCAAATTTTTGTATTAACACCATTAGTAAAGTACGAATCCGGCAAGGTTGCACAAATTTTTGGTCTCCACCATTACATTTTAAATTGCCTCGGATCTTTCATATCTGTATTTTTGAAAAATGATCCAAACACGAAAAATACTTAATTACATATGACTGAGAAATTGAAAATCTAAAACTATCCTACCAATAAATTTAATAAGAAAATAATAATAGAATTCTATTTGTAAATATTCACCACCACACGAAATCCATTACAAAATTAACTCGTAAAATACTAATATTAAAAAAAAAATTAAAAGAAGCGTCACCTTTTGCAAATTTCAGGAGAATTTTAGGATTTCTTCAAAAATGATGTATATGAAGTATAATTGATTAATAAAAATTACCATAATTCCATAAGCAAAACCAGCGACAACAGAGTTTTCAACGGAAACAGCAGCAAGTTGAACAGTTCCGACATGACCGGCAAAGACTTGAGTGATAGCACCAAGTGAGTATTGACAGACGATTGTAAATATAGCTGGGCCCGCCAAGTACCAAAGCTTCACTGATTCGCCATGAAATTCTTTGAGAAAATCTCTGATGCAATTAATGTTCTCCATATTTTCAGATTCTTCTTTCTTTATCTGCTGTAGTTTTTTTTTTATCTGCTGTAGTTATGACACATATAAACTGCCTTCAATATCTTACCAAACAATGTTTAAATAATAAAAAACAAAAAAAGAATAATAAAGTGGAATAAAGTAAAATAAATTAGAATGAGTGGAGAAATAATTTATAGAGATTATAAAATTGAATAAGTTATGAATTAGTGGAGAAATAAGTATAGGATAGTGGAGAAAAGTTTAAGTGAGTGGAAAAATAACTTATTATGACTAAGTTACATGTTTTTTTTTAATACATGAGAGAGCCACTTTAGATTCGGAGTAAATGATTCCAATGAGATTCGATCCATGACCTCTTGGTCTCTGCGGAGTAACCTAAACACTAAACCAACTATCTATCTAAGTTACATGTAGAGAGATCTGAAAATATAATTGTAACAAAAAAAAATAGAAAAAACCATTTTAATATGTTAACTTCAAATATTTTTCTCCAAACATATTTTTTCTCTCTTCAAATTGGTATAGAGCAAAGTAAATGAAAAATTCCAACAATCTTGTTCTTCTCGTACCTTATTTCAATAACGAAAAGTTTGAATATTTGAGTCATCTGAAATTATGTCTTGAATCGCAAAACCTTGGAGTGTTGTTGAAGATGGTGTAGATATTCCAGAAGATGAGTCACAATTAAAAGAACGACAAAATATAATTCTAAGAGGTGAGAAGAAAAAAGATCAAAAAGCTCTTTTCAAATATATCAAGCAATCGAAATTTCAATTTTTTAAAGACTAAGGCGAATAATAAGACGAATAATTCCATGGAAGTATGGGAGATTCTTCAAACAACTTATATCGGAAAAGATCAAGTAAAAAGGGTTCGCTTGCAATTTCTACATTCCGAATTCGAAAACTTAGAGACGAAAGAAAATGAAAAAATTGGTGATTATTTTTCAAGAGTCACATCTCTTGTTAATCAAATGGCTACAGATGGTGAAATCATGAAAATTCAACGGGTTTTTGAAAAAGTTTTGCGTAGCCTACCGATGAAATTTGGTTATGTAGTCGTGGCTATTGAAGAGTCACAAGATATTTCGGCCATGGAATTGGAAACTTTACAAGGAAGATTGGAAAAACATGAAGTTAGATTCTTCTAAGAAGTCCTTAAATTTCTTCTTCCGATCAAGCAATACAATCTCATGTTTCATTCACGGGAGGTCGCGGTTCATATCATGGATGCGATAGAGGCCGCAGACAAACAAGAGGTGGAAGAAATTCCTAACATAATCGTGGACATGATGAGACAAAAGAGAAGGAGAAAATCTTTCAAAATACTTCTGATAGAGGAAGAGGGAGAGGGCGACGTCGAGGTACGTATAAACGTACAAAACCTTTTATTTAGTGTCATTATTGTTATAAACCAGAACACAAAGTTTATGATTGTTGGAATAATTATCCTAAGAAAAGAAAAGAAGTTGGCTATATGCATGATTAGAAAATTAAAAAATTCAGAAACTTTATTAATTGCTTCTGATGAAATTTTGAAGATATATGGTATATGAATAGTGGTGCTGATAGACATATGAAAGAAAACAAGAGTTTGTTTTCAAATCTTGTTGTGACTAACTATGGGCAGGTTACGATCGGAGATGCAAAGTCGTATAAAATCGAAGGCGTTGGAGATATTGTCTTTAAAACAAAATCAGATGTACCTGGCTTGAAAAGTAACTTGTTAAGTGTTGGTCATTTAGTAAAAAAAGGTTTCAATATTTTATTTGTTGACAACACTTGCATCATTAAAAAAGAGAATCAAATTGTTGCAAATATTAGGTTGAGTCCGAATAATCTATTTCCTCTCAAACTTAATACTCTCAGTGTTTCTTGTTATCTAACTGTTAATGAAGTAACATCCAAGTTGTGGCATGATAGATTTGGGCACCTTAATTTGCAAATTTTGATAGAGTTGTCAAATAAAACAATTGTTCAATGATTTCCAAATATCAATGTTATCGACGAAATTTGCAAAGAGTGTCAAATGGGGAAGCAACACCGTAAGCCATTTCCGTTCAAGTCAAATTGGAAATCGAAATCACCCTTGGAACTCATTCATAGTGACATTGTGGGCCAATTCGAGTCCCTTTCTTGGGAGGTAATCAATATTTTTTGTTGCTTATTGATGATTTTACAAGAAAATTTTGAGTATATTTTGTGAAGAAAAAATTGAAAGCCTTCGTATGTTTCAAAGAGTTCAAATCTCAAGTTGAAAATTATTCTGGTTATAAAATAAAGAACTTGAGAAGTGAGCGTGGTGGCGAGTATTTGTCCTATCTCTTTGAAGAATTTTGTCAACAAAATGGCATTCTCCATGAATTGACGGCGCGATATACACCGCAACAAAATGGCGTTGCAGAATGAGAAAATAGAACAATCATGGATATGGTTCGATGCATGATGAAAAAGAAAAATATGCCATCAGAGTTTTAGGCTGAACGATTTCTTGTGCCGTTTACTTGATCAACCGATCACCAACAAAAGGTTTGAAAAAGTCTACTCCTAACGAGGCGTGGTATGGTAAGAAGCCAAATGTAGTCATTTAAAATCATTTAGTTGTCTTGCATATTCACATATTCCATATATTTTTGAGAACCAAACTTGATGATAAATCTGGAAAATATATTTTCATTGGATATAGTGAAAGGAATAAAGCTTATAAGCTTTATAATCCTCAAACAAAGAAAATCGTAACAAGTAGGGATGTTAATTTTAATGAAAAAACTTCTTAAGATTTTTCAAAATGTTCAGATTCACTAACTTGGAAGATTTTTGATGAAGTTCTCAAGAAACGCACAATCTTGGTGATAAAAATGATTCTCTTGAAGGTTCACCATCTCTTGAAAGAAAAACAAGAAGTTTGCGAGATATCTATGATGCAACAGAGGAGATACATGAAGCAAATAATGTTTCCTTTGCATTTTTTTGCTGGAGAGAATACATTTATTTATGAAGAAGCCTTAAAATAAGAAACGTGGATCCAAGCCATGAAGAAAGAAATCAACTCGATTGAAAAAAAATGAAACTTGGGACCACACAAATTTACCTTCTCATAAGACTTAATTGGCATAAAATGGATTTTTAAAACAAAGACCAATCTTGACGGCTATCTGTTAGCCTCACCTTGTTTTTATTCCCGTTTTAATATTCGACAAATCATCATTTAAACTTAAATTCATTTGGTATCACTTTTAAAGGTTTTCCAAAACCCCTCATTAGATTAGTTGTCTTTAATTCTTTGATCTTAAGCTTGAGCTTCAAAAGAACAGCGTCGTGGTACACCGGACAAGAGCTGCGGTACACCGCAGTACCACGGACCAAAGGCGCGGTGCATAGGCTAGTCCGACCAGTATGCTAAGAAAATGTGCGGTACACCGGGCTGAGGCGCGGTACACCGGACTAAGGCGCGGACCAGGAACACGGTGCATAGGGTAGCCCGTCAGTAAGCTATGAAATCAAGACGAGGGATCTTGCGGTACACCGGACCATACCCGCGGTACACCGCAAGAAAGGGTTTCTGCACTATTAGAAGAGGACAAAGCTTATATCCATTGGAGTTTAAATCTATCCGTTAGATAGAAGCCTTTTGACCGTTGGAAGCTTATTTCAGCTATAAATTGAAGCTCATTCAAGACACAAATCATCCCTTCCATCTACCAATCTTAAGAGCAATTAATATTATCATTCAAGAAGGTTTCAAAGGAGCATTCAAGTCATATTCATTCCTCAAGCTACATAGTTTATATCCACTCATTTAGGAGTTTAGTTCAAGCTATTATAACACCCCTAAACACTTTTCCTTTCCTCTTAGTTCTTGTAATAGATTAAGAGAGTAGTGTGAGTATAGGTTCTATACTTGGTTCCTTGTGTTGGTGATAACACAAGTGTATTTCCTTCAAGGTTCTTGAAGTGGTTGTAATGGGTTTGTAATCTCACCCGGGTTAAAGAGTTACGAAGATTAGTTGAGAATCTTGCAAATCCTAAGGAGGCTTCCTTAGGTAGTGGATGTAGGGAAACCGAACCACTATACATCGTTGTGTATCTTTCTATCCCTACACTCTTTACTTTTCCGCACTCTATATTCTTGATAAAATGCTTACATGAATAGTTTGATAATATTGTCTTTTAGGATTATCTAGTTCTTAACTATTTAGTTTGCTAAAACAATAGGATTCAAATTAGCTTTTAATTTTATTTACTTGAAATAAAATTAGCCGATTAATTTCCATTGTCCTATTCAACCCCCCTTCTAGGACGCATATAAAATATCACTATCAACAAACATAAAGTAAGGTTAGTTGCAAAAGGCTATAAAATAAAAGAAGGTGACGACTTCAATGAAGTATTTGTTAATACTCAAGACTTGATACACTCTGGTTAGTTATTTCTCTAGCTGCACAAAGTAGTTGGAAATTGTATCAAATGAATGTCAAATCAGCCTTCTTGAATGGATTTCTTCAAGAGGAAATTTATCTTGAGAAACCTCATGGGTTTGCTAAGAAAGGCGAAGAAGACAAAGTGTACAAACTCAAAAAGGCGTTGTATGGATTGAAGCAATCACCCCGTGCATGGTATGATAGAATAAATAATTATTTTCTAAAATTTGGCTTTGAACGCTGTCCTTTTGAGCATACCCTTTATATCAAAAGAAATTCTAATGGTGGATTTATGATCGTTAGTCTCTATGCTGACGATCTTATCTTCACGGGTAACAATTTGGAGATGTTGCACGCTTTCAAAGTTTCTATGATGGGTGAGTTTGAAAATACCTATTTGGGAGAATTACATCATTTTCTTGGCATTAATGTGCAACAATCAAATGAAGGGGGTTTTTATATCTCAAGAAAAATATGCAACTGAAAAAAAAAAGAATTTTTGAAGAAATTCAAGATGGAGATTTCGTATCATGTTTCAACCCCTTGCATTACAGGTTTGAAGTTAAGAAAAAAAGGTGAAGGCAAATTTGTTAATACAACAATGTTTCGAAACTTGATAGAAAACTTGATATATCTTACAGCCACTCGACCAGACATTATGTTTGTGGTAAGTTTGATAAGTAGGCGTATGGAGAAACCTTATTCAAATCATTGGGAGGCGGTTAAAAGAATTTTGCGATATGTCAAAGGAACAATCAATTATGGAATTTTCTATGAAGCAAATGTTTCTATCAAACTCGTAGGTTGATAGTGATCTTGTAGGGAGTATTTATGACTCTCGAAGTACATCCGACTATGTTTATAATCTAGGAAGTGGAGCATTTTCATGGAGTACCAAAAAAACCAAATGTGCCTCTTTCTACTATTAAAGCAGAGCATATCGTAGCTTCTTTAGCAGGATGACAAATAATATAGATAAGATGAGTTCTTGAGAACTTGAAGTTCAAACAAAAAGATCCTATTATGTTATATTGTGATAATAGTTCAACTATTTCCATCTCAAAGAATTCAGTCTTGCATGGAAGAACAAAACACATTCGACTACGATTTCATTTTTTAAGAGAACTTGTCAATAAAGGAGAAGTTTACCTACGATATGGCAAAAGTGAAGATCAACTTGCTAATGTGTTCACAAAACGACTCGGAGGACCGCATTTCTCAATAAAATATTGAAGCTCTCGGAATGAAAAACAAATTCAATTAACGGGAGGCATTGTTGGAATAAATAAAAAAACAAAAAAGAATAAAATGAAATAAGAAAGTGAAATAAAGTAAATAAATTAATATTTGTATCATCTCCATTTAATTGAGTTAGTGGAGAAATAAGTTATGGACTCGTGGAAAAATAAGTTACGGGATAGTGGAGGAATAAGTTTGAGTTAGTGGAGAAATAAATTATAGGTTTTAATATTAAATTAGAATAGTAGTGGCCAATATGACAACATATTATGTGAGTTACATGTCTTTCAATATTCTTATATTTGTATATAAATAGAGAGACATGAAAATGAAATTGTAACACACAAAACTAATAGAAAAAAACCATATCAATATAGTATCTTCAAATATTTTTCTCCAAAAATATGTTTTTTATCTTCAAACAAGACCGACATCAATGCCAAACACTTGCACAAAAGTATTTATTGATATCTTACCAAACCATCAATATCTAACGGCCTTCTACATGTAAAACAAACAATAACATATATTTTCAAGAAAAAGTTTCATATCCCACACCACAAGTTCCAACATTCTAATAGTAACCTAAATCAATATATTCGTTCTTATTCTCTTAGAACTTGAACTATCTTTGATCTCTAACAATTAAAAAAACATAAAAGATTTTTGTTTCAGTATATAAAGTTTGGTTTTTCGATTAGGTTTCATATTAAAAAACCAAAGAGAACCATATTTTCTCGTTTTTATTAAAATCCTACCCTGAACAGGATGCATTTCACGGTTTCAGTTTTGTCGGTTCAGTTTTCCAGTTTTGCTTTGCTTACCCCTAACTACATCTTTCAAACGTACCTCATATGGAAACGTATCACATATGATCCATATGTTTCCAAAAAAGTGTCTGTTAGTCCAAATTTCCGATTCCGTCCATACTTGTATGACAAGGCCACAGGGTAGAAATTGAAATTTTTGACCAAATGGACACAGATGAAAGATATGGTTCTGGTTTATACCAAGATGGTAAAGATAGTATTTATGAAAAGTATAAATATCGCTGCTAAAATAAAATGGATTTAATAAAAGTATTTCAAAATTATAAATATTGCAACTATTATAAGAAAATGAAAATACAAAACTTACATGAAAAATAAAAAAAAATCAAGATACGATTACAATTATTTTGCGCTAAAAAGATATCTTGAAAGTAACGGTATCTCTAACAGGTGTATCACTACTCTCTACTCTCAAGAATCATTTAGGGAATAAAAGGGAGAAAAGTGTTATTTTCTGAATCCTTGTTCGGTAAATTTTGCAAGTGACTATGACTTTTTTATACAGAAGAAGAAGTCTTCCAGAATCGTCACATTAAAACACGAATCTGGACATGTTGAGCAAACTTTTGTAACATTCATATCAACTGAGTAACTGATGGTGGAAGATGCTGAACGTTGAGAAGAAGCCATTAAGTCTTGGACATTGTGTCTTCTGTTGGAATAAATATAAGGGACCAAGGACTATTATAAAACTAGGTTAAAACTTGGTTTTATTTTTCTTTTTGAATTCACCAAGACTCCCCAACTCCCCATGACCATGCCACACCGTCAGAGCAAAGCTGGGACGGACGTGGGGGAGGGGGTGTTAGTGGTGGTGGTGTGTGCATGTGGGGTCTCCCAATTTCTTCTTTAGTATCCATAGTTTTATGCCTTTTAAGATAGGAAGGTAATATATTATACTCATATTTTTATTTCTCCATTTCCTATGTGGGACTTTTAACTAAAGGAATTTTTTCCACTTCTTTCAAGAATATAAAAAGTTCTATAAAATAAGACCTTTACTATTCTTTAATAATTCAAACAGCCCCCCACCCAGACTCTTAGGAGAGAAGGTAAACATGTTTTCATGAATACCAACATTTGGGTGAATTGTACTAAAGTGACATTATCTTTCGATTTGGATTAACACGTAGTGAAGTGAGTCAACCGCCAAATTCTGTCAAGTGAAGATATTATTGAACTTGAAGGTCTTTGATCGAGACCCTCACATCTAATACTCTTCCTTGTTGATAGTTATAGATTCCTTGATCATCACCCTTTCATTGTTTATCAAGCCCTTCTCGAAAGGACCACCGCCATAGTCAACGGAAAGATAAATACCAACTTTCAATTAAATATCATCCCAAATACACTAGAATATTAAATAAACTAACATAAGTTCATACAAATAGCAATCCTCAAGCAATGAGGTTTTAGTTAATAAATAAAAAGCAAAAACTACTGAAAACTAATACAAAAATAATGTATACAATGTAAAACATAATAAAATTACTCTTTATAGTGATTGAAAACGGATTCCAGATGATGAAGCACCGTGGAGTTTGGTGTAGAAACCCTCCCCCCTTCTTCTCTCTGGCTCCAACGATTTTGTGCTCTCTCCAGCGACTACAGGTTGCCCAAAAGTGGCCAAGAATGCATCTATAATGTTCTTTTATGATATATATATACTTATAATTTTTTTTCATGGGTTGTGGGTCTATTTTACTTGACTTAATCCAACCAAAAAATGTATGACTTTCTAGTTCAAACCACGACAGTGGCAATTAGCATAACTTCTTCATTCAGTTTTGAATCGCAAACTGTCAGATCCTACGCATTACTGACTTCAAATCCTATATATATAGAAGGGATACTCCAGAGTGCTAGTCTACTTTGTGTGGCACCATAAAACAATACACTTTCCAAATCTAGCCGACATAAGCTTTCACTTTTTTAAAGTGGTCGAATCTTCCTTTTACACCGTGGCTTGGGGTTAGGCTTCACTTTTTGACTTTTCCCAATAATCTTGGCATCTTGTGTTAACCATGTACCTAAAATGTACACACTTAACACACAATTAAGGCACGAAAACTCTATAAATAGCAAAAGTCCAGAACAAGAGAGAAAAGTACAATATGTCAGATACTAGGGAAAAATACCTCACATAGGTCCAATAAACTCCCAAAAAGATGTCTCGTGAATATATTAAATCAAAAAAAGAGAGACATAAACACCTCAAATGAATTTTAAGATTTTTGTAGAGAGAGAGGCATCAAGCAGCAATTTACTACATCATACACCCACAACAAAATGGTGTTGCAGAAAAAATGAATTGCACCATCCTTGACAGGTTGAGTGTTAAAGGATAAACATTTACCAATTTTTTTAGGTTGAAGTAGTAGCTTGTACTATTTATTTGCTAAATATTTGTCCAACCAATAGTGTGAGAAATATGACACCACAAGGAGTTTGGAACTACTTCAAGCCAAAAATCAGTCATCTCCGAGTTTTTGGTTACATAGAGTATGCTCGTGTTCCAGATTCAAAAAGAAATAAACTTTTTGATTGAGGTGAAAAATGTATTTTTATTGGTTATAATGAGGATTTAAAATCATACAAACTCTACGATCCACTAACAAACAAATTAGTGGTGAGTAGAGACGTTGTTTTTAGCGAAGAAGAAATTTGGAGGTGGAATGAAGAAAGTTCTAGTAAAGAGAGTCAAATTGAAGTGGAAGAAGAAACAAACCATCAAAATCGAGATCCACCCGTCATGACACCTAAACAAGTTAGAAATTCGCAAGGCAATAAAGATCTAAGTAATTTTTCTTCACCAACAAGAAGAATGTGAAGCATGTCAGAGGTCTATATAGAAACTGAAAAGGTACATTTGGCATGCCTCTATTCTAATCATGATCCATTTATATTTGAGGAATCTGTGATAGAAGATTCTTGGAAGAAAAAAATGGTTGAAAAATTTGTTCAATTGAAAATAATAATACTTGGAAATTGACATCTCTTCCAAAAGGACATCGACCTATTAAATACTAATGTGTCTATAAAATAAAAAGGATGACAAATGGAGAAATTGATCACTACAAGGCAAGACTCGTTGCAAAAGGATACAAACAAAAATATGGAGTTGATTATGATGAAGATTTTGCCCCCGTAGGCTGCCTAGACACCGTGAGAATGTTAATATTGCTTGCAACTCATCATAATATGGAAGATACACCAATTAGATGTCAAATCTTCATTTTTAATGGTATACTTGAAGAAGAAGTGTATCTCGAACAACCTGAAGGGTTTACCATAAATGGTGAAGAAAATAAAGTGTATAAATTGAAGATGACTTTGTATGGCTTTAAGAAAGCTCCCCGAGCATAGAATTCTCGCATCGATAGTTATATATTGATAATACTTTTGTCAAATGTCCATTGGAGCATGCACTTTATGTTGTGTTTTATTTGTATAAACAGTAAAACAATATAAAAACTAATGTGGAAACAAAATAAAAGTAAATAAATATATAACTTTGCTTGTCGAGACTCGGATGGGATCCGATATCTTTAAGGTATTTAGGCCACGTACCCGTATCTTACGTCTGTTAGTTTCAACCTCCAGGAAACAACGACAAAACTATTCAAAAGAAACTGACACACGAATTCTTAAGAATTTCAACAAACTTAATAATGATGCTTCTTTCTATCTCTCTCTTATAATTTTAATGCTAAATGCTTTAAAAAAACTGATTTAATAAAATGTTTGAGTTGACCAACTATTTATTAAAGATGAAAAGGTGGCTTGGCAAAGAATTGTGATGTTTCATTTGAAGATACGTTATATTAAAAGATACAAAGTTCACTAAAGAAGATCAAAGCATGGGCTGATGCAGATGGTATGAAACTTTGACCCAAAAGTCCAGTCTGGAGATCCAGGTTTGAACCCCTAGCCCAACAATCCTTTTTTTTTTTGCTCGCTTTGCTTCATAACCAAAGGAAATAAAATATAAATAAATAACATACATTTTCCCCCTTCAATTTCTATGGCTTAATTTCTCATTCAATTTAACCAGTTGAGATTAGCTCACTGGGCAGGGCCTTGGTCATCCAATATAATGGTGCAGGTTCGAACCGAGTCAATGACTCCGAATCCAAAGTCGCTCTCCTATGTAACAAAAATAAAAATTCTCATTCAGTTTCAAATAATTTTAATCAGATGAATATATTACGTTAATCTTTACAACTAGAATAAACGTATCAATATTTGAATCATTTCTTTGAATTGAGTCACCAACCATCATCGTAAACATGGTCATCACTTGGGTAAAAATCTCATTTGACCAACACTTTTTCGAAGAAAATTGTTCAAGGTAGAGTAGTGTTAATTGCACATCTTTATGTCGAGGACTTGCATCTTATGGGAAATTGTGTGATTCAATTCAAACAAGCCATATTCAAGAATTTTGGAATGACAAACTCTGGACTTATGTTATTTTTCCATGGTGTCGAAATAAATCACCAAGAAGGTGAAATTTGTATTTCGAAAAAGATGTATGCCCAAAACTACTTGATAAATTTGAGATGATAAAATGTAATCCCGTTGAATCTCTGATGTCATCTGTTTTAAAAATGATAAAAGAAGGAGATGAAAAATATGTGAATCTCTTAAAAAGATTAACTGAAAGTTTACAGTACCTCACAATGACCAGGCCAAATATTGTTTATTCGGTGCCTCACATCACCAACTAATTGGCTTGCAGCAAAAAGGATTTCAAGGTACATCAAAGGTACTATGAATTTTAGTTTATTTTGTCCGGACTAAGAAGATGCTATATTGTATGGATCTTCCGGTAGAGATTGGGGAGGTGATCAAGATGAATGAAAAAGCACAAGTGGGTATGTATTTTTCTTGGGTCTATTGTATTTACGTGGAGTTCAAATAAATAATATGTGGTTGCGTTGTCTTCGTGTGAGGTTGAATATGTTGCATGATCGTCAACGGTTTGTGAAGCAATATGGTTGAGAAATTTGCTAAAAGATTTAAATCATGAACAAGAAAAAGCCAACTATTATTCATGTGATTAATAAGTTGGCGATCGAGTTGTCCAAAAATCCAATACGTGGAAGAAACAAGCATATTGATCTTAAATTTTATTTTTTGAGAAACCACGTGAAAGAGAATATTGGAGTATTGTAGTACTTCAGAGCAAGTTGCAGATATTTTCACAAAGGCTTTTACCAACGAACATTTTGAAAAAGTTAAAATCAATTCTCGGTATGAAAATTATTTTAGTTTAAGGAAAAATGTTAAACTACATACAAATTAAATAAATTCAAGTTTACTTGACCTTTAAATATTCAAGATAAATTCATGAATTTAAGAAAAGTAAAAAGAATTTAATAAACATAAATAATGAGTGTTGAACAACAATGAACTTAATTTTGTATATATTTATATTTTTATACTATTATTAGTCTTTATCAAGGATCTATTAATATAAGGTAGTATTATATTTGTAATTCATACATTAAAAAAGAAAATTAAGATCGATAGTAAATACTCCGTAGAGACAAAGTAGTTTTTGGGAAATTTTCATTATATTCGAACTAACTATAAGAACTTAGATCTTAAAATGTTGCTATAGCTAATGCTACTCTCATCATCTGCTATGGTGCTTGTCTCTCCTCCCCATTCTTTTATTCTATCTCCTGCTACAGAAGCCTGCTATATCAAAGATAATTTGTCAGCATTTATACACCCACAGGCGGATGACCCACCCACCCAAAAGAAAATATCAATTTCTTGACCCGCCCTTTTTACCTCTTTGTTCCAATTGGTTTTGCAGACCATCCAGAGTAAAACGCATGTTTGAACAGTTGTTCCTGATAACATGCCGTACCAAATCCCCTGCAAACCAGTAAAATTGTTTTTTCGGCTAGAGATAGTACTAGTAGTCCAAAATTTTGTGACAAAAAACGATATTATGAAAAAGAATATAAATACCTTAACACCCATATCGAGTATATATCCTAGTGTTAAACCCAAAGGAATGCCAAAAATATAGTAACACACTATATTCACATATGCAACATAAGCTTGCCATCCAGCTCCAACGGCCACCCCTGAGAAAATACGTGTCATTTGATGAAAAAAATATAGGTTCATTAGCTTCTCCGAATAATTATAGGGACTTATAACGAAATTCACTTGCCAGAAAGGGTAGGTTGCAAAGTGTTGATGACAATACTGACTGCAAGTAAAGGCGTAAGCTCATAAACAACCTGTTTAACATCTTCACTTTTGGAAAACAAAGCGGGGTAGTATTCTCGAGCAGCAAGCAAAATTATTGCTAGGAAGATGCCTATTATAAGTGAAGTAATTGTGACCACAATTACTGAAAATTTTGCTGTTCCTGGGTGACCTGCTCCAAGCTCATTTGACACCCTTACGCTGTACATTTTACAAAGTGCAATTATTAATATAGGGGCCTATAGTGCAATTAACTGTGCTACAAACCTTATAGCTGCATTGAACCCAAGAGCTACCATGATTGTCCATCCAAGTATATTAATGCTGCATTAGGAATCGAGCACAATAGACTTAATTAAGCTCGATCTCCAAGAAACAGAATAATTCGTTGTTTCAGAAAAGTATTCCAGTTTCGGGCACAAAGATAAATATTTAATTGATTATAATTTATCATGTCATTTCCTATTCGTTAATTGATTAAGATATGATTTTTGTTCAACCGTATGCTTTATTAGGACTAAGCTATGAATTGTATCGTCAAAACCTGATCAAGAATTGTAACTCACCATATTGAAAGTGCATCAACTGAAATTTCTGCATTCTTCAAGTAACCGGCAAACAAAATCAAAATCATCATGTACCAATATTCTAGGCTGCATGGATGATAAGAAATCAATCATTAAGTGACGCTAAAAGAATAACGAAGATTTTCCTCAGATCCCAAGCAAGAATTAGTCTCACCAAAGCATTATAGCTGATGCAAGAGATAGCCTCATAAATCCACTCAAATCTCGAAAAGCTTTCCAAGAAAATCCAGTCCAAGCCTCCCCACAAGTGCCGCTAAAAATATATAGCAGGTGAGCGATCACTATAAACCACCACGAACCATTCAATACAACTGCTCCTCCAAGTAAACCCCACTGTAGTTTCAACATCAACAACCAGCTAAATATAGTATGAATCACTACAGCGACAGCTGAAATCACAGCCATTACGAATATTTTGCTCTGGGCTTGTAGAAATTTTTGAGTTGGGAAATTTATAACATAAGCAAAGAGCTGTGGAATCATCCATATTGCAAATGTGCCTGCCCATTTTGATATATCGGGTGCTTGTCCGATAAATCGAAGGATTTGAGTGGCGAATATGTAGAAAAACATTAATGGGAGTGCTGTTATGAGGAGAATAATCCACGATCTTTGCATGTAAATGCCTAACATGTTAACTTGTCCTGCTCCGTAAGCTTGTCCACAAAGTGTCTCTAGTGCACTTCCCATGCCCAGCTGCAATTAACACATAAAATAACGTGCTTAGAAACTTTAGTTGATAAAATACAATGGAGCGGATTGCATAAATGGGCGGATCCTAAAATTATATTCCCTCCATCCCATAAAATGTATCCATTTTATCTTTGCACATAAACTAAAAAAAACATTTATTAACATCCTGCAGGTTGTGTAAATTTTTAGTCCCCCACCATAAAAATTTTGAATTAACTGGATCTTTCATAACTGTATTTTTGAAAAATAACCCAAACACGGAAAATACTTAATTACATATAACTTATAAGAAATTAAAAATCTAAATTACCCTCCTAAAAAATTCAAAAAAAAATAATAATAAAATTCTATATGTAAATATTCACCATCAAACAAATCCATTATAAAATTAACTCAGTAATATACTAATATCAAATTTTTTTTTTTGAAGAAGCATCACCTATTGCAAATTTCAGGAGAATTTTACGATTGCACCAAAAATGATGTATATGAAGTATAATTGATGAATGAAAATTACCATAATTCCATAAGCAAAACCAGCGATAACAGAGTTTTCAACGGAAACAGCAGCAAGTTCAATAGTTCCGACATGACCAGCTAAGACTTGAGTGATAGCACCAAGTGAGTATTGACAAATGGCTGTAAATATAGCTGGGCCCGCCAAGTACCAAAGCTTCACTGATTCGCCAAGAAATTCTTTAAAAAAATCTCTGATGCCATTAATGTTCTCCATATCTTCATCTTCTTTATTTGCTGTTATGGTACATTTTAACTGCCTTCAATATCTTACCAAACAATACCAACATCAGTGCCAAACGATTGCACAAAGATATTTATGGAAATATCTTACCAAACCATCAATATCTAACTGCCTTCTACATGTAAAACAAATAATAACATATGTTTTCAAGAAATTTTTTATATCCCACAAGTTCCAACATTAACCTAAATCTATTTATTCGTTCTTATTCTCTCATAATTATCTATGAACTAACTTTGATCTCTAATAACAAAACAAACATACAGGATTTTTGATTTGGTATATAAAGTTTGGTTTTTTGATTAAGTTTCTTATAAGAAAACCAAAACAAACCGGATTTTCTCGTTTTCTTACAATCCTATTTCGAACCAGAATGCATTTATAGGTTTTCAGTTTTATTTTCAGTTTTCCGGTTTTTCTTTTATGGCCCCTAACTACATCTTTCAAACGTACCCCACATGGACACATATCACATATGATCCATATACAATACAACAGAGTCACATCATGGGACAACTTATTATAAAAATATAAAAATAGAGTAACTTTTTATAAAGGTCCGTCACATCATTGATATATTTTTTTATAAATTTCATCATATCATGATAACTTTTCATAAAGTTAAACTAATAAAAAAATTTTAATATATGGAAAAATTTTCAGTGCATTAGATTCCATCCATATTTGAACGACAAGGCCACGAGTACTTGTTAGAATTTTGGACCAAACGGGATATAGATAAAAGATGGGGGATTTTACTTTATAAAGCCCATCCTACTATCCACTTTCTCTTTTAAATCCCCAACCAAACCAGTCCCATAACTAATCCAACTAGATGGGGGAATGTACTAAACTACCCCCAAACCATTCCCCACACTGAAATACAAAAAAGCCACCCCCAAACCCATTATACAACCAAAACCCCCACCCCCCTCTCTCTCTCTCTCTCTCTCTCTCTCTCTCTCTCTCTCTCTCTCTCTCTCTCTCTCTCTCTCTCTCTCTCTCTCTCTCCCTCATCTCTCTCCCTCTCTATGTGATATCACGCACCACCACACCTTCCCACCACTGCACCGAATCTACACCACCACAGGCCACCTCCCCCCTCCAGTCACTGCCCCCCTGCTGCTCTCTCTCTTTCACTGTGTTAAACCAAACACCCCCACCCCAACCCACTGAATACGAAACTCACCACCACTACCACCTGCACGAATCTCACCACCATCACCACCTGTGTGAAGAAACAAACCCACCTGCGCTGGATGTCGAAGGTTGCCACCACCACAGCTCGACTTTCCAGATCCGCCACCACCAGGGCTACGAACGGAAACCGCCACACCATCAGGGCTGCGAACGGAAACCGCCACACCACCGATCTGCTGTCCTGCATCCTTCTCAGAGAACCATTCTCCACCAAGTAGCTCCTTCTTCTTCGTCTTTGCAGACCACCGCCCCCACCTCCTGTCATTCACAGCGACACCATCTTCATCACCGCCATTGCTGCTTCACCAACCCACCATTTTTGTTTGTCGTTGACGCTCGATCTGGGTAGTTTCGTATTTTTTTTGTTTTTGTTTTAATGCAATGCGTAAATAGGCTGAACCCAGATTGATATGTGTGTGTGATGGGGCCAGCCCTTAATACGAGTAGTATGTGTTATTGTTTCTGTAATTCTTTTTGGGGCCAGCCCCAGTTAGTTGGATTGTAGGTAATGGGGCTGGCCGAATACTGTATAAATTGTTGGACTGGTTTGTAATTGTTTTTGTTCAATATGGGTACAACCCATACATATATAAAGCTTTATAAAGTGTGCATTTTATCCCATATTTTTTAACTATTTATGTTGTGTATTGTTTTGGTCTACATGGTACAGCCCACCTAACATTTTGTTTTTAATGGGTACATATCCATTGTAGTGTTGTTCTATATGGGGCCAGCCTCTTATTAGTAGCAATTTGATAAAAAAAGAAAACGTAAAAAATGAATAAACTAACGAACGTGCTAAGTATGTACCCAGCAAAAACAGGGGCAAAAAGGTCAAGACTCAAACCAGAAACTTAAATTTGGGACTTAAAAAAGAACTTTTTGTAACTGGGATTTAAAAAAGAAAGTTGAAAAATTTTGGGACTCAAATTGTTTTATCCTCTAAAAGATGGGTTCTAGTTTGAACCAAGATAGCAAAGATAAGATACTCTTTTAAACTTAATTTTGGTATTTTACTCCAACTTTTAACATCGACAAGCTTCATCGATTGTTACCCCAAGAAGCCTGTAAGAAATTTAAGAAGTTTGAGACAGAACTTTTACTTAGAATTATGAATTGAAATACTTCAGTATAATCGTACTTATATGACAAAGAAAAATGTTTTTTTTTATTATCAGATTGCAATGAGTGAATTTTGATATTTCGCGTATATGAAAAATGAATTATGTATACAAAAATAATTTCCTTAAAAATATTTAGATATAGTTATTCAAATAATAACTAATACAAAATAGTCGGGCTAACATATTATGGGTACCTATGATGTCTTCCTTTTTGTTTTAAATATTAGCCCTTAGGAGACACCGTGATTAATTGACTTATTTGATAAACTTTTAAGCTTATTTGATTATATTGCGTTTTCTCCCCTTGGATTTGTATTATTTGCGATTTAGAGCTTTTGTTCGTTAATTTGTTTGTTTTTAGTGTAAAGTTCTTAGGTCCATGGATTAGATGGAGCACCAAGATAAGGAGGAGAAACGGGAATTAAAGTAATAGATCGTGTGTAGAAGTCAAAGGCGAGAAAAGATGATTCAAAGAATTTATTAGGGGAGAAGGAAATCTGGAAGGCTGTTACAAATCACTGTTTTTGAGCCACTTAGCCACTTATTCAGCCTTAGAGTCCAAATATAAAAAATCTACATCTCTGAGTCAGGAAAATTTTGCAAGTTGAACGGAGTGATTTCGAGTCCGGACGCAAAAGTTACAGCTATTTTAGTAACAACTTCACACCAGTTACGTGATTTCATTTAAAGATTGGGCTTTTATTTCATTTAACCTATTTCCTTATTATAGAAGAGCCCAATCCGATTTTCCCATCCTATATAATCCTTAGACTTCATTTTTATAAGAAAACTCATATTACACAAAGAAAAAAACACCAGAGAAAAGTCAGAAGTAAAATGAGAGAAGAAACTGAAGCTAGGAAATCCTAATTCCTCCATCAACAGTTAATTCATTCCCTTCAATTAAGTTTTCTTATTATTTTCTGTAATTGAATATGACTACCTTTTATCTTACTTTATTTTTTAATTCTGTTATGAACTAATTTCCATTGTACTTGAGAATCACATTTATGGGTTGAACCCTAATTTGTCTAATTGATGTTTTTCTGAATTTGGAATTACTTAATTTAATCTAAGTTGGGTATTTAGTATTGACTATTATCACATGCTTTTTGACTATTTTTATTCTGGCCAATTAGAAATAAGATTGAGTAATTAGGCTATTCACTTAAGTGGCAAAGTCATCACCTTGACCCGGGGGGGGGGGGGGGGGGTGTTAATTACAGACCTAGGTAATAGACGCATGGTATTCGTCAATGATCCCGACGGGCTTGACTAACCACGCAACCAATTGGGTAAAAGACTTCAACATCCAAAAGTAGCTTATAATCGCCCTGACGGGGTTTGTAATATCATAGGACAGCTTAGAAATCTCCCCTGATGGAAGTTAGGAGATTGTAGAGTCCCGACTAATACATAAATACCAACTTTACCCTTAAACGAAAGCATTAATTAGAGAGGTTTAGGTGAAACCCTTTCGAGACTCAAGTACCATTCTCATTCTTGCTTCTACTCATATTTACTTTACTTTCGTCTTATTTATTACACTTGCGGTTTGTGAGTCCTCAACTTTATTGCGTAATTTTATAACACACCAGGACCACCAACCTATAATATGGGTCGAATCTAAAACTATTTCTCTCATTCTCCCACTTTCAAATGATGGGTTTACTCTCATACTAATTTTATATGCACCAGACTACTCTTTATCTCATCTCAAACATATCCATAAAATCCATCATACTTGAAAAATAAGTCGTGGAATCAGAAAGCATACATGCATTTATTTTGCTAGAAACATGTTAGGGTAGATAAATTCTCAAATGATTCTATAATCCTTTCATATGTTTAGTTCTCTATACTAAAAGTTGTAATATCAATATGATAATAACTCTGGCCCTACATATTTCATATCACATTATCTTTGTAATTGTAAGAGTTCACTAATATAATAACATGTGTCTCAGTATCATGTCATAGTCCTTAATGACTTACATGATTGGTCGACCTGCAAGCACACACTTAAATATTCCTTTTAGTCTTCCTTTTGCACTTGATTCTTTCTATAATGATCTGATTCCTTTCCGAGACGTATCCCCGTTAGGTAGAATCATTCATGACCATCCAAAATATACTAAAGTAGCAAACACTAGATCAAAACATCAAAATTTAGTCAAAAGTAAAAAGGGTACTACTTAAATGTCTCACACAATGAAGAAATAGGGATCATTTCTTCACTTTCTTTTGGTTGCAACCACACGCGGTATAACTCGCGTGCTACGATATTATTAATTTATTCACATCATATGTCATGTATACATTAATATCATACACACACGCGCGCGCACACACACACACACACACACATATATATATATATAATCATACACTCCTCGTTGTCTAATACGAATCCTTCAAATTGATAAAATCTCTATGCAATCAATTAAGAATTGCATATCTGGATTTTATAGACTAAGTAGATAGTGGGGATCTATTTCGTTTCCAAATTAAAATTAACATGTTGTGCTACATGTTTGTGATTCCATCTTAACATTTGTTGAGATGACTTTTGTAATTCATACTATTTGCATGAATGGTTACTCTTTTACATGAGTTAGTCTCATCCTTGCGCATCCTCTCATGCCAAAGACGATTTCTTATGTGAGAAGGCCAATCATAGTCTATCTGACATACTTATACACACGCATATATATTACCACTCAATAATAGAAATATAGCTGTGCACGTTATTTTGTAGTATACATAACAATATAGATTCAACATGGTCTAAAATTTCATAACTTGCAATTAGTTCTAAAAAAATATATCCACAAGAATATCACGTGTGGGTATTTACTGCAAATTCATATTTTATGTGCAATAATGTCTCTCATCATGATATACTTTATAGCAATATCTTTGGTTTTACTGTAATACTATGTGCCTATTACACAAGTCATTTCCATTTCTCTATCACAGTATTTTAAAATTAAACTCCCACTATCACTTGAGAATAATAAAAAGTACAAAAAAATTTAAACCAAACAAACCTTTTGAATTTTAGCAAAGTAAGCGACAAATTTAATATTCAATATGGACAAAGAAATATAGGTTTGTTTTTTGCTACTCCATGGATATAACACAATCTTTCAGCAAGAATACGCGACCCAGAGACGTTTACACTCATCCATATTGTTAAACCAATTAACATAAGCATATACTTTAGGTGTAAATTTTATCCTTGAAAACATATAACATGAGCCCTAATTCTTTTAAGGCGTCTCATTGCTCATATTTCGGGTTTTCAATGCTCATGCCTATAACTCCATTTAAAATGGACTAGCTAAACCTACAACGTAAACAACATCTAGTCTAGTAAACATCATTGACAAATGGATAACTAAACTCAAGGCATGAAAAATGTTTGGCCTAGTACACATTATGACATACATAATACTATAATTAGTTTTGTAATTACTAATATGGTATTGTTGACCTTCTCCGTATCATCTATGGAAAACTAGGACACATAATAAGATTAGAGCTTATACTCTCAGCTAATTTGGAGTGTTAATGACATTAAAGTCTGTCATGTAAAAGCGTTCACACATCTTCTTGATGTATAATTCTCAGTGTTCTAAAAGGCGCTAGGCGCTAGGCGGGCGGTCGACCACCTTCGAGCGCCTAGGGTACTAGGCGGGCGCCTAGGCGGGGCCTAGGCGTTTTCTTGCTAGGCGGTTTTGATATTTATTTAAATATTTTTTAAAATTTATATAATTTTTAAAATAATTTTTATATTATTTTTTGTGTTAAAAAATAGTTTTTTAAAATTTTTTGTCTTAAAAAATAGATTTTTTTAAATTTTTTTTAGCTTCAGACCGCCTAGGCGCCGCCTGGGTCCGCCTAGGCGCCGCCTAAACCCGCCTAGGACCTTCTAGGACCGTCTAGCGGCTGCCTGGGCCATTTCTGGAAGTTCAGCTACCTTCTAGCGCCTAGGCGCCGCCTAGGCCGATTTTTAGAACACTGATAATTCTTGAGGTAGGGATATCATAAATTTAAATATTTTTTTATGAATTACAACATCAAGAATAGAGTTCGGTTTTCTCATACCTTTCACATCAACAAAGATTTAAAATATTACAACTCCTTAAATTTGACAGATCACATGTCATTCCTAACTTGTAGGATATCATCTACATAAATTGATAAATTGATAAATTATTACTCGTGGAACTTTTGATATGTAGATAAAGTGATCTTCACATATCATTTCAAAAAACCACTCATTGAAATGACTCATGAATATCAAAAATCACTGTCTTGGACTTGTTTAAGACCATAGTTTGGCTTCTTCAATCTACACACTATATTTCTTAGTCTTCAACATCATATCCTAAATATTGTTCCAATAAATTTACCCTTTTTTTATTCTCCATTGAGAAATGTAGTTTCCACATCAATCTAGTGCAAATCATAATAAAGATGCACCACAACAGCTAGTATATAACCAAATGAGGTAAATCTATTAACAATAGAAAAATGTTTATCCCAAAAACAATTTCTTTCTTTTGATATAGTCTTTTTGCCATTAAACGAAATTTATACCTCTCAAATGAAGTGTCTAGTTTTCTTCTCATTTTAAGAATACATTTATTCTCAATCACTTTTGGTCCTTGATATGATCAACCAACTTTTAAAATTGATTTCTCTTTATCATCCCCGTCTTTCCTAGTAAAACATAAAGAGTGCATGTACTATGAAGTTCTTCTTTGTCTTATGGAGATATCATAAATATTTCTCCATGGATCCTAAAACAACAACAAAAAATTATCCCTCGATGACACATTTTAGGTAAATTTATTGTAAAACAAATTCACTGGATGATGCAACTTCGAGTTAAAATTGAGGACATCTTGCCTTTCTTGTGTATGTGGTACCTTATCTAGTAACACATTTAATTGCATACATCTTCTTCAACCTCATTTAATTCATATCAAATGAGTTTTTCAATATCTACACCTCTAATTAGGAATACCATTACTATCCTAATGTAACACCGTGTAACTCAGTCTTAATAATTTTCATCATTATGTTCAACCTTGAAACATACCCGTTAGAGTCTTTGAATATCTTCCAAAGAAATCATTTTTATCTTTGTGACCCAACTTTCCGTACTCATTGGATAAGTCACTAACATACCAACCCCGAGGAGATCAAGTATAAAAGACCATGTTTCTTTTGTCTATAGTTTGTACGGAGGTAATGGAAGTAACTTTGTAGGTACTCGAATAAGTATATGAGTAGTAGTAATTACACTATCTCCCAACCATATATTGGGATATTGATTTGAGCCATCATACACCTTAATTAGGAGTGTTACATTCCTCATTATACTTACTATTTCATGTTGTGGCATGTGACAAATTATAAAATTATTTATGGTCCTATTTTCACCACACCTTTATTTAAAAGCCTTCAAATAGATAGTCGTGATCACAATTTCTTCTCAAAGTTTTACCCTTCCTCTTTATCTGATTCTTAGTTTTCTAATTAACAAATTTTTGAAGTATATTCGTGCTTCTAATATGCAAGAAGTCTTATATACATCAGTAAACTGTGTCTGGCATCTTGTTAACTCAACGAGTCTATAAATGTTAGAATGAATCAATTCCAACAGACACTGAAACATCTCTTTTTAACTTATGTTAAAAAAGTCATATTACTTTCATTGCTAGACAGTATCCACAGGTTGTCCAAAGGATTTCATCAAGTGAATAAAATAAATATCATTCACCAACAATATGGTTTAAGTCATAACTGTTATGACATAGCCTAACATTTCATAAATTTTTCCCATGTCTTTAGTAATATAAAAAAATTAATAGAAAGTCAACTACTATTAAAATAATAGTTCTTGTAGTCAACCTTTGTCAAATACCAAAAAACCATTTGTTCTAAAGATAGTTCCAAATTATGTAGTATTGTGATATACACTTACTGTTTGTTATAAACATGTGGTGGTCCTTTGTGTGTTCTAAAATAAATGCAAAAGATAATCGAACCACAACCGCAAGTGTACGGTTGTCCCAAGTAGTATAACTGATAATACAGATTCGTTCCAAGGACGGGATGGTTGATCACAATGTCTAACAAATAGTGATTGATGCACTTATGAAAATAAAAGATAATAATATGTTTGTTTGGTTTTTGTTTTAAGACTAAATAAATGAAAGACAAATATTAAAATGCAAATAAAAGCTAAGACGCAAGTAAAATGATGTAAAAACGCAATATGAGAAGTAGTACTTGAGAACGCAAGGATCCTCCCAATCCTATTTCCTAACTTATGTTGTTTAAGGGCTAAATTGGTCAATTACAATGGTCGGGATTCTAAATTCCTTATACCCCCGTCAGGGTGGACTATAAGGCGATCCTAAAGTGTCACTAGTCCCGTCAGGGTAAATATGATCCACCGTTGGATGATTAAGTTTTATTACCTCATTGGCCCTAGAATTAGCTAAGTTCGTCAGAATCAATAGCTTCTATCCTAGATTAAATAAATGGTTCTGTATCTAAACCCTCCGTCAGGATGATCCAATTGCCACTAATTGGAATAACCTAAATACTAACACCTGTTCCTAGTTCATGACGCTAAAAACAGTAAAATAATCTCAATTTATTGAAAAGAGTAAAAGCCCTAATCTAGTTTAATTTAACAGAAACCCAAATTCAACATTCGTTATTCAATAAAATTGGGATTCACCCATTGTTTGTTCTCAAGCACTATTAATTGTTTAGCTCATATTGAAAAGAAAAACTAAATTAAAACAGAAAGAATTCATGTTCTTCAATTACAGAAATAAAAGATAGAACCTAATTAAGAATCGGGTTTGGCTGTGATTTGGAGAAGATGACTTTCTCCAGCTCTAAGCTTTCTCCTTTTCCTTGCTTCTGACTTTCTCTCTGGACGCTCTCTTCTAAGGATGATTTGGTTTGAAGAATAAAATGAGAGGTGAGAAATACTGAGGTCAAAATCTCCTTTTATAAGGTTAAAAACGGATTAGGGCTTGGACCTAATAATAAAACACTAATTAAATGTCCAAGCCCAATTTCTAAGCCCAAAATCCCGTAACTGCTGATACACCTTCACTAAAACGGCTTTTCCCGATGTGTTACAACTCCGATTGACCTCATTCCAGTTGCTAAAGTTCCGTAACTCGATAAGGAATGATTTCTCTGCAAAGGTCAGCGGCTAGATCATCGCTTAAGCACCTCGAAATCAGCAATATATAGCCTGGAAAATGGATTTTCAGCTCTAAAAATAATATCTTCGGGATTTCTTTTCCAATCTTGACTCTATCTTTGTGATCTTTGACTTTCTCCTCGGATTCCTCTTCTAGCTAACATCTAAAACCTGTAAAATCTTCACTAAAAATACCAATATTACGCGCAAAAGCTTAATAAATAAAAAATGCTAGAAATAAAAGAGGAAAATCATATTATTGCATATTTAGTCCAAAAGTCTATCGAATTAATTAATTAAACACCAAAAATGATGTCTCCTAAGGGTCGAAAATAAGAACATTTAAGGAGACATCAAGACCCCCAACTCAAACCTTTGTCGTCCCGACAAAGCAAAACAAAACAAAACAAGGGGTAGAAGTAAACGCCAGAACAAATAGAAGCTTAGCAAATAAACCTAAAGCAATTCTTAAGATAAATCTCATATAGCAAAACTTTAAGAACTAACATATACATACACTAATCATGCAAAATCAAACATAAATAATCTCAATCATAAAATTAAAGTTGCAATGCTTGAAGGTTACACTTGTACTCATCTCTGTATGATGGCTATAGGGTGGTCATTAATCATAAATCGCTTTGAATGTTCCACCTAAATATTCCCTATCAACAGAATTATAAATTCACTATGTACTTAAGAATCAAGAGGTCTTTATGGTTTTAATATTGGCTTAAGGACGGTATGGATGTATATTTGGTAAATTTGAAGTGAGCTTTTGGCTCTCTCCTCACTTACCATCCACATGTCCTCGAGCTTGAGTTACGCTCAAAAATGTTCTCACTCACCCATTTGACGCGCTAAAGTTGCGTCCCCAATGTCAACCCAAATAAATCTAAGATGATTTCCAAAAATATTCCACTTTGCCGGTTTATTTATTCTTTCTTTTTATTTATTTTCTTTTTCATTTCTTTTCTTCTCTTTTTTGTACAAGATACCCATGACCATCATTTTGATGTGAAAGTCATGCCTCTTATAATATTTTTTTTTCTTTTTCTCTATATTTTTTGTTTTTTTTTTTTCAAATCCCGGCAAAGGGTTACAAATAATAATATCATCTGCCTTTTTGTGCCTCAATACAAATACATATAATCCCTTCCCAATGTAATTTCCCAAATGTGGTCCCACCACCCCAAACTCAAGCTCGAGACAAGTCTCAGGGTTGTGATTCAAGTGCGGGTCATTTGGTCATGCCTAATAATCTAAAGGATAATGGGCTTATATCGTGGCTACAAAAGAAAAGGCTTAAGGCTCAAAATTGGGCTAAGACGGATAAAATTATAATATTAGGGATAGCAAGCTAAAAGGCTTCAAATGGCTAACAAAGAACTGCCCCTATCATTTTCCTAAGTACATAGCTTGTCTTTAGTTCATATCTAGGTGGGTTCTCTACTAATTAGGATTTCACGTTCTACACACCAAACATATTCCTTAAGTACAAGCTTACTTCATTTGCATTGTTCATTAATTTTTCCTATTAATTACCTATGTTCGCATGCAATTGTAAGTGCGTTTTATGTTAATCCCTAAAGTCCACTATTTACTATCATTGATTTCATCAAAAGTATGCTTAAAGGGATATTTAAAATCTTCTATAGTCAAACGCAACTCCGAAAATTATTTTTATTGAAAGCAAATAAAACATATAACACATAAAAACTGGGATGAGGCAACGAACCCCACCCCAAACTCAAAAATGAGTCGTGTCCCCACGACTCGAAAAGACTCAACGCAATAAAAATAAACTAAACTAACTAAAATGCGAAAGGGATAGAAAACGTATCTTAACCAGCGCGAGGCTGGTTATCGGTGTTGCGTCCATGAACTTTCTCTTGCGTAAGAATACCATAGGTGGCGTGTTGAATTGTGCTCACCCCCAATAACATAATTCATAGAAGTTCTAACTCTTTTGTAACGTTTCCTAAAGACGCAATCATCTTCACTTGGTTCTCTTCTAACACCTTCACTTTAGCTTCCAACTCATCAGTTGTATGCATCTTCTTCTTTGGAGGAGCTTTAGGATTCCTTGTTGCTTTTACCACTTCATCATGAATATTCTTGACCAAAGTTAAACCCATGCTCTCACACACTACAACACGATCAATCTTTGCGTCTTTACGCGGAACCTTTGCGTCTAAACACAAAGTAGTGACGGTACAAGGAAATTTGAGATTTTGTTGTGAAGTAGGAATTCTAGCAAATTCCATGATGGTATCATAGATCACACGAGCAACATCCATGGGTTTCTCCTCAATAATACAATTAATGAACAAAAGATGCTCCTTCTTCACTTCCGATATGTGTTTAACTCCGAAGAAGGTAGGGATTATGAAACGTGACCAAATCTTAGCACATGGTAGCAAGTTACTACTGTACATCTGTCCAGGATATCTCTCTCCTTCGGGAATTGGGCAGGCCCCATTAACAAGCACTTTTCCCCAAAGGGATTCATAATCAAACGAAGGCTCTTTAAGAGATTCTTGAAACGGACATATTCTGGAAAATTCGGGTAATTTTAATGATTTACGAATAAGCTCAACGGAGAAAGGAACTACCTTTTTGCGAATAATAACAGCTTCTTTTGAGAAGGCGATTCCTTCATAAAAATCTCGCACCAAGGTAGGAATATACTCAAGCTTCCTTTCTCTCAATTCCTTCCAACCCAATTTATCACAAGTAACACCATAATCCTTATAAGCACTAGTCATAATACCTTTAGGAAGATTCATCTCCTCACCAAACTTCAAAAATTCAATTCGATCACGAACCTGAGTATCCCAAGGAACGAAGACTCTCTTAGGCTTTTGAGCCCAAGCTTTCCTACGCGGAGCTTTCGGTTGTTGCACTGGTTCTTCGGGAACTTCTTGTTCAGTTTCTTCAATCTCTTCTTCAACTTCTTCCTCACTCTCGTCATCACTCTCATCAATTAACCTACTATTTTTCGGATTAGCCTTACTCGGATTTTCTTTTCTTTTCGGAGCAATTGGGTTTTGGACAGTCTTTTTGGATCTCGAATCCGGAATCTCAATTGCTTGGTCTGGGCTAGATCCAACAGTGTTCCTGTTTCTTGGTATGTTTCTTCGATAGTTACACATGGAATCGGTTCTGTTAGTCATCTCTTTTCACCCCAAACTCAAAACTTCAAATAGAGAAAAAGCTAGAGAAAAGCTTTGAAATTTGATGTTTTGAGGTTTAAAACTTGAAGGATTAGGTGGAATATGAGATGGGTTAAGGTTATTAGAGAGAGATTTGGAAAGAATTGGGTTCAATTTCAAGGTTGGGAGAAAGAAATTTTTGGAGAAAAGGTGAAATTTGATGATGTTTAGGAGAAGCTATGAGTTGATTTTGTGTTTTTGTGATGATAGAAGGCTTGATTTGATGATTTTATAGCTGTTTGTTGATGATTTTCGGAGTGGGTGGAGGTAAGGATTCGGATTATAAGGCTTGGCTTGGAAAAGAGGCAAAAAACTAGGTTTAATAAACTCAAAACCGCCTCTCGCAACAGCTGGCCGGCTAGCCGGCGGATTTGCCGGTATGCCGGGCGAGAGGGCGGCGGAAAAAATTACTAAATTCGTTTTTTTTTTTTTTTTTTTATACCTCAAAACGCAAGTATATTGCGTCGTCGCTGACGCAATGGTCAGGGACTTTGAAATCCTTGGCCGGCTAGCCGGCGGATTCGCCGGCATGCCGGTAAAATCTCGATGGCGCATTTGATGACGCAACAACCTTGCGTCGTCGCTGACGCAAGGGTCAGAACATCCTTCCTCTTTGGCCGGCTAGCCGGTCAGTTGACCGGTATGCCGGCGCTTTCTCGCTGGCGCGAATGATGACGCAGCATTGCTGCGTTGTCGCTGACGCAGTGGTCAGGGAGTTGGGGTCGATCTGCTTGTTTGGCCGGTATGCCGGCTAGCTCGCCGGCTAGCCGGTCAAACCTGCTGTGAACTTCAATTTATTTCGTTTTTCCCATCGTTTGACCCCAAACTCATGACCATTATACCCCTGAAATCATCAAAAACAAACACCCTTCCTCATTTCTTAAAAATAAAACTCAAATCAACGAAAACTTTAACTAATTTACACTACGGAAATTGAAATACTTAAACTAATATACAAGAAATTGGCTTTTGTTTAACGTCGTTAAGCTCGACGGGTTACCTCGCGCTTCTAAGGAGCTTCGAGGAGGTACAAGACCTCTCCGGGATGTGGGTCTTTTGCACGATCGGTGTCTTCACCTCCATGATAAATTTTTAAACGATGACCGTTCACCATGAATGTACGGTTCTCAAGTGGATGTTCTGTTTCTATAGCTCCATGAGGTGTAACCTTGGTTACAATGTAAGGACCCGACCACTTCGATCTTAATTTCCCCGGATAATTGCTGAACTTTGAATTATATTTCAACACTCTTTGTCCCACTACAAAGTTCTTCTCTCGAATTCGATTATCATGCCATCTCTTAGTATTTTCTTTATAAAGCTTAGCATTTTCATAAGCATGTAATCTAAATTCATCAAGCTCATTAAGTTTCATCATTCGATTCTCACCTGCTAGCGTAGGATCTAAATTCAACTTTGCAATAGCCCAATAGGCACCCATTTCAAGTTCAAGAGGTAAGTGACAAGCCTTACCATATACCATTCGATACGGAGAAGCACCGACTGGGGTTTTGAAAGCAGTTCGATATGCCCAAAGTGCATCATCTAATTTCATAGACCAATCTTTTCTTGTGGGACCAACGGTTTTCTCTAAAATAGATTTCACCTCACGATTTGATACTTCGGCTTGACCATTAGCTTGTGGATGATAAGCTGTGGACACACGATGTCTAACTCCATATTTCTCTAGAACAGTCTTCAGATACTTATTAACGAAATGAGTGCCTCCATCGCTAATAATCACCCTTGGAGTTCCATGTCTAGTGAAAATATGTGATTTTAAGAACTTAATCACCACTCTAGAATCATTGGTAGGTAAAGCCACCGCTTCTACCCACTTAGACACGTAATCAACAGCTAATAAGATGTAGAGGTTACCATTTGAAGGAACGAACGGACCCATAAAATCTATACCCCAAACATCAAATATTTCAACTTCTAATACATTATTACGTGGCATCTCATCCCTCTTAGATATGTTTCCGGTGAACTGGCATCTTGAGCATTTCTTAACATATTCATGACAATCTTTAACAAGAGAAGGCCAGTAAAAACCTGATTGAAATACCTTCGCAGCAGTTCTATCTCCTTTGAAATGTCCTCCATATAATGAATCATGGCATCCAGCTATAATGGCTTCAGTCTCTTCCCTTGCTATACATCTTCGTATCATTTGGTCAGCACAAACTTTGTAGAGGAAAGGATCCTCCCAAAAGAATTGTCTAGCACGATGAGCTAATCTCTTTCTTTCTTGATAAGTAGAACCTTCAGGAAAAACACCACTCACCACTAAATTCGCAATATCTGCATACCATGGAGCTTCATAATCTCGAACAGCGAACAAACTCTCATCAGGAAACTCTTCTCTAACTGCTTCATTACCACTATTCATCTCTGAAACCTCTAAACGCGATAGATGATCTGCAACCTGATTCTCACAACCCTTTCTATCTTTAATCTCTAAATCAAACTCTTGAAGTAATAGCACCCATCTGATTAACCTTGGTTTCGCATCTTTCTTTTCCATAAGGAATCTAATCGCGGAATGATCTGTATAGACAATAACTTTCGCTCCAAGAAGATAAGAGCGAAATTTATCGAATGAATACACAACCGCTAGCAACTCCTTTTCTGTAACTGTATAATTGATCTGAGCACCATTAAAAGTTTTACTAGCATAATAAATCGAATGAAAAACTTTCTCTTTTCTTTGTCCTAATACAGCTCCCATACATAAATCACTCGCATCACACATAACCTCAAACGGTAAATTCCAATCTGGAGGCACTACTATAGGAGCAGAGATAAGTTTTTCCTTGATTGCCTTGAAAGCCGCTAAACAAGCTTCATCAAAAAGGAATTTGGAATCCTTTTCAAGTAAGTTGCATAACGGTTTCGCAATCTTAGAAAAATCTTTGATAAATCGCCTATAAAAGCCAGCATGGCCTAGAAAACTTCTTACCCCTTTAACAGAAACAGGAGGGGGAAGAGTTTTAATTACCTCAATCTTCGCTCTATCGACTTCCAATCCAACACTCGAAACTTTGTGACCCAGAACAATACCTTCGCGAACCATGAAATGACACTTCTCCCAGTTTAATACCAAATCTGTTTCTTTGCATCTGATTAACACTTTCTCTAAATTGTCTAAACACTTGTCAAAATCGTCACCAAATACAGAGAAATCATCCATAAACACTTCAAGGAAGTTATCGATCATATCCCAGAAGATGGCCATCATGCATCTTTGAAAGGTAGCAGGAGCATTACACAACCCAAATGGCATTCTACGATATGCAAAAGTACCAAAGGGGCATGTAAATGTTGTTTTATGTTGATCTTCTGGAGCCACGTAAATTTGATTATACCCAGAATAACCATCCAAGAAGCAATAATACTCTCTTCCGGCTAATTTGTCTAACATCTGATCTATGAAGGGCAAAGGGAAATGATCTTTTCTGGTGGCCTTGTTCAGCTTTCTATAATCCATGCAGACTCTCCATCCAACTACCGTTCTTGAAGGAATCGCTTCATTTTTATCATTAAGAACTGTTGTCATTCCTCCCTTCTTCGGTACACACTGAACCGGACTCACCCATTCGCTACTCGAAATGGGGTAAATAATCCCCGCATCTAAAAGTTTGATCACCTCTTTCTTTACCACATCCTTCATAGCGGGCATTAATCTTCTTTGACCTTCAACTGAGCGTGCGTTAACATCTTCAAGTATGATTTTGTGTTGACAATAGGATGGACTAATGCCTTTGATGTCAGCAATTGTCCAACCTATTGCTTCTTTGTTTGCTCTTAACACACGTAACAGTTTATCTTCTTGAGGACCTGTTAAATTAGCTGAAACAATAACAGGTAGAGTTTCATTAGTACCTAAATACGCATACCTCAAGTGTGCTGGCAATGGTTTCTCTTCCAATTCCGGAGGAGATTCAATTGACGGTTTCTTTTTAGGAATGATCTCCCCCGGTTCTCTCACGGGTTCATAGGCAAGACGCCTATACTTTGGATTTTCAGAATTTAGAGCTGCTATTGTTTCTGTAAGCTCCTCCATCATCTCAGGTGAATCTAATGTCAAAGCAGCCTGCAAGATATCATCAAAATTTAAACAATTAAATACCTCTTGCGATGCTTGCTCTACTACATCCATTCTGAAGCAATCTTCCTGAGAATCTGGGAATTTCATAGCTCGAAATACATTGAATTTGACTTCCTCATCTTGTATCCTCATTGTTAACTCGCCATTCTCGACATCGATCAATGTCCTTCCTGTAGCTAGGAAGGGTCTACCCAAAATAATGGGGACATTTCTATCTGCATTGTATTCAAGAATTACGAAATCAACAGGAAATATAAGTGTACCTGCCTTAACAAGGACATCCTCAATACGGCCTTCAGGATGAGCAAGAGACCTGTCCGCCATTTGCAAGACCATAGAAGTGGGTCTTGCGTTTCCAATTTTTAGCTTATCTAAGATCGACATGGGCATCAAATTGATGCTTGCCCCCAAATCGCATAATGCCTTTCCTTTCCATTCTTCTCCAATTGATATCGGAATCGTGAAACTCCCTGGATCAACTAATTTCGGAGGTAATTTACTCTGGCATATTGCACTACACTCTTCAGGAAGGCCAATCATCTCATTATCACAATAAGGCCTTTTGTTAGTGAGGGCCCTCTTCAAAAACTTCGTATACTTAGGAATGTCTCGAATCGCCTCGAGTAACGGAATATTAATACTCAAACCCCTCACTCTATTAAAGAATTTCTGAAAATCAACCATATCACCCTTTTTCTGAACTCGCGATGGAAACGGTGGTTGAGGGCGATTGCTTACAATTTCATCTTTCTTTTTCAGAACTTCTCTTGGTCTTTCGATTTCTTCAACTTCACTATCTTTCTCATTCTCTTTCTCTTTCTCACCCACTCCCTTTTCTTTTCTTGGAACTTCTTTCTCTTTCATAACGGGAAAAGGAGGTGGAGGGAGGTTTACCACTTCGTAATGTAACAGCGTTGCAATCTTCACGTTGTGTTGGATTTTCCGTATCGCTAGGAAGTTGCCCTTGTGGGCGCTGCTTCAGCTGTTTATTAATTTGACTTAGCTGATTCTGGAAAATCTTCATATTTGCTTCAGCTGCGTTTTGACGTTCCAAAGCTTGTGTTTGAAGAGCAATCAAATTTTCAACGGTTTTCTGAAGGGTAACTACTCCTTCTTGTGGATGGGCAGGTAAAGCTTTCTGGTTTAAATTCTCATCGTAGGTATTCTGAGGAGCTTGTCTTTGTACGTAATTGTTTTGATTCTGTCCTCCTTGATGATTGTTGTGTGGTCTTGGATTATAGTTATTACCTTGGGGACGCGGCTGATACGCATATGTTGGATTGGCTGCCCCATTAGGATTCGAGTATTGAAACCCAGGATGGTTTCTGTTAGGCTGATATCCATTACCACTTGAGTTGAAATTACCTCTGTTGGACATAAACATCACTGATTCTTGATTATTCGGACAATTTTCCTCATCATGATCATCAACTCTACAAATCGAACACATATAAACCTCTTGTGCAGCATGCACAGCTACCTTCTTACTCGAAAATCCTTCTTTTACAGCTAAAGTGAGCTGCTTCAACTGTTGCTCTAAAGTGTTCTGAATTTTCGTCTCAAACGTAGCAAATTTTTCTTCTATGTCGACATTATTCACTCCTTTAACCGGTGTTCTTGCTGATTTCCACCCAACTTCATTCTTAACTGTTCGTTCTAGAATAATTTTAGCATGAGCGGGTTGAACTTGAAGAAAACTTGCACCACATAACATATCCAACTTCTCTCTTGAAGTTCCATCAAGGCCTCTATAAAAAATCTTTAGCTGTTGTAATTCTGAAAAGCCATGATTGGGAACTCTACGCAAACACATCTGAAATCTTGTCCAACTCTTACCCACAGTTTCATCATATTCTTGACGGAAATTCGTCAATTCTAATTCAGCATCTAATCTCATATTACTTGGGTAATACCTGTCAAAGAAAGCAGCTTCCAATTGGTCCCAGTTGGTTATCTTCGTAGGATCTTGTGTATCGTGCCATTCACTCGCTCCATCAATAACAAAAAATTTAAACGCAGCAAAATACACCTGTTCTCTCGAAACTCCTTGTGTGATATAAGAATCACATATCTGTTTGAATTTCTGTACTGCTCTAAGAGGATCTTCGGATGGTCTTCCACGAAAATTTCCAAAGTTTTGGAATTGAGCTAACATACCCGAATCTGGACGGAATCGCGGAACATTAATATCTGGAGCACCTACCCCTATAGCAGGAGCATGGAATGGAACTTCTGGTGGACCATTAGTAAACCACGGATCTGGATTCATCATTAGTTGGACTTGAGGAATTTGATTAAGTGGTTGAACTGGAGGAATAACGCCTGGAGCTAAAGGTTGGCCACCTGCGCCTGATTGATTGTTTTGACCGTTAAGATTGATATCTTCCATTCTGTTACTTAATTCTTCTACTTCTAAAGCTTCTCGTTCTCTTCTTCTCTTGTTAGCAAGTCTGATCAACGATTCTGGATTACTAAGGATCGGAGGTGTTGGCTCTAGATCCTTGAATAGTCTTCTTCGCATACACCAAACCTAAAAACCTGAAAAGAAATGGACAAACAAAAAGCGTAAAACTGATAAAATAAAATAAATGCAACTATCACTAAAGGAAAACACCGTGGTCACACGCTACCGTCCCCGGCAGCGGCGCCAAAAACTTGGTGGTCCTTTGTGTGTTCTAAAATAAATGCAAAAGATAATCGAACCACAACCGCAAGTGTACGGTTATCCCAAGTAGTATAATGATAATACAGATTCGTTCCAAGGACGGGATGGTTGATCACAATGTCTAACAAATAGTGATTGATGCACTTACGAAAATAAAAGATAATAATATGTTTGTTTGGTTTTTGTTTTAAGACTAAATAAATGAAAGACAAATATTAAAATGCAAATAAAAGCTAAGACGCAAGTAAAATGATGTAAAAACGCAATATGAGAAGTAGTACTTGAGAACGCAAGGATCCTCCCAATCCTATTTCCTAACTCATGTTGTTTAAGGGCTAAATTGGTCAATTACAATGGTCGGGATTCTAAATTCCTTATACCCCCGTCAGGGTGGACTATAAGGCGATCCTAAAGTGTCACTAGTCCCGTCAGGGTAAATATGATCCACCGTTGGATGATTAAGTGTTATTACCTCATTGGCCCTAGAATTAGCTAAGTTCGTCAGAATCAATAGCTTCTATCCTAGATTAAATAAATGGTTCTGTATCTAAACCCTCCGTCAGGATGATCCAATTGCCACTAATTGGAATAGCCTAAATACTAACACCTGTTCCTAGTTCATGACGCTAAAAACAGTAAAATAATCTCAATTTATTGAAAAGAGTAAAAGCCCTAATCTAGTTTAATTTAACAGAAACCCAAATTCAACATTCGTTATTCAATAAAATTGGGATTCACCCATTGTTTGTTCTCAAGCACTATTAATTGTTTAGCTCATATTGAAAAGAAAAACTAAATTAAAACAGAAAGAATTCATGTTCTTCAATTACAGAAATAAAAGATAGAACCTAATTAAGAATCGGGTTTGGCTGTGATTTGGAGAAGATGACTTTCTCCAGCTCTAAGCTTTCTCCTTTTCCTTGCTTCTGACTTTCTCTCTGGACGCTCTCTTCTAAGGATGATTTGGTTTGAAGAATAAAATGAGAGGTGAGAAATACTGAGGTCAAAATCTCCTTTTATAAGGTTAAAAACGGATTAGGGCTTGGACCTAATAATAAAACACTAATTAAATGTCCAAGCCCAATTTCTAAGCCCAAAATCCCGTAACTGCTGATACACCTTCACTAAAACGGCTTTTCCCGATGCGTTACAACTCCGATTGACCTCATTCCAGTTGCTAAAGTTCCGTAACTCGATAAGGAATGATTTCTCTTCAAAGGTCAGCGGCTAGATCATCGCTTAAGCACCTCGAAATCAGCAATCTATAGCCTGGAAAATGGATTTTCAGCTCTAAAAATAATATCTTCGGGATTTCTTTTCCAATCTTGACTCTATCTTTGTGATCTTTGACTTTCTCCTCGGGTTCCTCTTCTAGCTAACATCTAAAACCTGTAAAATCTTCACTAAAAATACCAATATTACGCGCAAAAGCTTAATAAATAAAAAATGCTAGAAATAAAAGAGGAAAATCATATTATTGCATATTTAGTCCAAAAGTCTATCGAATTAATTAATTAAACACCAAAAATGATGTCTCCTAAGGGTCGAAAATAAGAACATTTAAGGAGACATCAACATGTGTACTAAACTTAACACTAGAAGAACAATGAGACCAAATTATACCGAAAATTTGTGTACCTAATATATCATGTAGATATAAAGTTTGACCACTTTTTGCAAGCTCAACTACTTGTGCCAAACCCTCGACTTCAATCTTATTGTTGTCATTTACATATATCCATCTTATTCCAACTCAAATTTTTATTCATGGTACACTACATGTGTTCTCAATCTCTTGTCATAAGGTCTATTGCTCCAAAATCTACAATCCATAGAGGATATGATCAATTAGAAATGTGGTTCTAGCAACAGATGCAAAAATCATAAGAAGAAGATAGTGCTACCATATTGGGCTCGTGAGCTAAGTGACACAACTTGTCTATGTAACATCTCATCTTACTCTTTCATTTCTCATGATTACAATTTATTTTCTTGTGACTATTGATCTTGATCTTCTTAAAATCAAATATATCACCATTTTTCTTTCAGCTCTCTTGATCTATAACACAATTTCTTTTGAGAGTTAGACTCAGTAATATATGCCTAACTAGGAGACCAAAAAGCCGTAAACACATTCTTGAGTGCAACACAAGTAGCGTCATCAAACATATTGATGTTATTACGAGCCACATTCACTTTGTGATACCCTCAATTATCTGAAAGAGATCGATGATTACTTGAATTTGTTGTTCTTTATTGAGAATATCACCATATGTCTAGAATGTCCTAATCACTTTAAAATTTGCTCTTAGATGTATTAAATGACATGACAATGTGTCTTTTTATAAGTATAATCGTTCATGTCCACTAAATCAACCGTGACATGGTAGTACCCTGGATCATCTCCTTAACAGTATACACACATCTCATAAGTGGTAGGATACTTGTGATACTCATAAACTAAGTTATCCATATAACTTATCAATATTTCTTGAATAATAGAGTATTTATACCTCCAAAACTTGATAAGTCAATATGTTTCTCATGTGGTGAAGTAGAGGCATTCCTCAATCTCAAACATTACATTATTAACAATCTCAAATTCTAGTTCCTCGAGTATTCAGTGTAACTCGAGTTCTCATAGGTATAGTTATATCACCATTCATCCTTGTCCTTCTCTAAAGGTCAAAAAGATTTAATGCATATCCATTTTCTAGTATATCTAGAGACTTTCATTAATATATAATAATATATTTAATGATACTATTGTCTTAAAATGAAAATTGAACTCATACATAAAAACAAAAGAAGTGAAATAGAAAGTTCACTAAGTTCTCAATCATGAATCACCATACTTTTGTTCATTTACTTATAACTTAATTTCATCAAGACAAAATGCTAAATTCTATACAGGATCCCCACTAGTCAAAGACACCCAGTTAAGATGGAATATACTAGACCCGCATGGTTTATTGATTATGGAATCAAACTTATTCATAAAATAACCCAAGTTTTAATATATACATATGCAGTTGACAAAACACAGTATATATTAACCAATAAGTCGTGTAACAAACACATTTAAGATACATTAATGAATTCATATAAAAGATATCTAGAGTTTCATATTTATTGGGTTAAATTCAAGCATGGTTAACTCATTGTATACACAAAAATCAAGTTCATGTTTAGCATAATAAGATCATAATCACACATGCTTATAAGTAAGAAACATAGATACAATCAAACATGATAAAAATAACCCATTGTTCAAATTATATGATAAATAACTCATTAGTTAAACACATGTTGATAGTGAAATCATTTTCGTTTTATTTCACATAGCCAAATAACTATATAATTATATCATACAAATAACAAAATAATGATAAACACTACCATAAAAAACACTAAACATGACCTAACTATTAGGCTTTATCAAAAAGATAGTTGGGAAATTGTTTAATCCACCCAACTTAAAAATAGTTTAGTGTTTTTTAAGCAAAAATCAAATGACTCTATTAAATCTGTCATTTCTGACCATACAAAAATTAACATTTAGAAATTCTCCAATCAAACCCAACGATAGCTTTATTAGTTCTTTTGGTGATCAACAGTTAATGGTTCATACCAGATCAACTACAATTTTTGTAAAAAAAATTTGAAATCTTAATCCATCATTCCCAAAAGAAACGATGGTTTAAATTCTTCTATACTAGTATAAGCAAAATCCGAACTCGGCCCAACGGTTACTTGTTATGCTTCAAAAAATTGCCTTTGGTTGGCAGTGTACGCTTCACTAACTGCCAATCAATTTTTATCTTTTTTTTAACCAAAACGGCGTAGTTTTAGTGAACCATCTTAAAACGAAGCAGTTTTATTCGTCTTCATCAACAGGCAAAAACAAAAATATTCGTTAAAAGCTTCAAAAAATCATTATATTTTGTTTTAAATCCGAATTGTACAATAATTATACCGCTGCCTTCGTTATTTCAAGGAGAACATAATATACAAATTTAATTCAATTTAAGTAACTTTCACAAAAACCCAATTAAAATATAAAACAAATTTATATTTTATACATGCATATATACATATATTACACAAAAAACACATTTCAAATAAATGAGCACAAGGCTCTAATACCATTTGTAAGAAAGTTAAGAGGTTCCAGACAAACCTTTTAGGCGGAATTACGAATTGAAATGATCGGGTAGAATCTACTTACGTGACGAAAAAAAGTGCTAATCCACAACATAAATGCTATTGTATCTGATATGTAGAAGAAATCTTGAGAGAACTTGTGTTTTGTTTTTGTCAGAAAGCAGTGAGTGAATTTTGATGTCTCAAGCGTATGTGAAAAATAAATGTTATGTACATGAAAATAACTTCCTTGAAGTTATTTATATATAGTTATTCAAATAATAATAAATAAAAAGTGGGTCGAGCTAACCCATTATGGGAACCCACAATATGGCCCGGGTCTAAAACTATTTATTTCAAAGACAAAGACAAAATCGGTCCAACCAATGTTTCTGTGACTGACGTTACTTAATCTGGATACTTTAAGGTTCCGGGTAAAGGTGTTTTTCCACCTAATTATTCTTTTGTCTTTAAGGCTGCTTATAAGAAGATTAAGGAAGCTGGTAGGGACGTTGTTCTTACTGCCTAGATTTTTTACATTGTTATGGTCATTTGACCATAATAGTACTTTTACGGCTATGTTTTAGTTACTTTTTTTTATGCTGAATATTTTTTATTGATGGAGGTGTTGTTCTAAATTGATATATATATATATATATATATATATATGTATGTATGTATGTTATTTTGAATTTCTTGGACCTGGATCATGAACTTCATGGTCTTTCCCTTTCTTATTAGTGATTATCAAAAGGGACCGAGAGATTCACAATAAGAGGCAAATGTTATGACAAATGGATTAGATATTGATAATTAAACTTGATAAATTCAACAGATCAAGACTAAGCAATGTATCAAGATAATGCATTGTACTTAAGAATAGTTGGAAAGTCATCTCGTGGATCGATAAATCAATACTGCTCAATGGATCAAGACAATTCATTGTACTTATGAGTAGTTTGAAATTCATGTGGTGGATGTAAATAGTTTATTTCTTTATTCATAGTTACTAAGTAGTATGTTTAGTATTCTTCTAATCCTCTAGTATCAATAGTAATAGTATCATAGTTTATTTGGCAAGCAAAAAGTGTAAGGAAAACTCAATTAAATCTATCTTATTGATTGAGTAGAGTTAAAATTCTATTATATCCTCTCCACTTACTTGTTTCTATATTTTTTTAATTATAGCATATCTACCTTTGTAATTATTAATCCACCACCTTCTGACAAATTGGTATCAGTGCAAGGTTGATACGGCAACAATCAGTGGAGGCATGCCATTTCCAAAACTCGTGAAAATTAATTATGAGAGGTGGAGTCTTCAAATGAAGACATATATTGGTGGACAAGATGCGTGGGATGCCATCAAAGAAGAATACGTTGAACCGGAGGGTCTGGCCCTTCTTAGCCAAGCCCAAAATAAGGCTGCAAAAGATGCTCAAGTGGTAGATCAAAAGGCTCTTTCTCTCATTCAACCGAGTGTTGACGATTGTATCTTTGAGAAGATAGCACAATCCTTTACCTCATATAAGGCTTGTAAAATTCTCCATAATACGTTCAAATGAATTGATAGGGTGAAGAAGGGTTGTCTCCAAAGTACCCAAGCTGTAAAAAATGTTTGAAAACTTGAGCATTTATTTGTCAAATTTTAAAAATTTGGGTATTAATGGAAGACATAATGCAATCACTGCGTGACACTTAACGTCAAAAGTAGCGGTCTGTACTAACGGAAGATATAAAATAAAAACTTGGATACTTGTTTGTCATTTTTGAAACCTTGGGCACCCGATTATCAATTTTTGAAACACTGGGTATCTACGGGGTATTTTTCCCAACTTATGTAAAAAGTGAGAGATTTAAAGAATTATACGTAATAATGAGATAGAATTGGTTTTTATTTTAAAAATAGAGAGATTTAAGTGATTTAAATACGAAAGGTATTGGATAATATATGAATTACTATAAATTTTAAATACTTATATAATATAATGGATCTTACCATTAATTTAACAAGATGAAAAATATAGAAAAAAATAAGAGATATTTTGAATTGTCAATCTAATTTGAATAATGTAAATCATTAATTAAAATTGATCTAAATACGAAAATCATAGATAAAATTCTAACGACTAGAAAATATGGAAGAAAATATTTCAGGTTGTTTATGTCCAAAAATATAAAAATAAAAAAATATTTCGGGTTGTTCACCCTTCTTCCACATTATACAGATTTTATAATATTTTTAGTCTGACTAAGTCTGACTAAACAATTAATAAATTATATGAAAACGTGTCTGGCGACAATTATCCGAGCATCACATGCTATATGAGCTTCTGTCCAAATATCTCGTGTAGACATACATGAGGCTCCACTAATATGTGACTTTTGTGATTATGCTGCTTTGTGCAAGAAATCCCGATTGTAATTAGTTATAGGGGTTTTCAAGACTAATCACATTTAATCATCGCCAGTTGATCCTCCCCATTGTCTCATTTTATCTGCTGCATCATTGGCCTGAAATACACGTAATGCATTTACTTAGTAAATCCACGATCAATTGTGTATAATCTCTTCAACTTGGAATGGTTAAAGAAATGGAAGTGTATATTATTATTACCTCTTTGTCCCAGTTTGCAGCAAGAATCACCCACAAAAGTAGGCAAGTTTGTAAGCATAATCCAGACACCATTCCATACCATAGCCCCTAAGAAAAATACCAAAATCAACAACCACAATAATATATGGCTTTGGTCTTTGCCAATTCAGCTGTGCATAAGGTTCGGTAAAGATAATATGCTTATATGCCAGAGCAGATCTAGGATATTTGTCAGTTTGAATTACAAACTCACTATTTTTTCCTTGCTTACAAAGTTGTATGTAAAAATTCAATATACACCTGAACGCCCATGTCAAACTTGTTAGCCAACAGAATTCCTGTGGGAACTCCAAGAAAAAAGTAGCATCCTGCATTCAAAAATGCAACAAAAGTTTGCCATCCTGCTCCTACAGCAACTCCTACAATTGATACAATAACTTGCTGATCATATTACCCAAGAAGTGAAGCTTGCAACTATACTATATCACTGAGAAAATAATAAATAAATACCGGAGAGGGAATATTGCATATTGGTGAAGACTATACTTATTGCAAGCAATGGCGTAAGATCCTCCACTAGCTGCCTAACCTCGTTATTGCTGGAAAATATTGCCGGGAACTTTTTACGGGTGAAAATTAGCATCATTGCAAGCACTAGACCGATTAGAAGTGAAATCCCTCCACCCACCATATATGCAAATTTTGTACTTCTCGGGTGTCGAGAGCCTAGTTCATTCGCCACCCTTACACTATAAATGATTGAAAATTTATCAATCTCTTGTTCGTTTCGTAATTGTGTTTATGTTTCACTAACCTTATAGCTATATTCATTCCGACAGCTACCATTGAAGAAAGTCCCAATATGTTAAAACTGTCCGAAGAAAAGGAACAAGAGAAAATAGATTAGTTTTTATAAATATAATCCATTTTTAAGTTTATGGTGACTTGTGAGCGCCCATGTGCAAGAGGGAGAACTCACCATACCGATAAGGCATCAACTGAAACTTCCGCATCTGCTAAATATCCAGCACATAACATTAATACCGTGGAGTACCATAACTCCAACCTGCAAAAAACGATGAAATTATGCTATATCAAGGGATGTTTAAGCCTGATATGCTCACATTTGGATCATTCTCAAAAGGCCCAGAAAGCAACAAAGGAAACCAGAAGTAATTGGAGCTCGAATAGGCCAATCATATTCTTTTGGAAAAAGCAACAATTGAACATACATACCCAAACATAATTGCAGATGAAACTGATAACTTAAAGAATCCCCAAAGATTGTGAAAGGCCTCCCATGAAAATCCAGACCAAGCTTGATTACACGACCCCGTAATGGCATACAAAAATTGAGCAACAGCTATGAACCACCACGATGAATTTAATGTGATTGCTGCACCTATTAATCCCCATTCCAGTTTCAACATCAAAAGCCAACTGAAGAAAGCATTTAAGATCGTTGCAAACATGGCTATCACCGCCATAATCATAACTTTGCTCTGTGATTGTAGAAACTTGGCAACAGGAAAAACCGCTGCGTAAGCAAATTGTTGGGGAATCATTAACAAGGCAAAATCTCCGGCTGCTTTTGATATCTCGGCAGTCTGGCCTAGGAGTTTTAGAATTGGAGTAGCGAACATAAAGAGAAATGCTATTGCAAAAGCTGCTATATTCAGAATTATCAATGATCTTTGCAAGTAAATTCCTAGTTTATGATATTGCTTAGCTCCATATGCTTGTCCACACAGTGTTTCTAGTGCACTTGACATTCCCATCTGCACCAAGTTAATTGAATCATACATTCATACTAGATTAGTTACCCCGTTCAAATTTTGAGGTACTTACAATTATTCCATAAGAAAAGCCAACAAGAACGGAGGTTTCAAGGGAAATAGCAGCAAGTTGAGTGGTACCAAGTTGTCCAGCAAAGATTTGAGCTATGGCACCAATGGTGTAGAGACAGACTTGAGTAAAGATAGCTGGTCCAGCAAGAAACCAAAGCCTCTCAGATTCAATGATGAACTCTTTGAAGAATTTATCGATATTATCAATGGTGGGAATATCATTCTTCTGAATTTCACCGACAGTTGATGCTTTTGGATTCTTTGTAATGGATGAAAAGCTGTTGTTTTCATCAGATATGTTGGAGAGAAGATGATGCTGCAGCTGATCACCATTTTCCATTGCTTTGATTGACGATATAACTGGTTTGTCTACTCTTACTCTCTTTTGCCTTTTCTTCTTGTTTTTTCAGTAGGAATTTTAAAATCTTGTCTATACCAACTTTAACTTTCCGTGGTAGTTCGAATGATATGATTTTGGGTAATATATTATTACTCAAAAATATATTAATGTTTTTTTTTCTTATTTAAAAATATTGTTTTTTTTACTTTGCCAAAACCTTAGTTATTTTTTTAGGCGGTACAGGTTTAAATCGTGTAAATGACACCGAGTGCAAAAAATAGTTATTCTATATAACAAAATAAAATAAAAAATTGTTTTATCATAGTAATATTGTGTCACCGACAAAAATTATTAAATAATATAAAAATAAAAAAATCTAAAAGAAAAATATATGGTTAGAACTTCTTCTTTAAATATGGAGAACCTACTCCTTTTGGGACTAATAATGGTACAAGTTGACCTATGTTAATAAAAATAAATCGAATGTATGGTGATTCGGCCAAAAAAAAATGAAAAAGAATGTATGGTCATAAGTGCAGCTCATATACTTTTGGGGGATTCAGTTTATAAGGCCTAACTTTATCCCATTTCCCATTTAAAATCCTGCCCCTAACTAACCCTTTAACTAGTCTAACTAGTAGTAGTAGTATTGTACCAAACTGCCCCCCAACCCATTTTGTCACAGTATGCTCACAGTGAAACACAAAAAAGCTACACACCACTCCCATTAAGAGCTCTGAAACCCCCACCCCTAACCCATTTCTGTTTCACTCTCTCTCTCTAATCTCTCTCTCTCAACACTCCCGGCGACCCACCACCCCCATCGAGCCCCCACCATCCCCTCCACCCCTCCACCTTCATCACTGCACAACCACCGTCATCACCACCAAAACCCCGCCCCCACCCACCTACTCACCACCGCCGACGAAGATTCCACCACCACAGACCACTGCGAAGCAGATCCACCAAGCACCACCACACTGCTGCGAAGCAGATCCACCAAGCACCACCACACTGCACCACCCCGTTCCCCCCCCCCCCCCCCCCCCACCGTCGAAGCAGATCCACCACCCACATCACCGAGCAACACCATCACCTCCACCCCCTCCACCTTCGTCACTGCACCCCCATCACCGCTCCACCCTTCCTCCTTCCTCCTTCACGAAGCACCACACCCCTTCCATGGCCATCAACAAACAAGCACCACACCTGCTGCTGCCCTGCCGTCGCTGCCGGAGCCACCATTCACTCCGATCGAACGCCATCTGGACCTCTGCTGCACAGAGACTCCACCTCCTCCCCTTCATTCGCTGCGAACCAGCCCCCCTCGTGCCACCTCCGTGCGAAGAACCAGATCTGCGAACCAGATCTCCTCTGCTGCGCGACACCAGCGCCGCCTCCCCACGGCAGTAACGCCTCCGTGCAGATGAAAACCCCCCTCCACCGAGCCTGCTGCTGTACCTCCGCAACTGCTGGTTTTAATTTTTTATTTTTTATTTTTTTTATTGTTTAGGCGTAAATGGGCCAGCCCCATCTTCTGTTATTTGTATCACGGGCCAGCCCATATAGAGGGTTAGTTTGTTTAAAGAGTTTTTTTAGCTTGTAAATTTTTTTTGTTCAACATGGGTACAGCCCATGTGTGTAATACTTGGTAATGGGGCCAGCCCGATATTGGTATAAAAATGTTTGTTCAGTTTCCTATGTTGTGTTTGTTCATAATGGGGCCAGCCCCCCAACTATAAAATCCACTAAAATGACTTAAACATATTGACTATCTAAAACACATTGCAAGAATAGCGTATTGGGTGCCGTTTGAAAGATATGGGTCCGGCCCCATATCTTTGTACATGATAAAAAAAAATTGCAAAAAGTTATTGGGTCCGTACCCACTACGTTATAGTGTATCTTGTGAAGTTAGTCGTTATGGGTCCGTACCCATAACGAGGAAGGGTAAAATGGGAAAGTTCCAAACCAGTAAAGTTAGACTAGGACTTAAAAATGGATTTTTTCCTAACTAGGATTTAAAAAAGAAAGTTACCCAAAAATGGGCCTCAAATTGTATTTTCCTCTATACTTTTCTGTACAACTTATGCAACAAAATAATTTCGAGGAAAATATGTTCAGACACCTTATAAAAAACCTCAACTTTATATTTTAAATTTTAACTAAAATATAGTTTTATCAAAGTCTTAATTTTAATATATTTTTTTAGTTTTTGACTTTTATACTCTTGCTTGGTTCGAAAAAAATTATCCTTTCTATTCTGTTGGTAGAGACCCACGAAAACACTTGCACCTCGTGAATTAAATCGTGATGGGTACGGCTTCGTGTCGTTTCTTACATATTTTATTAATCAGTTAAAAAATAATTAGTGATGGGTACAGACCCAATTAGACCATATCTAACAGCTTTTTGCAATGTGTTGTACCGATGGCTTAAACCAGGTCTCTTCATAAAAGTGGGTTGTACCCATGGCCCAATAACAAACACATTGCACACTTGTTCTTGGGTTGTACCCGTCAAGAACAAAAATAAATAATAAATATCATCACAGCGTTGGAACAAAAACAAAAAACAAATCTATTCAACGAATTGGAAGAAAAACAAATCGAAATCTCTTCGCACTCACAATATAGGAACAAAAAACAACAAGAAATCTCTTAGCACACGCATTATTGGAACAAACAACAAAAACAAAGATATGGGTTGTACCCAGGCCCAATCTACATATCCACAGGGTTGTACCCATGGCCCAATAAAAAAAACGAATAGAACAAAAACACAAAACAGAATCCCTTGGTTGTACACATGGTGGAGGAGAGGCGGAGAAGTCTGGTCCTTGCGTAGATGGTTGGAGATTGGACCACAATGGGCCCACTATGGCTTCAAGCTCGCCAGAGAATGGCCACGCACGGCAGTGGAGAAGTTATTGGGCTTCATTGGCCTTGTGAGATCGGGCCTTCAATGGTGGAGAATGGAACCGAACGGCGCTAGTTTTTCTTGTGTTGGAGGAGATCGGCATGTTCAATGGTTCAATGGTGGAGAAGAGCGGCTTGGTGCGAGCTTCGATGGTGGAGGAGTGCAACTTGGTGCGAAGTCCACCCGTCGGGAAGGTGAGACATGAGATGGAAGGTGAGATCGGGGATGGTGGTGATGGTGATGGTGATGAAGGTTATGGTGATGAAGATGATGGTGGTGATAATGGTGATGGTGATGAAGAGGGTTGGGAAGGTGGATCGGTGGAAAGGTGAGATCCGAGTGGTAATGATGTTAGTAGAGATGGTGGTGATTGTGGTGATGGTGATGAAGGTGGTGGTGGTGATGATGGTGGTGGTGATAATGGTGGTGGTGATGATAGTGATGATGATGAAGAGGGGCTGGGAAGATGGATCGGTGGGAAGGCGAGTTCCGATTGGTGAAGGGAGACAGTGGTGGTGGGTTGGTGAAAGGCAGATTTCTTGAGCATGGGAGCGGCGACGGGAATGTGAACACTAAGGGGAGATAGGGGAAGGAGGGATGGCAATGGAGGCGGGTTTTGGTTTCGCAAGAGAGAAGAAAGAGGGGAGATGGTTTGGTTTCCAGTCCATACTGATACCCTATATATGGGTTTGGTGTTTTGTTTTTTGTTTTTTGTTTTTTCACTGCCATTAAAGGGGGAGGGGAATGCATTTTTTTACTTTTTGATCTATTGTAAGCAACTAGTTAATATGGGGACTTTTATTATAAACACCCATATGCTATGGGCCTTAGAAACTAAATCCTCCAATTATTTCACTACCAAAAAACCAATCTAGCGACTAGCGACAATTGATTTATTTATTTATTTTATTTTTTTTGATAGAGAAAGAACATGAACCCACCGACTTAAACTCTTTCAATTTTTCATCACAAATATTCATAGATCTGACCAAATAAACATCAAATCTTTCAATACGAACTGCCTGAATCATGATTTTTTCATCTGATGGTAACATGGAAGAAAAAAAAGCAAGAAGCACGAATTTCCTTACTGATAAGTCATGCTGGCTATCGGACCGGTCCTACCGGTCCATCAAACCGTACTGGATCGACCGGTTCCAGAATCGGGACTGAACTGTGTGAATAGTGCAGAACCGACCGGACCGAAACGGTTCTTTGTTTATCGGTCCGGTTCCTTAAAAAAATCAGGGTTAAGGGTCGGTCCGAACCGGACCAGACCAAAACCCTGTTATATATATATTTTTTCTTTTTTTCATTCTTATTAATTCCCTCACCAAACCCACCACCCCCTTAATATCCCCTCTCTCTCGCCAGACGCGTCTTTATTCACTTCACCAAACCCACCGCCCCCAATTCATTACCCCTCTATCTCTTATCAAATCTTATCTTTAAAATTTCTATCTCTTAACTTATCAAATTGCTTGTATAAGACTTGAAACTTTGTTATGGTGGTGGTGGTTGTTTGTGTAATATGCCGATGCATTATTTTTATATTGTTTAAAGTAAATTTCAAATATGGAAAATGGATTATGGTTGAGGCATGTTGTTATATCATATCTCTTTGGGTAATGAATGGATTAGCTCTTGAATATTATTATTTTTCTGGTTTCCTGATGTGTTTCATGTTTCTATTGGTGAGGAATTGTTTTTCCTAGAAGTGATTTCTCTATGTCAAGGATTGAGTATTATATTAATCAAGTAAGTTCAATTTTTTTATATTCAATTCAATTTCTTTAATTAATTTTGTAGATTTCTAATTGTAATTCTGGCTTTGATGTTTGCATGTGCTTTTGGTGTGGAGTTTATGAAGAGATGAGTTATTGATGAGGGTTTAATTAATTATTATGTGTGTGAGTTGATGGCTTGATCCCTTAAGATTTCGAAAATTTTGTTTCTGGTACGTGGATTATCTGATTTGTGATGGTTTAAGTCTCTGATTTTCTAAAAAGTGGTGGTTGTTTATGCGAAATTGATACTTAATTATCCCTGTTAAAAAAAATGATACTTTAAGTCCCTGTGGTTTTCAAATTTGTAGTATGCGAATTTGTGGTATGCGGATTCATTAAGTGAATTTGTTACTGGATTTGTTATGAAAAGTGGTTATTAGAATATGCAAAATTTGCGCCTCACTGTGTTATGCAATTTTTTTGAAAATTACAGTAGTAGTCCCTACGAAATTGAAATTCGCAAAGTCAAATTGTGTTAATTAAATTACACTATAAGTCCCTTAGATAATGATCTTTGGTAAGTAAATCATATTTTCAAAAATCATACTATTAGGCCCTAGCAATTTTTGACATTAATTAGGGACTAAAGTATCAATTGCGCATTTATTTAAGTTTCGGGAATGATTTGGAAAAAAAGTTTTGTTAAGATCAAGTAGTTGAAATGCATTTTGAATTGACGAAAAGAGTGGCGGGATTTTTAGAATCGACGGATATTTGTGTCGCATTTCAAAAAATAGACAAGGGATTATTTGAATTGATGGGTTTAAAGTTTCGAAAAATGCAAATCAACACCTAGTTAATACAAAAATGATGAAAATATTTAATAGAAAATATTTTTTTATACAAAATTGCCCCAAACTTTTCAAAAATATATTAAATGGACCACAATGAGTTTAAAAAGTATTTTTTAAGTTTGTCTAATGATGATTTTGATTCTGAAAATATGCACATTGGTCCCTAAACTATTTTGATATGTTTTTTTTGGTCCAAAGTGCCCTTGGGTGGTTTTCTGATGATATTGTAGTAATATGTATACGTATAAGTTTATATTATTTGCAAAGTAACATTTAACTGCCAAGGTGTTTTACATTAAGCTTTTGAAAAATGATATTGGGACAAATATTCTGATTTATGATTTTAATTAGTGTTTTTTTTTACATTTTCTAATTTAATAATGAAATAACTTGTCCAACTGCCTTATTTATTGAGCATGATTCTTGTCACTTCACTTTAAGTAAAGATCTTTCAACTTTTTCTTTTGGCAGAAACAAAAGAGTTGTTTGAGGTTATATTCTGCAAAGCTTTTACTCCACTTTATAAATGTCACTGATCAAACTTTGGATCAATCGATCGAATAATCTTCTTAACCACACTATTTCTGGTAAATCTTCGCCATTCATTTGAAGTTGATTTACCACTGCGTAAATTCTTGATACATAGTCAAAGATTGACTCTGTATCCTTCATTTTAAAAGATTCGAACTCACCTCGAAGAGTGTGGAGACGAACCTTCTTCACCTTATCAATTCTTTTGAACGTATTATGGATAATTTCCCAAGCCCTATATGAGGTAGTGGCTTGTGCTATATTCTCAAAGATAAATCCGTCAATACTCAGTTAAAAGAGAGAAAGAGACTTTTGATCTTTCACTCGAGCATCTTTTGCAGCCATTTTTTGGGCTTGGCTAAGAGCGACCAGACCCTCCGGTTCAACATATTCTTCTTCGATGGCATCTCACGAATCTTGTCCACCATGATATGCCTTCATTCAAATGCCCCAACTCTCGTAATTATTGTCGTGAGTTTTGGAAAATGGTATGCTCCACTGATTGTTGTCATATCAACCTTGCTCTAATACCCCTTTTTTGGAAGGTGATGGGTTAATAATTACGAAGGGAGATATATAGAAACAAGTATTGGAGAGAAGATAATATAATTTTAACTTTACTCAATCATTACTTTTCTTACATTTTTTTTCTTGCAAATGAACTATGATACTACTATTATTTATACTACTAGAATACTAAATATAATATTTAGATATTATGAATAAAGATATAAACTCTTGACATCCATATATAATTTTGAAACTACTCTTAAGTTTAACAAAGTGTCTTGATCCATTGAGCAGCTTTGATTTATTGATCTACAAAATGATTTTTCAACTATTTTTAAGTACAATGCATTATCTTGATATAATGAGTAGTTTAGATTTATTGAATTTATCAAGTTTAATTATCAACAATTGGTTATCGGATTAACCAGGATGATTACAGTTGATTATCGCCTGATGATCTTCCCATTGTATCCTTTTGTCTGCTGCATTATTGGCCTACAATACGAACGTTCTTAGTCAATCTACTAACAATCATGTACTTTTATATTTGACAAGATATTGTTTAATGATATCTTCAAGCTTGCATTGCTTAAATAAATTGAAGTGTATATTATTGTAATATTATCACCTCTTTGTCCCAGTTTGTAGCAAGAATCACCCACAAGAGTAGGCAAGTTTGTAGACACAATCCAGACACCAGTCCATACCAGAGTCCCTACAAAATATCAAAGTAAGAAAATCTAAACTGTGTTTCCTTTAATTAAAATTTATTAGTGTAAATATTTGTTACTTTTCGAAGCATAGAGTTTTATCATGCAATTAACTTAACTACAGAATTGTATGTAAAATATATACTTGAACACCCATGTCAAACTTAATAGCCAGCAGAATTCCTATTGGAACTCCAGGGAAAAAGTAGCATCCCGCTTTCATGAATGCTACAAAACTTTGCCATCCTGCTCCAACAGCAACTCCTACAATTGATAAAATAATTACTTGCTGATCATATCATTCAAGAAGTGATGAAGCTGGTTCAAAAACCTGAAACAATGCTATATCACCAAGGAAATGATTAATAAATACCGGAGAGGGAATATTGCAAATTGGTGAAGACTATACTTATTGCAAGCAATGGCGTAAGCTCCTCCACTAGCTGCCTAACCTCGTTACTGGTGGAAAATATTGCCGGGAACTTTTTCCGTGTGAAAATTAAAATCATTGCAAGAAGTAGACCGATTAGAAGTGAAATCCCTCCACCCACCATAACTGCAAATTTTGCACTTCTCGGGTTTCTAGAGCCTAGTTCATTCGCCACCCTTACACTATAAATGTTTGAAATTTAGTCAATTTCTTGCTCGTTTCATAATCGCTTCTTATCATTGGGTATTGTAGATTGCACTAACCTTAGAGCCATATTTATTCCAATTGCTACCATTGAAGCAAATCCCGATATGTTAAAACTGTTCGAAAAGGAACAGGAGAAAGTAGATTAGCTCCGTTTGGTTCATGAAAATAAAGGGTATTTTCTGTTTTCATTTTCTATATTTTCCAAAATGCTAATAAAAACACATTTGGCTAAAGAAAATGAAAACGGTTTTCTGAAAAATTAAATGAAAACAGTGCTATATTGGAGAACGTGAAATCGATGTTTTCTATATTTTCTAAAAATATTGAACTGAAAATGAAAATCATTTTCAAAAATATATTCTGAAAACGAAAACAGAAAATGTTTTCATAAACCAAACAGGGTCGTATTCCAATTTATTATTTATGGTGACTTGTGAGGTGCAAAAGAGAAAACTCACCATATGGATAAGGCATTAACTGAAACTTCTGCATCAGCCAAAAATCCAGCACACAACATTAATACCGTGGTATACCATAACTCCAACCTGAAAAAATCAATGAATTTTGTTTTACAAGCTCTCGATATCGCACTACTTTTCACCTTCCCAGGCCTTTCTGAGTTAGTTTTTCTTTGAATTATGGGACTTTGGATGATCCAAACAGGCCCATGACATTCTTTTGGCAAAAGTAACAATTAAGCATACATACCCAAACATAATTGCAGATGAAACGGATAACTTAAAGCATCCCCAAAGATTGTGAAAAGCCTCAAATGAAAATCCAGACCAAGCTTGATCACACGACCCAGTAATGGCATACAAAAACTGAGCAACAGCTATGAACCACCATGCTGAATTTAACGTGATTGCTGCACCTATCAATCCCCATCCCAGTTTCAACATCAAAAGCCAATTAAAGAAAGCGCTCAAGCTTGATACAAACATGGCTATCACCACCATAACCATAACTTTGCTCTGGGATAGGAGAAATTTGGTGACAGGAAACACGGATGCGTATGCAAATTGTTGAGGGATCATCAACAAGGCAAAATCTCCTGCTACTTTTGATATCTCAGCAGTCTGTCCTAGAAGTTTTAGAATCGGAGTTGCGAATATAAAGAGAAATGATATTGCAAAAGCTGTGATATTCAATATTATGCATGATCTTTGCAAGTAAATTCCTAGTTTATGATATTGCTTAGCTCCATATGCTTGTCCACACAGTGTCTCTAGTGCACTTGACATTCCCATCTGTACCAAGTTGATTTGAATTATAGTAAGTTTATAAGACTCTTAAAAGTTAGTATCAAAGTTAGTGTTTACTGTTTAGTGTAAAGTGTAGTTTGGAGGTACTTACAATTATGCTATAAGAAAAGCCAACAAGAACGGAGCTTTCAACGGAGATAGCAGCGAGTTGAATGGTACCAAGTTGTCCAGCAAAGATTTGAGCTATGGCACTAATGGTGTAGAGACAGACTTGAGTAAAGATAGCTGGTCCAGCAAGAAACCAAAGCTTTTCTGATTCAATGAAGAATTCTTTGAAGAATTTGTCGATTCCATTAATGGTGGGAGCATCGTTATTCTGATTATCACCGATAGTTGATGATTTTGGTTTCTTTGTAATGGATGAAAAGCTGTTGTGTTCATCAAGTATGTTGGACAGTAAACGCTGATGCTGCTGATCACCATTTTCCATTGCTTTGATTGATATATATTGTTGCTCCTACTCTCTTTTGCAATTTCTTGTTCTTTCACTTCCCTTTTTATTTGGGGTGAGAGATGAGTAGTAAGTGACGTGTGTAGGAATTTAAGTTTTTTTTTTTTTTTTTTTTAATTTTTGGTTGGGTAACGATTTCATTCTTACAAGCATATTCTACCTAATCACTGTTATTTGTTAGTCTAATTTCAATGATTTATAATAAAAATCTACAATCAGTATGATAAAATACAAAGCAAACAAAATAAAAAAATCATGTTGTTATCTTATTTATTATTATTTTTTTAAAAATTTCGCTTCTCATAACAAAATTGTTATTTATTCATCAAATTTAATAAATAGTAGCAATAAAAATAACTTATCATACTTTTTTTTTCTGTATTATAACTTTTTTTAGTCATTTGAAAGCGTTCAAAATAGTATTTTTTTCAATACACAATCATCTTCTCATTTATTCTCATATTCTCATACAAATGTATGTTCAAACAAAAGATGTTTATTGAAGATCTCATGTGAACTTAATGTTAATAATATTTAATGTTGTTTTTATTTTTTAGTTTTTTAACTAATTATTTGTTGATATTTTTTATTTGGGCGGTTGACTTAAAATGTTAATTGTTTTTTTAAAAGTTCTGAGTTTTGATGGATTAGAAATTTTTGTAATATTTTGCGCATAATTTATTAGATTCTTTATAAATAAATTCAAATTTTTAAAATGCAAATTTTGATGGATAAAATTCATCTACCTTATATAGACATTAATTTAATTTATACCTTTTTTTGTCATTAGTTTAATTTTTGTAAATATATATACCACATTACATACACTACCAATAATATGACATGATTGCTCAACTGGGCAGAGTGTTGATATTTCTTCAGCCTTTAAAAGAAGTAAAAGAAGAGGTACATGTCAAGGTGGCTAACGGTTCTGGTACTCTGGTTCGCCGGACCCGACCGAACCGTCCGATTCTGGAACCTGGACCGAACCTGATATTAGTATTATTTCCATTGTCTTTACCTTTATGTAGTGTATGAATGCTGGATAATTTTTATTCATGTTTTTCTGTTTTGGGATAACTCTTTATGTATTGAAATGAATTGAACCTTTATTATCCATTGTTTATATATTTGTGGGTGATGCCAATTTATACCTAGATCAAGTATAGGTAGTATGAATCTTTTCGACTAACACCCGGGTGGGGGATCAGATTTTCGGACATAATATATAAACGCTTAGTGCCTTTTATCGGACGATATTAACACGCTAGGTAGTCAATAAGGATTTATACTTAAACCTTCCTAAAAGCCAAGAGACTTGTAAGGTAGAAAACTAATTCACATGTAAGGGGATTTATATACTATTGCATCCGGACCAAAGTGAACCATATTCAATTCGCCCCTACCATAACCATGATAATTGTCAAATAGGTGGATTACCTGCAAGGATCAAACATGCCATTCTCATACTTGATAAACTCTATTTTGCATTTTCCTTCATTTATAATTTATTTTAATATTTACTTATTTGCAAGTTAGTCCTTTTAATTATGAAACTCAAAAACAACATCTCTTTTATTATTAGTGTCTCAATTGCAAGTCAACATTTTATTTCTTTCAAAATACATTATCTACTCCGTTAGTATTCCCTGAGGATCAATATCCCTTAAACTTATCATAATTTTTTACTTGAAAACAACGCGTACGCTTGGGGGTGGTCTTAGTTCCATTGGTAGCACTTCATCATATTTATATAACACCTGGAACCACAGCAAAATTAAAATTCTTAACAAACACAATAGGTGCTCGAAGCACCATAGGTGCTTGAAGCATTGCAGGTTCTCAAGCACGAAAGGTGTTTGAAGCATAACAAGTGTCTGAAGCACGGTAGGTGCCAGAAGTACTTAGAGTGTCTAAAATTTTAGTTCTCGAGGATCTAGAAGTGTCTAGAGCATAAAAGGTCCTGAAGAACATAATTTATTTAAATCACGAGAGATAAGTGTCTGAATTATGAAAGGATACTCAGAATAATTGTTGTCATAATTTATATTATAATGAAGAGGATGTGATATTTGTGTGTTGTACTATTTTTCCTTCACTAAGGTTTTTTTCCACTGGGTTTTTTCTAGTAAATTTTCAACGAGGCATGCCAAATATTCATTGTCAAAAAGTATATACTATTTTTGTCAATCAAGAAAAGGATATTACTAACACTCTATACCCTCAAGTGAAAATTCATAAGATTTACTAATTAAAGTTTCATTAATGACGACATCAAGGTACAACCGCAAGTATCTAATGTATTTAGAAATATGTAATGTCGTAATGAGGGGAGAAATTTATTGAAATTTTGCATTTTTTCCCTTCACCACAGTTTTTCCCATTGGGTTTTCTTGGTAAGGCCCAATGATTTATGTACTCTTTTCCCTTCATCAAGTTTTGGCCCAATGAGTTTTATTTAGGTTTTAATGAGGCACATCCTTCAGTGAATATCCAAGGGGGAGTGACATGAAATATTTATTTGAAGTGGATAATTCAACATGCCCAAAAGAAGTGTGGTTCATCTTCAACAAGAATATACCAATAATATTGTGTGAGGATACTATTGCTTGTACCACACATAGTTAATGGCTACATTAAAGGAGACCGAACGAAACATATTTCACAAAAGTCTCCTACACACACGTGCTACAAAATAATGTGGATATTGACACTCGACAGATACAATCACGTAAGAGTTTTGAAAATTTTACTTACAAAATCATTCTCAACCACAACATTCAAGAAGTCTATCCAAATATTGGAATACAACAACTCAGAGGTCTCTTGCCAACATCAGGGGAGCGTAATCAAGACTGTACTCTTTTCCATACGTCCAAGTTTTTATCCCACTGGATTTTCTTGGCAAGGTTTTAACGGGGCGGTGTTTCAAAATGATAGTTCCATCTATATGACGTCCAAGATTTTATCCCACTGGGTTTTCTTGGCAAGGTTTTAATGAGGCGGTGTTTCAAAATGATAGTTCCATCTATATGTACTCTTTTCCCTTCCCACAGTGTTTTTCTTGGCAAGATGTTTTACGAGGCATATATTATAATGGATGGACATCCAAGCAAAAGTATTATATATAAAATATATTATTAATAATGGATGTCCAAAAGTTTAAAACTTTATATTTCCTATTTATCGTAGCAAGTGAAGGGTCATTCATTTCTCTATAAATATAAGATCATTTCATTGTAATAGTACTAATGATTTGGATATAATAAAATATTCTCTTTATATTGTATGTCTTCTTTCTTTAGTTTATAACATATATGTTCATTAAATTTCATATTAAATTAAGTTTAGTCATTATTCATATATAAAAAGATAGTAAAAGTATCAAATATAACATTAATAAGAAAGATATTAAAATTTATACTCATTAAGTAAGAAGTAAATTAGTTGATTTAACATATAATGGTTATATCAGAGAAAAAAATGGTTATATTACCCCTTTTGATAATCTGTATTTTAAGTAGGGTTGAGTATTGTTTGGACAGTTTCGCTTTTTTGCTAAAGCTGGACCGAATCGAATAGTTTGATTTTATATAATTCCGAAAATCATATCGTACGGTCGTATTTGGTTCCATATTCAGTTTTTTGTTCCATATTGGTTTCTTTCAGTTTGATATCTAGTTCGCTTCATATTATAATACTTGACCATTGTCCATTAATGTCGGCTAATATTCTAATATAATTAGACTAATATTACATACCAACAGTAAATTCTTAAATTATCGATTAAATAGAAACTTATAATCGAACAACGATTATATTATATTTAAATTTATAATACTAAATAAATTCATGCAATTATGATTAATAAAATTTAATCAGGTAATGAATACTTGCTAAGTGATATAAAAAAAGTTAATTGCTCAAAAAGTTTAAAAAATATTTACTAATAATACCGCTGAATTGCAAAACAAAAATTTCATATAGATGATAAATTTTCCTTAAAAAAATTTCTCACACAATTCTTATAAAAAATCTGCATATTTTCTATTTTTTTTAGTCGGTTCGACTTTTTTTGTTCCCTTTTTGCATAGTAAACTGAATCGAAAAACAAATTGAATATTAAAAAAATTAAAAACCAAACTATTTAATTTTTTGATTTTCTTTTTTCTCGATTTTTTTAATGATTTTTTGGTTTGATTTAATTTTTTGGTTCTCATTTGATCTGTCGTAACTTGAAGTATAGACTTTGCACTATTCGTAATAAGTCAGCCTGGCTATCGGTTATCCAGAACCGGTGCGCCGGACCAGACCGGATCGACCGGAACCGGACCGAACCGATAAGGAATGCGGTCCAGAACCGGACCGGACCGGTGCCGGGGTAGCGGCTCGGTTCTTAAAAAAAAGTGAAAAACCGGTCCGATAAGAACCGGTGTTTTGAGCTGTTTTTTTTTAATATGGTAACCAAAACCGGTGAAGGACCGGATCGGGACCGAAACCGAAACCGGTAGACCGGTCCCTGTTAACGGTCGGACATTTGATTTCAAGGACCGAAAAACCGGACCGATAGCGGAGGACCGGTAAACTGGTCCGGCACGATAGAGGGGAGGACCGATAAAGCACGATAGGCAGGCTGAGTAATAAGGCATAAAAAAGTTGTGGTTACAATCATGTCCAAGCCATCTAAACATGCATTTAGCTAAGCATTGCTACCAGTTTAGAGAAGGTGTGGAGGAAGATAAGATAATTATATCCTCAATCACTCTTTTACAAACTCATCCAAACAATATCTGTGCTTAGTAAGCAATTTCTTAATAATGTTTATCACCATCTCATCCAAACAATCTGTGCTTAGTAGGCAATCCATTAAGACAAGTGAACAAAATAACCAAACTCTACTTAGGTAAATGTAACTTGTCCCATACCAATCAACATCCTCATATTTTGATCTGATCTCCTCCATAGTAAGAGACAAAATGAACCTTCCATCCTTGCCAACTTTCCACTTGACTATGCTACCAACTCTCGATATCATAATAGGGGGAGATCTTACACTTGGCACAAGAATGCAGGCCAGTGCCAACATCATCTCTGATAATAAAGTTGACTTTATGATACAGATAGTAAGATACTATCCTCGCTCAAATTGTTGCTTAACCCCGGGTATTGATGTAAACTATCTCCGACTTTTTATATTCTTTACAAACTCATAATTCATTCGAAGAGATATTGTTAACTAACTAGCTATCAATAACTTGCACTTCCTGTGGCTTAAAAGTACTTAAACATCAAGTCATTAATTGAAACATTCTGGTGACGAAGTTGTACTCCCGACATCACATATCCATATAATTATCCGTACCAATAAAAAAAATCTTTACTCTTTAATTAATTTCGACCACGCATGCATGTCTTTAATCAGGTATACCCCTAAGGGTAAAATAGGATACAATTATTGTGCATTTAGGTCCTTTTCCTAAAAAGTTGTTTGTTTTGTATGCAACTTATTTTGACTGAACGGGGTTTAAAGAGGCCTATGCTTTTGTAAGTGTTTTTTATTCAACTCATGCCGTGAGAATTTGAAATTGCATTTAGGTCCCTGTATTTCAAAAATTGTATTATAGGTCCCTATATCATTGTTAAGGTGTTCGGGCAAATTTTCCTTGTTTTTTTGTTAATTGCATTATAAGGCCCCTATATTATGCGAAAATTGTACTCTAGGTCCATATATCATTGTTATAGTGTTTTTTTTTAGACAAAGGAATCAAATATATAGATCAACAAAGCAAGAAGAGTTTAGCCAACTCCTGATGCATCAAAAGAGTTACAATCATTACTAATCAGAAGATTAATCTCTAGAGGAATATTACAAAGCCAATTACAAGATAAACGAGAGTTAGAGAAAGTCTTCGCAAGCCAATCAGCGACTCTGTTCGCCGTTCTTCTAACACCACAGATGCGTAAACGACTGTGATTGCTAACCATATTTTTAATATCACCGAGGATAGCCCTGTCCTTCCAATGACAGTTCGGGCTCGATGAATACACGGCATTAAGAACGGCTTCGGCGTCAGTTTCAAATCTGTCGCATAGGGGAGCGTGGTCTAAAGCAAATTGAATGCCAGATCTCAATGCTTTAGCTTCAGCTTCAAAGCTAGAAGAAGCAATAATGTTCATGGCAAAACCATTAACAATATCACCCTTCCAGTTACGTATCACTGCAGCAGCGGAGGCTTTCCCAATCTTGTACGAAGCATCAACATTCATCTTCAGATTGTGCTGTGGAGGAGGAATCCAACAATGTAGCAAGGGGGAATTAAGGGGAGGGTTCAAAGGTTCAGCAGGAGGTTCTAAGGGGCATGAACCCTCTTCAAAGAACACTTGACTATGGAATATATTCAATAAGTTCAGACAAGCATCCAAATCAACAGGGGTATAATGGAAAATAACCTTATTCCTGGTGAGCCAAATGACCCAAAAGCATAGAATGATGGTTAAAAGAAGATGGGATCTGTCTTTTGTATTTTTCCCTTGATCAATTATCGAGCCAATCCATGTCCCAATTCCAAGATTACTAGTGGGGGCGATTTGACAGTGGAGAGGGGATAAAAACCAGAACTTTCTAGTCCAGCTACATTTCAAAAAGAGGTGCTCAATTGACTCTTCTTCTTTAAGGCAAATGTGACACAGGTCTGTAGACGAGCAAGAACGGGAGAACCTGTTCTGCTCAGTTGAGAGTGCATTCATCATCACCCTCCAAAAGAAGAATTTGAACTTGGGAGGAGCATGGGAATTCCAATTAAGTTTCATGATATCAGTATAGGGGAAGGATGATGTGGACGGATGGATAGAGGGGGAAATCGAGGGTTGGAAGGCTGAAAGATAACCAGACTTGCAGGATTACTTACCATCTTTGGTGAGAGGACAAACCCATTCAACCTCCTGATTGGTCCAAGGGATATCGATAGCCGAGACAATAGTGACCAGATCAGGGGGGAAAAGATAGTTCAGCATATCCAATTTCCATGTCCGAGAAGGAGTGGAGATTAGATCAGCCACGAATTTAGGGAAAGATGGTTTATCAGAATAAAAAACAGGTTTATCAATAACCTTACCAATCCAATTATCTTCCCAGATCATTGTATTATGCCCATCTCCAATAGATTTAATCAAGTGGGGTTTAAGAAAGTCGCATCCTTTGCGAATACTATTCCAAATCCAGGAGCCCTTTCTAATATCACTGGTACACAAAAGCTCTTGATCAGGGAAGTAGGTACTTTTAAGGACAAGATGAACCAGTGACTCAGGGCGAATAAGAATGGACCAGGCTTGTTTTGCAAGAAGAGACAAGTTGAAAATCTCAAGGTTTTTAATGCCAAGGCCTCCAGCATCTTTGGGGGATGAGACTTTATTCCAATTGATCCAGTGGATACCACGATCTTCCTCATTACCCCATAAGAAATGGCAGGTCAGAGAGTTAATCTTCTTGATTACCCCTTTAGGTAGCGCTAGCAAGGACATAAAGTATGTCGGGAATGCGTGAATGATAGAGGAGATAAGGACCACCTTTCCAGGCATAGAAAGTAGGGATTTTTTCCATCCACTCAGTTTGGTGGCCATTTTGTTAATAAGGGAATCCATCGCTTTTATCTTTGAGTTCCCCCAACTTGTAGGAAGTCCAAGGTAAAGGCCCAGGTCCTCAGACACGGGCATACGAAACGCTTCTGCTAGAAGGGCTTTCATAGATTCAGTACAGTTAGGACTCAAAAAGATGGAGGATTTGTTCAGGTTAATAGACAGGCCTGATGCAAAGCAGAATTTATAAAGGATTTCCTTAAACGCATGAATCTCCAAGACAGAGTTTTTTAAGAAGAATATAGAATCATCAGCGAACAGGAGATGGTGAATATGGGGGCCATTTTTCCCCATTTGGATACCTTTAATATCACCCAAAAGAAAATCAGCCTCAATGAGGGAAGAGAGGACATTAGAGACTATAGTGAAGAGGTAGGGAGAGAGGGGATCTCCTTGTCGGAGACCTCTAGAAGGTATAAAAGCACCTACCTTATTACCATTAATCAACACATTGAATGTAACCGAAGTGAGACATTCTCTGATACATGAAATCCAAGCAGGGCTGAATCCCATCCTTTTAAGAACAGCAAAAAGAAAAGGCCAACTAACCCGATCATAGGCTTTATGTAGATCAGCTTTGATAATGGAGTAGCTGTCTTTAGAATTCTTTCTCAGATGCTTGAGCTTATGAATAACTTCGTGTACAATGATAATGTTGTCTTGGATAAGTCGACCCTTAATGAAGGCAGATTGGGAAGGGGATATTATATCAGGGATAATACTAGATAATCTTATTACCATCACTTTAGAGAAAATCTTATACAAAAAGTTCGTGCATGAAATAGGTCTGAATTGACCTATTTTCTGAGGATGTTTGCACTTAGGTATAAGGACAATGTTGGTATCACTGATAGAACCAAGGGATATGTTGCCGGTTAAAACCCCATTACAAATAGCAAGAATGTCATCTTTCAGAAGATCCCAGAATTTCCGAAAAAAGGAACCTGGAAAGCCATCAGGCCCTGGAGCTTTGGAGGCTCCAAGTTGCCACGTGGCTTGCTTAAGTTCCTCAAGAGAAATAGGGGCCAGGAGCAAAACATTTTGGTTGTGATTAATACAAGGGGATAACTTCTGGATAATGGGTTCAATCAACCTAGGACCCGAATCTTCATAGAGATTTTTGAAAAAATTAACAACAAGATCATTAAGTTCCGAGGGATTCGAAGTCCATGTTTCATCTTCTTTCATAAGGGAGATCATTTTATTGGACGCTCTCCTAATGCGAGTGGATAAGTGAAAGAATTTCGAGTTTCTATCACCCAACTTAAGCCAAAGAACTCTAGATCTAGTTGCCCAGTACTTCTCCTCAAGGGACCAAAAAAAATCAATATCCTTAGATATAAAGTGAAAAGATCCCGAGAATGAGGAGGGAGGACATCAGGATTAGAAATCATTAGGTTTTCGAGTTTCTTAGACAATAAGTTAATAATAAGGGCATTATTCTTAAGATTGGCTTTTTTCCATCTCATGATAGTTTTTTTGCATTTAGCCAGTCTCTTAGGAAAACGTATAGAAGAGGGACCAGAGAAATTACGAGAAGAAGAGAGACAATTACGAATAGCCAATGAACAGGACTCAATCTCCAACCATGAGGGATCCAATTTAAAGGCGGGTCTAGGATTACATAACGGAGGATCATCCCAATGAAGAACCATTGGAGAATGATCAGAGCCAATAGGAGGGAGGTTATGGATCCATGAGTTGGGAAACAGGTCAAACCAGGAAGCAGAACCCAGCCCTCTATCCAATTTTTGTAATATTAAGCTATCCTCACTCCGATTATTCCTCCAGGTAAAAGAACAGCCTTTAGAAGGGATTTCATTAAGTTCATTAAGGATAATGTTATTATTAAATAGGCGCATTTCCACGGGATTCTTCCCTAAACCCCCCACTTTTTCTTGGTCCAAACGGATATCATTAAAATCACCAATAAACAAGTTAGGGGCTAGAGGGTTATTGTTAGAAACAACACGAATATAATCCCATAAGATTTTTTTACTAGAATCATTAGGTAACGAGTACACGAAATGTAAAAACCAAACAGAACCTAAATCATCAGTAGAAGACAAGGAAATATGATTAATAGAAAAGGAAATTACATCAGCATGCCAACCATCCACAGACAAAATAGCAAGACCACCAGATAGCCCCACAGGGTCAACGCTCCATAGCAGATTCATTTTTAATTTCTTCGCCAAAATAAGCATCTTCTTCCTCTTGGTCTTCGTCTCAGAAAGCCCGATGACCCGGGGTTTTTCCTTAGAGATAAGCTCCCTAAGGTTTTGGACCGTCAAGGGGTACCCCGTCCCTTGACAGTTCCAAAAAACACCAATCATGGATCTAGTGGGGGTTGCTGAGAGCAACCACCCACATCATCAGGGACCACCGTTACAAGAGGGACCACATCAACAGCCATATCCAGAAGGGGAACTTCAACCAAACCATCAGCACTTTCCTTAAACCCCACCATTTCCGAATGGGTTAGCTTGCGTTTCTTAGCGCTAGGACCACATCTCTCTTCCTCAGGACGCTCCATGGAAATGGGGATCTCGGTAAAAGAGAAGGAGGAATCATGGATGGGGGTATTAGCAACCAAATAAGTACTGGGCGAAACCATAGGGGTAGACGAACCAGAAGAAGGAGACACCGGGTTATTACCTCCCATATCCGGTTCATCTCTACGAGAGGAGACCACTTCATCGGTATTGTGAGAAGGAGAGGATGATATAGGGATAGGGGTATTGTTCGGGTTGACGGGAGAGTTAGGAGGGGTGAAGGGAAGAGGAGTGTTATATTCAGTAGGAGGAGAAGAAGGGTTGGTAGATGGATTCGTTTTAGGGGGTTGGATCGGAGTAGAGTTTAAGTTAGGGTTAACCCATTGCAGATTTGTTTTTCCCCGAGTGGGGTTAGTACGAGACCAAGTACGGTTAGACCCACGACCAGATGTGGGTTTGGCCTCCATCGGCCCAACATTCTTCTTAGGCCAAGCCAGCCATTTTCCAGAGGATGAAACACCATCAAGCTTCCTTTTAGATCCGGACCAAGAGGGAGGTGGGCTGGGCTTGTTTGGATTTGAAGTGGGCTTAGAAGAGGATTTCCGCGCGTGGGACTTAACGCGTGTAGCCACTGTACTCCCAGCATTACCTTGATCAGAAGAAGGTTTAAATATATGCTCCAACCCGGTCGGATCTGAGCCAACATCCTTTAATAATTCCTTAACAACAAGGGCATAACCTTGTACCGGATCATTGGGACAACCTCGTAAAAACTCAGGAACATTCTCATCCTTACTGGTCCCGACCTTATCATTGGAAATGGTATTAATGGATGAGGGACCACCACTATTACGGGATTTAGAAGATAGATTATCAGAGGAAGGCATTAAAGAGTCCTCGCTCCCCGAGATAATATGGGAAGGGTCATCCAAGTCATCAACCACCACAACATTCCTTCCTCTACCTTTGACTGGGGTAATACTCATCCAGTCACCAAAAGGGAACTTCACATAACCTATGCATCTCACTTGTTCTTCTTTATACAGACCACACTCTCCAGCAGTATGGGTAAGGAAACCACAGAAGAAGCAGAACTTGCTCAATTTTTCGAATCTGACTTTAACCTCAAGAGGAGGGAGAGAGGGTCTTTCCATATTAAAATATTTAATCAGAGGTTTGTCGAGCTTCCACAGAGCTCTGACCCGAAGGAGCTTCATGGTATCACTCACCTTGTTAATATCATATGCCAAGAGGGTACAGTCCAAATTTTTGCAGATATCTTTGGCATTATCAGGTGTAGCGAACGCTGGGGGAGATTTTGAAAATGGATCCAAAAAGGGGCCAAAGAGAAATCAGCTTCGCTCATGGACATCTCCGGATGCCAAGCTTGAAGAAGGAGTAGGTGGCCATTGACAGACCAAGGGCGAAAGTTCCAAGTATTGAGGAGGTCCTCCCGAGAATCAAACATAAGGAAGAACGTATTAACCCCAGCAGAAACCACATGTATCTTAGATCTGAGACCCCAAGATCTGTTAGCTGCGTAAGCCACAGTATCGGGAGAAATTTCTGAAGAAGAGAGGGTTTTAGATAGGAGCATGTATCTTCTAGCAAAGATTTCTTCTGGTTTATAGTAAGGAGTGAGTTTCATGGTGATGATAGAATCGGACGCCATGGATGAAGCTTCGGAGAAGAAGAAGAGAGAGTTATCAGAAAGAGAGAGGTGAGAGGTGGAAGGTAAACTAAGATTATAAGGGATAAGACAGTATAAGTACTAAACACAAAGCGTATAAGGGAAGCTAAAGGAGCTGTATTGGGATTAGAAGCCAACAAGTAAAGTAACTCGGGAATGAACAAAGAGGATATGAAGCTCGAACCAAACAAAGCGTGTAACCAAGAACCATAGAAGAGAGGAGAGATAACCAAGGAGTAATGATGGGGGCTTGGGAATATCAAAGGCATCCATTGAAGAGAGGAGAGAGAAAGCTCATTCTAGAGAGAAGGAGGAGAACATTTACTAGACAAGAATAATCTTAAATCATATGATTTGTTATAGTGTTCGCAAGGGGTTCGGGAGCGAATCCCCTCGTTTTTTTAATTTAATTGAATTATAGGTCCTATATTATACAAAAATTGTACCTTATGGTGTTCTCAAGGGGAACCTCCTTGATTTTTTTAGTTAGTTGCATTATATATCCCTATATTATGCAAATATTGTATTATACGTCCCTATATTATACAAAAAATTGCACTATAAGTCCATATATTTTGTTATAGTATTTTCAACGACCAAGAAGCTAATATCATTCTTAATTAATCTCTCTCTATCTGTTTACAGTATATATTTTCCAACCTCGATAAACTTGTGTGGGACTCGAAAAACCATGTCACATTAGCTTATGGTGAGGGCCCTCATCACCATGTGTGGTTTAGTTGAAATTATCTTTCCACAAGGTACACGTAGTGAAATTACACTTCACCACAGGGGTGTGGTGCAATTAGTGCAATTTCCTAATTTAAATGCCTCTATTGTCTTTCAATTTATTTTTTTCGAATTTAAGTATTTAGTGGCAACAATCAATATAGACGATAATGTGGTTTTTTTTTTGTTCAAATGCATAATAATATAGATAGTAAAAGACGGTTACAAGGTTTAGCCGACCCCAGAAGGTTCAGCTTCATTACAAATAATTGTGGCTAACTGGGGAGGAATACAAGTATCCCAATTACCAAACAAAGTGCTAAGGAGCTCCTGCTTGGCAACCCAGTCAGCTTCCCCGTTTCTACCCCTAGAAACAAAATGAAAAGAAGGGGAAGATAATTCAGCAAAATAATAAATATTACAAATAACGTTTTTAATTGAATGACTCAACACGGGAAGCCCTAAAGAGAGGGGTTTCATGATAGTAGCTGAATCATTCTCTATTATAACGCTCCCAAAAGGAAATTTTGAAGCCATTTCCGTAGCTTTCAAAATTCCCGTGGCCTCTGCCTCTAACACCGAATCTGCTCCAACTTTCCAACTATTACCTGATACAAATTCACCATTAGAGTTTCTTACTACACAAGCAATTGCAGCTCCCAAATCCGAAAAAGCTGCATCACAATTAATTTTAAATTTATTTGGAGGAGGTTTTTTCCATTTATCCTTAAATTTAGAATTTTTTGAAATATTTCCATTATTAATGCTTTCTAATGGATTATTATTATTCCCAACTTTAATATCTAAAAAGTTAATATCATTTGGGTTTGTAATTTTGTAATATTCTTTCCAACATTGTATGGCCCTATTAATTGTGTTTAGGGGATCACATTTTTTTACCATTATAAATAAAATTATTTCTATCTTTCCAAATTTGCCACATTATAATACAGATAAGTTCTAGTATCCTATCCGTATTATTAAAATTTTTTGCAATGTTTTGAACTTGATTTAATATCCAATGATCTAATTTTACAGTTGATTCATTGTCTGTTTTTAGATTAAGCGGACTAATAAACCATACACTTTTAGCCCAGGGGCATCTGAATAGCATATGTTCTACTGTTTCAATATTATTATCGCATATTTTACATATGTCATTTTTACTACATTTTCGATTAAAAAGGTTTTCTTCAGTGGATAAGAGATTTCTAACCGCTCTCCATACAAAGTTTCTAATTTTTGGTTGGGTTTCCATTTTCCAAATTAGTTTCCAGAGTTTTTTATCCCTCGTAATAGAGGATGTAGGCTTATCTTTATCTTTAATACCTTGAATTATAGTTTCATCTTCTTTCATTTTATGATAGGCTTCTTTGACTGTATATGTACCTTTTTTGCAATAGTCAATACATATTTGGTCTTCACATAATACTTTAGGTATTATCATTTTTTCTATTTTTTCTTTGATTTCTTTAGGATAGATTTGGTTGAGTAAATCAATATCCCAAGACCTATCATTCTTAATAAGTTGGTTAACCCAAACAAGATTAGAATTTTTTGGCATAATTGATTGCTTCTCATTGCAAATTCAATTATGTTCATAAATATTGATATCTAAACCGTTGCCTAGTTTTCATTTTATATTGTTTTTAAATGTATCTCTACCTATAAGGATACTTCTCCATCCCCAAGATGGTGAACTTCCAATCTTAGCTTCAAGGAAACTACAATTTTTGAAATATTTTCCTTTTAATAATCTATAAAGAAGAGATTCTTTTTTATTTATTAAGTTCCAAGCTTGCTTTCCTAATAAGGCTTTATTCATTAGGTGTAGATCCCTAAACCCTAAACCACCTTCAAATTTTGATATAGTGAGTAGGTCCCATTTGGCCCAATGTATTCTTTTTTTACCTTTATCACCCCACCAAAAATGTGCAATGATAGAGTGAATTTTATTTATTATATTCTTTGGAAGAATAAAGTTAGACATTAAATAGTTAGGCAAGCTTTGGATGATAGCTTTTATTAAGATTTCCTTACCCCCTTCAGAAAGAAAAAGGGTTTTCCAATTTTCAAATTTTTGTAGAACTCTATCAATTAAAAATTGGAGGTCTTTTGATTTATTTCTACTCCATTCAGTTGGAAGTCCTAGGTAGTTACCTAGGTTGTTAGTTTTCTTCATATTTAATCTTTTAGCCATTACATTTTGTATAAAGGTTGGTGTATTAGGGCTAAAAATGACCCCACACTTATTAAGGTTTAGACATAAACCCGTAGCATTTTTATATTTGTTCATAATATCATTAAAAGATTGTAATTCAATATTATCAGCATTAAGGAAGAAGAGACTATCATCAGCAAATAGTAAGTGAGTGATAGTTGGACAATTATTTCCAATCTTAATTCCTTTGAGAAGGTAGTTCTCTTTTTTCTCTGTAATTAAATCATTTAAAGTCTGAGATATTAGACAAAAGATTAGAGGTGAAAGTGGATCCCCTTGTCTTATCCCTCTGGTAGGTTTTTGTAATTGGTGAACTTCACCATTAATTAGTATTGAGTAGTTAACAGAGGTAATACATACCATAAGTTTCCTTACCCAATCTTTATTAAAACCAATTTTAATAAGGAGGTCTTGTAGGAAATCCCATTCAATATACTCATAAGCTTTTTTAATATCTGCTTTAACAACAACCATATATTTTTTGGTTTTTCTTCTTCTTTTAATATGGGTAATTAATTCATGTGCAATCATAGTATTTTCCTGTATCATTCTGTTAGGGATGAATGCACTTTGATTTTCTCCAACAAGGGAGTTCATATAAGGCTGTAATCTATTAACCAATATTCTTGCTATAATTTTATAAACGAAATTAGAGCAACTAATTGGTCTATAATGTTTAATATTAGTAGGTTTATTAATTTTCGGTATTAGGGTAATAAGTGTTTGATTTATATCAGACAGATCACCCTTATTGTTCCAAAAGTTGTTTATTACTCTCATAATATCAAGTTTAATAATATCCCAGTAAGATCTGAAGAACATTCCATTATACCCATCAGGACCTGGAGCTTTATTAGGCCCCAGTTCCCATGTTGCTTTTTTAACTTCTTCTTCATTAATATGTTTATTCAAAATATCTGCGGAATTTTTATCAAGTTTACTAGATATGAGATTAATAGTGTTAGTATAATCTCTTTTTCCTACAGTTGTGAAAATATTATTGAAATAATTGGTAATCTCCAAATTTATTTCATTCTTATTATCAAGCCATGCACCATTCTCATTGGTGATGTTAGTTATCTTATTTCTGCTTCTTCTTTATTTAGTACAAGCATGATAATATTTAGTATTTTTCTCCCCCTTTTTAAGCCAAATGTTTCTAGATCTTTCTTTCCAGAAACTTTCTTCTCTATTCCAAGTTTCTTCATTTTTGCTATTGCTTCTTTTTCATTTTTTTTTCTAAACCTTTATCGGCAACATTGCAGCCGCAATTTATGTTGCCCCAAAAGCAATGCCTAATAGCGGCAAAATTCTAAATTGCCGTTAAAGATAGAGACAAAGTTATTGTAGCGACCAATTAACGGCAACAAGTTGTTACTGATGCCTATTAGCGACGAAATCGAGACTTTTAGGAATAAATTTTGTCGCCGCTATGGTAACTTTTCTTGTATTGTTCCAAAATCCCTATTATTTTATCAAAAATACATAATTCAAATGATAAGGAGGAAACGTATTCCAATTCATAAACTTCAATTTTGAGCACAATGAGCCAAATTAGTGAAAGAAGAGAAGATAACAACTCTATTTAGATATTAAAATGTTGCTCCTTTTAGCTAATCTACTCTCATCATCTGCATGGTGCTTGTCTCTCCTACCTATTCTTTTATTCTATCTCCCGCTATAGAAGCCTTGAATCAAAGAGAATTTATCAGTATGTATACACCCACGGTCGGATGACCCACCCACCTAGCTGAAAATAATTTCTTGACCCGCCCGTTTTACCTCTTTGTTCCAATTGGTTTGCAACCGTCCAAAGTAAAATGCACATTTGAACGATTGTTCCTAACAACATGTCGTACTAAATCCCCTTCAAACCAGTAAAATTGTGTTTTTGGCTAGAGATAGTACTAGTAGTCCCAAATATTGTGACAAAGAACAAAATATGGAAGAGAATTTAGTACCTTAACAACCATATCGAGTTTATATCTGAGTGTTAAACCCAAAGGAATGCCAAAATATAGTAACACACTATATTCACATATGCAACATAAGCTTGCCATCCAGCTCTAACGGCCACCCCGTAGAAAATACGTGTGATTTAATGAGAAAAATATGGGATAACTAGCTTATACGGATAACTATAGGGACTTATTACGAAATTCACTCGCCAAAAAGGGTAGGTTGCAAACTGTTGATGACAATACTGACTGCAAGTAAAGGTGTAAGCTCATAAACAACCTGTTTAACATCTTCACTTTTGAAAGCGGGGTAGTATTCTCGAGTAGCAATCAAAACTATTACGAGTAAGATGCCTAATATAAGTGAAGTATATGTGACCACCATGACTGAGAATTTTGCTGTTCTTGCACTACAAGAAATAGTAGCTTTAGCGGGGAAGCTATTGCGGCAACAACTAAAATGGCCTCTAATGATATTTTTAAAAATCAAAATAGCCTCTAATTATATTTTTAGCTGTAATATTTGCCGCTAAAGATAAAGTTAATAGAGACAAAAACAACTAATTTGCTACTAAAGGTATCTTTAGTGACGAACTTATAGAAACGACAAATAACGACTATTAGCGGCAAAATTAAGATTTTTAGTGTTAAATTTTTTGCCGCTAAAGATACTATTTCTTGTAGTGTTGGGTGACCTGCCCCTAGCTCACTTGACACCCTTAAGCTGTTCATTTCACAAAGTGAAATTAACTCAACAAAATAAACAAATTAAGGGACCTATGGTGCAATTAACTACACGACAAACCTTATTGCTGCATTGAATCCTAGAGCCACCATGATTATCCATCCTAGTATCTTCATGCTGCATTTGATATAGAACACAAAGATATTAATCATGTCATTTCATATTTCGTAATCAATTAAGATATGGTAATTTCGTACAAATCTATGCATTTATAAAATTAAGCTATAAATTTTTGTAGTTATAACCTGATCAAAGAAGTGTAACTCACCATATTGAGAGTGCATTAACTGAAATTTCTGCACTCATTAAGTATCCAGCAAACAAAATCAAAGTCACCATGTACCAAAATTCTAGGTTGCATAGTGATAAAAAATTTATCACTAAGTGCCGCTAAAACTTTTAGTGAAGGTTTCCAGTCCCATGCATGAATTAGTCTCACCAAAGTTGGAAGCATAGTCCTGGACTACCGAGGAGCCAAATGAGCAGAATACCTAAAGTTACCCGCTGAAGAAGACACGGAGAAAGAGAAGATTAGAAATCTAGAAGCAAAGAATAGTATACTTTCTAATCATATTGTATTAAGGAGTTGATAAGAAGATAATGATCATACCTCTGAAAGAAGAGAAAAGGTGGAAGACCTAAACCATATTGAAGGAGTTGAGAAGAAGCGAAGATCGGAGCTCCAGAATGAAGCATATGTGGAATGCTTAAGTGCACCATCTAGGATCTAGATAACACGAAAACTGGACATTTGGATCAATAAGATCGGATACCCAATACACTTTATTGTTAGATTTGAAGGCTCGATTCCAAATGTATGAATGTGCATATAAGATGGAGGGTATCCTAGAACTAATCTTTAACAGCTAGAAAGGACACGAATAGAGCCATTAGAGTACTATTTTCAAAGAGCCGATCCACGTCACCAGACATCTGACCAAAGGAATTAAATGTTTGTACGTTAAGAAATTAGCCAGTCGGGAGGCGACATGTGGAGACAGATGTTGAAATATTTTTTTCTATAAATAGAGGCCTTGAGAATTTCCAAAAATGGCTCCTCTCTAAACAAATTGAAGGTTTCTCAAAGCTATATTATAAGAGAGTCCCAAAGAAATATCCATACATAGACTAGACACTTGTATTTATCGATTCATTTAGGAGATTAGAGGCTAGGTTAGGTTTTAGGTTTAGTCATAAATCCAATGGTTTGGCTCTTTGTCTAGTGAAGAGAATGTTCTTACATAGACTAGACAAGAGTAATTTTGAGTAAGTGCTTGAAATAAATCTTGAAGGTTTCATATAGTGTGAAGTGGTAGATTGTGAGAGATGATTGTCAACTCGTTTTTGTGTGGTTGTACACATATTGAAGGCTACACGGGCATGTGAAGTAGTATATCATGAGTTGAGATTGTCCACTTGGTTTGTTAGTTCTTGTGATAACACTAGTGGTTTTCTTAGAAGGTAATTTTATACGAGGTTGTAAAGTTTTGTACTCCCATCTTCAAGAGACACACGGAGTTATAGTAGAGGAGTTTAAAATCCTAAGTGTACATAGACCTTAGGTGGTAGACTAGGCTGTTGAGAGTCGAACCATTCTAAATAGTTGTATGTCTTCTCTCTTTTAACTCTTTACCTTTGTGCATGATATATATTTGATATATTTCCTCTGTATTGCTTCTACATTTTTGCATAGGATTTTGAATCCTTAGTACTTGTTAAATTACTTTCTTTGATCCTTGTGAAATATTCCTATTTTAAAACACACACCAAAAGCTTTATTGAGTGTTTACACTTTTTTATCTCATATCTAGTGTTCTTCTAGTCATTCTATCTAAAATCCTTAAAGAATGAATTTTCAGATAGAATCAAAGAATTATATTTTTTATTTTGCATCATTCTATTCAACCCCCCCCCCCCCCTTTCTAGGATTATATCTTGAATTTCTAGAATAAGAGTAGTGGAAAGATCCGTAGAGACAAGTTTGTATATGTTAAAGAGGGAACATATCACTAGTGGTTGTGATAGGTAAATAGTTCACATATGTTGTATGAATCTTAAGGTTTCCTGAATATTTAATTATGTTAGAATGAGACTTCATATTGTTTGACATATAATGGGGTGCCCCAGAATTGATGTACCAATGATATTAAGGAGAGAATGATTTACTTGGACTTGAGAGTCCTAAAGCAAAGAATGTCGAAATGATCATTTGTTGAATCATTTCACGTGTGTTACAGGTTGAACAAGAGGAACAGGTTGAACAGATCACCTTATGTTGTATCCACATAATTACTGGCACTAGAAGAACTGGTTGTAGTCGTAGATTCTAATTCAGATGTCTTGTAGGATTTTTTAAGAAGGCCTTGAAGGTCATTCCTTGGTGAGATAACCGTCCCTTCTGAATTAGCTGAATTTTTTTTGGAGTAGTTTAAAACATAATGGCCAAATATCTTGCAACAATAACATTGAATATTAGTCATGTATTTTCCTTTCGGCATACCTTGTGATGTATAACGTAATAAGGCATTGTGACATGTATCCAAAGAAGGAACAAGTTCACGATTCATGAGGTTAGACTTGGTATTTTCAAATTCAAATGTAAGTTTCATAAGAAATTGATCATTTTTAGTAATTCATGAACAAATTGAACCACACCAAGACCTTCAAAAGGTAATTTGGCATAAAATATATCAGTATATTCAACCCACTTTTTTTAAAAGTAGAATAAAACTCAAAAATAGAGAGATTGTCCTATTGTAAAATTACTAATTCATATTCCAGATGAAACCTACGAGCATAGGTGTGTTGGCTGTGGAAATTCTATATAATATTTCCATATTTCAGCTATAGTCTTTAATGGTCGAAAATTCAAAAATTACACTCGACTCAGTAGATCCTAAAATTCACGTCATTACCGCATTCAATTTCCACAAGTCAGAAGCAAGGAAGGAAGAAAGCTAAGAGCTGGAGAAAGTCATCTTCTCCAAATCGCAGCCAAACCCAACCTCTTAATTAGTTTTATTAAATTTTATTTATGTTAAACATGATGTTCTTTAATTTTATTTTCTTAGTTTTAATTTCAATTATGAGCTAAATCTTTTAAGTACTTGAGAATCGCTACATGGGTTGAACCCCAATTAATTTGATTAATGTTTTCTGATTTGGGATTTTTATAATTTAATTCGAATTAGGTAATTTAGTATTGATTATTATCGTAAGATTATTTACTATTTTTAATCTGATCAATTAGACATAGGATTTAGTAATTAAGCTATTCACTTTGGTGGGGAAGTGATCGCCTTGACGGGGGGTTTAATTACGGACATAGGTAATAAACGTAAGGTAGAAATTATTGATCCTGACGGACTTAGTTAACCTTATAGCCAATTGGGTAGAGAAATTGACCATTCAAAGGTGGATTATAATCGCCCTGACGGGGTTTTTAATACCCTAGAATAGCTCCTAAGTCCACCCTGACGGGGGTTAGGAGAATCTAGAATCCCGACTATTACTAATTACCAATTCGACCCTTAAAAGAAGCATTGATTAAGTTTATTTCGGTGAAACCCTTGCGAAACTCAAGTACTATTTCTCATTCTTGCGTCCATTCATATTTTATTTTCTTGCGTCTCATTATTTGCATTAAGTTAGTTCAATATTTTACTTTATTTGCACTTTAGTCCTTAAACAAAAACAAAAACAAATATTTATTCCATTTACTTTTATTTGTCATTCAAACAACTATTTCCATTTATTGCATAACACTTTATTCATATCCAATCTGTCCCTGAGATCGAAATCCCGTTTACCAGATATTACTTGGACGACCCGTACACTTGCGGTACATGTCTTGCCTTTTTAGGTGTGTTAATTTAGAACACACAAGGAGACACCAGGTTGATATATTGAGGTGTGTGATGTATGTATTAGATATATACGAGAGAGTATCTTTTGTATTATTGAATGATAATAAACTGGTACAAGGAACGTAGTTTATATAGAGTCTAAACACATTGAAGGTGCCAAGATATACATACACATTACATATAGTCTTTTTTTTACATGTAAGTGTTCATTTTATTGCTTTAACAATCAGCTCTTTACATGCCTTGGTAAAGTTGTACTAAGTCAACTTTCACGGCCAATTACAATGTAGAAAATAAAATATAAGAAAACCAAAAAGTGAGTGGCAAAACTGTCAAAGCAAAAACTTCTAGGGACTAATCTGCAAAAGTGAAAAGAACTCGGCTACATAAGAAGAAGGTCGCGTGTTCAAGCCGGGTTCTTAGCAAAAATTTTAGAAGAACAAAGTCAAGCTTCTTTAATAATTCCTTGAAGTCCCCATTGTCTTGAGATGATCTTATTATTCAGGGTGTCTTTAAAATAGTGTTTGAACCACAATTTGGATTGAACATCTCGTCTAATATTGTGAAGGATCACATCTTGTTTTTCCTAGGTGGTTTTTGATGAATCTTTCTGTTTCTAGCATTCCAGATATGGTAAATAAAGCTTTGGAAACTAAGGATGAAGACCAAATCCTTAAGAGTGTTTCTCTTGCTTCTATGAATAATCCAAGCAGTTATGGATGACCAAGAAAAGGTCTTATCTAGGCATCCATGATATTTGCAACATTCAAACCACACATTTTTTGAATAGGAGCATTCCAAGAATAAATGATCATGGGATTTCAAAGCAGAGTTACAGAGCACACAATTATAATTGGTGATAATTCCCCATTGTTCAAGTCTATCACGAGTAGGTAGTCGCTTAAGGAAAACAAACCATAATAGGAATCGATGTTTGGGGATGGTTTATTTGTTCCAAACCGCAGAGCACCAATCAATCTTATCACTCTCTATATAAAGATCCTTACTGGTATTTGAGGTGGAGAAGAAACTTTTGCATCCGCACTTCCGTGTTATAGAATCTTTCATCGAGTTCAGAGTAAATTGATCAAGATATGGCCTTAGACAAGTCAGCTCGGAGGGTATGCGCCATCTATTATTACCATAGTAATGAGCTATTGTTTTGTGCTTATATTTGTTGAAGATATGAGGCTTTATGTGGAGATTCAAGTCTCTTACATTGGCTTCATTCATCCATATATCTTCAAGGATTAAAGTTATGTTACCTTTACCAATAGAATGATGAATGTATTTCTAAGCTAAATCTCTGATTTTAAGAATTTTTCTCCAAGTCCCCATTACATATAGTTTTATACTAACGAACTTGGTTCTGTAGTGTATGAGTTATAATATTATGTGACTGAGCTGTATGTGTTCTCTTGTGTGTAAGCTATATCATATAGCTTATAATCTCCCTCTCAAGCTGAGCACGTGCAAGATTTGAACTGTGGAAAAAAGAGAAGTGAACACAACTGCAGTAAGACCTATAGTAACAACATCAACCAATTGCAAATGTTAATGAAAATGAAAAATATAGAGTAGTTTTGCCTTGACTTGTTCACAAACGAAAAGGAAATCCACATCGATATGTATAGTGCGAGTGTGAAACACCAGATGAGAAGCGAGGGCAGAGACATTATCAGAAGCTAACGTTGGGGTAACAAAAGAAATATGTAAACTCTTGAGTAAGAAGGTAAGCCACTTCAGTTCTGCATAGACATAAGTCATTGCTCTATACCCAGCTTCATTGTAGGAGCGTGAGATTGTGCATTGCTTTTTCGAACCCCAAGAAATGAGATTGGAACCCAAGAAGATGCAATATCCAGTTGTAGAGCGACGATTATGTGAGTTACTAGCCCAATTCGAGTCAGAAGGCGCCTTGAGAGTGGGGGTAGATGATGCGAAAATCAAACCATAATGCAATGTCCCTTTGATGTATCTAAGTAGCTTCTTCAAAAGTCATAATCAACATTAGTAGGTTTGTGAATTGCTTGGCAAATTTGATTCACATCAAACACAATATTCGGTCTAGAAGTTGTAAGATATTGCAAAGAACCTATAGTACTCTTAAACAAGAAAGGATATTCCTATAGTTGTAGTCCATGTGATGTTTTAACTGAATATTTTTTGGGTGAATTATAGATAGGGTCTTGGAGACCATCTTTCTTCTCTATAGAGTATAGTCTAAAAAGTTGTTCTTCTTAGGGACCTCATTTTTTACAATAGTCTTTCCTACCCTTACTACCACTAAAAGACAAAAAAGTGTGATGTCACTATTTCTCTCTCCTCTACCTACCACTACCCACCTACCTCCGACCTTCGACCACCGACCACCAACCTTCGACCACCGACCACCGACCACCGAACTCCGACCACCGACCACCGACCTCCGACCACCAGTCACCGGTCACCGGAAAAAACATAGAGTATCGGAAAAAACATAGAGTAGTCTATATATTTGCTGAGTACTTTATAAATTTGCAGAGTACTCTCTAAATTATTTCGAGTGCACGAATAAAATCTCGGAGTACTCTAAGAAAATCTCAGAGTACTCTAAGAAAATCTCGGAGTACTCTAAGAAAAATCTCGGAGTACTCTTAAAATTAGAGAGTAATTTTAAAAAAGCAATGAGTCTAATTTAAAAATAATAATGAGTATTATTCAAATAATTGTATTATTACACAATCAGGAAAAAAAAGGAAATTCTATTTGGTTTGACCAGATCTAGATTTGGTCAACCATGTCAAACTAAACAAAAAAAACAGAGTAGTCTTCAACCGCAATCACTGGAGCTCGCGCCACCACCACCATAAAACCACCACCACCATCATAACACCACCACCCCCATAACACCTCCACCACCAACACCATACACCACCACCTCGCGCAATCACTTTTAGCACCACTGTTCGCGCGTTTCGAGATGGAGCAGATTTCTGGTGAGGTGAAAATCACTTGGCTTGGCTTCTCCGGCGAAACATGGGTCTTCTTAGCAGTCTTCCTAGCAGTCTTCTCCGGCGAATGGCTTTTGCTGTGAACTCGATCCATGGGTGCAAACGAAGATCTATGCTAAAAACTAAGATCCATGGTTGGAAATCGATAGCAACCATGGCTGGAACTCGTTGGTGCTGCGTTGGTGCTGCGGTGGCGACACATGGCTTTATTTCTCCTTCTTCTCGACTAGAACGGAGCAGCATCTTCACTTCCCTATTCGCCGGAGCATCCATGGCTTCGTTGCTTCCCTCTCCTCGATCCATGGCTGCAAACGAATATCAGTGCTAAGAAACTAAGATCCATGGTTGGAAATCGATAGCAACCATGGCTGGAACTCGCTGGTGCTGCGTGGTGCTGCGCTGCTGCTGCGGTGGTTGTTCTCATGCTGGTGGTGGTTGATGGCGGCGGTTGTGTTATGGTGCAGAGCTCTGATTCGAACAGTGGTCTTCGAGGTGGTGGTGGTGGTTGTTCTCATGCTGGTGGTGGTTGATGGCGGCGGTTGTGTTATGGTGGTGGTGGTGGCGGTTTCGGAGATGGGGGAGGAGATAGAGATAGGGGAGGATGGAGAGGTGAGAGAAGAGAGAGAATAATGATATTGGAAAGTGAAATGTTATATTTAGTATATATAGGGTAAAAAACAATAGAGGGTAGTAAAGTAATTGGGGTTTTGGGTTTCATGTGTTAAAAACTTTCTGAGGTCTAGTAAGAAGAGGCTCTAGGCGGGGTCCCTATCTTGAAGAGGGGGGTGTGTTCAAGACCCTAAGTTGTATTTTCTCATATTTTTTTAGAGAAGGTATAGGAGAGGTTTTACAATAACTCATACCAGCCTTTTGTAAGATAGAGGAAGCATAATTAGCTTGAGAGACAACAATATTATATGTATAGTGAGTTATTTCTAACCCTACAAAGTAAGATAAGTAGCCAATGTCCTTCATGTCAAAATGTAGTTTAAGAGTTGAGATCATTGTAGAAATACCAGAAGGATCACCACATGTAACAATAATGTCATCAACATATACCAAAATGATTGGTAAAGATCATGTGTGTCACATGACTATTAGCATCTGAATCTAAATACCAAACCTCAGGAACATAAGCTCAGTGAGTAGATAAGAAGTTAGAGCAACACGATCTTGAGCTCTAGGAGAGGGAAAATTAACAAAATCCATTCTATACCAACAATCGATCGCAGAATATCCATAAAGAATACAAATCTGACATGTAGGAACATTAGAGTGTGAAGAATTCATACCAAAAGCAGCTGAGGAGGAAGAATTAGGTGGAACACCCAAAATAGATGGTGAATTTGAGTAGGCACTACGAGTGCGACCTCTACCACGTCTTCTAGTATAGGAACCACGACCATGATTAGACGGCGGAGCCGGTGAAGCTTGTGAAGGAGAAAACAGAGCGGGAGCGAGAAGAGCTTAAATCTCACTCGAGTCACTCATTTTCATGTATAATTCATTTGAAACTAACAAAGTACCAAGACAATGAAAACTAAGAGTAAAGGTTTGTGCATTTGTGATTCGAATACTAGACTTGAATTGATTGTAATCGTGTGGTAATCCTTTGAGTGTATACATAATCACGTCCTCAAGAGGAAGAGAAGAAGATGCAGTTTCAAATTCATCACATACATTCTGAATTTCAACTAAATATGCAGACATAGATCATCTTTCTTTATATTGCATAATATCATTTCCAAGTATGTGAATGTGACATTGCGACACGAAAATTTCTTCGAGTTTATATCAAACATCAAATGCATGGGAAAGCTTAACAACTTGAGAGAGAATCGATGGAATCGTAGATGAGAGCAAAGATACCTTAGGTTGTTGATCTTCTATCAACCAAGTAGAAAATGTAGAATCAGACGAGAGAGGCGGAATATGAGATCCATCAACATGACCGAGATAGCCATGAGCCTTTAACACAACTTCAAGCTCAGCGCGCTATAAGGCATAGTTGGTGGAGTCGAGTTTGATCTGAACCAAAATGTTCCAATTTTTTCGCAATATCAAGAACCCATACAGAATGGAGGATCTCGAGATGTTAGGAGTAGTCATTATATACATTATATATGAGGGGTTGGACTCTCGGATGCTCACCTTCCCAGATGTTATATGTTCAATACGCCCCCTCATGTAAAAGCTAGATTCATGTCCCTTTTTTTTGCATGTCTAGTCTTTGCAATGTGAATTTTTATAATGGGTGATGTCGGCAAGACTCGAACATGTGATCTCTTTGGATCTTGGCTCTGATACCATATTAGATATTATATAAGAAAGAATGCATTTTGTATTATTGAATGATAATAAACTGTTACAAGTAGTGTTATTTATATAGAGTCTAAACACACCCAATTTTACGAGATATACATACACATTAAGTATAGTCTTATACTAACTAGCTTTGTCCTATAGTGTATGAGATGTATGTGTTCTCTTGTGTGTCAGCTGTATCATATAGTCTATCAGTATGAACTTCTACCCGAATATCTCTCATAAATAGATATTGAGACTCCCCAGATATGTGATGGTATACTTATTTGTGTAAGAAATCCCTAGAGTAATTGGTTATCGGTTAATTATCGCCTGTTGATCTTGCCAATGTATCTTTTTGTCCGCTGCATTGTTGGCCTGCAATACGAACGTTCTTAGTAAATCTACTAATAAACATATACTTTTATATTTGGCAAGAAATTGTTTAATAATATCTTCAAGCTTGGATTGCTTAAATAAATTTAAGTGTATATCATTATAATATTATCACCTCTTTGTCCCAGTTTGTAGCAAGAATCACCCATAATAGTAGGCAAGTTTGTAGACATAATCCAAACACCATTCCATACCATAGCCCCTAAAAATATCAAAGTCAACAATCAGTTGAAGTAAATCTGAATTTTTTTTCATTTAATTAAAATTTATTAGTGTATACTTGCTACTTTTCGAAGCATAAAGTTCTATCATGCAATTAACTTAGTTACAGAATTGTAAGTAAAATATATACTTGAACACCCATGTGAAACTTAATAGCCAACAGAATTCCTGTTGGAACTCCAGGGAAAAAGTAGCATCCTGCTTTCATGAATGCTACAAAACTTTGCCATCCTGCTCCAACAGCAACGCCTACAATTGATACAATAACTTGCTTATCATATTACCCAAGAAGTATAATATATCACCGAGTAAATGATAAATAAATACCGGAGAGGGAATATTGCAAATTGATTAAGACTATACTTATTGCAAGCAATGGTGTAAGCTCCTCCACTAGCTGCCTAACCTCATTATTGCTGGAAAATATTGCCGGGAACTTTTTCCGGGTGAAAAGTAAAATCATTGCAAGAAGTAGACCGATTAGAAATGAAATCCCACCACCCACCATAGCTGCAAATTTTGCACTTCTCGGGTGTCTAGAGCCTAGTTCATTCGCCACCCTTACACTATAAATGTTTGAAATTTAGTCAATCTCTTGCTCGTTTTGTTTCATAATCGCATCTTATATTTGGTGTATTATAGGTTGCACTAACCTTAGAGCTATATTTATTCCGAGTCCTGCCATTGAAGTAAGTCCGAATATGTTAAAACTGTCCGAAGAGGAACAAGAGAATGTAGATTAGTTTCTGTAACATATAATCCGTTTTTAACTTTATGGTGACTTGTGCAAAAAGGGAAAACTCACCATATGGATAAGGCATTAACTGAAACTTCTGCATCTGCCAAAATTCCAGCACTCAACATTAATACCGTCATGTACCATAACTCCAACCTTAAAAAATCAATAAATTTTGCTTTACAAGGTATATATATATAGAGTAATGATATATACCATATGTTATATTATTTCGTTATGGTATAACAAATACTTATAAACTAATTCTTACTAACAACCACATTCTGATGCAGTGCAAACATGGGTGCGTTTGGATCATCCAAAGGCCCATAATGCTCTACTTTTTACCTTCCCAGGCCTCTCGAGTTTTTTTTTTTTTTTTGCTTTATGGGACTTTGGATGATCCAAACAGGCCATCACATTATTTTGGCAAAAGCAAAAAATTGAACATTCATACCCCAACATAATTGCAGATGAAATGGACAACTTAAAGAATCCCCAAAGATTGTGAAACGCCTCCCATGAAAATCCAGACCAAGCTTGACCACACGATCCCGTAATGGCATATAAAAACTGAGAAACAGCTATGAACCACCACGATGAATTTAACGTGATAGCTGCACCTATCAATCCCCATCCCAGTTTGAAGATCAAAAACCAACTGAAAAAAGCATTTAAGGTCGTTGCAAACATGGCTATCACCGCCATAACCATAACTTTGCTCTGCGATTGTAGAAACTTAGCAACAGGAAACACAGATGCATATGCAAATTGTTGAGGGATCATTAACAAGGCGAAATCTCCTGCTGCTTTTGATATCTGGGCAGTCTGGCCTAGAAGTTTTAGAATCGGAGTTGCGAATATAAACGGAACTGATACTGCAAAAGCTGTGATATTCAAAATTATCCATGATCTTTGCATGTAAATTCCCAGTTTATGATATTGTTTAGCTCCATATGCTTGTCCACACAGTGTGTTTAGTGCACTGGACATTCCCATCTGTACCAAGTTGAGTTGAATTATACTAAGTTTATAAGGCCATTTAAAACGAAAGTTAGTATCAAAGTACATGTTCCATCGAATAAGTGTTTAGTATAAAGTTTAGTTTGGAGGTACTTACAATCATACTATAAGAAAAGCCAACAAAAACGGAGGTTTCAACAGAGATAGCAGCAAGTTGAATCGTACCAAGTTGTCCAGCAAAAATTTGAGCTATGGCACCAATGGTGTAGAGACAGACTTGAGTAAAGATAGCTGGTCCAGCAAGAAACCAAAGCTTCCCTGATTCAATGAAGAATTCTTCGAAGAATTTGCCGATTCCATTAATGGTAGGAGTATCATTATTCTGATTATCACCGATAGTTGATACTGTTGGATTTTTTGTTATGGATGAAAAGCTGTTCTGTTCTTCAGATATGTTGGACATAAGACGCTGATGCCGATCACCATTTCCCATTGCTTTTATTGATATATTTGGTTGCATTTTCTTGTTCTTTCACTTCCCCTTTTATTTGGGGTGAGAGATGAGTAGTAACTAGTAAGTGACGTGTGTAGGAATTTAAGGTTTTTTTATTAATTATTTCTTTTGGTTGGGTAATTTTTCTTTTTTTTTATACTTAAATGAAAGCGGGTATGATCGCACCCTTGATTGGGTATAAATTGTGTAAGAAAATGTCGAGGATAATCCACCTAAACTCAAAAATTTAAGATAGTCGCTATCTATTAGCTACTCCAATTCTAAATGACTTAGGCTAAATCCAACAGCTACCCGATTGGAAAGCTAGAATTGAGGGTCAAACCGGGATTTTTTTTCAAATAACAATGCCTGAATTAGTTTTGCTCCAACAGCTTCCTAATTTCATCCACCCACTTTTATTTTAAATTTATTTAAACAATTTATCTATTTTAATTAATTGTAATATTTTTATTTATATATATATTATTTTAATTTGTATACTTCAAAATTAAAAGGATTTAATATTAATATTTTTTATAAAACATTACATTATTAAGAATAATCAAATAAAGTACTTATTATTTATTATAATTATGTTTTTTAATATCTATATTCATAAATATATATATCATTTATGTTTTAAGATATTTAAATTCATTCTTTTATTTTTAAAATCTTTAATATCTGAAAGAATTAAAGGTTGGTCGAATTTTTAAAAACAAATTAGACCATCAAACTGTTTGAGAAAACAATAACACCAAAGCTGCAACTCAAAAGTAATACAAAAAAGAAAAAAGAAAAGGACGCACAACATACTAATAAAATAATAAAAAAAGAAAAAGAAAGAATGTGGCTAACAAAAAACCTCCTCAGATGTAGCTAGGAAAGAAGTAGAAATTAGGGTTTAGAATTGGGAATCCTTATTATAGGAAGGCTATTGGAGCTTTAGAATTTGTTATTCAACTCCCAATTCTAGCTTTTTGCTAGAATTGGGAACCGGTTGGACTTAGCCTTACAATAAGGAATTCACGATCATCTATAAAAGAATGATGGATAACAATAGCATTTATAGTAAGATTGTTTCTGATTCGCCAAGTATGATAATAGCGAAAAAAAGGACCTTGTCATGTTTTTCTCTTTCAATTTTCTCGGGTTTTAACTTTTTTTAGCCATTTGAAAATATTTAAAATAGTTTTCATTTCTTTCCCAATACCCAATCATCTTCGTATCTTTTTCCAAATTCTACTAACAAATACACGTTTAAAGAAGATGTGTTTATTTAAGATCCTGAACATAATGTTAATAATACTTAATGTTGTCTTTATCTTACAATTTTTTTTACCTAATTGCTTGTTGGTATTCTTTACTTGCGATTGACTTAAAAAGTTAATTGTTTTTTCTATAAAAGTTTTAGTTTCTAATGGATAAAAAATTTATTAATATTTTACGCATATAACATTAGACCTTTTATGAATAAATTCGAATATTTAATGTGAAAATTCTGACAAATAAAAATTCATCAACCTTATATAGATCAGGGCTGAGCAAAATGGAACCGAAAAACTCGAATCGACTCCAAAATCCAAAAAGATCGAAAACTGAGAAAACCCGTTTGGTTCGATATAAATTTTTTAAAATAACAACAAGATTCGGTTCGGGTTCGGTTTTTCTATGCTAAATCGAACCTAAAAACCAGACCGAAAGAAATACAAAAACTAATATATGTCCCTAATTATTTTGAGTTTTGAATGATCTCCCATTTTCCCTTACTTATAGCATCCATAATTTTTCTTTTTATTTTTAAGAAGGATAATGATAACGGGATATAAAATGGAGTAAATTTTGAATAGAAAAATATTAACATATGACATATTGCGGCCCCTAAAAGATTTTGATGTGCAGAAAATTGTTGCATAAATCAATGGTCGATACATCTATAGAGATCATTATTTATTGAAAAATCTTGAAAATAAATCATACACGTTAAATTATAGAAATATTCATCTGTAGATAATATTATACAATTTAATGCATAATTCTTCAGCTCCAATAATACAATTTTCCTACATCGTTCAACAACATAAAAACCAAAAACTTCATACATGGCTTTGTTTGATAATAAAATGTATCAAGTTGACGTCCTTCCGGCCTATCGAGTTGTCGAGCCAAACACATAACAAAACCAAAAAATATACTGGACTGAGCATTTCTCAAATAAAAAACTGACAAAACCGAATCGATGAAAACCGTTATTCGGTAGCAACACCCTTAAACCCGAAATATTTGGTTTTGGTTTTAGTCCAAAATCGAATAGAACCGAACCATTCTCACCCCTAATATAGACATAAAATTTGATTCTGGATCTTTTTTTGTCATTATTATAATTTGTGTAAAGAGTACGATTATATACCACACTAAATGCACTACCAATAATGTGACATGATCTGACTGAAAATAAATTAGAGTTAGATTGAGAAAATAAAATGATTAAAAATTTGTATACAATCAAATCATGACAGGTCATCGGTGGTACGGATGATGATATAATTTTTGATGGTATAATTGTAGATCTCACATAAAAAATTATTTCATAGGATAAACAGCTAATTCGGACCCAAAGTGATCAAGGTGGTTGCTTTGGGTTTCTAAAGGGCCAAAAAAATTATGATTACGTTTAAGGTGTATGTAATTCAAAACAATGTTTATTGGGTTTTTTGGCCTGGTGGAATGGCAATCATACACATGTTTTGTTTTATGGATGCATTTGCAGTTTGAATCGTAAAGTAGTATAAGCGCAATGCCTAGTTTTTTAAGCGCATTAAATCATGCTTTCTATAACCAAAACAAAAGCATAATAACAAAAAGCCTAACTATATATAATCTTATTGTTATAAACTAATATGTAAGATAAGATAAAAGAAGAGAGTAGAGTAAAGTAGAGTATAATATGTTTCTTTTCATTCAACTTGTAGTCTCTGAAGGATAGGAGAACACATATTTATAGGTAATATATGACCCTTCATATGATACAATTATGGTGTCTTAAAAGAGAAAACTTGAAGGGTTTGTAACCCATTACTATTTAGGACATCCACAATTATATTTTAATTATTTATAGTACTCCCCCATGGATGTCCGACCATTAAGAAATATGACTCGTTAAAACCTTTGCAAGAAAAATCTTACGGGCTAAAGACTTGGTAAAAGAAAAAATAGTACATATACATGGAACTAACCATCTTGAAACACTGCCTCGTTAAAAATCTTGCCAATAAAATCTAATTGGATAATAACTTAGACGAATAAAAAATAGTATAGTATTGCTCACGCTCCCCCTGATGTTGGCAAGAGACCTCTGAGTTGTCAACTTCCAATATTGTGTAAACTTCTTTAATGTCGTGGTTGGCAATGATATTTTAAAGAAATCTACAAAATTATTACGTGATTGTATCTGACGAATGTCGGTATCGCCATTCTTCTGTACCTCATGTGTGTAGAAAAAATTTGGTAAAATATGTTTTGTTCTATCTCCTTTGATATAGTCACTTTAAATTTATGTGATACAAACAACATTATCCTCATACAATACCATTGGTATATTTTTTATCGAATATAAACCGCATTTATCTTGGATATGTGAAACATCGAATTAAACAAATATTACATACCACTGACTATTGAATATACACTAAAAGATATGTCTCATTAAAACCTTATCAAAAAGAGATAATTACACCTAGGGTCTTGACCACACCCCCCTCTTCAAGATGGGGACCCTGCCTAGAGCCTCTTCTTACTAAAGACCTCAGCAACTTTTTAACACATGAACCCCAAAACCCCATTTACTAGACTACCCCTCTTTTGTTTTTTTATACCTATATATACTAATTAATCTATTACAATTTCATTTACATTTCTATATTACTCTCCTTTTTATCTCTCTCTCAAAACCACCGCCACCACCACCTTAACACCACCATCGCGCAGCCCTCAAAACCACCGCCACCACCACCTTAACACCACCATCGCGAAGCACCATAGCGAAGAACTAAAGCACCACCATCGAGCAGATCTGGACCACCATAGCGAAGAAGCACCACCATCGAGCAGATCTGGACCACCATCGCGAAACCCTAGCAGCTCCGGTGGTCACGAATAGCGCAGCAACATAGCGCAGCTCCGGTGGAAGACGAAGCCTCTTCAATGGCTGCTTGATGGCCTCTTCAATGGCTCCGTTCGAGATTCGCTGGTGTTGGTGTGGTGGCGATTTGCCGGTGCTTGGGGTGGCCACGCGTGAGAAGAAGGAGAGTGGTGTTGGTTGTTGCTGTTCGAGTCACGGAGTCTGTTGCAAATCGGAAAAATGCTGCAAGCAACGCGCGAGCTTCGAAACTGCAGCAAGTTCGATTTGAGATTCGAACTTCGGCGAGCCTCTTCACTGCAGCAAAGTTCGGCTGGAACTAGGCCCTGTGGTGGTGCTTCATTGCTTTGGAGAAGAGGCAGCTGGAGGTGGTGGTGCTTGTTGGTGAAGAGGCAGCTGGAGGTGGTGGTGGTGCGCCGAGATGGTGGTGTTCACGCGTGAAGCCATCTTCTTCTTCTTTTTTTTTTTTTTGTTTAGTTTGAAATGGTTGACCAGATCTAGATCTGGTCAAACCACTTAATGTTTTTAGTTTTTTTTATTTTTTAATTGTATATCTTTTTGTAATTGTTTAAAAAAAGTGTAATAAATGTGAATAAAAGCTTTTTTTTACTATTTTTATGCCTTGTTTTTATAGAGTATTTATGTAATTTCTAAGAGTACTCCATCTATTTTATAGAGTACTCCGACTTTTTTACAGTGTATTCGGTTAAATTGTTAGAGTATTCTTTTAATTCTCGGAGTACTCTCTCTATTTCATAGAGTATCGGGAAAAACTGAGAGTACTCTCTCTTTTTCATAGAGTACTCTCAGATTTTTCCGATACTCTATGTTTTTTCCGGTGACTGGTATCGGGAAAAACTGAGAGTACTCTCTCTTTTTCATAGAGTACTCTCAGTTTTTTCGATACTCTATGTTTTTTCCGGTGACTGGTGGCCTGAGGTGGTCGGTGGTCGGTGGTCGGAGGTCGGTGGTAGATGGTCGGAGGTTGGAGGTAGGTGGGTAGTGGTAGGTAGAGGAGAGAGAAACAGTGACATCACACTTTTTTGTCTTTTAGTGATAGTAAGGGTAGGAAAGACTATTGTCAAAATTGAGGTCCCTAAGAAGAATGCTATTTAAGAAACTACTCTATAGAGAAGACAATTTGTCTCCAAGACCCTATATATAATTCACCCTATCAAAAAACTCATTGAGACAAAACTTGATGAAAAAAAAAGTGCACACCATTCCTTGGGAGGTATGACACATATTCAATCTATCTCGTTAACACCTTACCAGGAAAAATTAATTGAAAAAACTACGGTGAAGGAAAAGAATACATAATCTTAAGATATCCTCTCCCTCACTACGACATTGTGTATTTCCCAATACATTATATACTTGTAGACTTGTACCTACATTGTCATCGTTAATAAAACTTTAATGAATAAATTTTTTGATTTTTACGTGAGGGTAATTAGTGTTAGTAACATCATTTGCTTGATAAAGAAAAAGGAGTATATAAATATTTTATCATTCCTCGTTGAAACTTTACTAATAAAACTTAGTTGGAAAAAAATCTCAGTGAAGGAAAAAGAGTACAATACACAAATATCACATCCTTCGCATTATGAAATGGGTTATGACAACAATTATTTTGAGTATCCTTTTATTATTCATACACTTGTCTCTCGTACTTTAACCAAATTATGTTTTTCAGCACCTTTTATGTTGCGGGCACTTCTCGATTTTTGAGAACTTAATATTTAGATACTTTAAATACTTCATGCACCTATAGTGTTTGGGCACCTATCATGTTTTAGAAACATATGTTGTCTTTACTACACCATATCAATAATATAAAATTGAGGACGTCTCCCTATAATTATTTCTAGGTTTCCGCAAGAACCTCAGAGATACAAGTAGGATATTAAATTTTAAAATTCACAATTATCCTTTCTGTCATTATCGGCATATTTCACCATTTTTTTGTTTAGGATCTTCATTATTTATTTCAAACGTTATAGTAGATGAATATATATTAATCTCATAGACTGTCTCAGAGTTTTATATATTTCTAGTAGACATATAATCTACATATTTTTCCCGTATTCAAGTTTCTTGGTCTTTTCAATGACAATTGCTTTCTTTAAAAATAATTCATGTGGCAACATTAGTTATCTCAATAATTCCTATCATACTACGTGGATGTGTACATTCCACAATTTTTACTAATTCTTCATTTACTCATGAGATTTCTTTTTTGGGGCGTGGCTTACCACGTTTCATGCGTTGTTATATACATTACAAGTCTACCAAGTTTCATGCGTTGGTCATGTCTACCACGCTTCATGCGTTGGTTGGATGCATTCGCTGGAATATATATTATATGTACTTCTAGGACATAAATCTATATTGGAGCGTTTACGGCAGCCGGGATTTCACAATATTCTCTATGTTTGTGAATACATTTTGTATATAATTTGCAATACTTTGCAAATGAATCGTTTTTTGAACTTCAACCTCTATTTCTTTAGTTCTTGGATAGATATGTGAAAATCAATTGTATTTTACGATTTGTCACACAACTTCAAGTTGTCTTGTCTCTCAACTAATAAGCGGTACATTTTCTCTTTGAGTGACACTCCACAAATCGTTTTTTAAGATATCAACTTTCGGGGATTCACAATATCTAATAAAACGGGAATCAAATTCAACTAAATCCCAAAACATCGTTGGGATAGTCAAGAAGTTTTACTAGAGATTTAAAACATATGGATAGTCACTTTGTATAAGGATTTTTTGGTTCTTTTAATTAGAGACCGAGTGGGTTCTCTATTATTCAACATATCATTAATTTCCCTAGATGGCCAAGTTGATCGTGTCATAATACAAAGTTATTTTGATCATGATATTTTTGCTTTTGCATAATGTGTGTTTCAACTGCTCGTATATGTATATTATACAACGCTAAAAAAATAGTAAGAAACTATTCTAATACACATTTCTAGTGTTACTTTCTACAAATAATACAAATATATACATTGTTACTGACACTTGTGGATGTGGTTTATACAAATATTCATTTTAGTGAATACCCTTAATTTTATCCAAAATCAACTGGAATTACTAAAATCATAATGTGTCAATTATGTTAAATTTGTACCACAATGTAACATAACTTTTGGGCATCCGACCTTTAATTAGATCGACTAAATGGCTTATTATAAGATGGGTACACGGACATGATATGGTTCCACTGTATCGATAACATTCATGGTTATCATTTCGTGAACTAAATGTAGGTCCTACCATGATCTCAACCTAGCTGGATCTATGATCGCCACTACGTTGGTTCCAATACACATCAAAAGACATAATATTTTTTCAGAATATGCATATTCATTCACTCCAAGGAATAGTTTTAACCAAAGAATACAATAATTAATCGATTTTAACCCTACCATTTCCGTTTTCATATTCATTTTCAGATAGACTGAAAATACAACACTCGTTACGGGGAATAAAATTCCATCCTCAACATAGAATGGTCTTGAGCCATAGATTGTGATTATATCCAATGAAATCTTGCCACTATATCGTAACACATTTGAAAATTATTGCTTTCGTTTTGGGAATGTAATTCTAATCACTTCACAGAGAATATTATTGAGCCAATGGAACATAAATTATGATTTTTACATCAATAATTCATTATTTGACTTTCTTACGCGACAAATAATCTCATAATATTTTATAAAATCTTTATTCGCGATATAGTTACTTCAGGAGTATATGTGTGATACGATACAAGGAGACGTATATATGTTAAAATTATATTTGCTAGTTCGCAACCCTAAATTAATTTAGTAGTACATGAACTTGTACTAAAATAATGTGTTAAAAATAAGGTAGAATCATAGAAGAAAATATTAGAATGCTTCATCTTTTCTTTTGTCCAATTTACTGACAAATGGTTAGGTTGTCCACATGGTAAAACTTTAAACATTTACAGTGAAGGTTGCAAGCTCAAAACATGTATCATGCAAAATTTGCACAAATTCACCACAAAATGGTGCACTTCAAAATATTATTTAGTTTACATACTTATCTAGTTATCTTCCCCTAATTTTATGTCCTTTTTACTAATAAAATTATTTTGATACTAAAAATAAATTCTCCATCAATAAAATTTATCTAATGATATGAAAAATGTATCAACAAAGATAATTAATAGGTCATATGATCGAATCTTATTACTGTTGATAATAGTTTTAGGATTATATATATGAACAAACGTTTAGTTTGTGAGAATTATATCCGTTAATATGTACATCAACAAACCCCAGAGTTGTAAAAATTCTTATACATGTTTCACCGACAAGATCTTACAATGATAGTGATGAAATCGTAGCAATATTTTAAAATAGTCATTTATTGACATATTAATTAATTTTCTACATAATGCCTTTAAAATTTAATATAGGCCTCAAGTCTTTAAAAATACATATAGGTTTCGAACCTTTAAATTTTAGCTAATGACGATGATTTAACATATAATGGTCATATTGAAGAAAAATATATATATATATATATATAATGGTTATATTTCCGCTTTTGACAATATGTATTTCAGGTAGAGGTGAGGTTCAAATCATTTTGGTTTCTAGTCAAAACCAGAACCAACCCGAATAAGTTGGTTATTATAATTCAAAAAGCAAACCAGACAGTTTGTATTTGATTGCACAATCAAGTTTTTGTTCCATATTGGTTTATTTTGGTTCGGTTTTTGTTCGCTTCAGATTCGGTTACTTGACCATTAACCTATGACGCCTAATATTTTAATATAATTAGACAATTATTACATACCTATATATAGTAAATTCTTACTATATCGATTAAATAGAAATATATCATCTAACAATTACTATATTAATTTACAATACTAAATATATTCATACAAAATTATAACTATTACTTCTTAATTTATTATTAAAAAAATTAATTAGGTAATGAATATTTACAAATATAATTTTAAGTGATATAAAAAAAAGTTAATTGTTCAGAAGATCCAAAAACATGTTTATTAATAATATCTAAAACAAAAATTTCATATAAATGACAAGTTTTCATCAAAAGTTTCTCTCACATAATTCTTAAAAAAAAAAAAATTCTCACATGCACTATTTTTTTCTTAGTCGGTTCGGTTTTTTTGTTTTGATTTTTACGTAATAAACAGAATTGTATCAAAAGAAATTTGGATCTTGAAAAATTGAAAACCAAATTATTTGGTTTTGCGATTTTATGTTTTTCTTCTTTTGTTCGGTTTTTTCTTAGTTTGATTTGATTTTTTGGTTCTTTCTCAGCCGTAACTTGAAGCTTCTCACTCCGGCATTAAATTTGTGGTTACAATCATATGCAAGCCATCTAAACCTGCATTTAGCTAAGCATTGTTTACATTTAGAGAAGGTGGGTGCAGGGGAAGATAAGGTAATATCTATCCTCAGTCACACTTTTACAAAGTTAACATAAAATATAGCTTATCACCATCTCGTCCAAACAATCTGTACTTAGTTGACAATTTATTAAGACAAGTGAACAAAATGACCAAACTCTACTTCGTTAATTTTATCGTATCCCATACCAATGTATATCAATCAACATCCTCATACTTCGATCTAATCTCCTCCGTAGCAAGAAACATGCTACCAACCCTAGATATCATAAGAGGGGAAGATTGTACACTTGGCACAAGAATGCAGGCCAGTGCCAACACCATCTATGGTAATAAAGTTGACTTTATGATACAGATAGTAAGATACTATCCTCGCTTAAGTAGTTGCCTAACCACAGCGCATGTAAACTATCTCCAATAATCCATAATTAAGGACTTTTTCTTTCTCTTCACAATCTCATAATTTATTTATGTTGTGAACTAACTAGCTATCAATAACTTGCACTTCTTGTGACTTAAAAGTACTCAAACATCAAGTCATTGATACATTCTGGTAACGTAGTTGTACTCCCAACATCAATATAAAAAAAAATTATTGTTTGATTAATTTCGACAACGCATGTCTTTAATCAGATATACCCTTTCCTGAATTCCAATCGTTATATCAAAAATACATAATTTAAAATTTAAATGACATAATCTTCAATTTTGAGCACAATGAGACAAAACAGTGAAAGAAGAGAAGATAACAAGTCTATTTAGTTCTTAAAATATTGCTCCTTTTAGCTAATGCTACGCTCATCATCTGCTATGGTGCTTGTCTCTCCTCCCCATTCTTTTATTCTATCTCCCGCTATAGAAGCCTGCCATATCAAAGAGAATTTGTCAGTATGTGTATACACCCACCCAGAAGAAAATATTAATTTCTTGACCCGCCCAATTTACCTCTTTGTTCCAATTAGTTTTGCAGACCATCCAGAGCAAAACACATGTTTGAACAATTGTTCCTGACAACATGCCGTACCAAATCCCCTGCAAACCAGTAAAATTGTTTTTTCGGCTAGAGATAGTACTAGTAGTCCAAAATTTTGTGACAAAAAACGATATTATGAAAGAGAATATAAATACCTTAACACCCATATCGAGTATATATCCTAGTGTTAAACCCAAAGGAATACCAAAAATATAGTAACACACTATATTCACATATGCAACATAAGCTTGCCATCCAGCTCCAACAGCCACCCCTGAGAAAATACATGTAATTTAATGAGAAAAATAGGGGTTAATTAGCTTATTCGGATAACTATAGGGACTTGTTACGAAATTCACTTGCCAGAAAGGGTAGGTTGCAAACTGTTGATGACAATACTGACTGCAAGTAAAGGTGTAAGCTCATAAACAACCTGTTTAACATCTTCACTTTCGGAAAACAAAGCTGGGTAGTATTCTCGAGCAGCAAGTAAAACTATTGCGAGTAAGATGCCTATTATAAGTGAAGTAAATGTGACCACCATTACTGAGAATTTTGCTGTTCTTGGGTGACCTGCTCCAAGCTCATTTGACACTCTTACGCTGTTCATTTCACAAAGTGAAATTAACTCAACAAAAAAATAATATAGGGACCTATGGTGCAATTAAATGCGCTACAAACCTTATTGCTGCATTGAATCCTAGAGCCACCATGATTGTCCATCCTAGTATATTCATGCTGCATTTGATATCGGACACAAAGATATTAATCATGTCATTTCCTATTTCCTAAGTAATTAAGATATGTTAATCTCGTACAAACCTATGCATTTATGAAATTAAGCTATAAATATGTGTAACTCACCAAATTGAAAGTGCATCAACTGAAATTTCTGCATTCTTTAAGTATCCAGCAAACAGAATCAAAATCATCATGTACCAAAATTCTAGACTGCATAGATGATACAAAATTAATCATTAAGTGCCACTAAAAGTTTTAGTGAAGGTTTCCAGTCCCATGCAAGAAATAGTCTCACCAAAGCATTACAGCTGATGCAAGAGATAATCTCACGAATCCACGCAAATCTCTAAAAGCTCTCCAAGAAAATCCAGTCCAAGCTTCCCCACAAGTGCCGCTAAATATATATAGCAATTGAGCGATCACTATAAACCACCAAGAACAATTCAATACAACTGCTCCTCCAAGTAGACCCCACTCTAGTTTCAACATCAACAACCAGCTAAATATAGTATGAATCACTATCGCGACAGCTGATATCACAGCCATTACGAATATTTTGCTCTGAGCTTGTAGAAATTTTTGAGTTGGGAAATTTATGACATAAGCAAAGAGCTGTGGAATCATCCATATGGCAAATGTGCCTGCCCATTTTGATATATCGGGTGTTTGTCCGATGAACTGAAGGATTTGAGTGGCGAATATGTAGATAAACATTAATGGGAGTGCTGTTGTGAGGAGAATAATCCATGATCTTTGCATGTAAATGCCTAACATGTTAACTTGTCCGGCTCCGTAAGCTTGTCCACAAAGGGTCTCTAGTGCACTTCCCATGCCCAACTGCAATTCACATATAAAGTAACGCCCTTAAAAACTCTATTTGATAAAATAAGATGGATTGCAAAAATGGGTGGATCCTAAAATTGAGTAAATTTCCATGGGAGGTCCTCAAATCATAACCATATATTTCAAACATATTCCAGTTTGGTACAAGTTGAAAAGTTTGGAGCAAGTGAGTTATAAATGGAAAAACATGATTTCGATTTGCAATCTGGTAAAGATAAGGTATATTTGGGTTCACTTGTCCTTATTGTCTAATTGTCTAAGTATGAACAGATTATGGAGAACTTTTTTAAACATATGAATTATTTGCAAAAATATTTTTATATCTCGTCTAATAATTAACAAAAAGTCGTGTTTGAACTAACCCTTACAAAAATGGTGATCTTGAAGCTCATATTAAAAGCTAAGCTTTTGTTCTTACAGAACCTCAACAATCTCAAAAATAATGATAATTTATTTTCTTAAATTATAATTATTAGTTTTCTAAATAAATATAATAGGTACACCTAGTAAAGAAAAATTAAAATGAAAAATTTATCTACTAAGCAACATGTGTAAATAACCAAAGTGATCGAGATCATTTTAAAATTAAGTTATCTAATTCCAGAATAACATAATTCTTAAATATCTTAATTATTTTATAAAACCTTGTCAATTACCCTATATAGATCTTTTGTATTTGTATCTTTTGTATTTGTTGATTACGCTGTGTAATATCAAACAAAATCCATTACAAAATTAACTCGTAATATACTAATATTAAAAAAGGTTTTGAAGAAGCCGTCACCTATTGCAAATTTGAGGATAATTATACGATTGTGCCAAGAATGATGTATTTAAAGTATAATTGATTAATGAAAATTACCATAATTCCAAAAGCAAAACCAGCAATAACAGAATTTTCAACAGAAACAGCAGCAAGTTGAATAGTTCCGACATGACCGGCAAAAACTTGAGTGATAGCACCAAGTGAGTATTGACAAATGGTTGTAAATATAGCTGGTCCCGCCAAGTACCAAAGCTTCACTGATTCGCCATGGAATTCTTTGAAAAAATCTTTGAAGCCATTAATGTTCTGTATATCTTCATCTTCTTTATTTGCTGTAAATTTGGCACATTTTAATGTAAGTGCGCCCTTGTGATCTCTCGTATACTGTTTTACATCATCTCCATCTCTGATAGTTGTGAGAAGTGGAAGATGATGATTCGCGTCCTCCATTTTTGCTTAATTTTTTTATTTTACTTTCAGTGAAAATGAAAGGGACTTGAGACTGAAGATAAGAATGTATTTGACCACTATGATGTTGAGCGAGTAGGTGTTTACTCCCAAAATTAAGAAGCTGCCGTCTTGACCAGAATACCAGATACGTATACTTTGGAAATTTATAATAAATGCTTCGATACAACACACAACACGACGTACCGTGATTCATACTTTATGGGGAAAATAAAGATATGGAATACAATCATTTGACCTTCCACAGTTAGAGGAAGTTAATGCGTCCAACCAATTACTCACATGCCTTAGCCAAAAAAAGATTATAAAATACAGTATAATTTTAGACTATATTTGTTTTTTAAAATAATAAAGTGTATTTAATAAATAAATAGAACTTATTATGTTAAAACAAAATGACTTAAAAAATTCATGTGAAAAAAAGTAGATTAGTTAAAAATTATGACTAATGATATATAATATCTAAATTAACGATTTATAACAAATCAATTCACGCTACGTCATTAAATTATATTTAGATCGTATAAGTTTGAATGATATATATCATTACTCAAAAAAAATTTATATCTGAAATAGTTAAACAAAAACAATCATGTCCTGAATCAGGACTCTATTAAGCTCAAAAAGTCATGGTCAAAGTCTATTAACCTTTTTACAAATTAACTAGAACAAAGTTGATTTAGGGTCCGTTTGGAATTACTTATTTTAGAGTAAAAAAATACTTTTTAAAATAAAGTTCAAAATTTAAAAAAATTATATAAAATTATTTTAAGTATTTTTTTTAAAAGGGAAAATGACCCAAAAAATCAAAATAATATTATTTTCAGCCCAATAACATCAATGACAAAATTTCTTCCCAATAACATCATTAACTAAATTTTGTCCTTGATGGGAATCGTCCTTGACGGGAATCGTCCTTGACGGGAATCGTCCTTGATGGGAATCGTCCTTGATGGGAATCGTCCTTGATGGGAACCGTCCTTGACGGGAATCGTCCTTGACGGGTAAACATGTAATCTTATAATAGTAAGTTAATGGATGATTCTTTGGGGCAAGTATAATATTATTTTGATTTTTTGGGTCATTGACCCTTTTTAAAAAGCACCTATTTTGTGCTTTTCATAAAAGTGCTTTTTAAAATAAAAGAAACTCTTAAAATACTAAAAGTACTTTTTAATGCTTCTCAAAAAAAAAAACACTTTCAAACAGATTACAAGTGAAAAAAAAAGTAAATTGACCAAAAAAAAGTAACTCCCTACTTCAATTTTAAACATATCTCTTTATTTATATCTATTTTTATGCATATAAATTAAAAAAAAATATTTAATAACTTATATATAAAAATACATTTATTTAAAAGGTACTTACTCTGTCAAGTTTTAATTATCTAACTTTCTAAAATAAAAGTATTCAACATTATTTATCTTTTTCTATTATTAAAATACTTTTTATTACTTTTTCTATTATTATGTTAAACACGAATAATAAAAAACTATTATGAAAAATAACTTTGTATATATTAAACGAGAATAATTGTGTAAATAAAGAAAGTATTAAATATTTTTTTAATTTTATGCATAGAAAAAGTGAACAAATGAAAATGAATATAGAAAATACAAATTTATTTATTTTGATTGGAAACATACATGAATATAAATAAGAATAATTTCATATGAAAAATTTGGAAAACAAGTATCTCGATATTATAAATATATAAATAATATTGACCACTTTTTAATAAAAAAATTAATAAATAAAGTTGGTCAAATAGAGTAACAAAATTATGTTCTAATTTATTATAACTTATTTATTTTAATTAGTTTGTTATTTTTCTTTAAAAGTTCTCATATATTTATGATTTCATTCAATATGAGAATGTAGTTAAATAATTAAATTAAATAGAATAATCATATTACCCATTAACTGTGGTGATTGTTAAAAATATGCATTGAATCATTATTTTTAATATATCTGGAAGCCATATTGGACTTAAAATTATTTTTTACTCCAATAAAATTCGATCCCTAAACCTCTTCGTCTTGACGGAGTAGTCTAACTACTAGACCAACTATCGATCTTTTTGAATCATTGATACGTGTCTAAGTCATTTTTTCAAATGAAGGGATAAAAAATGAATAACAAATTGTAAGAAAACGTTCTTAACCGTCCAAATAAAAGGAAAAATTGTAAGGAAACAAAATTTGATCCAAATATAGCTAAAAAATTCACTCTTTGAATTCTCTTTTCTGGCAAAAGCATAAAAAGTGTTGGCGTGGCGTTTTATTTTGAATAATTTATTGTGTCAAAATATATCTCGATTGATAATATTCGTGTATGATTTAGTCTTTCTTAAACGAGCAATAGATTTCACAAGATAATTGTGGTATTGAGACATTGGCGTGTTAAGATCAACTAGTTACTTATGGGGTGTTTGTTTGCACTTAATGAGCTCTTAATCTGGTTCATTAAGTCACTGGATCAATAAGACTATTTGTTTTTGTTGACCAATTCAGATCTGAATACCTCTTAACTGGCATGTTTCATTAAGATTTAAAACCAAGTCTGATTCATTCAGACACGCCTCTTAACAAAATAAGCCATATTTAGCTGTTATTCAGCATTAAGTACTTATCACTTAAAAAATCAAACGACACCTTAGTCAACGGCTACAATTCAGACCTTCGAGAAATCAGAGTACTAGACAACTGAACAATCCATCTGAGAGTTGAACAAATTGAAGCTACTAAGTTTGGAATCCCGAAAAAACAAAATAGCAAACCTCCGGAGAATATATAAGTGGAGAACCAATATTAGGAAACACGGAGTTCCATGATAAATGAGAAATATGATCGTTGCCAAGATCACACCTCCGGAAAATAGAAGTCGGGCCACCATATTTTAATGACTGGACCCTTGACTTAGAAGATTTAGGATATCATATAACACAATGTAGGGTATGATCGTTGGAGTATATTTGTCTACTATAAATAGAATGTAATTATTCAACAAAAACAACTTTTTTCAACACCTTATATCTAGCCATTAAGTTCAAATCTTCAAGAAGATTTTTAAAACAATTTAAACTCACGTTGCAATCTTGTTTGAGTTGCTTTGCAAGCTAAATCATTATATCTACTCATCCAACAGTATAGTGCTACGCTGTATAGATTCAAATCCTCGACGGTAGATAAATTCTCGTTCTAGAGTAGAGGTGAGAATTTTCATACACTAGAAAAGAAGGAATTATGAGTCCTTGTATGGTGAAGATTTCGCGAGATTGTGAAGTGGGTTTTAAGTATTGTGTGAATACTTGGTTCCTTGTGTGCAATAACACAAGAGAATGTTTTGAGGGTTTTCAAAGTGCTTTGTAAAGATTTGTGTTCTCACTTTGATTGAAGAAACACTGGAATTCGGTAAAAAAATTGCAAATCCTAAGGATCTAATAAACTTTAGGTAGTGAACTAGACCCCTGGGAGTCGAATGACTATTTATCATTGTGTTTCAATTTACTACCCCTATATTTTTATTTTCCGCGCTTTAAGTGTTTGATTGATTGTATTTATAATAATAGTTTATCTCATATAGTAAATCATGTTAATTAATGATGTGTTTGTGAAATTGACGCAAAGAGAATTTAAACTAATAGAATAGTTTTAAAGTATTTTTTTATTGAGCTTAATCTAACCCACCTACCTAACCCCTCCCCCCTACACACCCCCCCACATCGACCCAGACTATGGTTTTTTTTCTTTTTGGTTTTGGTAAAAGATTGTTTTTAATCAAAATAATTGTACACTATACAAAAAAGTTATCTACATAATTCAAAAGGTTAAAGATAGACCCCAACTATGATTGGAATTGACTGTTTAATCTAGCTTTTCACTAGAACAAGGAGACCATTAAGCTTAGTCTACCTATATTATGTGTAAAAAACAAATACTTTTTTTCTAGAGGAAATTGGAGTAAAATATATTTTACTTTTTTATTCTTATTTTTATTACTAAAATAAATTTTATTACAGGTAGATTGAATATAAAAAGTTTCGAAGATAATGAATCGAGTATAAAAAGTCTTACTTTAATGGGTAAAAATAAGAACAAATATTCCAAGGGTAATCATGGAATTCACCACAATGTTGTCCTTGCGATAGAAGCGCATATACTCTAGTTGCAAAGTATAATTTTCTGACTCTTATAAGTCCCTCAGAAAATTTAGTCGTTTGATTTTTTTGGGTTTCTTTAATTAGAGAGTTTCAATTTCTTTCCAAAACAAGTTTCTGAAATTGATTCACTTACTAATCCATGACATGTATGTAGCAATTGTTTCGAAATGTCAATGTAGAGCCAACACTATTCAAATTACACATCACTAAACCTGGTTTTACCCACATTAACCACTTTTTTTAACAAATCTTAGCTTAAAACAAAACTAATACAAAATACAATTTCTGTATTTTCAACACCCAAAGTATATATAAAAACATAAACAAACACCAAATCTCAGTAAAAACTCAGCTTTTAAACAACTATTACAACAATGTGGGTTCATCAAACAAAAGTAGGTCTTAACAAATAGTTTCTCAACGAATCAACCCCTCATTCCCCTTCCCTACAAGCCCCCAAAAAACATGACATATAGGCCCGGCCCGGCCCGAACCATAAACAAACTTACATAAGCCTGAGCTCATACTCACCCGCCATTGTAATGTATCTCACCCATGGAAGTGCTTGGTATCCACTTTTCTCAATTATCTTTAAGTATCGAACCTATTCAAATCCCATCATTTTCTTCCAATCAGTATATAAAATATTTCTAAAATACGTAACAAAAAAAAATACTTAATTTACCTGTATTCCCGAAACAGTAAAGTAAGGTATTTCAAATTTCACACGTATAGGTGCCTTTCTTTCAAGAGCTGGCTCATCTGCAGTTATACTAGGTAGTCTAAACTCAGCTCTCAACATATATTCCTGAAAATATTTTATTTACTCAGATAATTAAAACCAAAGATTTACAAAAAAAAAGAGATAATAAATAAATAATACTTACTTTACCACCTGGAAAAGATTTAATTTTCCAAACTAAAGCATCAGTTTCAGGTGCATAAGCAGCGGACCCCATTGAAGTACGAACACTAGGATTAGTAGCATCAGAAGGTACAGGTAATTGAATTTCAACGTTTGTCGCAGTACTGAAATTTATATTTAAATTTATATTTAAAATTACAAAACCAATCGTGAACTGCCAAGTGGCAAAACATAAATACCTTCGCTCCTTAAATTGACTCCGTGCTTTTACAGTTATTTCCATACGACTTCTTGAATGCCTTTCGATTTGAGCTTCTACCCATATCAAAGGTTTTACCTAAATTCGAAAGTATTTTAAATATTTTAAAATCATTTCCATTTACAAGAAATTATATATAAATAGAAGTACCTGTGTACTTAGTCTATAAGTCATTAAATCGAAAGACCCATCAGGAGGTACGAATGATATAGTACGATCATTCTCAAATCGAGCCAAACGCACACACCTGGATAAATTTCTAATTAAATGAAGAATCTAACCTATAAAATAAAGTTAATTATTGGAAAATAATATAAAAAAACATACTGATGAAATTTGATATCATCTAAATCAATAGCTTTTCCTTTAGAAGCTCTCCCTTGTGCTTCGAGTAATACTCTATCGTTTAGTCCTAGCTTACACTCAGGCATACCACTGTAAAAAAAATGAAAATTAAACCGGGTCCCATTTTGTGTATAAAAGTATACATTACCTTAAATATGTACGCATTTTTAATGCTCCAACTACATCTGATCGTATGATTTGCCCGTTACTGTTCACAAGTATGTTAACACTTTCTACAACATCCAAAAATACCTGGGGAAAGAAAAACCGTGAATAATTAAATTTATCAACAATAAAAAAAAATGAAAAAAGTTACTTCGTTTTTTTTGTAACTAATCCCTTCACTTCGCCATGAAACTGCATTAGTAACAGCCATGGGGGGTCTTTGTGTAACTTCCATTCTATAAGCATCTGTTTTGATAAACTCACTAAGAATCTTTGCTTCAGTATATTGTGGATAACCAAAATCCATCATTTCATCAAGCAGTTCATACTTTAAAAAAAAGTAAATAAATCAGTTTCAGTTTATTGAAATTGGTAAATGAGTAAATTTACTTACCACTACCACAAAATTATCCCTGAGAGATTCCTCTTCGAGTTGCTCGAAATAATGCTTAAAGACCTTTTGATAAATTACATGGAATATATTAAATTATGGAATAATTGAAGGTTGAAAAGATGTTTAGAGCTTACTTCAACTATACGATGAAGAAATAGAAGTAAACTTGCTGCATTACAGTTTTGTCTTGATGCAATCATGAGATAGACATTGTTGTGTTGTATGAACATGTATGTTACTCCATCATCATTTACAACAGGGTGCTCTGGATCACCCTATATTATATAAAATTAATTAAATCTCTTATATATAATTATGTAAGTAGTGTACATGTATGTTAGAAATCTGTGTATAAAGACAAGAAAGCATCTAATATACGATATTGAATCTTACAGCTTCAGCTAAATTAGGCAATATTTCGCCTAATTTAGAACATTGATTCATAGACATTAACCAAATACTTCTAGAAATCACATCAAACTAGCTGGATATATATATGTATATCAATTAGAAATTAAGATCTTTGTACTGAAGTAAACTAGGTATTTCAGTAGTAATTCAAACAGAATGTTAATAGATTAGTAAGTGAAGGTTTATACGAATCAAATCTAGCTACCTGGAAATATGAAGGAAAAAAAACTTCAACAAATTGTTAATTAATTGAGTTAATTGTTATCATTTTTCTTCCGAAGTAAGCAAATGCTTTAGAAATCAAATCAAGCTAAAAGGAAGTATAAATAAGAATTAAAATAATAAAATGACCTCTTTTTCGATGAGCTTAGAGAAGACACGTTCAGCTTGTGCGGCGGTGACGTCACCACGGTAATCGCGCCATACCAGAACTCGGCCTTTAATGTCTAGTAGGAACAGCGCCGATGCTGCCCCGGCCATCTAGATATGTATGTATATATTATGTATACATAAATTGTATATGCTTTCAGATTTTGACGATCAACGGATCAAGAGGTTTTTGGTGGAGACGATGATGAGATCTAGTGGCGGTTTCGTAATTTTACAGTGAATATATGTTGCCTTGCGTTAATAGAATGGGAAATTTCAGTGCTCGTCCTCTCTATTTATTCAGATATTAAAAATAGACCTCAATTATGTGAAAGTTATATTATGAGTATGTGTGAGAATGAGGGTGAGTTCTAATATCAATCCAATTTTTAGTAATATTAAACACTATAGATTAATTAATTGTTTATATTTTTGTTTTCAAAATTTTAGCCATTAGATTGCAGTTTTGGATGTGTGAAATAATTTCAGAAACTCAAACAACTTTCATTCTAAGGAGATCGATTTTTTGAAAATATACATATTGTTCAGGAAGCTAGCCACTTCTTGAAAAATAAGAGGATGTCACCGAAATATAGTTTAGCAATTAAGACAGATATGAGCAAGTTGTCTGAAAATATAGAGTGAGACTTTCTCCTTGCTCTCTTGAGGAAGATGGGTTTTCATTATAGATGGGTAGAATGGATTGGGAACTGTATCTCTACCAGGTTAATGGTGTTTAGTATGATATTGATTGTCCCCAATAAAGGACTAAGACAGGGAGATCCTTTATCTCCCTATCTATTTTGTATTGTTACTCAAACTCTTACATCATCGATTGACCAGTATGTGTAGTTAGGTTTACTTAAAGGAATGAAGATTGCTAGAGCTGCGCTTATGATCACTCACATCTTATTTGCAGATGATAGCCTTTTCTTTTTTGAGGCAGATGAGTATAATATAGATATTTTCTTACTATTCTTAACTGGTATTGTTTGGCTACATGACAATGCATTAACTTTGACTAAGCATGGTGTTCTGTGTAGTAAAAATACACCAATAGAAATGAAAAATAAGATCTTAAGTCAACTCAGGATGAGAAGATTGGAAGATCTTGGGAAATATCTTGGTATTTCTTCAAGCTAGGGAAAGTCAAAGGTAAAATCACTTGAATGGCTTGTTGAACTGATATTGATGTCTCCCTATTTGTTCTAAATATTAGCCCTCTAGAGACATCATTTTAGGTGAATTATTGACTTATTAGCTAGACTTTTATGCATATTTTGTCATATTGCACTTTCTCCCCTTGGAATTAGACTATTTGCATTTTTAGAGCTTTTGTGCGTTAATTTGATTATTTTTAGTGCAAAGTTAGTATGTTCTTAAATTTCAATGCAAGGAGGAGAAGTGATAATTAGAGTCTTAGCTTATTTCTAGTGTATTAGGAAGTATTTTTATTCGAGTTTCTAATTTTAGAGTGCAATTTCCTATTTCAAGTCTTGAATTATTGATATATTATTTTTAAAAGCATATGCGGTTTAATTATTTATTCAATGTGAAGCTTTAAAAGATATATGGTAATTAATTAGAGACCAAGTCAAGTCAAAGAAGTAAAGGAAAGAGATTTACATGGAAATAAGAAGATTAAGGAAGGATATATGCAAAGAAGGAAAAGATAAAGCTGCCAAATAAATCTGAAATTCCAGCCACGTTTCAAAGACGAGTCCATAACTTAAGATTGGCTAGGAATTTGGGAGAATGGTCTGCACCACTGGATAGAGCTTTCCGAGACAAGCAGTTTAGACTATTGAACGCGTCAAAAGGATAAATATTGAGAGAGATGTGACCAAAACAAATCAGCAGCAGAATCTTACCTTTCCTAGATTTTAGGGTTACGAATTTAAGAGTTCTTGACTTGTCTTCTACTCCAAGTAAATTCGACCTAGGGCTTTCTAACACCTATATATACACCCCTTAGCCTCCTCTTTTACCTACACTTCATATAATTATCAAAGAGGCTTAAAGGTTTCAAGTCAGAGCAAGTAGGAAGGAAGAAAGTTGAGAGCTGGAGCAGTCATCTTCTCCAATTCACAGCCAAACCTTACCTCTTCATTAGGTTTTATTTATTTTCTTTATGTTAAATATTATGTCTTTTAATTTTATTGTCTTAGTTTTATTTTCCGTTATGAGCTAAACTTTTTAAGTATTTGAGAATCGCTATATGGGTTGAACCTTAATTTATTTAATTGATGTTTTCTGATTTGGGATTTTTATAATTTACTTCGAATTGAGTAATTTAGTATTGTTTATTATCGTAAGTTAATTTCACTATCAATGAATTAGCTAATCGGAGATAGTATTGAGTAATTAAGCTATTCACTAGTGGCGGTGATCATCTTGACGGGGGGTTTAATTACATACATAGGTAATAAACGTAAGATAGAAATTATTGGTCCTGACGGACTTAGTTAATCTTATAGCCAATTGGGTAGAGAACATGACATTCGAAGGTGGATTATGATCGCCCTGGCGGGGTTTGTAACATCTGAGAATAGCTCCTAAGTCCACCCTGACGGGGGTTAGGAGAATCTAGAATCCCGAATATTACTAGTTATTAATTTGTCCCTTAGAAGCAGCATTAATTAAGTTTATTTCAGTGAAACCTAGCGTGACTCAAGTACTATTCTCTCATCCTTGCGTCTCTTCATATTTTATTTTCTTGCATTAGTTTTAATTTAGTTTAATATTTTACTTTATTTGCACTTTAGTTCTTAAACAAAAACAAAACAAAAATTTATTTCTTTCACTTTTAATTTTCATTCAAGCAACTATTTACATTAATTGCATAACACCTTAGTCTTACCTAATCCGTCCCTGAGATCGAATTCCCGTTTACCGGATATTACTTGGACGACCCGTACACTTGCGGTACGTGTCTTGCCTTTGTAGGTGTGTTTATTTAGAACACACAAGGAGACACCAGATATTGAAAAGAATGGAAAGTTGGGATACTAAAATGATGTCTAAAAGTGGTAAGGATGTTCTAGTCAAAGCCATTATAGGTGCAATACCTAATTTTATTATGTTGGTGTTTTTTATTCTAAAAAAACTCACTAATCACTTAACTTCCTTGATTTCAAACTTTTATTGGAATAACCAAGGTGAAAATAGATGTCACAGGATTAAATGGCAAACTTTGATGAACTTTAGAGAGGATAGAGGTATTGGTTTTAAAGATTTCCATACTCAAAATGTAGCTTTGTTGGCTTACAATGCTTGGAAGGTTTTTTAAAATGAAAACTCACTCCTATTCAAGATTCTAAAAGGAAAGTATTTCCCTAACACTAGTTTTTTTAATGCCTCTTTGTCCAGTAATTGTTCTTGGGGCTGGAAAAATTTATTAGTTGGGAGGGATTGCTTTAAAAATGAGTTGTTTTGGACAGTAGGGGATCGAAAAAAGATTAAAATTTGGGAAGATTTTTGGATCCCAAATGTTAGAGATCTTATTAAACCTCATGGCTGCTATTTATTGTATGTCTCTGAACTGTTTCGTATAGGGCATAATCAATGGAATATTGGCCTGATTAATAAGTTGCTTTTACCTCATGTTGAAGCAACCATAAGTGAGATACATTCCTACTTTATAGTGTTATGACACTCCATACTGGACTGGGTCTAAGAATGGGGAGGCCACGGTAAAGGAAAGCTATAACAAACTATGGAAGGCTCAGCAAAGGCAAGAAAGACTTAAGAACAAAAAAGTGGGAGAATCTTTTTTCCACCTTAAGGACTTAGACTGGAAGTTTATTTGGCATAGTAAAGTAATGCCAAAAATTATAAACTTTATCTGGATATGTTGTAACAAAGGGCTGACAACAAATAAGAATAGATACAGAAAGAAATCCACTAAATCTCCAAGTTGTGACATTTGTGGAGTTAAAGAATATTCAATTGAACATCTCTTGTTTCAATATTCATGGTCTTAGGCAGCTTAGCTTGTTAGTCCACTATGTCTTAACTCTCTTACTGAACCATCTTGCAATGTTAAAAAATGGATTCAGTTTGTGAGGTTAAGTAATAAAGAAAATGTGGAACACTCTTCTCTTATGGGAGAACTTGTCTTTTTTATTGCTTGGAATATTTGGAAGGGAAGAAATGAATTTATTTTTAAAGGAATGGTCCCTGACCCTATGAATAATGTTCAAAAGTCCCTTATTGCCTATGATGAGTATTGTCTTGCTAATGAACATACTACTGAGGCAAAGACTAATAATAACATTGATGAACTGAATTTACCAGTTTAAGGTGCTAGTAATGTACCAGAACAACTGTCTATATTAGGAAAGTAAAATTGTAAATAGAAACCACCTGGTGTTGGTAGATATAAAATTAACAGTGATGCTTTATTTAATATGAAAACTAACTTACCTGCCTTTGATTATATCTTAAGGGACTCCACATGAACAATGGTAAAGGTTTTGCAAAGGAAATCAAGGTGAATTTTGTTATTGAAGCAGAAGCAATGGGAATTTTAGCAGCTTGTGATATGGCTTCTAGAGTTTCGCATGATTGTGTATAGGGATGGCAACGGTTCGGTTTTTTGTAAAAATATCGAAAACCATAACCATAACCGTTTATTTTATTAAAAACCATATCCTAACGGTTTTAACCATCGGTTACATATTTCAAAACCATAACCGTATTATTCGGTTTCGGTTTTTTAAACGGTTTTGCGGTTTTTAACCATATCCAAATGATAATTTAATAAATATATTAATTTTCATAAAATCAAACCACACATATAAGAAAAATAATGGAGGTATATAAAATATTGTGTTATTCTTTGATTAAATGGCATTTTTAGTAATTAATTGATTAAATCTAGAGTTTGGATTTTGATTTTAGATTTTTAATATATTTAATTTAACCGAAATTATTTTAGAATATGAAAATATATGATAATAAACGGTTTTCGGTTATTCGGTTTTATTTTTATATAAAACCATAACCTAACGGGTTTAACCATCGGTTTCACTTTTCAAACCATAATCTAATGGTTTTAACCACGGTTATATAATTCTGTTTTTAATCGGTTCGGTTACCATCGGTTTCGGTTTTTAACCGTAACCATTGCCATCGCTAGTTGTGTAGAAATAGAGAATGATAGTCTTTGTATTGTTAATAAAATCAATTCTAGTAGTAAATACTCTATTATTACTAGGATTTTGGTTAAGAAAATTATCTTTTGTAAAGCTCAGTATAAGCTTAAGATCTCGTTTACTAAGAGATCAAACAATAGTACAGCTTACTGGGTGGCCAAACAAAAGCTTCTAGGTAATATGTTTGGTATTTGGAATGTTTTTCCACCTCCCCAACTAGCTGATTTGATTAAGGGAGATTTTGATACTCTAGGGATAGGTTAAGGTGTAACAACTTTTGTGCATTTTAATATATTTGCATTCGAGTAAAGACCTTCTAAATCGTAAATGTCACGATAGTAATATTTGCAAAATTCCTTTTAATATAAAAATGGAATACAAAACTACAAATCGATTAGATTAATGGATTTTATTTTAAATCTAGGAAACTATAAAAAAAAATTAACCAAACAGATAGAATATTGTAACTTATATGTACAATTCTATGACAGATTTGGAAAGACAGAAATAATTTGGTCTATAATAATAAAAAATGTGATCCTTTGATGACATTAAATAAAGCAATAATAGCATGGAAAGAATATTATAAGATTTCAAATCGTAATGATATTAATTTTATGGATAAACAAAACACTAATAATTCTCAAAAAGTTGAAATAAACAACAAGGAAAATCATAAACATAAATATATAAATACCTACAAAAAATCCAAAGATAAATGAAAAAAACCTCCTCCAAATTTTTTAAAAATAAACTGTGATGCAACTTTTTCGAATAAAGAAACGGCAATCACATGTATAGTAAGAAACTCTAACGGAGATTTTATATCAGGTGGGAGTTGGAAAGTGGGAGCAGACTCGGTCGCAGAAGCAGAAGCGACAGACATTCTTAAAGCAACAGAGATGGCGTCGGAGTATCCCCATGGGAAAGTTAGCATAGGGAATGATGAAGAAACGATAATGAAGCATCTTTATTCTAATCAAACAATTATGTATCATTCAATCAAAAATATCATTTGTAATACTTACAGTTTTGCTGAATTGTCGAATCTTAGTTTTGCCCCTATTCATTGGGGTAAAAATGAGACAGCTGGTTGTGTTGCTAAACGGGAGCTTTTGAGCACTCTGTTTGGTAACTAGGTATCCTAACCCAGTTAGCTAACATATTATGTACCGACAAAAAGCCTAGGAGGATAGGCTAATTTTGTAACCTTTTGAACTATCTTATTTATATTATTATATTATGATTTAGATATAAAAAAGAATTGTGTGAGAAAATTTACCATGGTCAATAATTCAAAATATAAAGAAAAATATAGTTTTTATGAAATTACTATAGAGTGGTTGATTTAAAGAGCTCGCAATCAATACTGTTTTTTACTAGTTCCATTCTATCTTTACATCAAAATGAAATTAATTTACCCTTATACATGATAAACAAAATCCACCCACAAATAACTTGATTAAATAAATAAGGTAACAAATTTAACCTATATTAAACTCACTCAATTAAATAAGATGACAAATTTATAACCCATTCTAGAAATGAGAATAATTATTCATATATTAATGTGATTAGTTAATATTGCTGAGTTGTAATTCATGAACATAAATTATCATTTGATTGGGTTGTCTTCTAAAAAATAATGAGTAGTCTACAAAAAAATTATGAGTTACTTCAAAAAAAATGATGGGTTGTCTTCATCCAAGTGGTGGCCTGCAGAATGATTCGAGCACCACCAAAGTTTACAAGTATCTGAGCTTACGCCACAACGAAATTAACCAAACTTCGAGCACATCTCTAATGAAATTTAGTTACGAGCTTCTTATCATGGAACTAAGCTCCGAGCAATACTAAACTCTAACTATTTCTACTATTCGCTTATATCATCAACATCGTTTTCGCCTACACGAGTTTGAATTTCGACCAAACTCGAACTAGGAACCAAGCTCAAACTTCAGCTGAAAAACCTAGTTTACAACTATGGAACCAAGCTCCAAGCATCATCTATATATAACAGACATGATGGTGTGGCCTTCAATTCTTTATACTTCCTTGGTAAAAACTCTGGTGGTGATGAATTGATTGAGTCATAGCAGACAAGAGAAGGAATAATTCTTACAAATGTGTGTGTGTGTATATATATATATATATATATATTAATCTTTGTGCACCAAAAAGATAGACAAATAAAAATAGATGGAGGGAGTATATTTATGAAAAGTTACCAAATATTTATGATATGTGTGGGCCCCATATTATTTATGAAAAGTTGTCAACTTTATTTATAAAAAGATACCTAAATTTTAGCCGTAGATTGCATTTTTATTGATCTCCTATCACTTCGCTTTAGGGAAAAGGACACATATGTCTCTGAGTTCTTGATATTGGGACACTCAGATCCCTCAGTTCTTTTTTATCTTTTGTCAAGACCCTTTTTTGACATGCATGGTTATATTTGACGGTCAAAACTTTGACTCTTTTAAAAATCGTTGTATACCATTCATTAAATACTTATATAAATATACAATTTCAGATTATAAACTATTATAATTGTAGAGATTATTACCATCTATGTCCTAAAACTAACAATATCTATCCTCTCCCATCTTCTAATTTAACAATACCTATAAAAGTCCGCTAAAAATCATACTTTCCTATTTTACCCCGGTTTTGTTTTACCTTACTGTTTAACTAATTAAATTAATTCCTTTCTCATCAGCCAAGGAAAACAAAATAAAATAAAAAAACCTCTGCTTCTCTCTTCTCTCTGAAGCGCCTAAGCTGCCACCATCACGACCGCCATCAATCTGTCATCAACGCCGCCCCGTCCTCCGCTCCACTCTACCTAGCCACCCGCAAGCTCGAACTCTGCTCCCTTCCAGGTATTTTGTGTTTACTTTATTTTCTTTAAGTTTATTTCAATTTCTAAATTAGTGTATTTGATGTCTCCCTATTTGTGATGAATTAATATTAGTTGGAAACATCTTTTTTAGTGATTCAGGAAGTCTTTGAGTCGATTTTCTTGAAAAATGTTACACTTTCCTATTTTAAGTCTTGATTTAGTAAATTATTATTTTTAGAGCATATTTGGTTTAATTATTTATTTAGTGTGAAGCTTTAAAGATAATTATGGAGATTAATTAGATTCCAAGTCAAAGACTAAGAGATGTGGAAAGAGATAAGCATGGTAATTGGAGATAAGGAAAGAAAAGCTAAAAATATGGAAAAGGAAAAGCTGCCTTAAATCTGAATTTCACCACCCACGACCACAAATCAGCTTATATCTCAAAATCGGTGTGGAATCTGGAGAAACGGTCAAGAGAAAAGTTAAAGATCTTTCTGAGACGATGAATTTAGACTGCTCATATGCGTCAACGGATAAGAATTGAAGCTGTTAGGACCAAAACAAAAACGGGCCTGATTCCATGTTTTATAGGGATACGAATTTGAGTTGGGCTTGGAGTCCACTACTTACCTTCTCCTTCAAGAAAATGAATTAGGGTTTATAAACACCTATAAATACACACTTAAACCATTGTAAACATGTCCTTGCTCAGTTTCAAACTTAGGCTTAGTCCTTACTTGTATTTTCCTAGTTTTAAATAATAGCTTAGTCCTTTAATTTATTATTCATCCTTAATATCAAGCTATTCATCCAAGAAGCAAGTTGACCTATAGAGGAAGACAAGAAGAAGAAGTTGGAGAGTGACAAACTCCTCTTCTACATCTACCTTCTCTATATCTAGGGTAATTAGCTATAGATTTATGCTTCACCATATTTCTAAGCTCTTATTCTGTAAGTTTTACTTTTATTGGGTTATTATTTTGTCTTTAACATTCATTAATACTATTTGTTATTTTAATTGATTGAGCTTGGCTTATATTGTTATTATGTGTTTTGACTTATTGTTACATCCCTAGATTTGGCCAATCTTAGAATTATTCTTTGTTATTAACAACACCACATAATCGTCTAGTTTTGATCCTTTGCCTAACTAGATAGCCATAAAGGTTTGATTTAATCACCCATCATTACTCAGGAATCCTTGGTAGTGGAGAGCTTGCTCCTAAGCCTAATAGAGTCTAGGTAGAATTTAGAATCCTGGTTAATATATAATGCTTAATCTGTGATAGGTTAGAATAACAACTTAGTAAAATAGACTCATATTAGTGACCCTAATCTATTAGACTTACATCCATATTTATTTATCTACATTCTTATTTATTTATTCATATCAGATATTTTATTCATCTTATTATCATTTTATATAAACATCTAAATTCATCTACGCTTGTTAAACATAAGTAGATCTAACAGATTAAATCCCTGCGAACGAACTTAACTTATCAATAAAACTTGTAAACGATCTGTGATACTTGCAGTGAGCTCCGTAGTTCTCAAGGGTGTGTGCTCTTTATTATTATCTTTTTTTATCTATTATTTTATCACACCTTTTCCCCCACAAGTATTTACTTACAATACTAGTACTTTTAGTTTTTTTAGTGAATATAAGTATGTGTTGATTGCACTTTAACTCCAAATTAGAACAAAAAGTCTATATATATGCTGAAAATGTACATACGGTCCCTATATTTTGGTAATTTTTCCTTAGGTGCATATATTTTGAATAAATTGTTTCTGTTAGGTCCCTAATTTATACTAAATTTGCACAAGAGATGTGTATTGTAATTTGATTGGGCACATGCTTTTTGGGTCCCTAATTATACTAAAATTGCACAGGAGATGTCTATAGTAATTTGATTGGGCATATAACCCTTAGACTATGCAAAAGTTGCACTTTTAAGGCCATGTACGGTACAAATTATTAAAAAATTTGAGTATCTTTTGAGTTTTTTTGAAAAATGGAAAGCTCCTGCTTGACTCAATTCAAATGATTTGACTTAATTCAGATGATTTGACTTATAAAAATGACTAGAATTCTTAATCGAGTAATATTTATAGTTAGAAATATTATCCAAAATATATGTTGTCTTTTTAGTGTAATTGCAATCATTGAATCGTGTAGTTTCAGTATTAATTTGTTGATATGTAGCTAAATGAGGTAGCTTTACTCTATTTGAAATTTTTGTGTAAAAATACTAGTTTTTAATATTAAAAGAACATTAAGTGCACCATTAGTCCCCAATGTGATTGTGTCTCAATCTTCTTCAGAAATATGTTGCATTGATACTTCCAACACAAAATACGTTGTACGTTTAGTTGACCATTTCAAACACACATGTACAAATGGACAATAATTATGCATGGTCCTCGAATTTCTCGGAGATAGTCTATTAGGCCTCACACGATACAATCGATATAAAGGCATAGAATTCCCCAAAGTTAAAGAAATCTGCAAATGCATTTTAACCGGTCTAGATTTTTTACACCGAGAGCTAAACATAATACACATAGATCTCAAACCAGAAAACATTCTTTTATTCTCAACCATAAACCCGTCAAAGGACGCAATCAAGTCAAATATGACACCTGTACTTGAACGACCCGAGGGAGTAAACATGAACGGAGGAACAACCATGAGTTCAATAGAATAGAAGCTAAAAAAGAGCGAGAGGAACAGCTGCTACTATATGACATTCAATGGGTGGGGTCGGGACAAGCCCGAAGCCCGATAGGGTTTTAAATGGGATTGATATGAGATGTAAAGTAGTTGATTTCGGAAATGCTTGTTGGGCAGATAAACAATTTGCTGAAGAGATTCAAACAAGACAATATAGAGCACCTGAAGTTATTCTTCGAAGTGGTTATTCATTTCCTGCTGATATGTGGTCTTTTGCTTGTACTGCTTTTGAACTTGCTACTAGTGAAATGATGGTTACTCCTAAAGGTAGTCAAGGGTTCAGTGAAGATGAGATGCCTAAAAAGGTTATAGTTTGATGTCTCCCTAATTGTTCTTATTTTCGACCCTTGGGAGACATCATTTTTTATGTTTATTTGATTAATTTGATAGACTTTTGAGTTAAAAATGCAATAATCCGGAATTCCTATTTTATTTCTAGTATTTTTAATTTATTAAACTTTTGCGCGTAATCTTGTGTATTTTAGTGGAAATTTTGTAGGTTTTGAATATTAGCTAGGAATGGAATCCGAGAAGAGAGTCAAAGATCGTGATATGGAGTCAAGACTTGAAGATAAATCCCGAAAGAATTGTTTTTAGAGCTGCAAATCTGTTTTCCAGGCCAAAGATTTCTAATTTCAAGGCTCTTAAGATATGATTTAGCCGCTGACTTTTGAAGAGAAAACATTCCTTATCGAGTTACGAAATTTTAGCAACTGGAATCAAGTCAATCGGAGTCATAACGAAGCGGGAAAAGCCGTTTTAGTGAAGATGTATCCGCAGTTACGGGATTTTGGGCTTAGAAATTGGGCTTGGACATTTAATTAGTGTTTTATTCTTAGGTCCAAGCCCTAATCCGTTTTTCCACTTATAAAAGGAGCCTTTGACTTCTATTTTCACAACAATTCACTTTTTACAAGATTAAACATCAGAGAGAAGCAACAGAAGGAAGAAAGAAGAAGCTGCAAGAGCCAGAGAGGGTCTATATCTTCGTTCTCAGTCATTCCAATTCCGGAAATTAGTTTTCTTTTATCTTTAATTTTGTAAGACAACATGAATTCCATTTTATTTAATTTAGTTTTCTTTTTAATTAATATGAGCTAAACACATTTTAGTGCTTGAGAATGCTTTATGGGTGAATCCCAATCTTATTGAATTTCATATGTTGAATTTGGGTTTCTGTTAAATTAAATTAGATTGGGGCTTTTACTCTTTTCGATAAATTGAGAATATTTACTGTTTTTAGAGTCATGAACTAAGAACATGTGTTAGTATCTAGGCTATTCCAATTAGTGGCGATTTGATCATCCTGAAGGAAGGTTTAGGTACGAAAATATTTATTCAATCTAGAATAGAATCTATTTATTCTGACGAACTTAGCTTATTCTAGGGCCAATGTGGTAATTAACTTAAGCATCTAAAAGTAGATCATATTCACCTTGACGGGACTAGTGACACTCTAGGATAGCCTTATAGTCCACCCTGACGGGGTATAAGGAATTTAGAATCCCGACCATTGTAATTGACCAATTTAACCCTTAAACAACATAGGTTATGAAATAGGATTAGGAAGACCCCTTGCGTTCTCAAATGCTATCTTCTCATACTTGCGTTTCACATTTATTTACTTGCGTCTTAGCTTTGAATTGCATTTCCCATTTAGTATTTCATTACTTAGAAATAACAAAAACAACCAATCAATCATATTACTTTTATTTGCTTTCATAAGTGCAATCATTCATTAATCGATAAGCATTGTAGTTAACCAAACCGTCCCTGCGAACGATCCTAGCATCATTTATTACTACTTGGGACAACCGTACACTTGCGGTTGTGGTTCGACTACTTTTGCATTTATTTTAGAACACACAAAGGACCACCATAGTTAAATCAGCTTTAAGAATTTGGGAATCAACATCACCAGTTCTGAAACCACCTACAAAAATTGGAAAAAATACCCTAACTATGCCAACATTAAAAAGGGCTTCTTTGAGTGATAATAACCATGTCAAAATTGACATAACAAGGGAAAAATGGTAATCTTGATTTTTCTCTTGAGATACTTACATTAATTGGATCAGAATATTGGTGTTAATTTATATGTATATATTTGCAGGTAGATGGATCCAGGTGTCAAAAGCCCCAATCCCAAGTGGACCCCACATAGTATTACCCCTACCCTCATCCGGGGACCCACAACTATAAACAAAACACAATCCACAAGATCTTTGAAAGGTGTTTATTCATCATCATCTATTAGAAGCAAGGTTATTACAAGAACCCGAAATCTTCATCCACCTTTATCGAGTTTATTTACCAAAACACACTCTCAAACTGCGTTAATATTGTGATAATATTGCATTGAATGTTTTTCTTTTTCGGCAACAATTAATTACGATTTCTTGAGTTTTTATATTCATCTCACTTATTTTGGTGGGATTTTCCCTACCAAACAACATAAGCCCTCAAATATAATTTGATGGGATATTCCCACCAAATGAAAAACATAATCTTCCAAATATAGTTTGGTGAGATTCGATCACCAAACAATATAAACCTTAACGTATAAACCCAAAAATAATTTGGTGGAAAATAGTAAAATAAACTAAAATATAGTTTGGTGAAATTTTTTAATACCAAACAACATAAACCCCCAAATATAATTTGGTGGGATTTTTTCCACCAAATAACAACATAAAATTTTGGTGGAAAAAAAATTTGGACGGAAAATTTTGGTGGAAAAAAAATTTGGCCGGAAAATTTTGATGGGAAAAAAATTTGGACAAAAACATTTCGTGGGGAAAAAATTTGAATGGAAAAAATTTGGCCGGGAAATTTTTGGCGGGAAATTTTTGGTAGAAATTTTTTGGTGGAAAAATTTAGTGAGATGGACACAATTTAAGGGTATTATTGTCTATTATGTTATTTATATTAGACCTGACTTCTATGGGAAATATCATCTTCTTCTAGGGTGGTATTGGTAATTACCCCTTAATTGTATTCTTTCATTAACAGAATTAAGAAATAAAATTTATATTTTTAAACAAATTTTTTTAAATTTTTTTTACCAAAATAATAAATTTTATTATAATTTTTAAATCTATTTTTTTGTATTTCAAAGTTGAGCGTATGTTTTTCATTTAATTAATTTATAAAATAGAATATGATAAATTTTTAGATAATATTTTATATAAATAATACTTGGGACAATACCCAGTTAATTACATGACGAGCGTAAGAATTCTCAATTAATTACAACTTCAACTTAATTCCCACTTAAGCACAAAAAAATAGAAGATTACAAAAATACCTATAGGCCTATTAATTAATTATAATAATATTTATTTATTTATTTTCATTTTTATTTATTTGTTTTAATTTTATTTTTTTTACGTTTTTTTTTCAAATTCTATTTTTCAAAAAAAAAAATTCCTATTTTTTTTAATGTGTTCCATGAATACGCAATTCTGAGATTTGTGTGCTGCAGGAATACACAGAATTGGAACAACCAAAATCAAGTTTTGTGTATTCCAGGAATACATACATTCAAGTTTTATGTGTTCCATGAATACACAAATATAAGATTTGTGTGTTCCAAGAATACACAATTCTAAGATTTGTGTGTTCAGGAATACACAGAATTAGAACAAGCAAAATCAAGTTTTGTGTGCCATGAATACACAAATTTGAGTTTTATGTGTTCCATGAATACACAAATTTGAGTTTTATGTGTTCCATGAATACACAAATCTGAGATTTGTGTGTCCCAGGAATACACAATTCTGTGATTTGTGTGTTCAGGAATACACAGAATTGTAACAAACAAAATCAAGTTTTGTGTATTCCAGGAATACATAAATCTGAGTTTTATGTGTTTCATGAATACACAAATTTGATTTTTATGTGTTCCATGAATACACAAATTTGATTTTTATGTGTTCCATGAATACACAAATTTGAGTTTTATGTGTTCCATGATTACACAATCTGAGAATTGTGCGTTCCAAGAACACACAAATCTGAGATTTGTGTGTTCCGGGAATACACGGTATTGGAGCAAACAAAATTGAGTTTTATGTATTCCATGAATACACAAATTTGAGTTTTATGTGTTCCATGAATACACAAATCTGAGATTTATGCGTTCCAAGAATACACAATTATGAGTTGTGTGTGTTCCACGAATACACATAATTGGTACAAATAAAATCAAGTTTTGTGTATTCCAGGAATACATAAATTCGAGTTTTATGTGTTCCATGAATACACAAATTTGAGTTTTGTGTGTTCCATGAATACACAAATTTGATATTATACACAATTTTGAGATTTGTGTGTTCCAGGAATACACAGAATTGAAACAAACAAAATCAAGTTTTGTGTGACTTAGAACACACAAAACACTAAAACATAAACACACAAAAATAACAAAAAAATGTTGAACAAAAAGATAATATATCAATATAGTTAAAAACGAATAAGAATAGAGTATATGCAATTAATAAAGAGAAAAAATAATTTTGTTAAAGAAGATAATCTTTTAGATCGATTTTATGACTTTCCGTGTTACAGGAATACATAAATTTATATTTGTGTGTTATAGCAACACATAACCCGGAATTTCTATTTTAAAAAAAAAATCGAAATAAAATTTCGAAATAAAATTCGATTTTTTTTTTCTAATTTTTTTTTTTAAATTAAAAAAAAACTCATATAAGGGCAATAATGAAAGATAAATATGACAATGTGTTTAATTGGGAACTAAGTTGATAATTTGTGAGTAAGTAGGAAGTAATTTGGGTGATTTGAGTGCAAGTAACAATCTTATGCCTAGATCACTGTTCGAGAAATTGAAGATTAGAAAAGCAGGTCCTACTACTGTGGTGTTGCAAATGGTTGATAGATCTATTTTCCATATTGAGGGGAAGATAGAAGATGTGCTCGTCAAGACATGTAATTTTATATTTCCATATGATTTTATTATTCTTGACTACGACGCGGATGATAATGTGCCAACTATTTTGGGGTGGCCATTCTTAACCATGGGGCGTACATTCATTGATGTTAAAAATGGATAATTAATTACTCACTCCGTTCCTAAAAGGTTGTCACTTATACTAAAAATAGTTGTTCCAAAAAGGTTGTCACTTTAGAAAATCAAGACATTTTTTTATTCTTTATACCACTTTTACCCTTAATTAAATATCATAATATATGTTCCCAATAAATATTTAAGATATCAAGACACTTTATGGAGGACGCTTTAGTAATCACATGGATAATAATGACATTACTTAATTTGTGTGTAAAATCAAACGTGACAACCTTTTAAGAGTGGAGGGAGTATGTGATTACAAGATGAAGAGGTCAAATTTAACGTGTTCAAGGCCATGAAATTTCCCTATTCGGGGGACGATTATTTCCGTATAGACATCCTCAACGAAACTTATGGTGTCCAGAAATCGTATGGGCATTCATCTAGAATGGTGGTCTCCTGTTTTTTGTTTTTCCTTGACAAACAATTTCTATAATGGTTAACACACTAAATCATTTAAAACTCAAATGAGCATATTATAGGAATATTATACCATTAAAAAAAGAGCTTCATCAGCACTTACGAAACTCTATCTACTACTCATTACAAACTTTAACATAAATGTATTAGAAACACTCGCTTCATCACCTCAAGCAGAGTCAAATATTTGGGAATTGGGAATAGTTTTGTGCTTGTGAAATGGAGTTAGGGAGCGGAATCGGCGCACCTTTGATCCTAATGCGTTTCGTGTGGGAATATGGGGCAACAAGCGTTTATATTAACGGACCATTTACCAAGCAAGACTTAAATGCAGTCAAAGCTTGTTCATTATTTTTTATTGCTCATACTTGATGCTTTCACTTAATTTCTGGGCTTTTGATATATCTTTTGTTTTCCAATACAATTAGGGGGTCACAGTTGCAGATGACTATTGTCGATGGATGTCTGACTTTATTTCAGATTATGTGTAAATTACCACCCGATTATCACTAGGTTGAGTCCACTTATATGCTTATAGTTATTGAATATTTCGTGTTATTCATGTTGTTAATATTGCTTTCATCTTTCTTACTTCAGTAGATTTCTAATGGTGAAAGAAGATAATTTTACATTTCTTTTAAATTGGTGCATTTTATGTAGTATAAGTTTGTTGTTGATAGTCAATGGAAACATGATGAAAACCAGTCAGTTGTGAATAATAATTATGGAAAAGTTAATACCCTACTCCTCTTAGTTGGAAAATTTCATTACCGTATATCAGTCACACTCTAAAGATAATCATGTACTCAACCACAATGTCTTTGGTGATAAAAACAAATTTCCCTCTAGTTGTAAAATATATTTTTTCTAACCCCTATAGGTAAAGATTCCGCGGAAAGTTCACCCTTCTGATTTTTTTTGGGTTCTTTAATTACAAAGTTTCAATTTCTTTTCAAAACGAATATCTAGAAATGATACACTTACCCATCCATGACATGGACATAGTTAGTGTTAGGAAATGTCTTTTAAGTTAACACTATTCAAATTACACATCACTAAACCTAGTTTTACCCACATTAACCACTTTTCTTTTCTTTTTTTACACAAAACTAATACAAAATATAATTTCCCGTAATTTTAACACCAAAAGTATATATAAAACATAAACAAACACCAAATCTTGGTAAAAAGTCGTCTTTTAAACAACTTTTACAACAATACGTGTTCATCAAACAAAAGTACATCTCAACAAATAGTTTCTCCTCCAGTCGCCAATCAAGGGCCAAAAAACCTGTCTTATAGTCCCGGCCCACAAACAAAACTTACATAAACCTGAACTCATATTCACCCTTTAATTTGTAGCTCACCCAACGATCTGCTCGGTATCCACTTTTCTCAATTATTTTGAAGCAACGAACCTATTCAAATCCCATTATGTTTTCAATCACTATATAAATATTTTTTAAAATACCAAATTTATAACAAAGAATATCTAATTACCTTTATTCCCGAAGCACTACAGTGAGGTACTTTAAATTTCACAAGAATCGCTGACTTTCTTTCAAGAGCTGGCTCATCTGCACTTATACTCGGTAGTCTAAATTCAGCTCTCAACATATATTCCTGAAAATAATTATTAATAATAGTAAATTACTCAGATAAATGAAACCAAATATTAAAAAAATAAAAGGATAATAAATAATACTTACTCTACCACATTTAATAGTTTTCATCTTCCAAACTAAAGCATCAATTTCAGGTAGGGGTGAGCACGGGTCAGGTTTACCCGGGTTGGGGTCTAGGGTAAGGGTAGGGTAATATTGGAAAGTGGTAAATGTTGGAGGGTAAACCCGTGTTAATGGTAAAATAAAAATTACCACGGGTTAAGACGAGTTAACTAACGGGTTACCCGGGTTTTACCCTTGGTAAAATTCATAATTTAATCACAATAAAAAACATAAAACCAAATAAAGTTTAAATGCTACTATTCAATTAAAAGAATTTTTGTTCTTCAAAATAAAGTACATATTAGGTAAAATTCAAAGAAGAGACGAGGATAAGATTTCGGTGAACGAAGTAGCCAAATGTGTCAAATGGCCAGGTCTTGACCATATACACACACACACACACACACATATATATATATATATATATATATATATATATATATATATATATATATATATATATATATATTAAATGAACAGTATACGGGTTGGACGGGTCCAACCCGTGTGGTAATGTATAGAAGGTAAACCCGTGGTAAAAAAATTAACATGCCCAAAATTGAAGGGTAAGGTATGTTATAAAATGGGCTAGGGTAATTTTTACCCTGTTTTAGGTCGGTTTTTATTACCCTAACGGGTCGGTTTACCATTTACCACTATTCTGCTCAACCCTAATTTCAGGTGCATAAGTAGTGGACCCCTTGAAAGTAGAATAACTTGTTTTAGTAGAAACACGTGTATTAGTAGCATCAGAAGGTACAGGCACTATAATTTCAACGTCTGTTGCAAATCTGAAAATTTAAATTTAAATTGTAATAAAAAGTTCAAACCAATCATTAACGGCCAAGTGGAAAGTATAGCTTCAATATAACATTTACATTTGACTCGATGGTTTTACAGTTATTTCCATACGGGTTCTTGAATGTCTTCTAATTTGAGCTTCTACCCATATCAAAGGTTTTACCTAAATTCAAGTATATATTTTCAAAATCTTAGCTGATTTTCATTTTAAAGAAATTAAATATATAAAAGTACCTGATTACTTAGTCTATAAGTCATTAGATCGAAATACCCATCAGGAGGTATGAATGATATAGTACGATCATTCTCAATTTGAGCCAAACGCACACACCTGGATAAATTACTAATTAAATGAAGAATCTACCCAATAAATTAATTGAAAAATTATATCGAAACGTACTGATGAAATTTGATATCATCTAAATCAATAGCTTTTCCTTCAAAATCTAGCCCTTCTGCTTCGTGTAATACTCTATCGTTTAGCCCTAGCTTACACTCAGGCATACCACTGCAGAAAAAATGAAAATTAAACCGGGTCCCATTTTGTGTATAAAAGTATACATTACCTTAAAGTTGATGTCATTCTTAATACTCCCTTAACATCTGATCGTATGATTTGCCCATTACTGTTCACAAGCATGTTAACTCTATCTATAACATGCAAAAGTGCCTGGGGGAAGAAAAACCGTGAATAGTTAACTATATTAATGGTACAAAAAATGGAAAAACTTACGGCGTTATAGTTGTAACTAATCCCTTCCCTGCGCCATGAAACTGCATTAGTAACAGCCATGGGGGGTCTTTGTGTAACTTTCATTCTATAAGCATCTATTTTGATAAACTCACTAAGAATTATTGCTTCAGTATATTGTGGATAACCAAAATCCATCATTTCATCAAGCAGTTCATACTGTAAAAAAGTATATAAATCAGCTTCAGGTTATTGAAATTGGTGAATGACTAAATTTACTTACCACTACCACAAAATTATCCCGGACAGATTCCTCTTCGAGCTGCTCGAAATAATGATTAAAGACCTTTCGATAAATTACATGGAAGATATTAATTTGTGGAATAATTGAAGGTTGAAAAGAGTACTTTAATACTGATGGAGCTTACTTCAACTATACGATGAAGAAATAGAAGTAAACTTGCTGCATTACAGTTCTGTCTTGATGCAATCATGAGATAGACATTGTTGTGTTGTATGAACATGTATGTTACTCCATCATCATTTACAACAGGGTGCTCTTCATCACCCTATATCATATAAGATATAAGAAAGATAAATCTCTTATATATAATTTATTTAAGTAGTGTACATGTATGTTAGAAACTAGATCCCTGCATAGTTAAGAGCTAGAAATAAAAGACTAGAAAACATCTAATAAACGGTTAGATCTTTATAACTAAACAAACTGTTAATTATATAGTTTATTGTTATCATTTTTCTTCCGCAGTAAACAAATGCTTTAGAAATCAAATCAAGCTAAAAGGAAGTAAAAATAGCAATTAAAATAATAAAATGACCTCTTTTTCGATGAGCTTAGAGAAGGCACGTTCGGCTTGTGCGGCGGTGACGTCACCACGGTAATCGCGCCATACCAAAACTCGACCTTTAATGTCTAGTAGGAACAGCGCCGATGCTGCTCCGGTCATCTAGATATGTATGTATATATTATGTGGTGGCGGTGGGGTGTGCTGGTGGTGGTGGGGGTGTGCTGGTGGTGGTGGTGGGGTTGGGGTGGTGGTGGAGGTGGAGGTGGTGTGGTTTCTAATTAATGGTTCTTATTATTTAATAGTTAAAAATGTAGGTGAATTTTTACCTTTATGATAATGTTTGATTTAAATGGGAAGATAATGTTTGATTGAAATGGAAATAAATATTTGGTCAAAGTCCACAACAACAATAAAGGTATTTTTGTAATGTTTGAAACTAAAATGTTATTTAATTTAAAGAATTCTCTTCTATCATACGCGTATAATATATACGGATGATATCCAATAATATGCTACCATGTGTCTCATTGATTACTAGATTAATGTAATTTCTTAAATTAAGGAATAGTGATTTGTCTTAAATAACCTTGCTTATTTTATGGATATTTAATTTCTAAATTTAATTTTACTTCCTCCAATAAATTTAAATTTATGAAATTACACTCCTACCCATATTTAGTCATATATTTATATATTAATTCAACTTGTAACATATATTTTAAAAAATACACTTAATAATAAATTATAAAAAATTGTACTTAAACAAAATAATATTAAAGAAAAAATTACGAACCGTTGAAAAAAGATTATGGACCGTTAATGCAGGAATACCGAACCGTTAAGAAAGAAATAACGAACTGTTAAAGAAGGAATAACGAACCGTTAAAGAAGGAATAACGAACCGTTAAAGAAGGAGTAACGAACCGTTAAAGAAGGAGTAACGAACCGCTAAAGAAGGAGTAACGAACCGTTAATGAAGGAATAACGAACCGTTAATGAAGTAATAACAAACCGTTATTGAAGGAATAACGAACCGTTATTGAAGGAATAACGAACCGTTAATGAAGGAATAACGAACCGTTAATGAAGGAATAACGAGATGTTAATGTATGAATAACGAACCGTTGAAGAAGGAATAACGAACCGTTAGAGAAGGAATAACGAACCGCTAGAGAAGGAATAACAAACCGTGTATGAAGGAATACCGAACGGTGTATGAAGGAATAACGAACCGTGTATGAAGGAATAACAAACCGTTAAAGAAGGAATAACAAACCGTTAAAAAAGGAATAACAAACCGTTAACGAATGAATAACGAACCGTTACTAAAGGAATAACGAACCGTTACTGAAGGAATAAGGAACCGTTAATGAAGGAATAACGAACCGTTAATGAAGGAATAACGAACCGTTAATGAAGGAATGACGAACCGTTAGAGAAGGAATGACGAACCATTAATGAAGGAATAACGAACCGTTAAAGAAGGAATACCGAACCGTTAAAGAAGGAGTAGCGAACCGTTAATGCAGGAATAACGAACCGTTAAAGAAGGAATAACGAACCGTTACAGAAGGAATAACGAACCGTTACAGAAGGAATAACGAACCGTTACAGAAGGAATAACGAACCGTTACAGAAGGAATAACGAACCGTTAATGAAGGAATAACGAACCTTTATTGAAGGAATAACGAACCTTTAATGAAGGAATAACGAATCGTTATAGAAGGAATAACGAATCGTTAAAGAAGGAATAACGAACCGTTAGAGAAGGAATAACAGACCGTTAGAGAAGGAATAACGAACCGTGTATGAAGGAATAACGAACCGTTAAAGAAGGAATAACGAACCGTTAATGAATGAATAACGAACCGTTAGTGAGGAATAACGAACTGTTAATGAAGGAATTACGAACCGCTATTGAAGGAATAACGAACCGTTAATGAAGGAATTACGAACCGTCAATGAAGGAATAACGAACCGTTAATGAAGGAATAACGAACCGTTAGAGAAGGAATGACGAACCGTTAATGAAGGAATAACGAACCGTTAAAGAAGGAATACCGAACCGGTAAAGAAGAAATAAAGAACCGTTAAAGAAGGAATAACGAACCGTTACAGAAGGAATAACGAACCGTTAGAGAAGGAATAACGAACCGTTAGAGAAGGAATAACGAACCGTTAATGAAGGAATAACGAACCGTTATTGAAGGAATAACGAACCGTTAGAGAAGGAATAACGAACCGTTAGAGAAGGAATAACGAACCGCTAAAGAAGGAATAACGAACCGTGTATGAAGGATTAATGAACCGTTAAAGAAGGAATAACGACCCGTTAATGAATGAATAACGAACCGTGAGTGAGGAATAACGAACTGTTAATGAAAGAATTACAAACCGTTACTGAAGGAATAACGAACCGTTACTGAAGGAATAACGAACCGTTAATGAAGGAATAACGAACCGTTAACGAAGGAATAACGAACTGTTAATGAAGGAATAACGAACGGTTAATGAAAGAATAACGAACCGTTAGAGAAAGAATACCGAACTGTTAATGAAAGAATAAGGAACCGTTAGAAAAGGACTAACAAACCGTTAGAGAAAGAATAACGAACTGTTAATGAAGGAATAACGAACCGTCAGAGAAGGAATAACGAACCTTCAATGAAGGAATAACGAACAGTCAAAGAAGGAATAACGAACCGTTAAAGAAGGAATAACGAACCGTTAATGAAGGAATAACGAACCGTTAGAGAAGGAATAACGAACCGTTAATGAAGGAATAACGGACCGTTATAGAAGGAATAACGAACCGTTAGAGAAGGAATTACGAACCGTTAATGAAGGAATAACGCACCGTTAGAAAAGGAATAACGAACCGTTAGAGAAGGAGTAACTAACGTTAATGACGGAATAACGAGCCGTTAATGACGGAATAACGAACCGTTAATGAAGGAATAACGAACCGTTAGAGAAGGAATACCGAATCAGTAATGAAAGAATAACGAAGCGTTAATGAAGGAATAACGAACCGCTACAGAAGGAATAACGAACCATTAATGAAGGAATAACGAACCGTTAGAGAAGGAATAACGAGTCGTTAATGAAGGAATAACAAACCGCTAAAGAAGGAATAACAAACCGCTAAAGAATGAATAACGAACCGTTAATGAAGGAATAACGAACCGTTAATGAAGGAATAACGAACCGTTAAAGAAGGAATAACGAACCGCTAAAGAAGGAATAACGAACCGTTAAAGAAGGAATAACGAACCGTTAATGAAGGAATAACGAACTGTTAATGAAGAAATAACGAACTGTTAGAGAAGGAATAACGAACCGTTAAAGAAGGAATAACGAACCGTTAAAGAAGGAATTACGAACCGTTAAAGAAGGAATTACGAAGTGTTAATGAAGGAATTACAAACTGTAAAGGAAGGAATTATGAACCGTGAAAGAAGGAAGTACGAACCGTGAAAAAAGGAATTATGAACTGTGAAAAAAGGAATTGCGAACTGTAAAAGAAGGAATTACGAACTGTAGAAGAATGGATTACGCAGTGTTAATAAGGGATTACGAACTGTTAAAGAACGAATCATGAAGCGTAAAAGAAGGAATTACGATCCGTAAAAGAAGCAAACTGTTAAAAAAGGAATTACGAACCGTAAAAGAAAGAATTACTACCGGTAAAGAAGGAATTACTAACAGTAAAATAAGGAATGTCGAATTGTATGAGTTTAAGATTTGGAACTCCGATCAGTTGAATGAGATGTAAACTATGAATCGTCCTTGCGGAATAGATACAGGAAGATGATAGTCACGTGCTTCTTCTTTTAGGTTTTGTAAACAAAGTTCTAGATTCGCAGTAAAGAGGATGCTTCTTCTATGAAGAATTTTCAATTTTTTGGATTAAAATAACAAAACCGTAAACTCTCTGCAGGTTTTTTTTCCCGAATGTTCTTATCTACGGTACATGCTTTTTTATTTATTTTTTGTTCGAATGCTTCTGCTGGCTAAGCGTGGGTTGGTGGAGAATTATATTATATTCTTATTTTTTTATTTATTAATTTTTGTTTTTATTTAGTTATTAATATTTATTTTATATGTTTACAATATAAGTAATTAAGTAAAAGATTAATAGTTGGTCTAGTGGTTAGGTTATTCTGCAAAGACCAAGAGGTAATGATAATGAATCCAAAGTGGTTCTTATATGTATTAAAAAAATATTAATAAATGCCTCCTTAATGATGCCTTTAATTTTTTTAATCCTCTAATTTTCTTATTTAGAGATAAATGCCTAATAGAACAATTATTTATAGAAAACATCCCCTTTATATTTTTTATACCTATACTATCCTTATTATTATATATATTATTTTATTTTTAATACAATATTTATTTTTAAATGTTAAACAAATAATAGGGTATTTCCTCCTCCACCACCACCACCACCACCACCACCACCTCCACCATCACAACCACCACCACCACCACTACAGCCACCACAACCATCACCACCTCCACCACCACCACCACCACCACCACCACCACCACCACCTACTACTAATTTCATCACACGCGTGCGTCCGTGAAATTTTTTTAAAATCGCCATAACTAATTAAAAAAAATCAGAAAAATCGAAAAAAATCATATTTGGATAAATCAAATTAATATTTACGTCTATGATTTTTTTCGGAGTTTTCTGAATTTTTTGGTTTTTTTAAATTTTTTTTAATTTTTTAATTCGCAGAACATGGAATTCCATGTTTTAAACAGTGAATTTCGTGTCTGCGGAAAACAAATTCCTTATATCAAAACATGGAATTCCATGTTTTAAACATGGAATTCCATGTTTAAATGTTCTGCGAATTAAAAAATTCAAAAAAATTCAAAAAAATCAAAAAATTCAAAAAATTCTGAAAAAAATCATAGACGTAAATATCAATTTGCTTTATCCAAATATATAAATTTTTTATTTTTTGATTTTTTTAGAATTAGTTATGACGATTTTAAAAAAAATTCACGGATGCGCGCGTGTGTTTATTAGTTTTTGTTTTCTTTTTTTCTAATTTCTTTTTTTCTAATTTCTTTTTTTTAATTGTTAATTATAAGGGTAGTTTGGGATGGGGCATTTTTCTATAAAGAATCTTATTCTAGGCACTTTTTTTTAAATAAATTTTTTAATAGGCATTAATCTCTAATTGGCTCTTAAAATATTTCATCTTCCAAACTAAAGCATTAATTTCAGGTGCATAAGTAGTGGACCCCTTGAAAGTAGAAACACTTGTTTTAGTAGAAACACTTGTATTAGTAGCATCAGAAGGTACAGGCACTAAAATTTCAACGTCGGTTGCAAATCTGAAAATTTTAATTTAAATTATAATAAAATATTCAAACCAATCATGAACGGCCAAGTGGAAAGTATAGCTTCAATATAACATAAAATTTAAAAACTAATTAATAGAAGAAATCATATATGGATGAGTTTGCATTTGTCTTTGCTCAAGCAAAAAATCAAAACTTAATCACATTTTCTTCGCTTCCTCTTCCTCAGAGATAACTCGAAATCTCTTAATTCGTGCAAATATTTCTGATACTCTTTTGTCAACTATCTTATCCACGTCCAAATAGTCTAAAATTTCCTGATCCAGTTTGGGTCCCGGATTCAGGTCGAGAAAGTCCTAAGTCATGTCGATAGGCGGAGGAGTCAAGTTGAAATAGTCATAATTGACTTCACTTAGCTGTTCAAATAACCATGTATAACATTTATCATCCAATGAGAAACCATATTGTGTCATTTCCATAATTAACTTAATTGAACTATTCAACATATAATTTTTAAGAAACACATTGATCATGATGTTAAATGTCACTTTAGTAGGCGATAAACCTTCTTTCTTCATACTCAAAAGCAACTCTTATGCCTCTTTAAAAGACCTTTTTTACACAATCGACTAATCATTATCGTAAAATGGACTACTATACTGTTTGGAATATTTCAATTTTGCAAATCATCCTCGACGAAGGTATACTTACTTTTTTACTTTTTTTTTTAACTTTTTTTTTACTTTATCTTAAATTTACTTTTTTTTTTTTACTTTTTTTTTACATTAACACGCGTATATTTGTTTTTTTAAATATTAGCACCAGGTTATATCTATTTCATATTTGAGCTTATTTGCTAATTCAGATTATACTTGGTTTTTGGTTGAAAAATACAGGCTCCAGTCTTTTCATCTCCTCAACCGGAAATATCTCCACTTTCAGTTAATTGATATGTTTCCTTCAGTTCACATTATTTTAATTTAATTCCACTTCCAAAATTTACCGTGTATGCTTACATACTGATGTAATAGTAAAAAAGGAGTCTGTTGGCTTTGGGGGTATCTAGCTACGTACAAGAATGGTAATGTGTGTAGGTGGCACTGGAATTCAGTAAGTTTACTCAAAGATTTGCTTTAATTTTGCTGCCTTTCTTCAATATAATTGTCTTAGGGGAGGAGGGTATTTATTGTAAATTTATATGTTAAATTTTAGTTCTTCTTGCCGGGGTAATTTTAAGCTGACCAATTTTCAAGAGTGTGTTATATGGTCTGCATTAATGGTTGGACTTTTAGTGCCTTCACCTATATTTGCGTTTTTGATAATTGAAAAAAATTCCATTTAAAGGTATAAATGGTATTTTATATATTGTGTGATTTTATGATGCAATTAAATAAACATTAAAGTAGTGACTTTTTCTATTTGGTAAGTTTGCAGTGGGTTACTCCTCTTACACCAGTCGTTTTCACCAGCAAGTAAGATCACGTGCGGTTCTGTGATCACGCGAAAGATTCGAGTATTTTTTATAATTGTTAGTGGCTGGAAAAGAAAATAAAATATCTGCTTCATCCCTTGGCAACTCATCTTCAGTTTAGTCCTTAGTTAGTTACATGTATATATGGATCATATAAATATTGCACCAATTGTTTTGTATATTTCTATAATTCCTTTAGGCACATGTGTAATCAAAATTTTGATTGGGATCTCTCCAGCAAAAGTCAATTATTTATAGTTAACTGCAATGTAGGTCCCTTCATTAAATTTGCCTCATTGGTCCATATATTATGCAAAACTTACAGTTTAGGTCCTTATATTCATTGTTCGAGTTAATTGCACTATTGGTTTGTGAATTTCCTATTACTCTTTACGTTGAAAATTACACTATAAGGTCCCTATAATCACTTGCTTGCTTTTCTTGAGACAATTTTTTTTTCGTTCCAACGATCTTTTACTTCTTTTTCATATACCAACTACCTTTTTTTTTGTATATCAACGATCTTTTATTTCCTTTTCGTGCAAAAACAATCTCTTCTTTGTGACACTTAATTTCTATTAATGCACAATTTTTTTTGTGCTAGATGCTCATGCTTAACTAAATTACATTTATTTTTTTCATATACCACAAATTATAACTTTTTTCTAAATGTATATAAAGTTGGATATATTGTTTATGTTTTTTCTAAATGTATATATGCAGTTAGATATATTGTTTATGTAAAACATATCATACTTTTTGTGCTTAGTTAAATATTCTTTAGTTTATTTTTATCTGAAGAATTGTTTATTTATCCCGTATCAAATTTATTTTTCTAAATCAATATTGTTGGAGTGCCTTCAGGCACGGGTTCATACCTAGTATATATATATATAGAGGATACGGGAGGTGAGACGTCGTCTCACTTTTAAAAGTGAGCCATCACCCCTTTACTATGTAATGAGAAATAAAACACATTCATTAATTTAAAATAAAAATTGAATAGAAAAAAACCCTTTCTCTCTTCCCCATTAACCATTCCGAACAAGAAAAGAAAAAATAAAATACAGCGGCCGATGTCATCCATTACAAGCGCCGGCCTAAGACGGTGTCATCTAATACAAACACCGGCCTCAAGATAGCTACACTATCATCAATTGGAGCAGCAAACTTTTTTCAAAATATTCATCCAAGGTATAATATTGGGGTTTCTTTCTTTTTTCTGTTGGCCGATTTTTCCTATTTTTTCAAAAGAAAATCAGATGGGTTATTGTTATATGAAATTTGATAAAAAATATTGCTGAATTTTGTATTAAAGTTTGGGATTTTGAAACTTTTGTATAAGGCTTTACATGTTACGCATAAGAAGGAGTTTCTTTCCTCAGAATTCTGGATTTTGTTAGTCAATTACTGGTTAGGAATTTTTAGAAGAAAAGCAATCTTATTAATAGTTCTTTTAAAATTAGCTGAGAGAAAAAATGAACTTAGAAATGACACTTACCTGAATCCATTAATTCTTAGCTTAAGTACCTGTAATCAATAGTCTAATCCTAGACTCAGTTGAATATTTTTGGATGTCTTTATTTATCTTTCTCCATTATTATTTGGTTGGACTTAGACTTTTAACTCTCTCATATATAAATTTGGACCACAATCAGTTTACATCTTTTTCCTTTTAGATTTTTAATTTTGTTTGTTTACAGGTACTGACTTTGCTGGAGAGGTTGTGAAGGTCGAATCTAGAGTGGAACTTTAAATTCGGTGATCATGATGTGTCCATACTTAGTCATGTTGTAAGTACCATGTATCATTTACTTTAGTTCCAATGCTTCTTTCAGTTTAGTCCCCGTTTTTAAACAGAGTGGAGGAGAATTTGACAGCCGAAAGACCACTAAAGTATCTGCAGCCGAAGCTTCGGGCCTTCTTGTGGCAGGTCTTACAGCTCATTAGGCTCTTAATCAACTTGCCAGAGTGAATCTAGAAAAAGTTGGGTTGAGAAAAACATTCTCATCACAGCCCTAAAACTTCAAAAGCAAAGAAGCTCTTACTCAAGCTACAAATTTTGAAGCAAAGAAGAAACAAAAATGAATCTGTCTTTATACTATTGTATTGTGTATGTATTTTTGTGGTGATTATATTGTCAAAAGGATTATGTTGCTTACTCTATACTTGAAGAACTCTTGTTCGCTTGTTTTTAGTACACAAGTTGAAATTCAGACAAATTCCTAGTCGATATTGCAATTTACACGAATACATTCTAAAATTGCATAAATATTAGCAGTATTGTTTATTTTTATTATGAGAAGGGAGAAACTAGAAAGAGTAATTTGCGAGGCTCTCACCCACTTCTTTCTAAAAGAATCTCAAGACTTCTATTGTTTGTTGTTTGGGTTTGATTGCGTTTCATAGATAGATCTTGGGAATTAAAGTGTGTGGGGTACTGGTTTTTTAAATCAATATCTCCTTGACATTATCATGATAAGGGAGAATTTTTGGATTGTTTTGTTCAGTCAGGTTCTTACCTTGTCTGCTATAAATATAATATCAGGACTTCAATTATAGTTGTTTGTATTGTCCAGAGGATATAACTAGTGATGTGTGTGTTCGGGAAGTATCTATGTATGAGTATCATGCTCTAATGACATGTTCCCTTGATTTTATGTTTAGCTTTGTAAAAAATATTCCTAGAGACATAAGCAGTCTAAAAATGTAATCATTATATGCTCTCTAAATATAATCTCATTTTCTAACAAAAAAAAAGTATCTGTAATATACATGATACAATATGGATTATGTAAGTCATCAATACACAATACGAGAAACATGGAGCAGGATAGAGACTTTCGAAACAAATGCTTGGTAGCACTATTCTCAAATAACCGAGGAATACAGTATACAATTCACTCTATAACGTTTATAATTATCATAGGTAACAGCTTCATAGTCCTATTGAATCAAATATTACCTCATTCAATATGCAACAATCTCATATGGTAAAATAAATATATTGATTCCTAAGCCACATGATTAGAAATATAAGGACTTAAATAATGTGATCCAGTATGCCTTAGAAATATAAGGACTTAAATAATGTGATCCAGTATGCCTCAGTAAGAGTATCACAAAACTTTTACGCATCTATCTTCTATTCCTTGAATTTAAGGTTATTGAAACTATTACAGCAGAGTAAAACCAAATCACTACTGTCAAAACCCAAAAGAAACACATCTTTGCAGATGAAAAAAAATAAGAACTTCACATTGTCTTATTACCAAGAAGCTATCCAACAAGATTTGTCACCTGTAAATAACATTGTCAATATATTATTATTATAAAACTTATTTGAAGATATGCGTATGTGGTGTAAGTTAATTTTACCTCTAACTATTTAATTATGATATTCCAAACATGGTATAATAATAATTACGAAGGTAAAGTTATTTCTATGGTATTTAACCATGTCTATTAGGCCTGGCTGGCCCACAAACAAACTCTCTTACATTAGCCTGAGCTCATATTCATCGGCCATTGTACTGTAAGTCACCAAAGTTACTGCTCGGTATCCGCTTTTGTCATTAATTCTTAAGTATCGAACCTATTCAAATCCCATCATGTTTCCAATCACTATATAAAATATTTTTATAATACCAAAATTGTAACAAAAGAATAATTAATTACCAGCATTCCTGAAACATTAAAGTAAGGTATTCTAAATTTCACACGAATAGGTGCCTTTCTTTCAAGAGCTGGTTCGTCTGCAGTTATACTAGGTAGTCTGAATTCAGCTCTTAACATATATACTCCTGAAAATAATTATTAATAACAGTTAATTACTCAGATAAATGACAAAAAAGGGATAATAAATAGTTATACTTACTTTACCACCTGGAAAAGATTTAATTTTCCAAACTAAAGCATCAGTTTCAGGTGCATAATCAGCGGACCCCATTGAAGTACAAACACTCGGATTAGTAGCATCAGAAGGTACAGGTAATTGAATTTCAACGTTTGTTGCAGTACTGAAATTTATATTTATATTTAAATTACAAAACCAATCATGAACTGCCAAGTGGCAAATATAGCTTCAAATATAACATTATACCTATCCTCCTTTAATTGACACCGTGCTTTTACAGTTATTCCTATACGGCTGCTTGAATGCCTTTTGATTTGAGCTTCTACCCATATATAAGCCCTTAACTAAATTCGAAAGTATTTTAAAATATTTTCCATTTAAAAGAAATTATATATATATATATATAGAAGCACCTGTTTACTTAGTCTATAACTCATTAGATCGAAAGTCCCATCAGGAGGTATGAATGATATAGTACGATCGCTCTCAAATCGAGCCAAACGCACACACCTGGGTAAATTAGTAATTAAATGGAGAATCTACCCTATAAAATAAAGTGAATTATTGGAAAATAATATAAAAGTATACTGATGAAATTTGATATCATCTAAATCAATAGCTTTTCCTTCAGAATCTCGCTCTACTGTTTCGGGTAATGCTCTATCGTTTAGCCCTAGCTTACACTCAGGCATACCACTGTAAAAAAAAAAATGAAAATTAAATCGGGTCCCATTTTGTGTATACAAATATACATTACCTTAATTTTGATGACATTCTTAATACTCCCGTAAGATCTGATCGTATGATTTGCCCATTACTGTTCACAAGTATGTTAACTTTTTCTATCACATCCAAAACTACCTGGGGGAAAGAGACCGTGAATAATTAAATTTATCAACAGTAAAAAAAAATGAAAAAAGTTACTTCGTTTTTCTTGTAACTAATCCCTTCACTTCGCCATGAAACTGCATTAGTAACAGCCATGGGGGGTCTTTGTGTAACTTCCATTCTATAAGCATCTGTTTTGATAAACTCACTAAGAATCTTTGCTTCAGTATATTGTGGATAACCAAAATCCATCATTTCATCAAGCAGTTCATACTTTAAAAAAAAGTAAATAAATCAGTTTCAGTTTATTGAAATTGGTAAATGAGTAAATTTACTTACCACTACCACAAAATTATCCCTGAGAGATTCCTCTTCGAGTTGCTCGAAATAATGCTTAAAGACCTTTTGATAAATTACATGGAAGATATTAATTTATGGAATAATTGAAGGTTGGAAAGATGTTTAGAGCTTACTTCAACTATACGATGAAGAAATAGAAGCAAACTTGCTGCATTACAGTTTTGTCTTGATGCAATCATGAGATAGACATTGTTGTGTTGTATGAACATATATGTTACTCCATCATCATTTACAACAGGGTGCTCTTCATCACCCTATATATACATGTATGTTAGAAATCTGTGTACAGTATTATATCAACAAATCAAACTAGATCCCTGCATAGTTAAGAGCTGGAAATAAAAGACCAGAAAATATCTAATTATAACTAAACAAACTGTTAATTATATAGTTTATTTGCTGTTAACTAATTGAGTTAATTGTTATCATTTTTCTTCCGTAGTAAGCAAATGCTTTAGAAATCAAATCAAGCTAAAATGAAGTAAAAATAGAATGACCTCTTTTTCGATGAGCTTAGAGAAGACACGTTCGGCTTGTGACGCGGTGACGTCACCACGGTAATCGCGCCATACCAGAACTCGGCCTTCAATGTCTAGTAGGAACAGCGCCGATGCCGCCCCGGCCATCTAGATATGTATGTATATATTATGTGGTGGTGGTGGTTGTGGTAGGGGTGGCTTCTAACTATTTAATAGTTTAAAATATAGGTACACTTTTATATTTATGATAATGTTTGATTCAAATAGAAAGATAATGTTTGATTCAAATAGAAACATAATAAAAATAATACTCTTATTATAGTTGTGGACATTGACTACAAAAATACCTTTATTATAATTGTGGACTTTGACTAAATATCTATTCCGTTGTGGGGTTTGAATGGCGTCAAAGGGTCCCCATTCCGTAGCACTCTCATCTCGTTATCCTCCATACTCGGCATGATAATTGAAATCCAATTTTCCAGAAAACCAAAATGGCTTATCGTATCTTTGATGAACTTTCAGCTAATTCTATTATAGACTTTTCCGAGATCAGTTTTGATAACCATAATTCCTTTTTTTCTTGCAGGTGGCGCATTCGACTATCAACCTCTCGAACTAGTACAATGTCATCTATCGTGTAGTAATTTGATAAAAAACTTCTTTGACAAGGACCAATCATATCAGCAAGTAACGGTCTTAGTCGATTGACCATGACCTTCATAATAAATTTAACCTGTGAATATATTAAACTTATAGGGTGAATTATCTATAGGGACTTAGGAGCACTATTTTTTCTCTATAGAGTACTGTCTTGAAAGTTGTTATTCTTAGGGACCTCATTTTTGACAATAGTCTTTCCTACCCTTACTAACACTAAAAGACAAAATAGTATGATGTCACTGTTTCTCTCTCCTCTATCACTACCCACCTACCACCTACCACCCATCTCCGACCTCCGACCATCTACCACCGACCTCCGACCACCGACCTCCGACCACCGACCACCGACCACCTCCGGCCACCAGTCACCGGAAAAAAACTGAGAGTACTCTCAGTTTTTCCCGATACCAGTCACCGGGAAAAACATAGAGTATCGGAAAAAACTGAGAGTACTCTATGAAAAATAGAGAGTACTCTCAATTTTTCCCGATACTCTATGAAAAAAGAGAGAGTACTCCGAGAATTAAAAGAATACTCTAACAATTTAACTGAATACTCTGTAAAAAAGTCGGAGTACTCTATAAAATAGATGGAGTACTCTTAGAAATCACGTAAATACTCTATAAAAACAAGGCATAAAAAATAGTCAAAAAAAAAGCTTTTATTCACATTTATTACACTTTTTTAAACAACAATTACAAAAAGATATACAATTAAAAAAAAAAAAAAACTAAAAACCTTAAGTGGTTTGACCAGATCTAGATCTGGTCAACCATTTCAAACTAAACAAAAAAAAAAAAAAAAAAAAGATTGCCTCAGCTTCACGCGTGCACTGACCAACTGCACATCACAAAAACACTGACCAAATGACTCTTCACCGCCTGCACCACCGCCTGCACCACCGCCACCCACTAACACCACCACCAGGCAACCCTTCTTCTTCCATCTGCTCCCCATGGAAAACTCCAGCAGCAGCTAGCCTCGCCTAGTTTCAGATCAACATCGATCCAGTGAGCCTCCATCCCCCATCACCTCGCCGGAGCTCTACGCAGCAACAAAAGAGAGCAACCATGGCAGCAAAGAACGAGCTCGATCCGGTGGTCACGACGCTGCTAGCCTCGCCGGAGCTCTGCGCAGCAACAAAAGAGATTCTCGCCGGAGCAACTATGGCAGCAAAAGAGAAAGCTCGATCCGGTGGTCACGACCGTCCACGTTGGTGTAGAAGACGCGGCAACCCTTCGAACGTAGATCTTCAGCCTCGAACGGTGGTCCTTCATCCCCTGTTACCTTCGAACGGAGCCTCCCTCAGTGGCGATGGTTGTCTGGTGAGCTCACCTTTGACGGTGTGGCCATCTCAGATGGCGGTGGCTATTTTATGGTGGTGGTGGCGGTTTTAAGGTGGAGGTGGCGATTTTAGGTTACTGTGGGAGGTGGTGGTGGCTATGGAGGCTATGGCTAGGGTTTATGAGAGAGAAGAGAGGAGAGAGGTGAGAGCTTTTGGTTTAGAAATGATTCACGTATAAAGAAATAAAATGTAATGTTAGTATATATATAAGTCTACAAGGGTAAAAAGGTAACAGGGGATTTGGGGTTCATGTGTTAAAAAGTTTCAGAGGGCTTTAGTAAGAAGAGACTCCTAGAGGGGGTTCTAACTCGAAGAGGGGTGTGTCTTCAAGACCCTAGGTGTAATTATCTCAAACTTATAAGGCAAAAAAAGACGTACCCGATCAGGATCAGAAACTTAAAGATGTATAAAATTCCATTCAGATCTAGTGGCTTCTTGAACCATGTCACACATAGGACCTACTGTGACCCAACATTTCTGATAGAATGCAGTTGATAAACCATCTGGACCAGGAGCCTTAGTCGAATTTGATTGGAAGACTGCCTCCCGGATTTTTTCATCTGAGAAAGGTATTTCTAAGTCCGCAATTATCTCGTCTCTAATCGGCCCGACTTCAGGAAGGGTGTAGGCCTCTAGAAGACCTACAGGCTCTTCATATAATCTTTCAAAATACTCACATAACAAGCGGGCTAACTCATCTTTAACGTCAACCCATTCATCCATATCGTTTAGTAATCTAGTTTAATGCGCTTTGTTTTTCTTATCGTAGTTGCAAGATGATAGAATTGTGTATTTCTCTCCCCCGAGGGTATCCATATTTCTTTTGATTTTTGATAACACATGGCCTCCTCTTGTTCTAGAACATTTTCATATTTATTGGTTAACCATGTACCTAATTGACGAAGAGATGAGTTATATGAGAGTTGGAAGAATCTTTGATTTCCTTCAATCCTAGCTGTCAATATCCTCTTCCGTCAATTTTATATCCCCAAACACTTCCATCTTCCAATTACTTAGGTCCTCCTAAATAGATGTTATACCAACTCAAACACCACTAGAAGATCTTGTCCATTTATTTTCTATAAATTCCTGAAAGTCACTATGTAAACACCAAGTCGCCTCGAACCTAAATCGACGTGTCTTGGACCTTTGTTTAAGGATTGTTATATGGTCCGAGTGGACTCTAGCTAAATGTATCACTCGAGTATACAGAAACAGCGATTGCCACTCCACATTACCGTATCTTTCCATAATTCGTTGACCGAGTTCCGCGGTCCTTCAAAACCAAGATAAATCAAACCACAACTATCTCTCCATTCCTCATTCCTCAAACTGTTCCATCCTTCATGATAACCCACTAACTCCACCTTTTTTTTTATCAATTTCTAGTCTAGCCTGATTAAAATCACCCGCCAATAGGCATGGGACTTGTGTATTATGAAAGGCGTGATGTAAAGCCTTCCAAAAAAATTCTCTTTCTTTGTATTTAGGACTCGCATAAATCGCCAAAAATACCCACGACCTATACCCCTGTTGACTCACCTCTATATTGACTACATGTCGACCCGCTGATGATACCTTGATTGCAATGTACGAGTCATTCCATATCAGTCAGATCCCACCTTTATAGCATTCGGAGTCCACCAAAATTGAGTTATCCTTTTGTAACGAGTTAATAATGTTGTTCGCTTTGAGGCCACTTACCCTCGGTTCAACTATTACCCAAGGTTGTCACGAGGCGAAGTCGACAAAAGTCGACGGACCCCCAAATAGCCCGAGGCGCTAGGCGATAGCCTAGGCGTTAGCCCGAGCGAAGTGAGGCAATAAATATCGATATATTATGTATATATATAGATATCCTACTTAAATAAGAAAATAATAGACATATTAATTAATTTTAAGCTAAAAAATATCATAGAAACACATTAGATACTAAAAAACTCAAAAGAAAGACGTGAAATGTCAGAAGAAGCAGAAAAAAAGGAAGGGTTGCTTCTTGTCTTGAAGAAGAAGGAGCCTGACTTTTTATTTTTTAAACGTGTTATTTTTGTTTTAAACCCTTAATATATTGGGTTAATGTTATAGGCTTAAAATATTTGCTATTGGGCTGAATAATAAAGAGTGAAAAACTGGAAAAAGAAAAGAAAATGGGTTGTTGCTAAAAGGCCATCGATCTTTGGCCTAGGGCTGAATAATAAAGAGTGAAAAACTGAAAAAAAAAATGGGATATTGGTAAAGGCCATCGATCTTTGGCCTAGGGCTAAATAATAAAAAGTGAAAAACTGGAAAAAAAGAAAAGAAAATGGGCTGTTGGTAAAAGGCCATCGATCTTTGGCCTAGGGCTAAATAATAAAAAGTGAAAAACTGGAAAAAAAGAAAAGAAAATAGGCTGTTGGTAGAAGGCCATCGATCTTTGGTCTAGGCGTCGCCTATCGAAATGGGCCAGGCGACCGACTAGGCTACGACTAATAACCTTTCGCGCCTTGCCTTAATACTAGGCGCTTTATGGTCGCCTCGCCTTCGCCTATCGCCTAGTCGCGACTAGGCGCGCCTGATGACAACACTGCTATTACCGTCAACCAAGACTTATGTCTTAACATCATGTCTCTTACGACTCTACGAAACCTCGGTTTAGACGCGCCATAATAGTTCCAAATCAGAATATTCAGAGAGTGTTTTGAATTGCCCCAAGACTTATCTACATTAAAAGTTGTACACATTAATTAAATTGTTAATCTAGAAATGCAAAAATTACCATAAAAATTCGATATTAGGAGCTTTGTGTCATGATGACATCTCCATCAGAATGTTCAGGTTGATGATCTCCAATAACTAGATGCGCCAGCTCGGTTTCACGTGGGAGAGTGGAAGGTACTTGAATGGTCATGTAGAGCGTGTCCGTCTCATCCACTTCTATAGCTCCTTCCCACGATGGGTCATGGGGAATGAGATTAAGGGAACTCGCTAGTAGAGGATTGTTGATTAGAAAATGCAACATGAGTCACCTGCTTTGGAAGCAGGCTCGATTTCCCCCTTGGCCGCATGAATTTCCAATATTGCAGATTCGCCCTACCCATACTCCCAAGCACCTTAACATCAACTAAATTTCTTTCACTTCCTAGACCCTATTACTCCCCTACTATTTCTTTGATTCATATTATTACCCCTCAAGATTTTTTTCCTTCCTTGTCTTTGCAAATAAAACTGTTTTTACTTGCATTATCTTTCTCATTTAATTGTTGTTTCGCCCGCACGAACTCGTGAACTTCAACCACATCGTTGAGTTTATTCCGATGTTCAAAATTCGGCGAAGCTACTACACGATGACCTCTAATACCCATTCTCTCGCTAGTTCTCGTGTTGTCATTCATCAACCCCTTTCTCTTATTGTTTCTTGATTTTGTTCCCGAACTTTTCCCCTTACTTTGAATCCCATGAACAAAACGGTCTTTATCACTTATGCCCATGTCTTCCATGCAGAGTGCTTCAAAGCGTGAGCTTAAACCTCGATTCCCATTTGGCTTAGGGGTATTAGTTGTATTACTTCTTCCATTGCCTCTATTTTCTCTTCGGACGGTCGTCCATTCTCCATATTTTTCTTTGGTTTGCGGAACATCTGAACTTCCGGTAAAAGGAACCGCATTTTCCTTAATCCTGTTTTCATTCCCATCAACATTTCCTACACCATTTGAAAACAATTCTCATTTTTATGTCCAAATTTTCCACAATCGAAACATATCAGATGAAGACCCTCATACTCTACTTTACAAATATCCGGTCCAATTCTTACCTCGGGTTCTAGAAGTTTTTCCAAATCAATTTCTACAGCTAAACGTGCATAGTTTCCTCTCAGCCTCTCTTTGGTCATGGGGTAAATTTTAACTGTCTTACCCAGTTTATCACCAGGTCGTGTAGTTGTGCATTCCAACGTTAGAGATCCTGACCCAGGCCGTAGTTGTCTTGCCGTAGTTGTCTTACCGTAGTTGTCTTAATAGCATTAGTTATAGCGTTAAAACTTGGTGTCCATTCTCTTACGATGGGCTAGTGGTCTAACACCATCGAGGGTCCACCCGTGATTGCGAAATTAAAGTCCTCCCTTTCCTCAAATTTAACCATGTAGTATCACAATCCAACATTGACTAAATTTAGATCCGATTGCAACATGTTACCATGTTTTTCCAACCATGTAATTTAAAGTTGTTACTAGGTAGAGAACGTGTACCAGTATTACTATTTTGGCCCAAAGGATTAGGAGCAATCTTATTCTTTCCTGCCGCATTCAGTTTAGCCCTATAAGGCGGCGCTCCGGCTTAATTCAGTGGCGCAACCGGTGTGTCTTCTGCTGCGCGCTGCCTCTTACCACTCCGGTGATTTGTGCGCTGCCTCTTACCACTCCGGTGATTCAGCATCACCTCTTCAAGAGCAGGGAATTCTTTCTTCCACATTCTGTTTGTTTGATGATTGATTTTGTGTTGCAGCACTAATATGTTCCGACAGTCTGAACAATAATTTCAGCACTAATATGTTCCCACAGTCTGAACAATAATTCCTTACTGTTATCTCCCATGTTGGTGTCAATAATTGTTAGTGGCAGAGGCACAGGTGGTTTCGGCAGTAAAGCGCCGCCAGTTAGTGTTGGCGCCTCCATATAGCGTATAAAATTATACTTTATATCTGCTATTCAGATTTTTAATTACTTTTTTATACTAACATAAATAATAATAAATATTATTATAGTACTAGTAATAATAATATATTAATCTTGTAATATTTAATTTTATTTTTAATTATTAAATTAAATTATTTTTATTTATATATATTATAACAAAAAATATAATTAAAAAAAATAAAAGAGAAAATATCATAAAAAAAGATCACCACTTAAAATGAATTGTTGTTGATACAATCCTCATTCCGTATGTCTCACCCCGGTCTAACGGTCCTATGCTTACAAGTCCGGTTTTTTAATTATTGGGAAACGAACCGGTAGTGAGAACCGGTTTTATCGGTTCTGGTCTGGTTCCGGTCCGGTTATTACCGGTTCTAATCCGGTTCAAAACTGATCTTTTTTTTTTCGTACCAACAATATAAATTTCCATGTCTTCACAAAAGGCATCTTTTTAAAATCTTATAAAAGACTTATCAAAGTTAATTAAAATATCTAGAACAAAAAATATGAGAAAGTTATTCTTATAAGCATTTGATATATGGTTTTTCTTTTCCATAGCCTAGGAAAAGCTAAGGGTTGTGTAATAAACCAAATTTCTGTGACAAAAAGACACAACCTGGTTTTATTGTTTATACTTTATACCATGTAACCGAAATGCATGAGAGAGAATTAAGTCTAATTAGTATTATCATCTGCAATCTGATTATACACCTTAACTTAACCAACCAAAAAAAAACCAAAGAAAATAAAAGAAAAGTAAATAAACAAAACCTATATTGGAAATTCAATCTCAAACCTTGAACAAAATCCCGTTGCAAATAGGCATGAGCATAAAGAGTTTGGTTTGCTTGCTATTAAGAAATAAAAGGGTGTATTTGGATTAATAGTTCAATCCATCTCACACTTCTTGTTGTTTTTGACCCCTATAATAACTTTGTGGTAACTGTATAGTGATCTTCATATCCAGGAATTCCTGTAACCCAAAATTAAAGATTTATTAGCAACGTAGAGGATAATAATATTAAGAAGAATAGATTTGTGCTAACCTCTATTTGCTCTAGTGGTAATATTATGTTGAGCATCAAAAGGCGGTGTAACATCTGAAACAGCAGTACAAAGTCCATATATTAAGAGCGCCGCCCTCAATCTCTGGAGATTAAGAGCGCCAAGTCTAATAACACAGAAAAACAATCAACCAATTTTCGGATTACAAAGGGACATAATTACTATAGGTCCCTATATTAAGCAAAAAATGCATTATATTTTACTACAGATCGCTATAATAAGCAACAAATGCACTATATATTTTACTAAATATATGAATTTTTCAAGTTAATTGCACTATTAGTCCTATACTACAAAAAATAACCTATATTTTGGCCCCTCTATTAAACAAAAAATACACTACTGATGTGAATTTTTTTAAAGTTAATTGCACTATTAGTCCTATATTTTGCAAAATAACTTATCTTATTAGCAGCTAAATATTCATACAAACAACATAATTAATCACAACTTAGGGGGGAAAGTGAAAATTTTGAAATTTTTCAGCGACTTACCTTACAAATAAACCTACTTTGGCATATTTCAAATAACACAGGGAAGCAATCAACCAATTTCGAATTACAACATAATTTCCACGTTTTCAATATTCATATCACAACATAGTTTCGCATAGGACTTAGAGTATCAGAAAAAAATTCATCATTTACTCAAACTATAAGGACTAATTAGCTTACTAACTAATGAAAACAATTAAAGGTCAAAATCTTAATAATGTTTTCAATCGCAAGTCATCACATCAAAAGTTCCAATTTCCACCCATTTAATAAGCTTTTCTGCAGATTTCAAATACCACAGAGAATTAAAACATCATTTTCACCTACTATAATATGGCATTTTCAAATATCACAGTAGCTTAAAACAAGGAATTACTCAAGCCATAAACTTAATCATCCATTTCGAAAACCAAAAGGGACTTACACAACACATTCGAAAAACAAGGTGATTAAAATCCTTAGCCTTAGCCAATTAATCCAATCCACTAACACTCCCTTAGCCCCCAAATGTTACCACAAACCAATTTCCTACATCAATTCAACAAAACAGGACATGCACAAAGATTAGATTATAATACAATATCAATCTACAACAATTAGAAAAAATAAACCAATTCAATGAGAATAGCAAGGCTAACCTTTATGTGACCAAATACTCAATTAGTTTAAATAATATAATATTGATCAAATACAGAATATAAGAAGTCCAACCCCAATGTCTTGATTTCTAGTGGTTGAATAATATAATCTTGATCACTTAACTTAACTTGTAAAAATCCTTAGTAACTCATCCACATAGAATGGTTGAAGAAGGTGTATACATGACTTGTTGAAGACCAATTGGTCGGTGGAAATATAGTGAAGTGAAGTCGATGAGATTAGAATAGTAACTGTGGGGCGGTGGGTAGGTGTCTTATAATAAATATAACATAAAATAAAATAACGGTCCGGTTCAGACAGTTCTTAGGGAGGTTATTTTTTTTGGTTAATGCCCAATAAACACCTATCACTTTGGTACATAAATGGTACTTTACTTCAAATGTCTTGAATACCTTTACTTACTAACTGTAAAGACTTAACGGCATTAGTTTAGTCTTGCATGGTACGTCTTACACGTATATACATAAACACATACACATCGCCGTATCCATTTCACCTCCTAAATCACGAAAAAACAAAACCAAATCAACTCAAAAAAATCGCGAAAGATACGAACGAATCTCGCGAAGATCTTCGTTGATAAATCAGGAAAAAGTCTTCAAATATAAGTACATTATTTTCGCGCTTAATTTTACTTTATTTGTAGCGAAAATTAAAATTATAAATCAAAATATTTTCCGATATCTGGTACGAAAATCATCTTCAGCTTGTTGAAAGGGATATATTAGGTAACAATGTGTATACATATACGTAATAATTGTGAGAAATATGATTTCATTTAATTTTTTAGCTAAAAAGATATGCAGATGAATAACACGTACTTTTTTGAAGAAATGATTAAGGATTTAGTGAAAATACAGTAATGAAAAACATTTAGCATACAAATGCGCACCAAAATTTACATCTAGGTTAAATAGATTTTGATTTTGATTTAAAGTTGTTTTGTAGAATTCATTTCGGAGTTTTGGAAAAATTAGAAATAATGTTTGAGTTTTATTATTAAAATGTTTGAGTTCACAGAAGAATTGTAAGAAATTGAATTATGATTGAGATTTGCATATCATACGAATGCTGGGAATTTTCCCACAAATCGAAAAACCAAAGAAAACTGCAAGGTTTTAAAAAGTTTTTTTTTATATAAAATGAGAGTATTGGGAAAATGAGGAATTATAATTGTGTTCTGGGAAAAATTTGTATAGCAGAAGTTGATTAACGTAAAAATACATGAGCAAAAACACAAATGAAAATGAATTCTGGTACTTTTCCCAGAACTCGGAAAACGTAAGAAAAAATCATTAGTGTTTAGCGTAACTCACAGAATACTCAAGTTATGAAGTAGAATAACAGTTGAAAATTATAAGTAAGATGAAAAGGATTTGTATGAAGAGTTTAAAAATGGAAAAATGCATATAATACGAGTGCTGGAAAGTTTCCCACAACTCGAAAAAACCAAAGAGAACTGCAGGGTTTTTAAAGCTTGGGAGGCAGTGGTAGATTCTGTACACCATGTTGTTGAATTTACCGAGACCAAGGTGCGTTTGAGCGGTTTCAAGACATGGTTTTTGGATCGTGTTTGCATTGGGTGACGTGACACTAGATTGTTGGAGGTGTTTGTAGGAATATTAGTGTTGGACTCTGGAGGACGAGGACATTGTTCTAGATGATCAGATGACTGGATAGAGGGTTCTGTTTGTGTAGGTGATGATTCAGAGTGAGAAAGAGATGGGTCGACAACTTGGTGTGCATGAGACTCAGTGGGAGCAATCGATGAACGTGTGGATGAAGGCATGAAAGGAATGATGTAATGGGATTTTTCATTAGTATCATTAGAGATCCAATCATTGACATTATCTTTTGAGGTGGTAATATCAATATTTTTGAACGGAAAATCAGATTCAACGAAATCGACATGACGCGAGATAAATATGCGATTAGTGAGTGGATCAAGACACTTATAAGCACTTTGATTTGGGGAGTGACCAAGGAATGTACATGCACGCGAGCGAGGTTCAAGTTTATTCGGAGCATAAGGTTTCAGCCACAAATAACACAGACACCCAAAAACTCTTAATTTTTCATAATTTGGTGTAGCACAAAACAATTTCTGGAAAGGGGATTGCATGTTTAGGACCGGGGTAGGCATTCTGTTAATAAGGTAAGTAGCTGTCATGAACGCACGTGACCAGAATTTGGGTGGGATAGAGGCAAGGTGAAGGAGCGTGAGACCTGTTTGGACAATATGTCTATGACGGAGTTCTGTTGTACCGTTATGTTCGGGTGTGTGTGTGGAGGTGTTAGAAAATGTGAGATTCCATTAGTTTCAAAGAAATTTCGAAGTTTGACGAATTCCCCTCCATTGTCAGAATAGAAAGAGATGATAGGTTTTTGGAAAAACTTTTCAACTACCGCTTTAAATTTTGGAAATATAAGAGATACCTCGGATTTTTGTTTCAAGGGAAAGAGCCACATATACTTGGTGTAGTGATCAACAAATAATAGATAATAGCGATAACCTTCATTGGATGGGATTGGAGAAGGACCCCAAACATCTGAATAAATAAGTTCAAGCGGAGAATTACTGGTAAAGTTGATGTAGAAAACGGTAACTTTTGCATTTTATTGCATTTGCATGAGTTACAAGAAAACTCATGATTAATAGACGACGACATAGGAAGATTAAAATGACGAATAACATGATTGAGAATCTTTTGTGATGGATGTCCTAATCGGTTGTGCCAATCTTGCGACGGAGCTTTAGTAGAGGCAAGTGCAAGTATGGAGGAGGATGACTTGGAAGAGAAAGAGACAGTGGATTTGGGCCATTCATACACTCCGTCTTTATTCAGACCTTTCGCGAGATGTGCCCCCGTGAGAAGATCCTTCACCACAAAGTAGGAAGGTAAATATTCAATAGAAACATTATTTGTAGAACAAAACTTAGAAACTGAGACAATATTTTTGCTCATGCTTGGAACACACAAGACATTTGAGATAATAAATGGTCGAGAGGAAAAGGGAAGGTGTGTGGTACCCGTATGAGTTATTTGAAGACCCTTACCATCGCCGATTAAAATTTCGTCTGTCCCATCATACTTAGAGTGGAGAGATAAATTATTCAGATCTGTTGTCACGTGATGAGACGCACCTGAATCAATAAGCCAATTTTGAGTTGATGAGGGTGTGGAATGAGTGGCAAAATGTGCTCTAGGAAAAGGAATGCTTGGTTGTTGGCGAGGAGATGAAGAGTTGTAAGATTGCACAAGAGCGGTTGAGGAATTAATCCTTGCAGGAGACGACATTTCATAGCACCATGGCCTAGAATATTGCATATTTGACAAACAATTTTGGTCGGGTTGGGGTTGTATATGTGGATTGCGGTTGGAGTTTGGATTCTGCTTAGGACGTTGAGAAAATGGATTGTTCAGATCGGCGGCGGAGTTTGTTTTGGTGGACCTTACAGATTGTTTGGAGGTAGATTTTTTGGCGAAATTTGCGGTAACATGAAATGAATCAGGCTTTGTACGGTTTAGGTAGACTTCATAATCAACAAGTTTTTCATGCAATTCTTCAAACGAGACAGCACTATCACGGGCATGAATTGCTGCATCAATTTCTTCGTAATCCGGACCAAGACCATTTAGAGCATGGAATACAATGTCATCTTGGTCAAGAGGTGCACCAGCGAGAGCTAAAGAGTCTCTAATGTTTTTATTTTTTGCAGATATATGGATATCGTGCCGTCGCCTTTGACAGTTTTGCTAAGGGCCTCACGAAGCCCCATTTTTCTGCCACGTGTTGGTTTGGCATACATGGTCTCAAGTTTGGACCATACTTCACGTGAGTTGGTGGTTCGGGCAACATATGAAATTATAGATGGGGAGAGTGAGGCTATTAAGGCACTTTGGAGAAGGTGATCTTGACGTAGCCAAAAGTTGTACAAGGGGTTTGGGATGGTAGTATTATTTTCTCTGATTTGTTGAGGAGGGATAGGAATAGAGCCATCAATGTACCCGTATAGATTGTAACCAATCAGAAGGGAGTACCATTGAGTGTGCCAAGAGATGTAATTTTCAGAGGTTAGTTTAAGAGGTGCTTGAGCTTAGGAATTGATAAAGATTAAATTTTTGTCAGTAGAGGTGGAGATGGTAGGATCAGTGATTGGAGTATTTGTGATTGGTGTGTTAGTGGAGGAGTATTCGTCAGCCATATTGATGAGAACAAAAGAAGAAGGGAGAAAAAAATTAGATTATAAGGGAGAGGATCAAAGGCTAGTTAAGCTAATGGATGTGATACCATGAAGAGGAATAGAGAAATTGTAAAAGAAGGCTGTAATTTATTCATATGTTTACAGGGATTTATATATACAACTCCTATCATATGAAAAGACATGGATCCTAAGTTAATGCCTAATATAATGCCTAGTGATTGATCACTAATATTATAGTATAATTTAAACAAAGTAAGTCAACTAGACAAGATAAATCAAGAATAAATCAAGGATAAATAAAGAATAAATTTAGTGATCTTTTGCTGATTTATTTTCCTTAATACTTATCCTAGAACTCGAAAAACACTAAGCAAGTTCACTTTTGTTGTTGTGCAGGTGCACTTGAGTACTTGTGCAATTACACTTTTTGTATCCCCAATAATGAATTACTATACTAACATCTTAAATTTACAATGCAGAAATGAGTTAGAAAAATGCAGAATATAAATCGTCCATGTGCAATCTGTTTGGATATCTAATCAGTGGTAATCGTAAGGACATGCATCTAAAAGTCTGCAAGGTCCTCCCTTTTTACATACTTATAAGAGGACTATACAAGATAATAGATTCCCTTCCTCGTATGGCAGTAAACAAACGAGCTTTAAATGATATAGAAAATACATATGTGCATAAACGGAAAGGGTTCTATATAAAGAAAACAACTCTACGAGTAACAACGGATGATATAAGAATAATACTAGGATTGGAGAGTGGAGACCGATATATTCCACATTTCAACAAAACAGACGTGATTGAATCAGAATGGTATAATAGGATGTTCCCTAGAATAGAAAAGGGATTAACAGTGACATTATTAAAGAGTAAGATAATGTCAGTTTTAAGTGAACCTGAGTCAAAATAAATCAATAATGATATTGCACGATTAATGTGCATTCTCGTATTAGCCACAGTATTTTTCAATTATGGAGGAGGATATATACATTGGTGGGTGATTCGTGTTAGTGAAGATCTGAAGAGGTTGAAGAAATATGACTGGGTAACCGAAAGTCTAAAAAAATTAGAAGAATCGCTAAAAGTTGCACAATTCAACAATCTAAAAGGTCTAAGCTGTATGTTGTTGGTAAGATAATACATTTGTCGAATATCAAGACAAGATTGTATTTAAAAATAATTAATTATTAAACAAAATTATAGTGCAGGCGTTCTTCTATGAGCACGTGAACACATGAAATCCAATTGAAGAACACGAACGCGCATATCCAAGAGTGTTGAGATGGCACCTGAAACAACGTCATCCATCATTCAAACTCAATCAAACAAAAAGAAACAGAGATATGTAAGATACTAGTTATTTCAAATACAATGTTTATATAAGTTATGGGATTTGTTCCATAAGGTTGATGTGACATTTTTGTAGTTGATTAGTAGTTGCAGAAATACAGTTTTAGAAACTTCCCATTTTTAAAAACTTAACTTTTCTAAAACTAACTTTTATACTGTATTCTATTTATTGTATTTTGAGTTATGGGATTTTTTTTGTATAAAGTTACCCCTGATACAGTTACGTTTCTAAAAATGTACTTGTAGAATCACAAAAACGTACTTGTGCAAGTACAAAAATGTACTTGTCCATTGGTGGGAAGTATTCCCAAAACACATATTTCACATCAAAAACCCCGTAACTTAACATTTTTCAAACATTTAAACTTCAAGAATAGCATAACTTAGTAGATTTAGTAACGTACGTATGGAAATTTTACTAATTCACTGATTTTTTTTTTATTTGTTGCTGATAAAAAGAGAAAACTTAATGCTGAAAATGTATGAAAGAAAATACATAAGAGACTCATTACGAAATGAAGATGAACCAGGAAGTGAAAAAGAAGTCAATGAAGAAGAAAAAATGGATAGTAGTGAAGATGAGATGCATAGGATAACAGAATACACACATAACTTTTTGAAGCAGCCTCAAGTGTATTTCAGGAAGAGGAAAAGAAACTCTACAGCGCTACAAATTATTATGGACGAGGCCGAAAACAGTCGAAAAACAACCAATACACCAATAAGTCAGTTTAGAATTGAGCCACAGGGATCGAAAGGTGTTGACAGTACAAATCAAGTGTCAACAAGTAACACAAGCAATACAATATATATTGTTGACTTACATCAACTTTTCCTAGACAAAAGTACTCCCACCTTTTCCCTTGGAATAGATAATCTGGAAGAGTCTGAAATACCACCTTCACATGGAGTGTTGAGGGACGATACACCTGAAATTATAAAAGTAAAAGACCATTCTCTAGCAGATGTTAACCTCATATCAGCAGATACCAAAATGGAAGAACAAATAAAGTTATTAAATGAAGAATTATGTCACAGAAGGATAAGGTGTCTGAGCTAGAACTGAAGCTAACTCAAACAGAAAATGAAAAAAAAATGATATGGTGAACAAGGTGGATTTTGATAATCAAAAACACATAATAGAGGTATTGAGTAACAATTTAAATTCAAAGAGGGAAAAAGTGTCAGAGCTGATTTTAACGTTAGTACTTTGCTCAAAAAATTGGAACAAGAAAAGCATACACAACTGACATTACATGCCGAGTTAAAGAAGAGGGTTGAGGAGATTAGTATATTGATATCGTCTAAAAAAAGGACGGAATCGGAAAATATCTAGATGAGAACATAATGTGATAAAATGAATAAATAAAATAAAGAATTGAGAACAAAATTATCCCAGTTCCAAAGCCCTGGGATAAATGAGACTGAAGTGGCATGCTTGAGAGCAGAGAATCATAACTTCTTAGGAGAAGTAACAAGGTTGAATTCGTATATACAAACTTTGAAACAAAAAAATTAGAAGAAAAGGAAGAATTATAAAAAGGAGAAGAAAAAAAGCAAAGAATAAGATATTTCGAAAACAACAGAAATACAAGAGGCAAGACAACATAACCAAAAAGAAGACAAACCATTGAGAGAAGGACAATGTTAGTAGAAACTGATCAACCAATAGACGAAAATAATGAGAAGGAAATCGAAGAGGCAAATCTAATGCCTGGGTCGGAGATTCAACACCAAGAAAGTGAAAAGAAAGAAGAAAAACCGACAAAAAATAATGACAGACGAGAAAAAGAAACAATGTCAAACGAGACAATAGTTTTGGGAAATGAAAAAGAAAAATCACCATTAACACTGATAACTACCCCCAACAACCCAAGTATCCAAAATATTTGAAAAAATAGAGGAAATGGACATACGTATCACCGAGCTCTATGGCAAAAAGAGTTTCACAAAGAGATGATAGAAAGGTAAAAAGGATCCCTGATGACTTTGTTGATCCGCATATGCATAAAAACAGAAAACTAAAGACCCGAATGTAAGACAAGGATCAACGTTTTGTTTTGATATGAATATAGTAAACAGGATCGCAAGAGAAATGTCATTATCTACTGTTATTTGGAGTTATAATGAAAAGGTGACAGCAGAAGACTTGATTAAATTATCTGGGGATGAAGGTGTAACTGATGAGGTATAAGGAACAAAAAATAGAAAAGAATATATTAAAACATTATTGATCCATAAGTTAATCGAAAATTCTCATAACAAGAAGAAAAAAAAAGAGTTATGGGATTTTTCAAATAACTATTGACCTATGGGAAACACAGAATAAATGAAGAAAAAAATAATTGTTTATATTGAATTTTACAGGTTATGAGCAGCATTTTGTATCAATGGGACAACACGAGGAGAGATAAGCAATTCCAATGCAGTGGGAAATATACTGATGGGAATCAGCAATATCACTACCAGTAGATGCAACGATATGTGATGAAATTTTTATTTTTCTTATTTTATTAGTTAAATTTTTCCATTACTTGTACTAATAAGTTGTATAACCAGGACACGTTGAAAAACAAGCACAACAAGTTCGTGAGAGTCATTATTGGAAATTTTAGAACGTATTTTAGAGCTCACAAATATGTCATTTTCCCAATAAAACAAAATGGGATGGTAAAATTATCTGGAGTATTCTAGTCTACAACCAAAGAAAGAAAGGCTTTTACCATTACCATCAACATGATTCTAAAGTTAAAGGAACTTTGGGCTTCGAAGCAGAAAATAATGCGAGACTGATATATGAAGATTAAAATAAAATATGTTATCGACAGATTTAACGAGAAAAAAGAACCAACATCAAAGATTGTTGTTCAACCAATGATACATATTCAAACACATCATCCGTTCCAGAAAGTAGAACTTTCATGAGTAACGTATTTATGTATGTGTGGTCTCTTTACCAAACACCTATGTAGTAAAATCAGATACTGCACACGATGATTTGACCTACAAACAATTAGCTGTTAACTGGATTGTTCGTGACAAAAGTACACAAATTGATATTAAAGCATCCGGGGAAGGTGACATGATGGAAGAAAAATTGGAGAAAGAACTAAACATAAGAAGATATAATCAAGGGAACGATATGTATAATGTTTAAGGTTTGTTGATGAACAATATGTATAATGTTTAAGGTTTGACCAAATATTAACAGTGGAATTTTTTATGTTTCTGTCATGAAATTAATTTTTTTATGTTTGTGTTATAAGTGTTTTGATTCAACATACTAGATGTATGAGTTTATGGGATTTGAAGTGGAAATTGAGTTCTGGGAAACTACCCAAAACCGAACTGAAGATGTCAAGATGTAGTTATGCAAGTACGTTTCTGTAGTTGTGCAAGTACATCTTATAAAATGCAGTTATTCAACATATGTTTTATTGAATTTAATTTTAATATTTGAAAGTTTGGTTAATGAATTTTCCCATAAAATCAATATAAACATAAAAATTTAATATGAAGGTTCATCAAATTATGGATTGTATATTCAATCATGTAGTTTCTCAAGTACACTATTGTGCTTGTGCAATTACATATCCTAAGTTCCAATGTCGAGTATTTTTTCGAGTCTAGAACACTAATACCCTAGAACCCCAAACTTTAAACCATAACCCCCTAAACCGTAAGACCTAAACCTTAAACCATAAGCCTTAAACCCTACACCCTAAACCCTAAACCCTAAACCCTAAAACCTAAAGATCACTATGAAACGACATTTGATACATATACATGCAAAAATTGATTTTTTTTTATGTTTGTGTTATAAGTGATTTGATTCAATATACAAGATATATGAATTTATAGGGTTTCAAGAGAAAATTGAGTTACGGGAACCTTCCCATAATTGGATTATATATTTAACCATGTAGTTTCTGAAGTACACTATTGTACTTGTGCAATTACATATCCTAAGTTCCAGAGTCGAGTAGTTTTTCGTGTCACTGTCAGGGTTCCACTTTTGGATAAAACCCTAAACCCTAAACCCTGAACCCTACACCTTAAACCCTAAAACCTAAACACTAAATCCTACACCCTAAACCCTAAACCCTAAGAGCTAAACCCTAAACCATAAACCCTAAATCCTAAAGATCACTATTAAACAACAATTGATACATATACATGCAATAAATGAATTTTTTTTATGTTTGTGTTATAAGTGTTTTGATTCAATATGCAAGATGTATGAATTTATAGGATTTGCAGAGAAAATTAAGTTATGGGAATTTTCCCATAATTGAAATGTCTGTTTAATAATGTAGTTGCTCAAGTACACTATTGTACTTCTGCAAGTAAATATCCTAAGTTATAGAGTCAAGTAGTTTTTCGTTTCATTAGAAGGGTTCCACTTTGTTAGGATTTGACTCACATCCATAAACCGGTGTATTGGAAGACTTAATTGGTGTCTTGAGAAACTAAGTGGAAGTCTTAGATATTAATTGGTGTCTTGAGAAACTAAGTGGAAGTCTTAGATATTAATTGGTGTCTTGAGAAACTAAGTGGAAGTCTTAGATATTAATTGGTGTCTTGAGAAACCAAGTGATAGTCTTCATAGATTAATGGGTTGCCTTGGAAACTTAAGAGGTTTGAAGTTTTCCAAGGTGACTAGATTAATTGGATGGTTAAGTTGCGAAGGCCTATAAATAGGTGGCATGGATTAATGTTTGAAGATGAGAGAAGAGAAAAGAGAGAAAATGAAGAAGAAGAAGAAGAAGAAGAAGAATAAGAAGAAGAAGAAGAAGAAAAAGAAGAGAGACACGAAATATCCAAGAGCGAGAATCATATAGGTTAGTTAACTGTGAGTGTGTAACGATCCTATAGTGATTAGAGTCTTGTATTAGTGTGAGAGTTCTTTGTTCTTTCTTTATGTTAGAGGGTTTCGGGTTTTTCCGTACAAAAACCAAGTTGTAATAGTGTGAGTGATTATATTGAATTACTCTGTGGAGGTAGGCATCTTTGGCTGAACCACGTAAAACTTTGTTGTTCTTGTCCTTTCACTTTCTTCTGCGCACGATCCTCGAACGGGAAATCCGACCTTTTTTCCCAACACACTTTTGGATAAACGCATGAGAAATCGAGTTAAGGGAAAAATCATTAACTTAAAGTTAAGATAATAAAGCTTAAAATATTATAAAATGTAAGTTAAAAAGTGTATAAAATGTTAAGATATAGAAAAAAATGAAAGTGAAGTGTGAGTTATGGGAAACTCCCCAGAACTGAACAGCAAGTGTAAAACTTCCAAGAATTAAGTTAGCATTAGGCCTAAAGACGGAAGTAAGTTACATCTTAAGATTCAGTTAAAAATATAATTTGCACTTTATTTATTATTTTTCAGTTTTTAGAAAAATAGAAAGTTTCTTTAAATAAAAATAACCTATAGAATCATTACTAATGTTTATGTGATTTTAATATTAAAAAGTTTGATTAATGAATTTTACCATAAAACGATAAAAAAATAAAAATTTCATATCAAGGTTGGTTATTTTGAAACAAATTTAACTTTTGAGAAATATAATCCCATAACTCAGATTCTCAAATACGATAAAAATTGGTACATATAGACTCCAAAATTAATTAAAGATCATTAGGAATGATGACTTAACACACATATCAATTCGTACACATATCCATTTGTACAAAGGTCTTAAAGAAACCGTTGATCTTTGACAAAAAAAAAACTTTCATTTCCTTATTTTGAAAAAGAAATTTGTCAACTGCTTAAGAAAATCCCGCTCAAAATTCAAAATTGAAAAATCTTTATAAAAGAAGGATTTTCTCAAACGTAATTAAACACTTTTCATATCCCTTACAATGTTAAACAATTTTTACAAAACCAATATAAAAAATAATGAACCTCACACAAGACTTGATTATATTAGTTTTGTTTGACATTATTAGTCAAAAATCTAATGCGAGCAAAATGCGTTTGTCGACGATGGAATATTTCGATTGAAGACGTGCATTTTCCAAAATGGTGTTTAGAGTTTAAGAGAAATGGAGTTTTCATAACAAGCAGACTTTTAATGAATGAAATACATCCTACATTGTCATTCTACTCTACTGATACATTTGAAGTAGTATCAGAAGATTTGGAGATACCTTTCACATTTACAAGCAGACCAATGATTTCTTGGTCTTGTAATGGTTTGATTTGCTTGTCAGATAATGAGACGTTAGTATTGGTCAACCCATCAACAGAAAAATTTAATATGCTTCCTTATCCGAAGAATTATATATCAGATCTTATCGACAACAACACTCTTCCAAAAATAAACCCAGGGTACCCTATTACTGTAAAAACAATTGGATTGTTTTTTGACTCAATCACTGAAGATTACAAGGTTATAATGTTTCTTGAAAAAGAAACATTTATGACCACTACGATATACAACGTTACAAGGCGAACATGGAGAATAATCACACATGAATTCCCTCATTTATCTGGTACAGGGGTGCCATCAAATGGGGCATTGCATTGGACTGCAAGGTAGAGGGATCAAACAGCAGTTCAATAATACATGCCTGGTACAGATCGTGAGGAATATTTTATCTTTTGTTATGATTTTACAAGTAATTTATTTCGACAGATGGCACTACCGCATGGAGTGGTTGGAAACAACCTGAAAACGATCAATGATAAACTTGCGGTATTCACAAGGATTGGTGATGAACCGCAACTTATTGATGTGTGGTTAATGAAAGAGTATAATGTGCATGAATCGTGGACAAATGAAGTGAAGGTTGGTCCGTTGACTTATAATGTTTGTCACTTTAATTGGAATAACAAAGAATTACTTTATGAATCTTATCATGATGATTACGATAATTGGTTACATAACGAGTTGTTATCCTGCAACATTAAACCAGGAGAAAGAAATAGGATATGAGTGTTTTTCGATACCATCATGTTGTACCATGAAGCTTTAACAACGGTAGGGACCAATTCGAATCAAGATGATAACTAGATTTTATCTGTAATAATTATTAATGTTTCAAATGTTTATTAGTTGTAATAGTTTATCAGTTATAATAGTTTGGTAGTTGTAATAGTTTGGTAGTTGTAATTGTTTCGAATTCTAATGTTTTAGAATACTTCTGCTCTAATTGAATATTACTTTTCTTAAAGTTAATCTAGATATAGTTGCTTTGAATTATCAATGTTTGTCATAGTTCTGTTGTAATCTTTTTAGAAATTAGGTAAGAAATTTGAGTTCTTGGATTATCAAGTTACGGGATTTTTCCGGTTCTATGTTTTTTCAGTTATATTGTACTTCAGTTATAACAATTTGAGTTAAAATAGGATCAATCATGTAACTCAAATTATGTTATGTTACACAGACTATCGATCTTGGAGATTCTGTAGCATATTCATGCTGCTGCTTCGTGCCCAGTGGAGCAGCTTGCTTACTCTTGCTCATACCATCTTCTGTAGAGATGATAATAAGTCACAACGAATATATGAATTATGAATTGCAATAATTATAATTAAGATATTACATAATCACACTATTATGCCAATGATTACACTATTATGAATGATTATATGAGTCATTCATCTAAGTAACCTTTTCGAAGACCATGAGCCAAATATCAGGTTATATTGATGTGTTTTGTCACCAAATCTTGGATACTATAGTTTCTGAAGAAACACATGTAATATAAATTATAATGTGTTTCGGGATCATGCATTGAGATTTGTGACACGTGCGTATAAATAATGTAATTATTAGTTGTTATTATGGCTATATGTATGATTCAGTAAACATATGGAAGCACATTATGAGTTGGTGTGAAAATGGGTGGTAGGGATGTTATATACATGAAAATGACACTTTTTTTTCATCTTCCTTGAATTTCTTAAAAACCTCTTACATCTTTCAAAGTTTACGAGACCCACAAAAATAACACAATTACTCAAACACCTCACATCTTTTCATTTTCTTCAGAAGCTCCTCAACTTTTACGCCACTCCTTCATCTTCTTCACACACTTCCTACTATCGTCACTACCCAATACTCTCCACAACACTATCAAGGTAAATTTTCAATTTATATAACATATAAAGATAAATTTTTCTTAAGTGTCTTTAAACACGGGTCATATCAGGGACATTTACATATCGTGTGTTCGGCAAGCTTACTTCTGCACTTCATTTTATTATTTTTTAATTAATCTTTTTGCTTGCCCATATAAAAAATAGTCACTGAAATTTTGACAACATAGTATATAACAACATTTTTAAACCTTCAATCATTATATTAATTTCAAATGTGAATTAATATGAATCACTTAAAACCTTCATTGTAAATTACCATTCGTTTTAACTCAAAAACAAGTTTTGCCTTTCATTTTAAACATCCAAATAACATGTCAATCAAAATATATTTTGTTGGAGTATAAATCTCCTATAACCTGTTCTCCGCCTTCTTCTAACAGTTCGGACTTTTAGTTGAGTTGGCAAGTTAACATGGTATCAGAGCTCCAGGTACTTGAGGTCCTGGGTTCGAGTCTCTCCACCGCCACCCACCTCGATATCTCCACGTGCATGGCTTATCCATCTCCTCTCCGTGCATTGCTTAGATCGATCAATCTCCTCCGCTAAGCATGCACATCTCGTCTAAGCCTGCACGTGAGGGGCGTGTTGGAGTATAAATCTCCTATAACCTGTTCTCCGCCTTCTTCTAACAGTTCGGACTGTTGGTTGAGTTGGCAATTTAACATATTTCAAACACACTAACTTTTACATATTTTAATAAACACTTATTAGAAGTAAAGTAAGGAAAAAGAATCACAACACCCACCTTTCTCTTGATTTTGATTCTCTAGATTATTTCTTTCAATTCCATTAATCAGTTAGTCTTAAGACATTCAAAATTAATTATAAATTTTCAAATTTATTTTAGCTGAAATATTTTTAGGTACGAAGCATTTTCATATATATATATATATATATATATATATATTATATTATATTATATGAGCAATTATGAATCACTCTATGCACTTCCTCATCTCCTTTTTCCATTTTAATGGATTCAGGCTTTGCAGCTTAGGTTAATTGCTCAAAGATGTCACCTATGTATATGGTTAGATAACCTATTTAAAGTGATGGAAAGACTGTCCAAGCTAGGTCACTTTTATTTTCCAATAGTTGTTTATGCTCGTATAATTTATATTCAACACAACATTTTAGTGAATAAATCAGGTGATAGACGGCTTGTTATTGTAAAAGCTAGGAGTAAGCGTGTGGAAGGAATCATCTCACCGAGTGATATTTCCAAGTTTTTTCTCAGCACTTAATGGAAATGGTGAACAGGTGTGGAGTTATCATGTGGGGCCAGGGGTGAAATGGTTTTGGTAGATGCACATTACATAAATTATTGGGTGGTTTTATAGTGTAGTGGTGTATTTGATGAGGCATGTACAGTATATTATTATTATTACACACAATCGGAAGACTCTGTCAATTATGTAAGAGAGTCTTGTCCCTCACAGGAATGGAATAAGTGGTATGTTATATTATATTAGGCTATACGCGATTTTTGAGTTTTCCTTTTTTGATCGTAAAGAAGGATCAAAATCCACAAGAAACCTCACAAAAATCAACAATGCTTTACCCATAAAAAATTGCTCAAATGAAATTAAATGATACACTGCCCTTACCTTCAGACATTGCACACTATACCCATAGCCCTGCATGGTGCTACTTATCCACATACATGTCTAACAAATCTAAATTTTACCGTTTTCGAAGCTAAAAAGAATTAGCATCTTCTAATCTCTGTATTAAGTATCAAATTTTAAGCAATACCTAAAATAAAAAAATAAGAAAGTTGTGTGGGCCCAAAAAAAGCTTGAATAAGTAGTGCTAAATCTGAAGTGCAGCTGCTATTGAAGCAGCAAGACTAAGAACTTCAAAAGGGGCTTTATTCTTCACTTCCTTTACTGTCAAAGGGCACGAATCTGTAATCCAAAAATAAGTCATCCCATTCTCTGGACTCCCTGAAACACAAGCATTAATCATTCATAGTTAATTAACTATGAATATTAATCAAATAATTTTAAAAAAAAAATAAAAAAAAATTCTTGCCTCCATTATCAGGTTTAAAGCGTTCCCATGACTTATTTGGGAAAATCCCATGAGTTACGTATGCACTTACTTTTTCAGCTCCATGTTTAGCCAACACTTTCTGACAAATAGATATAGACAAAGTGTAAGTATATTTATAAAAAGAGTGATTTCTTGATTTATAGTTTGTGTTTTCTCACTTGACACTCTAATAAAGTCCCACCAGATTGTACAAGATCATCCACTATCACTACGTGACGTCCTTTAGGTTCTCCTTCTCTAATACGAACTATTCTTTGATCCCCTTCCCTAACTTTTGCACAAACAATCTGAAATAAAATTAAACTAGAAGTCAATATTTTCATGAAAAAATGTTCGAATTAGACTTGTAAATTTGAGTTAATACCGTCGGAAAATGCTGTAGCTGCTTATGAAAACGTTTCCATGCCCCATCATCAGGAAAAGCTATTGATATCTAAGTAAAAAAGATAATACAAAAGAAGATTGCTCATTTAAGAAGCTACAAAACAAATAAAATGATCTTACATTATCAGAATCAGGCAATTGTTGAAGCCTACTTAAAAGCAAAGGAATTCCACTCTCGAAGCATGGTAAAATATTATCTCCAAAGTAAAATCTCTCCTAGAAAATCAGAAGAAGATTTTGACAGATTTATATGATATGAAATGTATAATATAGCAGTACCTGTAACGCGTGGATATCAAAGATTACTAAATTAGTGGGTCCGCCTCTTGAGATTGGAATGTGTGATAAGATTCTAGCGAGTGTGAAAGCTGTAGCAACATCTCCTTCTTCCTCCATTCGTTCAGATGTACCAGTGGGAAAAAATGGAAGGACGAGTGTGAATGATGAGACGAAGAGTTTAGGTAATGCATAGATTACTGATAGTTGTTCGAATATTACTCCGGGAGAACTAAATGAAGCTAGAAAAGCTACGTGTTGACCTCGAACTCCATGTGCGTTTGATATGAATAAATTAGGGAACCCATCTTCGAATGTCCTGAGTTATACAAATTAGGGAATTAACTCCTAACTCAAACATACATTTTGATATACATACATATTATGTAGGATAATGGTACCTCCATGTGATGGAGCGGAGCTCAATGGTGTCTGATTGGGCGGCGATACGTTCAGCAAGGGCTTTCATTTCGGAGCAATGGAAAAGGCAAACTTTCTTAGGAATTTTGAAATTAGAACCTAACGCAGCACCGGCGGAAGAAGTCATCGTCGGTGGTTTTAGAATAATGTGAATCGGATCACTTCCCGATACGCAATCAACAGTCCACTTCTCGGAATCTTTCTCGAAGCTTCTTACCTCACATCGAAGGTTTTTACTAGAAATGTTGATGGTCTTTATTGGAGCTGCTGCTTTGAAGAGGATATGAGAAGAATTAGTGAATTTGTAGAGGTGTTTTGTGGGAGATGAAGTGAGGTGTGGTGGTGATGGTGGTGAAGCGGTGGACATTTGTGAAGAAAGGTGGGAACAGTTATATATGTATGTATCAGTGAGGTGTGGAATTTGGTGGCGTGCTATGCGGGCGTACCGGAGATGATGGAGTTGGTTTCGAATCAGTAGTAATAAAGATAACTTTTGATTGATTTGATTTGGCCCTCGCTTGCTTTGAACGGCCACGTTCTAAATGAGGAAGGTTCATATCATGATTTATATATAATTTCGGTAAGTACTAAATAACCCTTTGATTTTCCTTTTTTCTAATAAGAAATGCATAAATTAAAAGTTAAACTTAAACAAGGCATCAATTATAAAAGTTTACCCGACCCTCGAGAGCTCGGCATCAAAATCTACCTATATGTCCGGGTTGATTTGTCCATCTTTTTAGTGCACAGATCTTAAAAAGAATGTTTAATAATCTCAATATATACAATTGGTCTTAACTAATACACATGAAATTATTTATTACAATACTTCTTTTATTATTTAATTAATGATAATATTGGAAAAATAGAGAGAAAGTGTTTTAGTATTGACAAAAGAACAAATGATTTTAGACACCTTTTAAAAAGTTGGACATAGGGAGTAAAAGTTTAACTAATCGAGGGGGTGGGGGGACAAGTCGTTCAGTGGTTAAACAAAATATCGTATAACTTTTGTTTTGCCATTCAATCAACTATCTGCTCGTTATTTCTACTTAGAAAAGAAAAAACTATATTACACAAATCTCTATAATGTTTTATCTCGAATAAATAGTTACATAATTTTCTATCATCTTTAACACTTGGGTCCTTAATGACTTGAATAACATTTTTGCAATCATTTTTCGTGTTGGTGAAGCTAATCGGATAACGTTTCGCTAACTTACTTGCAAAGATAATCCCTAAGGCCTCCGCTTCCACCACGGGTCACACGATATACCTCCAAACTTTACCATCGATCATAAGTCCATCTATATTCCTAACTATACAATCCACGATTGCTATAACATTAGTAACATTACACGTTGTGTCACTGTTAAATTTAAAATAGTTACTACGATGGGTCAATTTAGGATCTGGTTTGATTTTCATTATTCGCCTTACAGATAGTATCAAGATTATTTCCATATAAACTCAACCTGGGTCCTGCTTGAAGGTCCACAACTTTTAGAAGTCGAAGCAGGGGACTTAGATCTTGTCCAAACTCTCACAACAAGAGTCGTAAGGTTAATATGATTAAAAATAGTAATATGGGATGGAGAGGCTAGAGCCTTACCATACTCATCATAGGATCGGGCCACGGAATTTACTAAAATTAGGGGATCGGGTTTCGAGTTTCAAAAAATAACATTATTACAAAAAATGACAAATATGCAATATAAGAAATGTTGCATAGCACACCGTCTCAAGACCTTTCTTAACTCCATGAAATGCTTTCGCACACTCAAAGATTCACATTAGACATATATCAAAACTAAAAGTAACTCTATCAAAGGTAGTATGATTAAGAAGGCTAGCCATCCATGCCGCTCTAATGTGGCGACAATAGAAGAGTAAGTGTTTGACTAACTCATCCTCCTTATTGCATACTTCACATGTAGTTGTGGTTGTTATTTTCCTCTTAACTCTATTAACATTAGTAGGTAACGCATTATTAGTCGTCTTTCATAGAAAATTTCTAGCTTTAGGAATGACATTGAGGCCCCATAATAATTTCCATAGACCATTAGGAAAGAATTTAGAATGACCACTTCTACTATTAACTTATCTACTTCCCTCTTTAAGATGAAGATCTTGTAAACTTTCTTAACTGTTACTTGACCAGCTTTGGATCTTGTCCAGCTAGGGTTATCATGTCTTTTTAAAATTGGTATGTGGATAAGAGATATGGTCATAGCTTGAGTTGGTGGGAGAATTTCGTGATCGAGATCCATATTCTACACATTTTTATTTACATTGACCAGTTTATGTACAAGGAGCAGTTCACTATTTGAAGAGTTCACTATTTTCTTACCACTGGGGATCCATATATCCTCCCAAACAAGACTAGAACGACCATCTCCAAACACCCATCTAATATTATTTTTGAAAATATCTCTACCCATTTGGAGACTCCTTCATCCCCAAGAGGCATTGTTTCCAATACTCGTTTTTAGGAAGTTGGAGTTGTGAAAATATTTTCCCTTCAACACTTTTAAAGATATGGAGTCTTGACAAATGAAAATATTCCACGCATTAGAGGCAAGAAGCGAGATATTCATGAGTTGAAACTCCTTAAGCCTAGACCTCCGGTCTCCCTAGGTTTAGAAAGAACATTCCAAGAACCTAATGAATTTTTATGCTATTTTGTTATCCCAAAATAAATTAGCAACTAGTGAAACCAAATGGTTGGCTACTTGTGTTAGGATTAGAAAAAACTTAAGGTGGTGATTAGGAATGACGTTAATAACTGAATTTATCAAGACTTCATTTCCACCCTCCGAAAGGAATGAGTTATGCAAATTCGCTATTCTTTTTCTCACTTTTTCGATTAGCCAATGTAAGGCTTTAAATTTGGATCGTCCCCAATCAGAGGGGAGTCCTAAGTATTTGCCTAGGTCATTCAACTTTTGCTAATCCAAGATGTTTGGAAGCGTGGTTATAATGTGAGTTAGATTGCTCTTATTAACAAGAATTTCTCTCTAATTTAGGTTATTAGCTTGACCTGAGCCATATCGACGGAGTATATTACTAAACATAACAAAATTATTCTCATATGCTTCAAGAAAGAAGAGGCTATCATTAGTGAAAAAGTACATGAGTAACTATAGGAGAGTTTCTAGCTATACTTAAACCTCTAAGATGTCCACGTCTTTCTTTTTCCTGGACGATAAAGGAAAAATCATGTGTTACTATACTAAATAAATTAGGGGAGAGTGGGTTGCCTTGGCAAAAACTTCTAGTCGGTTTTGAATTGGGACATACAACTCCATTAATCCAAACTTCATAGGAGACACTTCTTAGAAATTCATGATCTGATTTATCCATCTAACATGGAAGCCTAACTTAAAGACAGGGGCGGAGGCAGGGGAGTTGAGGGGGGGTCCATGCCCCCCCCCCCTGATTTTTCTGGAAAATAAACATACCTAACATTGAAAAAAAATAAGAAAATAATCCCCAAATCTTTTTAAAATCTTCATTTCGCCACCTAACTTTTAAATTTATTTTATTAGGTTATAAATTTTTTTAATTATATGATTTTTAATTTTTTTACAAATAATATATGTTATTTTTTATAAAAAAAGAAAAGAACTTATAGGGTTATTAATTACAAAAAATTAATAACAAGACTTATGTTTCAATCTTTACATAATATAGGGACCTATAGTGTGCAATTTTGCATTTATAAGGACCTATTTTGCAATTTTTACATAATATATTGACTTATAGTGAAAATTAAGGCAAAAAAAAAAAAAAAACCAGGGGTGTTACCCGCGAACCCCCTTGGCCCCCCCTAACAAAAATTCCTGGCCCCGCCCCCTCTTAAAGAGCATTACTTCGAGAAAATCACATTCAACCCTTTCATAGTATTTAGAGATATCTATTCTAATATATGCATGATAATTATTTGAAGTCCTTTTATTCTTAAAATGGTGAACCACCTCATGAGCTAAGAGGGTATTTTCATGTATAGAATACCCTAGGATGAATGCGGCTAGGCTTCGTGTATGCAAATATTCATTATTGATTTAATCCTCAAAGAAAGGACCACGAATATAACCTTATAAATAAATTTTATGCAACTAATACGTCAATGTTGACCAACAGTCTCGGGGTCCCTACACTATGGATCAAAGTAATAATCATGTGATTAATAAGATTTATCTCGCTATTTTTCAGCATTAGGTCTTGGACTCATATCTAATTCTTGTCAAAAGAAAAACCCCATGAAGCCATTCCGGGTGGGGGATTATCTTCCAAACCATTTTTTTAACTTCTTATTTTTATCAGTTTTAGTATACCAAATTTCTCATCATCAACCTTGGGGTGAACATAGCTCAAGATATTGGTAAGTCTCGATCCATATTGTCCAAAAGAGATTGGAGTAATGATCAATAATTTATTTTCGGATAGCTTCAAGGTAATCTAACCAATTTACATCAGATAATTTTGGTCAAAATATGTTGTTTCTGATTCATCTAGCTCTGGTCACCACTTGAAAATATTTTGAATTACAAACACTTAGCTTTAACCAATTATTTTATATCTCTCTGAGCCCAGTAGGTCTCTTATCTGATCCAAAATTCCTCTCGTTTCATAGAATAGAAGGAAAATATATCCCAAATATCTTTAGAATAAGGAAGGTTAGATGGGTTTTTTTAGAATATCCATAATATTATTGATGTGGACTTTATTATTAAATGTTCTCTTATGAGCCCAAAAAGTGAGAGCACTCGTTAGGTTTTTAATCTTTAAAGCAAATATGGCTATCCCTTTCTCTATGATTCTAGTACAACCTAACCCGTATTGGTTTACATGTATGATCCACCATGCAGTTTATGTCAAACAATACTAGTTTATGTTTTTTTTTAAACCATTAGAAGCAAAAAGGACGAGGGTCGAATGGTCCAACCCAATAGCCGGGATAAAGGCAAGCCATGAATTTGGAAGTTTGGAGAGACACTTATAGTTAACAAGCGCTCTATCTAAATTTTTTCTTAATCTGATTACTCCATTTCCTTTGATATGACAAGAAAAATTACTCCCCTCAGAGGGGATATCAGACAAATTATTAGAGTTAATAAAACATTAAATAAGGTCATATTGTGACTGTTAGTTGTTTCACCCCTCCCTAAATTTCTTGGACATGAACCCATGTAAGTAAAAGTTGCCTATAATACACAAAGGGTTAGACGCCATAGGTTCACAAGACGGTAATTTATCAATGAAATACATTTTTCCCAATCTTTCAAAGGTCCGTAAACAAATGTTAAATAGACAAATCCTACATACGGGATTAAACTAAAACAATTAATAATATTTTTAAAAAGGAAAGGACATTCATGTTAATGTAGTCAAATAACGCAAGTCCTCCCCATTTCCCGCCGGGGTTGTCATATACATTAATTTTATATTCAATATATAGCTAAAGACAATAACAAGGTGGAGTTTTGTTTTGTCCTTTAGAAGAGAACATCGGGATTATGATATGAGACAACATCCACGAGTATTGTTTGTGTCAAGGGTGTGACAAGTCCTTGACAATTCCAACTATATGTAATCATTGACCCTGTCCAAAACCCAAGTTACTTCCAGGAGCTCAATAATAAAAGAAACATCATATCCCTTAAAGTTTGAATTTTTTAAATCTGCGGCGAGGGACTTAGTAATATTAATTACATCACAGTTATTCAAATTTAAAATTTTCAAATCCAAATTAATATCTCCGGACTCAGTGTTGTCTCCCAAGGTGTGATAATAAATCAACAACTTGATTAATTTTTTTTCAATCAAGCGTAAATTTACCAATAAAAAAACAGGATAAAGACTACCCCAGGCTTACAATCCACACAAAACAAAGTATCTAACTACGATGGGACATAGTGTGCCCAATTACCAAAAAACAAGTCATGGATCAGTTGTTTAGCTACCTAATCAGTTATCTTATTCACCCTTCAGGATACTAAGATGAATTCAATATCTCTATTCCTACTAAGAGATGAAATATCATTGGAGAGATAATGTACTCCCATATTATCTGGAAATTTATTATAACTTAGAGGCTCAATAAAACTACAAAAATCATTAAGAATATTAATACAAAAATCTGGAAAAGTATGCGCAAAAATCATAGCATTCCTTATCCCAGCAGTTTCTACCTCTTGAGTTGAATCTGCAACAAAACTAAAAGTTTTGCCTCCCAAAGTGCTCCATGAATATATGTGGCAATACACGTAACACTATATTTTTCATTATATTTTATAAAAGCTGCATCTACATCAATACTAAGCATAGGTTTTCTTTTAGGTTGATTATGTGTCCTCCTTTTACCCGTGTTTTTACCTTTATTCATACAATGTTGTTTTTCCTTAGGCAGGATCCCAATTCCCTCAGTATTATTATTTATACTTAAATATTCATCACATGCAATCATAGCTTTATAAGCCATTTTAGTAGGGTCTAGTAAAGTGATTTTAAACACTTTATTATTCCTAGTCTTCCAGATATGCCAACTCATCATGGCTACCTTCTCTACCAGAATAGAAGGATTGATAATCTGGCTACTATTGTTACGGGTGGAAATCTGAGTAGTGTGATAAGTGAGTAAATTTTTATGCTAGTGTGATTCTATTTAGATAATTTTTTCCAAAACATGATTTGACTAATTAACTTGCTTGTGTGTAATAGCGAGTAGTATTCTAATCTATAATCTTTTAGGTTTGATGTTTAATTAATGGGTGATTGACCTAAAGATTCCACCATCCATATTAATTGCTTAAAAGAGTCCATACTATTATTATTCCAAAAATTATACCATTTTACCCTTGGGGTTTATAATTGTAGATGAATTGTTGATTGACTAACAAAAAGATTCATTTTTCATGTGTTTCAAATAATGTATTGTCTATATTTCTTTCTCTAATATCAACCATGGATTGCAATAATTAACGTTTCTTATCACGATTAGAGTATTCAAACCCAGGTTCAACTAAATAGGAAAACATTTTGTAGGTGGTAAAAAATAATCCAAAAACTAGGACACTAATTTGGGTTGGTTGAGTTGTCTAGGTTGAGCGAATTTTTATTGTGAGTTGTCTAGTGATTATTCAATGTCTAAAGTATAAACTTGTGTGTGAAAATGGCTGGTTTTGCGCACTATTTAGATGGGTTTCTAGCAAAAAATGACTGCGATGCGTACATGTTGGAGCGGTTGCCAATGAAAAATGTCTAGGTTGTGCATACATTCAAATGGGTTGCTAGTAAAAATGCATGTGTTGTGTGTGCATTTGAATGGGTCACCAAAAAAAATGTCTAGGTTGTGTGCACGTTTGAATGAGTTGTTAGTGAAAAATACATGGGTAGTGTGCACGTTTGACTAGGATGCTAGTGTGCATGTTTCAGTTGTGCGAACTAAAATTTCATTATCAAAAAACGTCCAAATTAAACTTGAGTTTGCTTTGAAAAGGATAGATATCAATTTGTAAGGGATGACGTTATAGAAACGCCAAAATTTGGAACCAAAAATTTGAATTTTGGTGGATACTTGATTTGGAAGATTTAAAATTTAAACCACGATAATTGACATTATTGACTACGTTAATGGATGAGGTGGTGGCGTGAATGGTTGTGGTGCTAATAGTCGTGGTGGTGGCTTAAATAGTTATAGTGTTAATGGCAGTGGTTGCATAAACAGATGTAGTGATGGTTCCATTGATTGGAGAGGCCGTACATGGTGGTATTACCATGATAATTATGGGATGGATGTCATTTTTATGGGATGATAGTGATTGCGTTGTGGTGTTGCGAGGAGAAAAAAAATAATGAAATGAGAAAAAAAGTTTGTTATTATAATTATAAAATGTTATGAAATGAATGAAATATGGTATAAATTTGTTTTGAATTTTTTTTATATTTAGATATATTTTGAATGTTAATTAATTAATAATGTCTTAAAGTTAGTGAGGAATAAGACGAGAAAATCAATAAATAATTTTTAATTTTTTTTAAAATAAAAATAAATAAATTATTTTTTAAAGAATGGTATAAAGATTTTGGATTTTCAGCAATTTTCTTTTAATCAATACTTTTTTTTCGTCTTAAAGTTATTGACACAATTATTTTCATATACAAACTAAGAAATAATATTTATATATTATTTTAATATTAAAAAAGTAAATTATAATATTTAATTAAAGATAAAAATAAGTTACAGTTAATAAATGAGGAAAATACAAATTGCATCCTCAAATTCAAAATATTAACATTATACATCAAAGTTACAAAATTTTCTTTTTTAAAGCCACTTTGTAATTTTCTGGTTAGATTTTTTACTATCCTACCCCCGCTCGTGATGGGTACAGACTCACACCGTTGTTTATAATCATTCAATTTTAAACCTAGTGGGTACGTACCGCGGTGTTTTTTACATTGTTTTTTAACTCTTTTTTACATCAACTCAATAGTCATACTTATACATTTTCAATGGAATAAGGGTACAGACCCATTTCGACAATTTTATCGAAGAATACGGACCCAACGAGACTACTATTATGGGGCTGGCCCATTAATGACAACACCAAGCATTTACTCAACAGATCCAAACAATAAAATCAGAAAATCATATGAACTATACACAATATGGATCAAACAAAAAAAATGTACTACATCAAGTAGAGCAAGGATGATCTATAAATAATCATCACAAATTAATTGCCATTGTCAACTACAAAGAAGCTATAAGAAACTTCAGTTATCCTCTGTCTTTGTGATACAACACTAAAAGCATCTTCCTTTCCCTGCACAAATATATCATAATATTAATAAACCCAATTGAACCAAATTAAACCAAATAAAATAGAATTTGAATTTGAAACGAAAATGGAAAAAACTCTATCGGGGCTGGAACGCAAGGTTTTGGGCTGAGCCCATGATCCAGGAGTACAGTTAAACTATATCGGGGATGGAACACAAGGCCACTGCACAAATATATCATAATATTAATAAACCAAATTAAACCAAATAAAATGGAATTTAAACTATACCGGGGCTGGAACACAAGGTTTTGGGTTGAGCCCATGATCCAAGATTACAGTTCATTGGTCGGGACCCATCACGGGATGGGCCTTCAACGGTCTAGACCCATCACAAATACCACAAATAATGGGGCTGGAATCTAATGGGCCGTACTGAAGAATCTAATGGGTGGCGATAGTTGTGGTGGTGTTGGGTTGAAGAGGTTGGGTTCGATGGAGGTGAAGATATGGTGTTGGGGTTCGATGGTGGCGAAGAGATCGGTTTCCAGTGTTGATGGTGGTGAAGATATGGTTTTCGGTGTCGATGGTCGTGAGTAGTGGTGAAGATGGTGGGTGGTTTTGATGGTGATGGTGGTGAGCAGTGGTGAAGATGGGTGGTTGATCGGATAATCCATAAACTCAATAATCGACTGCAATTGCCTTTAAACCAGCTTTGGCCATGGCTATCAACTTGTACCTCCAACAACTTTCTGGAAACCATTGACTTCAATGAACCTGTGAGTTATTTCTTCCATTACAGTGGTGAAGATGGTGGGGTGGTTTCGGTGTCGACGGTGGTGAGCAGTGGTGAAGATGGTGGGGGTGGTTTTGATGGTGATGGTGGTGAGCAGTGGTGATGATGGGTGGTGGTTTTAATGGTGATGATGGTGTGGAACGGCAGGAGGGTTTGGTGGGGGTGGGTTTGATCTTGACGATGGTGGAGAACGGTAGTGGTATGGCAGTGGGGAACGGAGGTGGTGGTGGGTTGGCGATGGTTTGATCAGAGGGAGGGGGGGTGCGGTGGTAATGGCAGTGGGGACTGTGTTTCATCTGAGAGGAGAGATGCTAGGGTGGGTGGTTATATAATGAAGAGGGTAGGGAGTTTTTGGGTTTTTTACCTATAATAGTTGGGCTTCTAACTATTAGTTGGCCATTGAATGTATAATAGGAACAGAGGAGGTCTTTGGGCGGTAGAAAGTAAATGACCCTTAATAAATTTAGAGTATATTTAGTGCCCGTTTGGGATTGTTTTTCAAAATAATCACTTAAAGTGATTTTAGATCCATAACAATATTTTAGACTCTTAGAATCACTTTTTGGAAAAGTACTAAATTAATGATTATTAAAATAATCACTTAAAGTGATTTTTGATGTCAAAATATTATTTAATATTTTTTATAAATGTTTTAATTTTAATCAAAAAACGCTTTTAGGTTCAAAATAATCCATCCCAAAGGGGCTCTTAGTACGGTCTAAAAACGTGTGACACTAGAAATAAAAAAAAAAATTGTAAAATAAAAGAGTATCAAATACTCACCGTTGCGAGCTGTACGACACTTTCTTGCATGTAAATGGTGATTATCATCAATTCATCATCAATCTGCGCGTGTCGTCTCTCCAAAGTGCCACTTATATCTGCCTATTTCTTGACACGTTGTCTAATAATCCTCCAAACCATATACCATCAATTCAACTTCAAGTCTTAACACGGTTTACTCCACCTTCTAGCTGCAGAGACTTCACCAGGAGCTTCAACTCAAGGTACCTATTTTCCACTCTAGTCACTCCAAATTTACAACATATTTGCTATATTCATAATACACTTCTCTTTTTAATTTCTTCGGAGATTATACATTAATCAAGAAAGATTAATTGCATCATTGATCTCTAAGATATGTCACAAGTAGTCAGTATTTATTCCTGTGTTTCACGAAGTAGCAAATATGCATGCATTACTTCGCAAATTTACCCCAAATAGGGATATATTTAGGGGCAGATCCAAGATTGTTACCCCCTTTCCTTTTGGTTAATTGCACTATAGGTCCTTATATCATAACGTTGTTAAGTCAATTATTAGTGTTTTTGTTATCATTAATTAGCCTATTGAGTTAGAGATCTGAATTTACTTTCTTCATTGTGGTCTAATTTTTTCATAAGGCAAACTGTGGCCAGATAGTCTTTGTTTTCGGGTTTAAAAATTATGACTATGTGCAACTTATCAGTTACTGAACATGTTTTTTTAGCTCCTCTATTAGTTTTTTAATGTACCTAATACTATTAGCATAAATTATCTGTTGATATTCTCAGGTTCTACTTGAACTATTAGGATTTTCTTATTAAATTTGTAAGTAATAAATTCCTCAGAATGTCCTCCAAGCCATTAGACTATGAGAATTTGAATGACAATGTAAAGAAATGCCAATATGCTGTTAGAGGTGAGCTGTATCTTCGAGCTTCTGAGCTTCTGAAAGAAGGGAAAAAGGTACTTTCTTGTTCGGAATTTTTATATGAACCAAATATAGCATCGAGCCTAAGGTGAAAAACTGCCCATTAGTTTGCGAAATTAAACAAATAGTCTCACATTATTAACTCAAAGATTTTATCTGTCTGATGGTTTTTTAGCTCACATTAATTCTTGTCTTACAGATTATTTTCACAAATGTGGGCAACCCTCATGCTCTCGGTCAAAAGCCCCTAACATTTCCTCGACAGGTTTTTTCTTTTATCAGTTCATAATCTGTGCACATAAACAAAATATATTATACAAAATTACAATTGTCATGGCAGGTCATTGCTCTCTGTCAAGCCCCATTTTTGCTCGATGATCCTAATGTAGGACTTCTATTCCCTGCCGATGCCATTGCAAGAGCTAAGCATTATCTTTCGATTACTTCTGGGGGTCTAGGTAATCTTGTTATAAATTTCTTGAAAATACAGGATTCACATTAGTTTTTCAATTTTGATGTGAACACTACAAGAAATAGTATCTTTAGCGGCAAAGAATTTAACACTAAAAATCTTAATTTTGCCGCTAATAATCGTTATTTGTCGTCTCGTCGCTAATCGCTAATCGCTAATGATACCTTTAGTAGCAAATTATTTGTTTTTTTCTCTATTAACTTTATCTTTAGCGGCAAATATTGCCGCTAAAAATATAATTAAAGGCCATTTTGGTTTTTAAAAATATCATTTATTTTAGTTGTTGCCGCAATAGCTTCGTCGCTAATGCTACTATTTCTTCTTGTAGTGGAACCTGTATTAAAATCTTGGGTAAAACACCTCTCCTCCGGGTACCCCTAAATTTTCTAAACTCCTTCGTAGTCCCAACCCGAAATTCACTAACGTATAGAAATTAACCCAATAGACAAATATTCCTAGATCCTATATCCCCTCCCTTCACACTTTCACAAACACAGAAATAGAACACTTATATACACACATTATCTAACACCGATGACACATATACAAGTACTATGAAGATAAAAAAATATATCACACTACGAAAAATGATATTGATGACACATATACATTCACACACATATATACAAACTATAAAGATGGAATTAAAAGTTCAAAATAGGACAATTGTAATCTGAAAGCTTCATATCATGGTATTCCAAATTTAAAAGTTAATTGTATTCATAGTAAACTCATTTAATCTACCAAAACTCTGTTCATCAATCAATGGTTTTTTTAATACAATGATGAAGTTTAATTAGATGCCATGATTATTCATCGTAAAGTGGTTATTGTGAATTACGTATTAGATATAGAGAAGAGAAGGAATTTTGTATATTTCGTGTGTATAAACGGTTACAAGAGAGTGTTTATATAGAAAACTAAGCACATATAAGCATTACACACGCTATACATACATATACTAGCTAATTGATTTGTTATGTTACTTTGTCATCTAGTTGATAATAAATATATTTGTCATATGACGTAAAGGTGCATGAGAGGTGTTAATGTATCTTATAGTTACATGGTGCGGAAACTTATGACTAGCCCAGAAGAGTGGGTTGGAGTTTTAAGAATTTTAAGGTTCTGAGTGGAACTTCATTGGTAAAACTAATGTAAATTATAAATTCACAAAAAAATTACAAGAAATGAAAAGAATTTTGTTTAGATGGGGTATAGAAAAATATTAGAGAAAATAGATCAATGGTGGATATATGAAGTTTGAGTCAATGGGATGTTTGATGTCCATAAAACTTTGAGGAAAATGCTCTTGATAATTTCTTTAGTATTATAATTCTTTTTTACTTATACAATAATTGGAGGATTCTCAATTATTCTTGTAAGATGACACCTTTTATAATAGAGTTTGGATTTATACCAAACTCACTAACTTACTCAAAACTTAATTGAAAAATTATAAAATAATATAATATTGTAGAATTTTATTCTTTTATATCAATATACCTATAAATTGTAATCCTTTATAATCTAATTATGAGTGAAGGCAGAAAGTGTTTATATTTTTGTAGAGAAGGAACTTATGGATTTGAATTGACATAAGTCTTTGTTGTGTTGATCGAAAGGTGCTTACAGCGATTCACGTGGTCTTCCTGGAATAAGGAAAGAAGTGGCGGAGTTTATTGAGAAACGTGATGGATATCCAACGTAATCATATCTTTTTTGTCTTTGATTTGAATCACTTATTTCCACAATGCAACTTATATCACTAAGGTGTAGCATTAATCTTTTCTCTACATGATAGTGATCCAGAAGTTATATTTCTTACGGATGGTGCCAGCAAAGGAGTAATGCAAATTTTGAACACGATCATTCGTGGTGAAAGTGATGGGGTAATTTAATTTTTATTGACCAACACTGTTTCTTCTCATCTTTGTATCTATAGAGATTTTCTTTTATGAATTTGTAGATATTGGTCCCGGTTCCACAATATCCACTGTATTCAGCTACAATATCTTTATTAGGCGGTTCACTTGTTCCTTATCACCTTGAAGAAACTGCAAACTGGGGCCTTGACCTTAATGACCTTCACCAATCAGTTGTACAAGCTCGTTCAAAAGGAATAAACGTAAGTATGACCTTAACTTCTGAGTATATGTGGCGCCATGTAGGCTCTGAACTCTTCCTTTTGTACTAATTTTTCGTTAGGTACGAGCAATGGTGATTATAAACCCTGGTAACCCAACTGGACAGTGTCTAAGTGAAGCAAATTTGAAGGATGTATTACAATTCTGTTACTCCGAGAATTTGGTATTACTTGCAGATGAAGTTTACCAGCAGAATGTTTACCAAGATGAACGCCCATTCATCAGTTCCAGAAAGGTATAGTAGTACTGTGTTTCAAATTAAACCCTGTTGAGACTGATTGATCAGTGTCTTCTCTAAATTTTAATAGGTGTTAATGGACATGGGCCGACCCATAAGCGAGGAGCTTCAGCTTGTTTCCTTTCACACTGTCTCGAAAGGATATTGGGGGGAATGTGGACAGCGTGGTGCTTACTTTGAGATGACTAACATTCCTTCTAAGGTTCGTATCTCATTATTAATGTCTTTTCACCATTCTAATTAAACTTAATTTTTCAGACAGTGGAGGAGATCTACAAGGTTTCTTCGATTTCACTTAGTCCAAATGTTCCTGGGCAGATATTTGTAAGTCAGTTCTCTGATTAAACGCTATAAGTTGATTATGTCCCTCGGGTTTCATTTTGTGAAACTATCGTTATAAGAAAGCTTTAGTCTCTCATTCTCCCTGGTTTTAAACATTTCCAGTGTTACAAACTTGTTGTTAACTTTTTTTTCTTTTGCAGCTTGGTGTAATGGTCAATCCCCCTAAGCCTGGAGATATTTCTTACGAGAGATTTGCTAAAGAGAGGTAGGTTTCAGACACTTGCGTTCTTCAATCCTTGAAATATATCAAGGTGTGAACAGATTCTGAAATTTTGTAGCAAAGAGATCCTCGACTCACTAAGGGAGAGAGCACAGATAATGACGAATGGATTCAACAGTTGCAGAAATGTGATTTGTAACTTCACAGAAGGTAAAGTCATCTTTTTGTATAACATATTTTTTCAGTTGTTTAATCGTATTAACAAGAAAATAGTTAATTTCCAGGTGCTATGTACTCTTTCCCACAAATACGCTTACCCCCAAAAGCAATTGAGGCGGCAAAAGCTGCCGGGAAAGTTCCCGATGTGTTCTATTGTCTTAAGCTATTGGAAGCCACTGGAATTTCTACGGTTCCAGGTTCAGGGTTCGGTCAAAAGGAAGGGTACGGGTTGGGTTTGTTTATATTTAGTAAGTGATGGAAAAGATTTTATGTGTTGATTTATTTGTGAACAGGGTTTTCCATCTGCGAACAACAATCTTGCCTTCTAAGGAAGAAATGCCTGCAATAATGGATAGTTTCAAGAAGTTCAACGACGAGTTCATGAAGCAGTATCAAGAGGATTACATAGGTTCAGGAATTTAGGATGCACGGTTTAGTCTGTCACCTTGTTGACGGACTATTAGCGTGGCTGGGTCCTCAAGTCGGGTTTTATTTATGTAATAATGCTCTTTCACTACAAGAAATAGTATCTTTAGCGGCAAAAAATTTAACACTAAGATAATTTTGCCGCTAATAGTTGTTATTTTTCGCCTCTATAAGTTTCTCGCTAAAGATATCTTTAGTAGCAAATTATTTGTTTTTGTCTCTATTAACTTTATCTTTAGCGGCAAATGTTTTCGTTAAAAATATAATTAGAGGCCATTTTGGTTTTTTAAAATATCATTAGAGGCCATTTTAATTGTTGTCGCAATAGCTTTCCCGCTAATGCTATAATTAGAGGCCATTTTAATTGTTGCCGCAACCCGCTAATGCTACTATTTCTTGTAGTGTTTCAATCTCCCAAATCAGATTTTGAGTACCAAAAGTGTTTCCCCGTTGAGATTTGTAGTGTATGTTTCATTGATAAAGAATTGGTTAAACACCTTTATTTCTAAATTATTCACTATTGCACCCAAATGCAGGCGGCCCCAGAAGTGAGAATTGGACCCATTTTTTTAGGGAAAATATGAGCATTTGAGCTTAAAAAGAGAGCCACTTTGGGCTCGGAGTCATTTCGACTCCAATGCGATTCGATCCCAGGACCTCTTGGTCTCTGCGGAGTAGCCTAACTACTAGGCCAACTATCTATCTCAGTTTATTCTCTTCATATCCATAAAAAAGTAAGAACTAGGGAACAATGAATGAAATATACGTGATTAAAATTGGACAAATTTGAAAGATGTAAAATTATTGACAAAAATACTGGGTACCCATGGAATTTAAAAAGGGCCTTTTGAGTACTTATACTATAAAATAGGACTTTTAGGTACCTATTTTCTTTTTGTCCAATTGTTTTTTCGTTACATTAAGTATATTTTTTAAAATAAAAAGAAACCAAGTCCACATAGATTCCACATCATACTTAAGGTATGAGATAACGGAAAACATTAACGGTTGGACAAAAAAGAAAAGTTGAATACCTAAAAGTCCTAATTTATAGTATGGATATTTAGAAGTCTTTTTTCGAATTTCGTGGGTATGCACGACTCTTTTTCTCTTCTCTTCTTTTTAAATGAAATATTTGGTCAAAATTGGAGAAACTAATATAAGATATTAGTGTGAAATGAGCCTTTACTATATTATTTATTTAGTTCGTAACTATTGACTAAATTTAATTCTTTAGCTTTTTCCAAATTAATCATAATATTTTTCCTGAATGCAATCCTGAAACCCCGCATCCTGCATCCCTGGGAGGTTCTAACTTTTAGCATTCCTTTTGCAAATTCAACTTTAGCCCTCCATTTCTTGTGAAAGCAACTTTTATTTTCCCGCAAAAGCTCTTACAATAAGGAACTACCAAATTTTTTAAGTACAATTTCTACGTGACACATAGTTTGCCTTCCTTGCCATTAATACTTCTAGTTTCCAAGTTCCATGGGAGAGTTAATGTTTCGACTGAAATATATTAATCTAATAGGCCAGAGTCTTGGTTCTCATAATGTGACTAACAATAAACATGTTATTGCACAAAATGTGTTTAACAAGGAAAGGGGTAATACACAATTCCAATGTAACTAAACGATTCTTGTTACCAAGAGAACATAAGGGTTTTCACCTAAAGTTTATACTATATGGAAGAGAAGTATCTGGTTGGATGATGTCTTAAATATCATCCTATTGAGGGTTATAATGACGACATTCGTCATCCCATGGAGGGTTATAATGAGTAGGGGAGAGAAAAGAACCACTACCGTATCTTATAAAGAAGGAGAAAGAAGGTAGTCCTGCCAAGGGAAATGAGATGTTTGGGTTATAATTAGGAGGAGAGATAAAGGAAAAACCATTATGTCTTATAGTGTCTTGAAGAGAGAGATAGAGGGAAGATAGTCCCACCAATGGAAATGACATGCCAGAGGCATAGTTCATAGCTTAGGGAGGAGAGCAAGGACTAATTGTTGAGTAAGGATTGGGAGATAAGACTTCCAACATGTAGCTCGGTACAAATATGACCGTTAAAGACTAGTCAACAAGTCTAAATAGAGCTAGTGGGATACATAAACTAGTATGATTTGTACTAGTCAACTTTGAGCTATGGAGTGAAGGGTTTTTTTTAATGGGCAACTGAATTTATGCATCACTTTAACCAACAGAGACAGTGGGTCCTAGTAAATTAACTCTTTTATTTTTTGTTACATGGGAGACAGCTACTTTTGGACTCGGTGTCATTGACACGCTTCGAACCTGTACCACCTAGAAGGATAACCAAGACTCTAGCCAGTTGAGCTAACCCCAGCTGGTTAGTAAATTAATTCTTAGTGAAACGGTAATGTATATTCGCATGCACACGTTTAGTATTTTTTGTCAACTAGTTAGATATATTAAATAAAAATAAAATAATACACACGTTTAGTCAAGAAATGGAATTCAGGGGTTTTGAAAACCAAGCTTCTGTTATTATTAGAGAAATAAGTTGGCCATAAATCCTAAGAATTTTCCAGAAGTCACTCGGAAGGTGTATTTCTACGAACTAACCAAACACCTATGTTTTTCATCATTACAACAAATGTTTCAGCTCTCGAATTTGTTGTTTTCATCAGCATGTCGTCGACGTAAATTTACATGTTACGTTCTCTTTTGGATTTGAATGATCGATTTACCATTCGTTGATATGTTGATCACGCGTTTGAACGACGTAACTTTATAACAATTAAGGGCTTGCTTGGTCAAGAAGATATGGTTTTATTTATCCTCTTTGACCATCAGTATTTGGGTGTACCTTTGCAAACATCAACACAGGATAGTAATGGATGTCCGACCATTGTATATATATATATAGTTACGTGCGTATCCAATCTAGCTTGCGTGCACCTCGATTATTCCAATAGAGAATATACACGCCTCCCCACGCATATCCCCAGGAAAGTCCAAACTAGGTTACCCATGTTCAGGGATCAAGGGATTCGATACACACTGTTGAGGAGAGTTATCATTCGAACACACGTTGTTGAGGTACGTATATTCTACACACCTCCTCAATGAGCCGTTCAGCTTGTTGATGAGTATAGGATTGGCAATCCATCTCATATGGTATACCTTTAGATGTTTTCGACCTTAAATAGTTGTTTGACTTCTTCTCATATAATGTTATTCTTTTCAACTGAGAAGTTCCTCTTTTTCTAGGAGACTGCTCGGATATTCGGATCGACATTTTGGTACGGTTATTTAGTTGTGGATAATCCCGACCATATCTTCAGTCTATGGATACAATCCTTGTGTTCCTATAACTTGTCCCAAAAGGCCCCTCTTTAATAGCCCTCTATCTTTTTATCTATCTTCACCTTTTAACAGATGGTACAAATTAATACTTTTATTGGGTTTTCAGTGAGAACAGGTTTAATTATTGGCTCTTTTTTAGGAAAAGCTATCATGAAAACAACAGCTTTTGTTAACGAATTTAAATAGCATTTTCAAGCACGGACAACTGCAAATCCCCCTTCTTGTCGGGATCTTGATAGTGAGGTGATAAGTGATACCACAACTCAGACCTTGTTTATGATTTCTCGACTGATAATAACATGATATATCGATCCGCATTGGGATATGACGAATATTACGAGTATAATTTTTGAATGCTCCCCCATTCCTATGTATAGCGGAATTTTAATGCACCCAAGCAATTGAAAGCCCTTACTAGGAGATCATATGATCGGGTCTCGATAGAGCTTTATGGCATCGTGGACGATCTTTAGTTGTTTGAACATGCTCATATACAACAATTTCATTGAGCTGCCTGTGTCAACTAAGCCCCAACACATTAGGACATTACTTATGACTGCGAGTATGACAAACAGAACATCATGTGGGAAGGTCAGCATACTGGCATCCCTGTTGATGAAACAGATGTCATATCTGTTTGAAGTGAAACTGTCCATGGATTGGTTCTTAGTTTGCCGAGTTTGAGTAATCTTCTGCCTCAGGGTTCCAGGTTCTCCGACTATGGTGTTTATATCTAATTTGTATCGACTTCCCGGAGGGTTTAGATTTCATCGAATTGGCCTGTTACGCGGTCGGTTGACCCTTTTTGGGGATACACTGCGCTCTAGAGAGGTTTTGGTGAAGTCCCCCTCTTCGATCCTCTTATGGTTGCGTTATTTGATCAATCCTTCTTCAGATATCGACAAGTGTCTCTGGTGATCGTTTCCGTTAAGGATTTTCTTCGAACAATGAAATTCATGTTGCAAAAATTAAAATTATAAAAAAGTCAATAATCATAGACGTAAATATTAATTTGCTTTGTTCAAAAATGCAATTTTTTATTTTTCTGACTCTTTTAGAATTAGTTATGACGATATTCAAAAATTCTCCGGACGCACGCGTGTGATAGAATTATAGTAGATGGTGGTGGTTGTGGTTGTGGTGGTGGTGGTGGTGTAGCGGTGGTTAAATTTTTCTACATGGTGGTGGTAGTTGTGGTGGTGGTGGTGGAAGTGCCACGTTATTTGTTTAATATTAAAAAATAAATATTGTATTCAAATTAAAATAGTATATTTAATAATAAGGATAGTAAAGGTATAAAAAAACAAATGAAATGTTTTAATAAATAATTATTTCATTAACCATTTTTTATAAAATAAGGAGACTACTTTTAATAATTAGCTAATTTTATTAGTTTTTTTAGCAATAACTCCTAAAATTATATGCACATATGTACCTTCGATTATTTTGTTTTTTAATTAATTTTAGAATTAGAAAATACTTAAATCAAGGCTAAAAATGGCAATACATTAAGTTTAAGTTGATAAATATAAAATAGAGATATTAGCCAATTAAGTTTAAAAATCCACTAACCCACCCCCCATAGAGTCCACAAATTTACCCTCCCCCCTCCAAAAGGTCTTGATTTTTAATCGTATACCATTCATACCCTTGCGTTCAACGATCTTATTAGATTACGACTGTAAATATCCGTGTAACGAATTCCATATATATCGCGTATCTAATAAATACCACAATCATAACATTTTATAATGGAAACTTTGTTATATTCAATCACGTCCAAAGATATTCACTCCATCAACTACATTATCATTTCGCAATACTCTCAGCAATTCGTACGAAGGTATGAATCTTTTCAAATAAAGGTATGAATATTATCAACAAAAACACACGGTTTCTATTGTTTTTGTTATACAGATCGATATCGAATGCTAGACATTAGGTTGTAAAAATTTATGGGAACAAGGAGCCTTCAAATCAGCTCAAGAAAAAATCTATTGCAGAATATAAACAACATCAAGTAACGGTGGAAACTGCTGCAAACCATTGTATTTATTTGTATAACGAATGCTATTGCACTACATCGTTTTATATTGTATTACAAGATACATTTTCTTATGGATTTGCTTTGTCCAATAACAGTTTATTGTTTTTTCAATAATAGTCATCCTTAACCACTCTTATCTTTGTTCAGTTTTATATGTTTACTTTTCACAAAATATCCACACCATTATTTTCAATAGTCACACCATCATAATAAAAAAATAACACACCTCTGTTAACTTACATTGTTTCGGCCTATACACAAACCATTGATAACACTCAACACACCACCAAAATTGCTCACATTACCCAACGAAAAAATAGGCTTAAATAGACATCCCACGCCACCATTGATTATACTTAACACACCAACACAATTACTCTATCAACCTTACTAACGTGTTTCTCCTCCAAAATCATAATAAACATCAGCTCACCATTAAATTACAAACCATTGACAACACACCACCGAAATTGTACACATTCCACAATGACATTTATGGTACATATACATCCCCACTATACACCATTTATTATAACTAAAGTACCTACAAAAATACACTGCCAACCCTACACCTTTCCATGAGAAGAATTACGCGATACACAACAACTCACCAATACATTCTCTGGAAGTTAATAATTCACACCCGAAATACTAATAAATCATGTGTTTAATTTCCGAAACAAAATACAAAACATAAAGTAATTAAATTATAATGGGCGAGAATAATTTAATTTAATGTTTTTGACAGTTTCTTCTTTTTTGTTTTGATATTAATTGATTGGTTGCATGTAATTAGGAAGTTAGTTTTGGTAAGTCAAAATACATTATATGGAGTATAAGGGCAATCCAGACTTTTTGGGTGGGTTAGACTTAATGGGCAATTGACAATAGTCAGTGGACAGTATGAGTCAATCACTCTATAAAATAAGGGGGTGTATTCAATTGAGAGTTTATAGAATTTTTTTGGACTTTAAAGTAGTCTTTTAAAATATTGGTCTATTCAATTAAGATATTAAAAAAATCTTTTTAAATAATGTCGTATTCAATACGAATTCAAACAATCCTTTAAAATCTTATGAAATTCAAAAGTTTATGGATTTTATTAACTATTGGATTCTATAAGATTTTAAAGAACAAATTTTTTTTATTTTGAAATCTATCCTTTTAACTAGGGATTTTAATAGGCCTTTTCAGACTATCTTCTAATAAATTGGAAAAGACAATTAAAAATAACTCATACTATATTCTTCATGTGCAATTTTAGTTAAAAAAGTTCATGAAAAAAATTAGCCGTAACACTAACTATTAATATTTTTCGTGTAAGAACTCCATTAAAAAGTTTACATAAAAAAATTATACATAAAACGATTGATTCAGTTAAAAAATTCATGCTATATTGTTCAATCAAAAAAACTACATGGAAAGTGAATTGGTTATTATTTTTTTGTTAATTTTTCGGTGTAAAAGGCTAATATATATATATATATATATATATATATATATATATATATATATAGAGAGAGAGAGAGAGAGAGAGAGAGAGAGAGAGAGAGAGAGAGAGAGAGAGAGAGAGAGAGAGAGAGAGAGAGAGAGAGAGAGAGAGAGAGAGAGAGAGAGAGAGAATTGTATAAATGAGAGTAGAATTTAACAAAGTTCATGAAAATCCTGATATAAAATACGTTAAAATATCGTCAAAGTCTATTAAGAATTTAGAAGATTATGAAAAATTCCATAAAGAATTAAAATAGTCAATGAAAATCTTACAAGTATAGGTTTTACAAAATTTGAGAAAACCATACAAACTCTTGATTAAATATACCCTCCCCCACCCCGCTCCGAAAAAAATCATTGCCTCAATTGATAATTAAGGGTGAGTGTCAATATCCAATGGTAAAATCTGTAATTTTTAAGCGCTTATATCGATAAAACACCTTATGTGCTAATATATTCAATAATCGATAAAAACATATACAACTATATCATTATTTTTAAAGTAAATATACTTTTTGCCCTTCGTATTATACCTTTTTCTCAACTTATCCCCTAAATTGTAAAACAATGTCTATTTACCCCCGAACTTTAAAAACATGCCACATTGTCTTTTTTGGATGGGATCTGACCAAAAAGTCTGCCTGTTGAAAGGATAAATATGCAATTGCGTATTAGTTAAGAGGACTAACTGACAAAGATATTGATTTTTAAGGGTCAACTGACGGACTTTTTGGATGCAATCCGTCTAAAAAGAGCACGGAGACACGTTTTTAAAGTACATGGTGTAATAGATATTTATTACAATCTATGGGGTAAATTGAAAGTCGAGGTATAGAATAAGAAGCCCAAATAATCTATTTACTTTTATATCACACTTTTCTCTAAATCAAACAAATTATGCTTCAGACAAAAAAAAAATTATGCACTTATTAGTTTTTCTTAGTTTTTAATAAATATAATTTAGAACATGGCTTAACGTATTTAGAGCTCGTTTGGGATTGATTATTGTAGAGCTAAAAATGTTTTTTGATTACAATTTAAATATTTGTAAAAAATATTAAAAAATATTTTGATATGTGCCAATTTGGAGGTGCTTTTTTGGAGAAGCACTTAAAAGTTCTTATAGCATTTTAAAAGTTTTTTTGACTTTGAAAAGCATTTTTTTGAGAAGCGCCAAATAGGTGTTTCTTAAAAAAAGCACTTAAAATAATTTTGAAATTCAAAATTATCTTTAATAATTTTTTTAAATATTGAATTTTTATCTAAAAGCGCTTTTTTATTCTAAAATAAGTACTTCCAAACAGGCTTTTAATAATCACTTATCTAGTGCTTTTTCTAAAAGTGTTTTTAAGGGTCTAAAATATTTTTATGAATTGAAAATCACTTCAAGTGATTATTTAACAAATCAATCCCAAACGGGCACTTAATTATAGATTTCAAAATGATTAAAATTACAAAAAAAAAATAATCAAAGAATCATTAATGAAAATTTAAGAATAAAAATGAAATTATCCTCTCCTTTTTCATGTGTTCGTCAAAACTGAAAGTTCCCTTTACTTTTTGACGGTTTTTTTATTACATATGAGAGTCACGTTGAACTTGAAATCATTTTGACTCATATAATTTAGTATTATCTAATTAATAACAATAAGAAAACTTATAGGACGATGACAACCAGTGCTACAACGAATAGGGATGACAACGGTTCGTTTTTTTTTAAAAATATCAAAAACAATAACCATAACCGTTTATTTTATTAAAAACCATATCCTAACGGTTTTGACCATCGGTTACACATTTCAAAACCATAACGGCATTATTCGGTTTCGGGTTTTAAACGTTTTTTCGGTTTTTAACCATAACCAAATGATAATTTAAAATATATATTAATTTTCATAATATCAAACCACACATATAAGAAAAATCTCCGAGGTATATAAAATATTGTGTTGGTTTTTTTTTATTAAATTGCATATTTAGTATTAAGTTGGTTAATCTAGTATTTGGATTTTATTTTTTAGAATTTTAATATATTGAATTTAACATATGTTATTATAGAATATGAAAATATATATGATAATAAACGGTTTTTCGGTTTTATTTTTATCTAAAACCATAACCTAACGGTTTTAACAATCGGTTACACTTTTCAAAACCATAACCTAATAGTTTTAACCACGGTTATATAATTCGGGTTTAATCGGTTCGGTTATTATCGGTTTCGGTTTTTAACCGTAACCATTGCCATCCCTAACAGCGGAGCCTTGCTATTTCTTCAGCATTTAAACGGGAGGTTTAGAGTTCGATTCCCCTCCCTAACGGGTGTAAAGTAAGAGGTACAAGACTCGAACCCCTCCCTGAACACGTGTAACCTAGTTCAAATTTACCTGAGAATATACATGGGGACAGTGGCGGATCCAGACACTAAATTGAGGGGGGGCTTGAAATATATAGGAGTTCGGAGTTAATTTTTTTTAATTTTTAAGGTAAAAATATGATACATAAATATATAACTACCAGTGTAAAAATACAAATATGAGAATTTAACACTATCATGTTTCTCGTCTCTTTAGTTGATAAACTTAGCAGTTAGCATTTATCCAAAAAATATACAAATCAACACCATTACACTTAATTTATATAGTATCGTTAGTATTATATTAATATACTATATGTTATATTAATATTCTAATTAATAAATAGGATGAATAAATTATCTACAAAAATTAAATATTGAAATAATGTAAATAATAATTTACTAAGTATTATTACCCTCAAATTCAAAATAGAGACACGTATTCGTATACAAAAATTGCAATATTTAATAAGTTGATTTTATGAAAATTAACAAATTTATAACTTTAATCTAGTATTTTAAAAAATAAGAATTTTTTTTGTTAAAAATTAAAATATAAGAATAAAGTTAAAATCTTATTTTATATTGAACTTATTTTCAAATCAAATCAAATCAAATTTAGTTTAGAAATGATTTTCTATTATTTGTGTATTTGGAAAAAAGATAAAACAAATGCTAAGATTCAAACACCTAACCTCCGTTCTAAATTCTACTATGTAAAGATACTAAACCACTACGCCACAATAACTTATGTGTTTCTTAGAGCATGCATGTTATACATAAACGTTCAGAGGAAACTAATTATTTTTCGAGACAAAATTACATTTACGTATCATAAAATTAACGAGTTCAGGGGGGGCTTGAGCCCCCCCTGGTCCCACTAAGGATCCGCCCCTGCATGGGGATGTGTGTATATCCATGTAGGATTAGTCCTGATGCGCGCAAGCAATCCAAGATTATCCATGTACCAAAAAATAAATAGTAAAATTTATAATCTATGTCTAGTACATTTTATTTTTAGATATAATACCAGTAAATACATAAATTAAATATAATTAATGTATAGAGAGAGAAAGGGGAAACCGCTTCTCTGGACTCTCTCTAACCTAATCCACTACACCGACATAACATTCTTATCCATTTTCCAATATTTACATCTCAATTTCTCGATAAACAACAATCAAAATGTGTTGATTATCCAATCATCACGGCGAGAGTGCAACTACGGTAGGAAATTTCAATAGATACAGCAACAGCAACCATGAGTGAATCTTCTGATGGAACAGGTTTGAGTCAAATTAACATGAAACATCATCTCTCGAATATAACTGGAAGAGAAGGAAGAAGAGAAGCGGACATCTTGATGACTGGGTTTCCATGGATTAGACGATATCTGGTTAGAAGGAGCGATAACAAGAGAAACGACACAAGATTAAAATTGCAAGAAATTGAAAGAGAAGAGGGATGGAGGAATACAGAGAAGCTGCAACAAAGGTTTCGGAGACGATTATGGTTACTTCCAGAAGACGAATTTAGCGAACAGCTTGATCGATATAAAATAAGGATAGATGAGATGCAGGGGAAAAAATTTATCAACACGCAGAAGGACATATATATTGAGAGCATAAAGGCACTATGGATAACAGATGGAGATGGTAGGGAGCCGAACAGCGATTTACAGAGTATAAAGGGTCGATTATACACTTACTGGTTATTAATTGAAAACTCACACAATGATAACATCAGCCTGGAAAATACAACTTACACCAAGAATCAGTACAACCTTACAGGTATATCTAAAATTCATTGCAATCACTATTATCTCGATTTGGGAATTCAAGGTTATTATGAGACTAGATACAAAGAGGAGAGCACAGATTATGGGTTTGTAATGGCGAATTTTAATTTTTCTAAGAAATTTAACATGGTGGGGAACTGTCTCAATGTTAATATTACGTACAAAGTGCGACATCTACCTTTAGTTTATAAGGATCAGAAGGAACATAGATGGCGTCTTGTACTAGAGCAGAATCAACAGTTTGCAGTGATATATCGGAATTTGGAGAAGTTTACAGAAGAAATTTTGATAGATAAAAAAAAGATACAGGGGATGAAGATTTGGAGTACAGGGGTGAATTGGGCCAGACATTGTTGGGTCTGGGTCAAATGTAGGATACTTTATGGAATTAGGCTAATAGGTTCAAATGATACTATTCGTTTCCAGTACGAGTACCACCCTCGGCCTTTCCTCTCCTCCGTGGTTCAAACCCAAATTTGGGTTTTGCTTATTTGGGAGGACTTCTGGTGTTTTACACTGGGGCAAGTCACGGTAGCGATGCTAATCGTGATTAAGTACCTCCTGACGGTTCTTGGTTTTTGTATGTGTGGTGATGGTGTTGTTCTTTTCACGAGGGCTTGGAGAGGTGCGGGGGAGTATAAGACTTGCGATCTGAGGACGAAATTGTGTTATTTCTCGACGACTAGCACATCTTGCAATCTACAAAGGTTACAGTGGGATAGTTGGATAATAGGCATTCCGATAGCTAGTTTGACAAGTTTCTTGTATGTTAATATTGGTACTGTATATAGTGGTTGTAACACCTTGTTTTGAAGTAATAAAAGTGGACTGTTGACCAAAAAAAAAAAAAAAAAAAAATACATAAATTAAATGTGGCCTTTTATTTTTTGGGGGGCCACGTCCCTTCCCTGGGCGACCTCCGATTAATTCGCATGTATCTATCTAGATAATAAATTAAATTAAGGGTGCCCCTTATATATAATTTGTTAAATACTTCAGTATATCCTCTAACCCAAAGTAGATAAATTTAAAATTAAAAGAAAACCTTTCTTTAATCAATACAAAAAGTCAAAAACATAGAATTTCTTAGGAGTCGACCGACGTCAACAACTCCACCCTTACACAACATTTAAACGGCAACTATACATACACCTATTTATATCTATATTTAGACTTTCCATTTTCCCCTCCACCACCACCACCTTCACCGTCACCATCACCATCTCCGTCTAATCTGATGAAGCAGAGAACTTGGCTATCCAAATCGGACGGTCCACATTTCACCGCTCTTCCCTTCATTAAAAAACAACAAACTCCTCATTCCCACCACCACCACTACAATGACCCCCAGAATTCCACAAATCACAAAACCACCCCTAACAAAATTCATGACTTACAATCCAACCCCAAAACCTCCGCACCTGACCAAGACCGTGACTTCTCATCGTTACCATACGATGTATTATCCAAAATCGCGGCTCCGTTCACGCTTCCCAACCTACAAGCTGCATCTTCGGTGTGCCGAGCGTGGAGAGACGCGCTACAACCCTTAAGAGAAGCCATGGCATTTTTACGTTGGGGTAAGAAATACAAGCACGGCCGTGGTGTCAAACCCAATTCGACTAAAGCTCTCGACTATTTTCTCAAAGGCGCTGTTTGTGGGTCCACCCTCGCCATGGTTGATGCTGGATTGATCTACTGGGAAATGGGTCAAAGAGATAAAGCAATTTCTTTCTATGAAAAAGCTGCTGACCTTGGTGATCCCACAGCTCAATGCAATTTAGGCATTTCTTACTTGCAAGGTATAATTTGTTTCCAAATTCGCATGTTTCATTTAATTAATTATGTTGTATTTACAGAAAATCTTTAAAGATTATGCTACATCTTAGTTTCTATATACTGTGATCTCAATATGACATTCATTAACTAATACAGCTGATCCCCCAAAACCAAACGAGGCTGTTTGGTGGTTGAAACAAGCTTCCATTGCAGGCCATGTTCGAGCTCAATACCAGCTCGCACTTTGTTTACATCAAGGCCGTGGACAAAATCGTAACCTCAACGAAGCTGTAAGCATTTCAATCACACTTTTAAGCAATTCAAGTCCCTCATAAACATTTCATCAAACAGGCCAGGTGGTATATGCGAGCTGCAGAAGGTGGATATACACGCGCTATGTACAATACATCGTTATGCTATTCCTTTGGTGAAGGTTTAGTCCAGTCTTACAGATTAGCAAGAAAATGGATGAAAAGAGCTGCAGATCGTGGACATAGTAAAGCACAGTTCGAATATGGATTAAGTTTATTCTCCGTATGTAATTTATTTTTATTAATTAATGTTCGCAACAATAAATTAATGTATTTGTTTTACAGGAAGGAGATATGATGAAGGCTGTGTTATATTTAGAGCTTGCGACTAGATCTGGTGAGTCAGCAGCTGCTCATGTGAAGAATGTTATACTTCAACAATTATCAGCTACTTCTCGTGATCATGCAATGCTTCTTGCTGATAATTGGCGTGCTTTACCCTCTTCTCGATGATCTTTTTTTTATTTTTATGTTGTTAATTTTTGTAATTTTAAAAAGATGAAAATTGTACTAACTTATACTGGTGCTATATAAAGGTCCCTTATCTTGTGACCTCTTTTTTTCTCTGTAAACTTAAGGGTGTTATTAGTTTTTGACTTTTAAAAATGAGCACCCGTGCTAACTTATACTATCTTTTTTCTCTGTAAACTTAAGGGTGTTATTAGTGATGATGTGATGATTTAGTTACTAAATCTGTATTTGATGCTGTAAAAAGTAAAAACTAGTCAAGATAAGTTTATACTATATCTTGCTTATGGTTTTTAATATACCTGTGAGACTGTAAACATTGTTTGCTTTAAGGTGAGCTGCTTGCCTTGTGCGAAACAATCTTAGTATGGTTCTCTTTTAGTTGTGCCCAAATACTTGTCAATTCAGAAAAACAAGATACTATTAATCATTTATACCTGTTAACAATATTAAAAAAAATTATGTTTCCAAGAAGTATGTATAATTCCAAGAAAACATAGTGTTAATTTAACTATTTTTTTTAGTTTATGCGAAAAAATGAAGTGGAACACAATCTAGAAAAGATTTCAATACTATGTACCTTTATCTTGCAAGTTTATATAACATGATTGGAGGATCTCTCCTCCTTCCCAATTAATTCAACTTATCTTATTTGATAAACATGTTTACGGTATCAGGTATTTTTTGTAATTTGTAACATTATTATGCTATTTATATTATTAAGCACTTGACAAAAAAAAAAGTTTATATAACGTGAGGAGGATCCATCCCACAAACACTTTTCTCTCCCAGGCACTAATCCCAAGACCATCCAAAAGCACCACCAAAAAACTATCCCACCATCGTAAAACCCTTTTCTTTAAATCCTCCTTCGTTTAATCTCCAACTTCATCCAGGTTTTTCCTTTCTTTCTCTCTTTAGTAACCATGGAAATTTTCGCCTCCAACCACTCTAATAAGAAACAAAGTAGTATAACCATTGGGAATAGTCGTGGTGCGCGTAAGTTGGCCCGGACACCCATACATCTAAAAAAAAAAAACAAGGTAGTATTGTGATATCTTCTAAGAAGAACTCTGAATATAATATTCAAGAAGTTAACTTACGGGAAAACTTTTGAATAAAAAGGTATTAAATTTGGGCTTCATAAATCCCACATTAATAAACATTGGAATCTTCAAAGTGAAGTTAGGGTTGGCAGAATAGGTCTCAATGAGTTCAGTTTGTCCTTTTCTAGTAGTGAAGATAAATTGAATGTTTGGAATAATGGGTCATGGACATTAATGGGGAAACATTTTTCCCTTAATGATCCTGCAGTTACTAAATGTGATAAAATCAAGGCCACTATTTTGTGGATTCGCATTTATGGCCTTAAGGTCGGATTATTAAATGAAGACAGTGTAAAAGATTTCTTTAAAACAATTGGGAATGTTCATAGCATCCAATTACCTGCTGAAAAAGTGATCACAGAGAATTCATTCGCTCGAGTCTTTGTTGATTGGCCTATTAACAAACCTATTCTTCCAGACTTCAAATACTGGGAATCAGAATCTGAAGGTTATCAAATACAGTTTAAATATGAAAAGTTGGGTCAAGTCTGTTTTGGGTGTGGAATTGTTTAGCATGAAGAATCTGAGTGTCAAGCTAAAAAGAAACTTTATCCTCGTTTGGAAGTTGGATTAAAATCTCCACTCGAGGAGCTTTGAATCCTTTACTCCAACATGGTAAGAATGGTAGTAAATCAGTGAAAAATCCAGTAGAAGGTTCAAAAAATACTATTGAGCCTATAAAGTTGTTGAATTGTTACTTTGGGAAAAAACTACTCTTGTAAAACTTGAATCCTTGGATTTGATGATATGCTATAAATTTAAAAGTGGTATTTTTTGTGATATTAAGAAGCTTCTTCAATACTCCTTAGCCCAGTTCAGTAGTGGGTCGGAGTGGCTTATGACCGGAAAAGTTAGGATGGTAATGGAACTCTACTTTTTTAAACCTGGAAGAAAGGAGTCCAATCGATCTATTGAAGTTGAAATCCAACCTGTTAAGTTTTCTAATAATTTTCTTTTTGCTGACAAAAGGATTTTACCTCCTTGCCCTCAAAAAGTGGATACTGATAAGGACTTTATGGACATTTCCTCTCGTCCCACCTTTGTACCAGCGGGTAACCCTTTTAACCCGCCCATATCCTTACCCCTTATAAACCCTAACCAGCTTATCAGTCTGACACCTATCAATCCCGCCTTTTCCGCCTCTCTCAATCAACCTAACCCTTACCATCAACCCATCAATTCACCAACCCACTCTATTTGTACTCCTAACCAGAGTATTATTCCGGTTACCTCTAATAATTCCCCCAAAACTCGTGACCTTAAATCTTTTCCGACAATCATCATTGTTCCTTAGTCAAGCCGGAAGAAATACCTTTAGTAAAAGATCAGAACTTCCTTATATTTCTTGAGAAACGCATTGAAGGTCAAGAAAAATTACGCATGGTTGGAATCGATTATAAAGCCAAAAATCAAATGGCTAGGGCTATTAAAATCAAACTTTAGAATGAAGAAATTCAGTCTACTAAAAAAAGGGATATCTGGATGTTTCGTACTAAAATTAGTAAAAAGAGTGGGGATTTGGAATTTGGATGGATGATAAATTGATGGCTAAGGTTAATAATCAAATTTCGATGGTTGAGAAAGGTAAGAAGAAGAGGTATGAGAATCAAGTTTCCGTTTCGATGGAGCAGGTAGCGATTCTTAATGAGATGGTTCAATGGATTAACGAGTCAAGGGTTTGCGAGATTTACCCTCAACAATCTCTTCACCCTCGATGATACAGATTTTCTGGAATTGTCAAGGGATTAGCAACCCTTTGACAATCCAGACCCTTAAGGATTTGTGTAAAAAACACAATCTAGAGGTACTTTTCTTAATTGAAACTAAACAACGTGTTAGTTCTCTTCATAATATAGATCTGAGTATTAATATGAACCTTAAGCAATATGTTGACCTTGTTGGTATTGGGGGAGGCTTGGATTTGTTTATTAAAGATAATCTTAGAATGGAAATTCTTAACTCTGATGAAAATTATACCGATACTTTAATAAGAGGGGAAATTGATGTAAAAAATATATGTGTGTACGGCTCCCCAATTGAATCTAATAAAAGTGAGGTTTTGGTAAAATAATTCTCTTGTGTTGATGAAAATCTTCTTAATTTGTTTATTGGGGACTTTAATGGTATTAAAAAAAATCTAAAAAGTTGGGAGGAACTACATTTAATAAAAAAAATATGAAATGTTTTGAAAAACTCATAAATAATAATATTTTGGAGGATTTACCCAGATATGGTTGTGAGTATACCTGGTCTAATAGAAGGTCTGGTTCTGAATTGATTAAACGTGTGCTAGATAGGGGCCTTGTTAATAAAATTTGGGCAGATTTATACCCAAATGCTTGGATTGCCATAACCCCAGTGTGGGGTCTGATCACTGTCCTGTAATTCTTCATATGGAACAAGTTAATGATAATTTTAAAATGAGATTCTACTTCCAAACATTTTGGTCCTCTAAAATTGAATGTCTTAACATTATCCAAAAAGTTTGAAAGGATAATATAAATCTCAGAGGGTCCCTACTAAAGTGTTTATACACAAATTGAATGTTACTAGAAGAAAACTTTTTGAATGGAACACAAAGAAGTTTAATAATAATAGGAAAACCATTGATAACTTAATGGAGAGACTTAAAATCTTATCTAATAATAATACTAATGTATGAGACTGGGGTGAGTATAATTTTGTAATCAAAGAAATTGAAAAAGCTTAGATAAGAGAAGAACAATACTGGACAGATAAATCTAGAGTTCTTTGGCTTAATAAGGGTGATAAAATACTGCCTTCTTCCATGCTAGTACCAAAAATAGAAGCAAAAGAAATACTATTAAAAGAATTAAAAATGAACATGATTACTGGATTGAGGAAGATGAGAATATTTCTAGCACCTTTACTAATTATTATAATGATATATTTAAAATAGTTGGTACCAGAGATTTTAGTTTTGTTTCTATCTTTAGTAAAGGCTTGTGTTAACGAAAACATGAATAAGTTATTAATTGAGCCTATTACCTGTGATAGGGCAAAATTAGCTGTTTGGGAGCTGGGTCTGAAGAAGGCTCCTAGGCCTGATGGTTATACTGGGATCTTTAACAAAACCTACTAGGAATTGATAAAACTTTATATAATGATAGATAATTAATGATTTTTGGAATAATGAATGATCCCTTTAACTTATTAATCAGGCTTTCATAGCTCTTATTCCTAAGACCGAATGCCCCTCTGAGGTTCAGCATTTTAGGCCAATTAGTTGTTCTATTTCATTTATAAAATAATTGTTAAAGTCCTTGTGAATAGGTTGAAACCACTAATGCCCTTCTTAGTGGATGAAAATTAATCAGGCTTTACAGGAGAACATTATGATCTCTCATGAATATATTACTTTTTTAAGAGGAAGAAAGATACTAATACGCACTACTTAGCTATCATGGCAGATGTTAAGAAGGCTTAAGAATACATAGAGTGAAATTTCCTTGAAAATTTATTATTAAAAGTGGGCTTTCATACAAAATGGGTTCAAAGTATTATGAATTGTGTCACAACAGTTTCATACTCGATACTTGTGAATGGTAAACCCTCTAGTATCAAGTATCATACTCGATACTTGATAAACCCTCTAGAGGCATAAGGCAAGGGGATCCTTTATCCCCTTTCATTTTCTGTATTGTCTCTCAAATTCTTAATATTTTGGTTCAAAATAAATTGGAAACTGATCAGCTTGAGGGATTCAAGATTGGTAAAAAATGTCCCATTATTACACATCTTCTTTTTGTAGATGATAGTATATTTTTCTTAAAATCTAGTTATAAATATGTGGGGGCTTTTAACAATATGATAGATGATTATAGTAATGCTACAGGTTTAACACTTAATAAAGCTAAGTGTGGAGTTCTTTTAGCTCCAACACTCCCACGCATATAAGGTATATTATGACCAATAGACTTGGTATGATCCAAATGGATTCTCTAGGGGGTCTCCCAACATATTGGAGCATAAATAAATCTAGATTGGTTAATAGAGAGAATTTTGAATAAAATTGAAAACTAGAAAACAATTTTCCTCTTAGATTCAGGCAAAGAGATATTAATAAAATCTATTCTACAAAGCTTACCTAATTACCCTAAGTTATGTCTACCTTCTTTTTACCTAAAAACATCTGTAATATTATTAATAATATTATTGCTAAGTTTTGGTGGGGAAAATAATTAAAAAGTATTCATTTTGTCAACTGGAACTCTTTATGCTCTTCAAACTTTGTAAGGGGTTTGGGTTTTAGAGATACTAATTTGATGAATTTAGCTTTGCTTGGGAAACAAGCTTGGTATATTTTACAAAATGGAATTTCTTTGATAGCTAAGCTATTAAAAGGGAAATATTACCCAAATGATGATTTCTTAAATTCAAAAATTGGTTATGCTCCTTCACTAGTGTGGAGAAGTATTTTAATTTGTAGGAATTTTTTTGAGAATAATGTGTCTTGGAAATTAGGTAATGGAAATATTATAAACCTTAATAAAGATATCTGGATTATCAATAGTAAAGGGTGTATTAGACCTAGAACTAATCAAGTCAGAAAAGTGAAGGACTTATTTAATCATGATAATAAGACTTGGGATCTCAGTATGATAATAATTATGATGTCTTGGTGGTGAGATGATTAAAAGAATGGTAATCCCTTCTTTTGATTGTTCTGATAACTATTATTGGAATCAATCTAAAGATGGTAATTATGTAGTAAAATAAGCCTATAATATCATCAAAAATATTCAGACTGGGGATTATATTAACTTAAATTCTCATTTGCCTTCTTCTGCGAGTAATGAGGAACCAAAACTTTGGAAAATTATTTGGAATATGAAATGCGCTACTAAAATACGTAATATTATATGCAAATATGTTAAGAATTATCTACCCACTGAAGTAAATCTATATAAAAGAAAATATACTAAAAATAAAGTTTGCAAAATTTATAATGTTGAAGAAGAATCTATCGAGCATCTCCTTTTTTCCTGTCCATGGGCTCGAGCAGTTTGACATTCCTCCCCTTTAACTTTAAATACCAGAAATTATAACACTTTAAAGATTGGTGATTGGTTTACTAACCTTGTTGCCTCTTTAAATGGTGCTTATAACATTGATAATCTTAATGCTGAAATGATTCGTACTATTTGTTGGAAAATTTTGAAAGGGAGTAATAACTTTGTTTTTAAAGGAATCTCACCTGATCCCCTTTATGTTGGTAAGCTGGATTTTGAAAGTTGGAATGAGTATAAGCTAAAGGTTCAAACAAAAAAATCAAACAAACAAGAAACAAATGGATACTAATAAAAATGGTAAATTTCCTAAGGGTATAGGTAGTAATGAGAATAGTAATATTTGGGTTCCCCCACCTGTTGCTTTATTTTAAAATTAATACTGATGCAACGTTTTCTTCTACTAGTTGTGCTATTGGATTTGTTATCAGGGATCATAATGGAAAGCTGGTAGGAGGAAATACAAAATTGATTGAAGCAAAGAATGTTACTGAAGCTGAGGCTTAAGGAGTGCTCTGGGGTTGTCAAGCAGCTAATAAATTCCCTGTTTCTTCTGTGATAGTGGAGAATGATTGCCAAGCTGTTTTATTACACCTTATCACAAAGACTCCCTTTAATGACTTTGATTGTTGTAACATTTATAAGTCTATTTTTGGAACCATGGAAACTTGTAATCCTCTTTTCTCCTTTGTTAAACGCAAAGGAAACTTTGTAGCTGACTGGGTCTCTAAACAAACGCTTCTTGGCATGTTGTTTGGAGATTGGATTTCTTCTCCTCCATCCTAGTTAGTTAGATTAGCTCACTTGATGTTACCGCTTGTGGTATTGGGTGATGGGTTTTGCTTGTGTTTGTTTCATTTGTAATGTTATTCCTTTAATTTAATATAAACATTTTACAGAAAAAAATTCCTTTATCTTGCCAATAACTAGGACTGTAAATAGGTTGATATTCTCATTAAGGGCTCGAGTTTGAGTTTGTTAAGGATTTGATTGAGTTTGGCTTGTTAGTTAAACAAGTCGGGCTCAAACTTTAAATTTAGACTCGTTTACTAAATGAGTCTGAATTGAATATAAACTTTTTATAATATCGGCTAGTTTAACTTGTGAATCGTTAGTAAAGGTTCTGTAGGAACTTGCTAATAGGCATGGTAGATATATTCAATTACTCGTTAAGTCCATGAACCGTTTGGTATAGGTTGTTTAGGAGCTCGTTGATAGGTTTGGAGATATATTCATTTACAAATTTGTCAATAATATATATATATATATATATATATATATATATATATATATATATATATATATATATATATATATATATATATCAGGGCTTCCCGAGACATAAGGAAACCAAAGCGGTCGTTTTGGGTCCCAAATCGAGAAGGCCGTAAAAAATGATAAATGTATATAATATATGTAAGAGTGTTAAGATAATTAATCATAGATTGATGTTCAGCTTATTTTATCATTAAGATGTTCAGTTTGTTGGTATTACGGTATTCCTCACGCAATGAAAGCCAAAGTTTGAGTTCTAGCTATTGCATTTAACAATTTACGTGTTTTATTTTTTAATAGGTAATTTTTTTGATTTTTCTTTTGAGGGTTGTTCAGGTCTTTTTTTCTTTTCTTAACTTCTTAATTTATTTATTTTCTTTCAATAATCCCATTTTTACTTATTTTTTAAAATTGATTCTTATATGCAACATAACAAAAAAAATTTAATACAAAATATCATTCCATATAAAAATGTTAAGAAAATTACATTAAAAAAATATATATATATATTTTACACATTTGAGATCTAAATGATTAGCAACACCAAATTCTAAAAAATCTTTATCGGGATATTCCAAACAAAATAAATGTGGACCATTTGCTTCTATTTTTGTTGATTACAAGTCATTTGTAAGTTCCAAATATTGTACCAGATTTAATATACACTTTGATTTAAATCAACATATTTATTTATCTCTTGATAAATATAAATCACCTTAAACTTTGTATTCTTAGGTTGAATTTTTTTAATCTCTCATATAACTTTTAAAAAAACAATAAATTTCTAAGAAATTACAAAACATGAGTTTCAACAGTTAGTTATCAAGGAAAAAAATCATAAATAAATACTTTTCATAAAAAAAGTAAGTATGTTAGATTATCAAAATATTTGCGGATACAAACAACAAAATATTAATTTGTAGATTAGAAGGCAACCTCAACGCTACTAGAGTACTTGGGTAAGATATCTCCACGCAATGATCGGCTGATTAATTCTAACCCTAGTGACTATTTAATTAGGCAAGTCTGTCAAGATCACAACCGCACACTATACTATTGTGAACCGTTTCCGTCTCTCAACCCCCATCTAAGGTGATAGTTTATGGACTTAGGTCAATCTAGAGGTTTACATGCTCTAGAAATCATAGGTTAAAATAATTCATAATACATTTATAAATTCGATGCTCATTTCAATTATAATAAATTCCCAAATAATATCAAATAGAAATATGGTAATCAAGGGTTATACAAAAGTGCAAGCCAAAGCTATGGGAAATTAGTGCATAATAAAACTTAAGAATAAATAATTTAGAAATATGTTTAAGCCAAAAATCTAAAGCTAATTAACTTACTTGTAAAGACGGGGAGATGCAAGATTTGTGTTGTGATGCTCCTGCTTTGTTGCTTCATCTCTAGGTTAACGTGCTCTCCAATTCTTCTAAAAGCTGCTCAATGGAATTGAAATGACATGTTTCTAAAGTAAAATTATGATATTTATAGTTTAGAAAAAGATTTAAGGGTTATGAATGAGCTTCATTTAAATGACCTAATCTAACCCAAAAACGTTTTCCTCCAAAAGTGGACTGGTTCTAGTCACCCCAACTGCAAAATTAATAGCTTCTTTGTTTCAACTCCAAATCACATTTCCTTGGCAAGAACGCGTTCCTAACTCATAATACTAGTTGTATATCAAAGGGATCTTCCATTATATTTGTGAATCTCATGTGGCAGCTTGAACAATTTACTTCCTAAATCTGTCTAATAGCTCTTGCACTTTCTTAAAATGGCTTCTTTGTCCTTTAACTATTGCTTTTTGTATCTGATCTTATTTCCTAGACTTCTAATTCATGAGTTGGCATCTTATATCATCCTTATACCTAAGAGGTTCACACTTAATGATAAAATCACACCCAAAAGCGACAAATCTCCAAAACAAGGTAAGAAACGAGAAACTATCGCATAATGGGGAAATATTTCTCAACTAAGCACATAATGAACCTAAATTGATATCTCGTTACTACATTATTCTATCACAAATATGGAGACAATAGTTACCTAAGTGGGGGACTATTTGTACTTAACATCGTTTCTACGATTAATGATAATGCATCCACTTCTGCTTATATTGTTGAACTTCTTGATTTGTGGTACGCTAGATTAGGATGTTTAAATGTTTCCTCTATTAAAAGGTTTAAATCGTATGGATTAATACCTGGAAATTCTAACGATGGATTAATTTAATGTCAAATATGCGTAGAGGCTAAACATGCTAAGAAACCCTTTAAGACCGTGACAACTAGAGAAACTCAACTCTTAGAACTAGTGCAATCTGACTTAGTAGACTTAAAAAAACCACCTCCAGTAGAGGAGGAAAATTATACTATATGAACTTTGTAGATGACTACTCTAGGTTCACCAAAGCATATCTTCTAAGGTCAAAGAATGAAGTAAGATCCACCTTTTTGAAATACAAGACTAAGGTTGAAAACCAGATAGATCGAAAGATAAAAGGGTTTAGGCTTGACAGGGGCGGCGAATATAATTCAAACACACTTACAAAATTTTATGAACGTAATAGAATTATACATGAACTCAGTGCCCCCTATACACTACAACAAAATAGATGAATGCCATGTTACTAAGTTTAGGCTTACCATCCAACATGTGAGGGGAAGCTGTCTTGTCTGCTTGTTATGTATTAAACTGAGTACCCCATAAACGTATAAAAAAACCCTTATAAGTTGTGGAAAGTATATCCACCTAACCTAAATTTTTTAAGAGTGTGGGGATGTTTGGCCAAGTTAGGGCTACCCGCCTTCAAGAAAGTCATTATTGGACCCAAACCGTATATTCTATCTTTCTAGGATTTGCTCAAGATAGTGCAGCTTATAGGTTTGTGTCCTTAGCTAATAACGCTAGTAGTGAATCTTGAGACGTTTAATTCTTTGAGCATGTTTCCCCTGAAAAAGAATGTTGATCTTAATGCCTCCTCATCTACCAGGAACAACTCACCAGTCAATACTAAAGTATTTGTTAATGATAATCTGTCTACTTATTTACCGTCCTCGAGTTTTGGAACGAACCTTGATAGCGAAATTAGGAGAAGCAAGAGATGTAGATTTGAGTCTAGTTATGGACCATACTTTATCACTACTATCTTAACTTATGATTTTCATATAGATATGCTATGTGAATAATTAGTCACTTATTTTCTTCTTGAGGAAGATCCCAAGACTAAAAAAAAGACTATGAGATCAATAGTTTCTAGTTTCTGAAAAGAGGTCATAAACAATGAGATATAATTTATTAGACAAAATCATACTTTGGGACTAGATTGACTAACCCAAACGGATGATAGCCAATTAGTAACAAATAGATCTTTAAGAGGAAATTAAGACTTGATGATTTTATAAATAAATTTAACGCTAGACTTGTTATTCGAGACTTTACTCAAAAGTATAATTGGACTACTTTGACACCTATTCTCCAGTGACAAAAGTAATCACCATAAGAACTCTAATAGCCGTAGCTGTCATTCATAAACTCACTATACATCAAATGGATGTTACTGTCGCATTTGTGAAGGAGATATAGATGAAAAGATATGTCTGGTCCAACCCGAGGGGTTTGTAGCATCTGGTCAAGAGAGGAAATTATGCAAGCTTAAGAAGTTGTTACGTGATTTGAAATAGGCAACCTATACAATGGTACAATACATTGGATAGTATATTAGTTAAAGATGACTTTATAGTCAAAAATTCTGACTCAAGTGTTTACATGATAGTGCAAGGATTAGACTGTGTGATCATCTGTCCATACGTAGATGACATGTTAATACTTGGCATCAACCTTCGAGTATTAATGAGACTAAGAACTTCTTATCATCTAAATCCGAGATGAAAGACATGGGAGAAATTGATGTTATCCTAGGGCTCAAAATCATAAGAAATGGAAGTGGTATATCTCTTAGTCAGTCTCATCATGTACATAAAATGTTGAGGATATTCAACTCCTTTGACGTTGTGCCCGCTCGAACCCCCTATAACTAAAGCATTCATTTGACTAAGAAAAATGGAAATGCAGTATCTCAAAGTGCATATGCTTACATTATAGGAAATATAATGTTCTTGAAGAACTACACTTGACTTGATATTATCCACTCCATAAGCAGACTTAGTTGGTGTACCCATAACCCTAGTAGAGAATATTGGACTATACCGCAGATTACTAAAATACATTAGAGTTACTATGGACATAGGTATACACTATAACAAGTTCATTGTTGTCTTGAAAGGCTATTGTGATGCAAATTAGATTTCAGATAATGATGAAGTGAGCTCCACTAGTGGTTATGTGTTTTCCTTAGGTGGAGGAGCTATATGTTGGAAGTCTTCAATGAAAACTTGTATAGCACATTACACCATGGAATACAAGTTTATAGCTAGAGTTGGTAGGTCAATAAGCTGAGTGGTTGAGGAGACTCCTAGTAAATGTGCCACTTAGAGAAGATAAAGTTGTCCCGACTTCTCTTAATTGTAACTCGCAAGAAACTACGAGTGTTGCTCATAACAACGTATATAATGGTAAACAAATCCATACTTGTATTAGTCATAATTCAGTAAAACATTTACTGAAGAATGGTGTGATAGCATTGCATTTTGTTAGATCAAAGGAAAATCTGGATGATCTATTCACTAAAGGTTTAACCTGGCGAGTATTCTAGAAACATCAAGAGGGATGATGCTTAATCCCATTCATGGGATACATATGTCTGACATATGGTGCACTACCTACTCATCCCTATGGCGCTAAATAGTACAAATAAGGTTGAGTTTTGACTCAAAATGATTCACATCTTTTGAGGTGGTCAACTTGAGATGGACTTGATAATTCACCGCTGATTAATTCATGATTGAGTTTAACTCTTAATGATGTTCATTACCTTATTTAGTGGTCCTACTGAGACAGTCTTGATGAACTTATCAACTTATAATGAGGCTGAGCTTTAGTGCTCTTAACGATCTCAGACCCTTGAGGGGTAGTCTACAATGGATAAACATTCTTGAAATCACTAATGTGAGTGTGAAAGCGGGGGGCACTTTCTATGAAAGACACCACTAGTCTTTATAAAACACTCATGATAACAAAGGTATGTGCATGTCCTAAATAGCTTTTGTGACAGTATTGTTGAATATGTATAACCAGTTGAAAAAGACAAAAGGTGAACCCTAATCTTTGTAATTAGGGTGTCCTATATTGTTAATAACCTGCTTTTCTTGGGTCTCTAAATGTCGTTTTTAACTTCAAACAAATATATATTATCGATTTTAACTCTCTAAATTTTATAGACGGGTTGAACTCGATTCCTGTATTTTTATATGTATATGGGAATCGATATGAGATGTTATAAAAAGTATGGTATCGCATGCAAATGAGATGTTAATGTCAATTGTTCAAAGGTTATGCATGGTTGCTGTCTAAGGTATACAATTTAGTTCTGATATTTTGTTTATGATTAATATGGATCTGTGTATATAGTGTAGATATAATTAGGTCATGGTTAGCAGATATCAATAACAATCATAATAAGTTTGAACCAGAAGACAAGCTAACTGTTTCATTCTGACAGGACCATCCACTTCATTATACTGTTCTTTAGCAAGTGCAAGTGCAATTTCAAAATAAATTTTAGATGAAATGAAAGCAAGATTTACTTAGTTCAGGATGGTAATTTTGCTCCTGGGTTTGACCGAACGGTTTTAGCTATTTTTAATTGAATTGAGCCCATTGGCGGACTTGGCGATTGTAGTGTAGGGGGGCTTAATATAATTTGGGGTTCAGGGGAAACGCCCCCTAATTTTCTAAGGGTTATTTACTAAATATGACATAAAATATAAACTTCATTAAATTTTAATAAAAAGATCAAATATCTATAAAATATCAATGATAAGTGTTTCCTAATAAATATAAATGAGAAAATGAAAAAAAATTACCAGAATATTGTTTGTTAGCGGCATTAGCAAGAAGTAGAAGAATTTTTTTTTAAATAATTTGATAGAATAAAATGTAAAGATTTTATTAAACTTGTTGTTAGGTTAAGGGTGTAAATAATAATTAATATATAGTAAAAATAAAGAACACTCTAATTATAAGTAGATCTAACGATAATTATAATCTAAACCCATTAATTTTATTTCTTTAGTTCTAGGTGGGCTTCAGCCCACCTTGGTGTGACGGTAGGTCCACCACATTTGAGCCATATGGTCACACTTAAGATTTGTCAAGTGATGATGGATTTTGGCTACTTCAAGTGATTGGCTATTATTATCCATAAACAGTTTGGTAAATCTGTGTATGGTATCGGTCCTATGATCCTATATTGTTGTTTGTTCACCAGTTTACCATCAATTTTCACACACTCGAAGCTCCCATTTTTATTAATAATACCAACATTGGATGTCAAGCTCCGTTTCATTGAATTTCAGTTTTAGGAAATGTATTACAATATTGTAGCAGTTGGAACAACTACAATACAATATTGTAATTTATTTTGTTTGGATAAATGTTTATATTAAAAATAGAAAAAACTATATACTATACAAAGAGTCACCTACCTAAACCCAAAACCTTAACATAACAATAAGGTTATGAACTAACAATATCTTATACTATTACAAGTTAAACACTCACCATTATCCAAGAATATATGACCGGGGAACAAAGAGAATAGTATGAAATAAGTGCACCACTTAATCTCCTTGACAACCGCTTTCTGAAAAGATGTCTGCCTCTCGTAGTGAGATTATTTCTTGCCTTTCATATGCAACAAACAGTAACTCTAAAAGAGGACTTCAAGTACATGGAGCTCTGATACAATGTTAACTTGCCAACTCAACTAAAAATTTGAACTGTTAAAAAAACGGAGAACACATTATAGGAGATTTATACCCCAACATGATGCACTAAATAAAGTATTCATTTCCTAAATAATTCCCAAATACTTCTTAATCCCCTCCCAAATATCTCTAGTATAAGCAGATTCAAAATAAAGATATTTATTCGACTCAAAATTCTCACCACATAAAATACAAAGTGAATCCAATTCTAAGTAAAATACAACCTTGTAGTTACAGTTTGATACTGTTTCAGTACAACTTTTCATCAGAGTTGAAAAATTTAAAATCAAGATAATTCAAAAAATTCACAATGATAGATTTATATATGAAAATTATAAAAGAAAAAAAGAAAATTTCGTCGAAGTTAACCAACATTGTCATATGTCAAAAAAAAAAAAAAAAAACCAACATTGTCATGAGCTAATTGTCGGAACTGGCCGACGAAAATTTCGAAATTCTAAGAAAGAACCATTGATCATCGGAGTTAACAGATGTTAACTGTCGAAATTGATTGTCCACCAATAATAATGGTGATAAAATTAATAATTAACCAGTTGTGATTAACTCACTGGACATGACCTTGGTCATCCAATCCAGTGGTGCAAGTCTGAATCGAATCAATAACTCTGAGTCCAAAATGGTTTTCCTATGTAACAAAATATAAATAATAATTAATATATATTTTTAGAATATTAATTTATAATAATTAAATAATTTTTTTAAAAAGAAATTAATAATAATCTAAATTCTAAAAAAAAGATTAATAACAAAACTTATATTAAGAACTAAAATTATTCTTGAACCAACTTTAAAAGAAAAATATCTGTTTAATTAAAAAATTATCCAAATCCAAATTCTGATAGTGGATAGGCGATTCCATCGAATAGTGACCAGTAACAAGTTAGTTTTCAACAAACAAGTACCTTGAAAGTAATAGGCCATTGATTAAATAAAATTTGTCTACCTACCTCCTTTATACGTAATAAAAACTCTCCCATGTGGCCATCCGTGTTGCAAAGTAGTTTTTTTAAAAATTATTCTTGTTGTGTTTTCAGTTGATGTGCCTCTCTGCGCTCTCATTATATGTGTTAGCTTAATCATTTAGTTATTGAACTTACGTCTTTTGGTAATCTTTGTCGAAAAAATAGACTAAAATTCAAAGATAGCGTATTTTTCTTTTCTCACATTTTAGAGGAATATTGAACAGACAAGGATTAGTGGAAGACAGACACTTATAGACGAAGAATTAGAGCCTACCGAACACGTCATTTGGAAAGCAAAAACTGTTTATGAAGGTCATCGGCATGGAATATCAAACTATTTGCATGCTTAGATTTTTGCTTTTTCTCTACATCCGTAAAATATCAATTATCACAACATAGTTTGAAAAAGAGATTATTACCCAAAAGGTTTTGAAAACACCACCTCGTGATCTAACAAGATCGGCTCTATAGTCTCTTCTTACTAAATACCACAAACTAATTTTAACACTATAAGTAAAAAAACCAATTTCCTTCTTACCTCTTTTGTTTTTTATTTACCTATATATACTATCTTTTATCAAATAAAAATCAAAACCTAAAACACGCTCAATCTCTCCTCTCTCCTCTCTCCTATCTCCTCTCTCCTCTCTCATCTCTCATCTCTTTCTCTCTCTTTGAAGCTCAACCCTCTCCTCCGAAAAATCCATGGAGCTCGAATTAGAGTTTGAGTTCCGGCAATGAAACCGGATTTGTGACGAAGTTCCGGCAATAGAAGTGAAACAACTGCTTATTGAAGAACAACACCCATATGGGTCTTCTAAATTAGATGCGCCTAAGGTTTTAGAAGCGTTGAATGGCAGCGAAGATGGGTTTCTTTCAAACCCATAAAAGAGAACTGAATCTCCAAACATTTATGTAACGCTAGGAGAAGAAGACACAGATTCTGAAAACTCTATAGTTGCTGGTTCTTACGATTCTAATATTTTTAGTGATGCTGATGAAGAAGCTAACTCCAAATCACAGCCCATAAGTCCAAATCGTGATAAAGATGCTGGTTCTTTTCAAGCCCTAAAACTGCAGCTCCTAAATCATAACCGTGAGGAAGAATTGCAGCCTGCAAACTTTGTTATTGAAGGTAATATTAGCTTGAATTGCACATCTTCATTAGATAAATGTTTTGGAAACGATTTATTAGTTAATTTTGCTAGTACAAATATGGCGTCTATGGAACTTTTGCGCTCAGAACTTTTGCGCTCAGAAGTCAGAACTGTTGGCGATTACAAATCTGGCGTTAATGAAACTTTTGCGCTCAGAACTTTTACGCTCAGAACTTTTGCGCTCAAAAGTTTCTAGAAGGCTGCGCTCAGAAGTTTCCACATTGTTAAGCTAGATTAGATTACTTTTTTTTCCAGAAATGTAATAGATTTGTGTTAGATTAGATTACATTTTTTCTAGAAATGTCGTGAAATGCCGGATTTGTGTTTTGCTCAGAATTTTTGTTAAATGCTCAGAAGTTTTATGAAATGCTCAGAAGTTTTCTGGTGAGGTTGATTTTTTGTGTTGAATCAAAAAATTAATTAAACTCAATAACTTTTGTATAAATGCTCAGCAGTTTACTGATTATACAAGAAATGCTCAGGAAGTTTACTGATTATACGAGAAACGCTCAGCAAGTTATTGAGCATGCCCAATACCCCATGCTCAGAACTATTTTCTACGCTTAGAACTATTTTCCAGACTCAGAACTATTTTTCAGACTCAAAACTTTTTTCCACACTCAGAACTTTTTTCCACGCTCAGAAAAAAGTGGTCGGTGGTGGTCGGTGGTTGTGGTCGGAACTGGAAATTATTTGATAATTAATGAAGAAGGAGAGAGAAAAATGATAAAGGAAGAGAGAGATTAACGGTAATGGAGGAGAGAGTGTAATGGTTGTGGAGGAGAGATTTTTTTTGTCTTATATACACTATAAGGGTAGTTATGGCATTGAACATCTTATTGGCCTCTAAGTAGGAGAGAGGAATCACTTGGTTCCTATATGGCACATTGATTCTCCTCAAGTCTTCTTGGGTAATTGACCCTTTGAAAAACGATCAAAACTCTCCTATAATTTTAAAAAAGTATAAATATCCTTATATTTTCTTAATTTGTGACAACTTATCTTTTTTACTTAAGATATATTATTATTTATGCCATAAATTGTATCAAGTTACACCGAATTATAGTGTAATAATATTTGATGGAAATAGTAAATTGTCACTGAGTTAAAAAATTATAGAAGAGACTCTTTCAAATTATAGGAACTTTTCGATACTTTGTAAAACTCTAGTAGGATATTCAACCTATTACCTTTGAAATTATTGTTTATAGCTAGTCTTTCAAGTTTTATGTAAAAAAATTTAAATTGCAAATAATAATTTACTTATAAGGTAATCTAAGATTTTAGGTTGGAGTAGGTTGAGGGAAGATAGTGAGGGTGGAGGACAAGGATTTTATATTGGGTAATGTTTTTTTATTTTATTAATTGTATTATGTTTTTAATTTATGTAAAAATTATACTATAGGTTTTTATTTAATTCTTAAAAAGTTATTATAAAATAAATCTTTATATAATATAGTAATTGTATTTTATTATATAAAAATTAAAATGTTTATACAAATTTAACAAAAGTCAATGACTAATAATATTTTTATTATAAACTCAGTAACTAAAAATATCTTATCTTTCTACGTACCTTATTTATTTGTTAAATGACTAAAACATCCCTATTTTAATAACTAACCACTACTATAACCATTATTTTCTATATTTTGTAATCATTAAATAACATAACCAAATCTCACACACTTTCACACATCGGAGACCATTACAACCGTCACCCACTTTGATCTCAAATAACCACAACTACACACATATTTTAGAAGCAAAACCACAATGCTGCCACCAAGCATTACCATTTTACCATCACCTATCGTTCCTCTTCTCTATCTCAAACGAGATCGTTGCTACCGTCATTGTCTTGCGCCACCACTAAACTGTTAATACAAAGTTGTCACATGATTCCTTATCTTGGATATGCAAACACGCATCACCTCCACCCCTCTCTCTTCCAATTGTTAATAACCCTCCGCCCCTATCTACGATCTATAGAACATATGATCCTGACTTCTTTAAATCATGCGGGATTCTCTTGCACTAATTGCGTTTATATATCCAGGTTGATATACTCTTGTCAATAAATTGATTCTTGGATGAATGAACTGGACTCTAGGGTTATCCTATTTTGATGTCATCTTATGCATATAAAAACAAATATCTCTAGCAGAAGAGTTCTAAGGTTTTCTCACTTATTTTATCCATTAATGAATATATATATATATGATGTTGAAATCTTACTTACTCTTGTGTATTGATGCTAACAGTTATTTGTCATATCAACTCATAATGATGTGATTACATAGAACCTAAAGCCTAATTTGAGATATAAAGATGGATTATCTTCTATTTCTTTAAGTAAACAAGTCGAGATACACCATCAATAACCTGCTTGATAGTCCTAGAGAGGGGGGATGGGTGAATAGGACTCTAATATATTATACTACTAATTTAAAATCTTTTGAAAGACAATATAAGTTAGTTGAAATAATTTATCAAACACCTAGTGAACAATATATATATATATATATATATATATATGAAGATGAAAATCAAACTATAGCACAAATCAAAGCAATAAGTAAATGTAAGGTTGGACATTACGCAGTCAGTTGTAGTGGTTTGATTACCCTAGATTCACTACCCTTAGGGTCTTTACCTTAGGATATTCAAGATTTTTTCACTAAGCTCAATAGCTCTTAAAGGTAAGTTATAAACCAATCACATATGATAATTTTCTGGCTAAATCACAACCTGATGATGAGAATTTTAGCAGTAATGTCACATCCCGAACTCGAACACCTCAAGCTAAAACCCTTGTGTAATCACCTACACAAGTTAACACTTCTTAAAGGAAGCCTTATAATCTTTAAAGATGTAAAACCCTCTTCTCTTAATTCTAATGAAACTAAGTTCTAATCTAGAGGAAGAGTATAGTGAGTGTAACTTTAAAGTGTTTACAAGAAAAATTAAAAGCTCTTAAACAGAGATGAAACAACTAATATGTTAAGCCTTCCACGTGGATATGAAAGTGACAATTTAATGCTTTAGAATGATGTAGACAGCTTGATATAAATGCTTGAAAGTTGTTGTAGTTGTAGAATATAAAGGTGCAATAAATGCTCCAACAAAAAGGGTATTTATAGTTTAAATTTGGCCCTCCTTTGATTGCAATCACAAAAATATGAATCACTCGAATTGGGATCCGTTTTTGGAAATCCGGGATGCCATTTTTCATGAATAATAATTATTTTCCATTGGTGCCTTTAATGATCTAACGACAATAAACTCAACATCTCTTATTCTGAAAGAGAGATGATGTTTTGAGGCCTAAACCGGGATATCTTTTTGAACCGGGATGACACTCTATGAACCGCAATGCCAAAATCTTAAATCGGGAGGACATTTTAAATCTTGGGATGCCGAAAGACCTTTCGTAATTCAGTGACTTCTGAGTGGCTAAACCTGGGTACCAGTTTCTCAGACAAGGATCCCATTTTTGCTACTTTGAGCATGATTCACATAATGGAAAAAGTTTCTACACTAAAGTTGTTAGAAAAATACTAAAGCATAAGTGTAGTTCAACTCAAAAGCTAATTTTCAATACATAAGAAGATACAACACAAAACGCTAGGTGGAAATGTGAATCGAGTATATAATGTTTTAGTGCAAGTGATTACTTCAAGATATGTATTTCAAGAGTGATTTTAAAATAGTTTATGTTCACATAGACAAGGGGAAAGTAGTAAGATAAATTGTCACATCAAAACATTTTAAGGAAAATAGGAAAACGGTCTTTTTCCAACACCGTTGAAGCCATTGATTTTGTTATTGAATATTCATATGCTATTGCATTAACAATTGAAAGTGTCAAGATTGGTACAAAATCATAAATATGGTACCAGTTGCAAAAGAATCTCACTCCTCAATGGATGATCAAAAGGTTAATTAAAGTTGCTTTATAAAGGTATTAGTCTTTGTTCACGATTATTTTAAGCTCTGGGAAAGATCTAGATTTGTAACACTTAGTTAGTATTGATATTGTTAGCTAGAATTCTTAAAATATCTTAAACTAGCAACATGTGGTTGAATTCTTAGTGAGGATTTTGTTTCTTCAAACTTTGGAAATCAAACTACTTGGAAGTTAAAACAATTCATATTCGATAGATTATTATCTTGCCCCCTCATCCAAAATTGGTATTTAGTAAGTAATTTTCTTCTAGGGTTTCATTGTTTGAAGAAAACTTAGACCGTATCTTAATTTTAAGCTGGAATTTTTCTTTATCCTATGCATATTACTACGGAAGTTGAAAGTTAAAGTACGACCACGGTTGTAAGACATTTGTTCTAATTCTCCAATTCTAAAAGACCCCTTTTGATTCAAGAAGCTCCACACCCTAGTTATCTAGATAGACCGGCTTGCAAGATGCTACCTATCTGGTAAGGGAAAAGAACAAGAAGTTGTTGTGTTGGGGCTTATTTTTATTCTCAAAGTCTTAAAGATATTGATTTGGTGTTTGAGCTTGTATATATATATGTATATATATGTGCATTGTTTGAAATTGTAAAGACTACTGATGCAATTTATCCTACATAACAAGTTGATCAAAGTTGTGTTTTGTAAACATGAAATTTCATAAGTTGAACATGATTATCATGTTTAGATCATAAAATTACATGTTCAAAGCAATTTCAAGCATGAAATTCCTTGTTTGATTCATGTTCGAAACTGTTTCATGTGTAGAGCGGTTGGCCGGAGATCTGATCTAGAAAATTTATTTATTTTAAAGTTCTAAATTTTTATCCATGATTGATATGATATTAATTACCCTAATATTTAGAAATCTATTTTTAGAGCCTTAAAAGTCCATAATATTAATATAAAGGGACTAGCTATTGTTTTTTCTTTTAAAGGTTTAATAATCAAATGTTTAGTACTAAGTTTACTATCTTACCCTTTAATAAATTTCTTTTTCCGATTTTCGACATCAACATAAAGATTGGGAATCGAATCCAAATTTAAAAAAATTGAAAGTATATTCGGTGGGTAATCCGGTGGTGGGGGTATACCCAAATAACTTATATTTTATAATTGTCATTATAGATCTCTATAGTTATGTAGGTGTATACCCGTTGTACAATAGATTTTTTGTTCAAAATAATATAAATCTTTTCAAAGTTCATGTGTTGTCCAATAAGACCAAGTCGTGTAGTGATGAGTATATACCCAAATATCTTATCTTTTCACAATTGCATTATAGATCCATGTAGGTACGTGGGGTTATACCCACTGTCCAGTGAGTTTATAATTGCATTGTAGGTTTGGTTTCTTGCTTAAGAGTAAGAACATCAATTAGAACCAACAAAAAAATATTTTGTCAAAATATACATAAACCCTTCCTATATATCCGGTACATACCCAACATTATACATATATCCAACCCATCACAACATATACCCACCCTAACACATACCAACAAACAAAATGGAATTTAACAGAACACACACAAACCCCTCCTATACAAATGGGTACATATCCAAAAGTGTACACATATCCAACCCAAACAATAAAATAAACAACCCGCCACAACACGTACCCAATTGTACAAATGATTGGGCACATACAAAACAAATGGCTGGGCACATACCCACTTGTACAGATGGTTAGGCATATATCCACTTGATCCATACCCACTAGATACAGCGAAAACCCATATAATGAAAAACAAAAATGCATATTTAATGAGAAGCAACAACACTTGATATAGATATAGATATTAATTAAATAAAAACAAAAACACAAAAGTAATACCCAAAAATACTGGTCATTCATTGATTAGTGCGAAGAAAAAGATGATGAGTCGATATATCTTCTGAAACACCAACTTCTTCCTTTAATTGGTAATACTATTATTCTTGTTAAATGTTTTTTACAGATTCTCAAAGAATGTTGTATGATATGTTACAAATTTGAGTATGGATTTTTTCTAGGTATGAATATTTTTTAATATTCATGTTTATTGAGTGTAGGGTTGTCAAGGGGACGCGGGATTACGGGTACCCATCCTACTCTAAGGTACTAAATGGGGGTTGGGGCTGATTGTGGGGGTTAATTTTCAAAACCTGCGCAAAGGTCGGTTGGGTTACGGGGATACACATTCCTCACCCCATGAACCCTCTCCACATGTATGTATTATATAAAACTATTATATTTTAGGTATAATACATATTCAGAAGTGTGAAGTCTTAATTAATTATAAAATCTAGTTCTAGTATAAATATATGAGCGTTAGGTACCATAAAATGTAATTTCTTGCTATCCTAAACAAACTAATAGGTAACATTTTATTCTCAGTTTTATTTAAATTATCATTCATTAATCACTTTAGATAAAAGTCTTCACATGAATTTCAATAAAGAAAACAACATTGGATTCCGATCATGAATTCATGATATTTAATACTTTTTTTCGTCAAAAAAAAGATTAGTACAAAGTATAGTTATTACAAATACGAGAGAAAAGTAAAGGATCCTAAAAGAGAAATATCTTGCCATCTAGTGATATCAATGTTCCGTCGAATATATTTAGCAAGCACATCCGCGACGCCATTAAAACTTTTGCTGATGTGGGAGACTTTCCATTCCTGGAATTGGGCAAGCCATCTCTCAATTTCAACAATAAGGGGATGGATACTTCAATGTAATCCATTTTTTATTAATACCTTGAATAATCTCAAGGTCGTCATAATAGAAGGAGCAACTCTGAAGGTTGAGGCCAACAGCTGACCTCATGGCCAAGAGAATGGCCCAACATTCACCTTCAGACGCATTTCTCACAAAACATCTTCTCGTGGTCTTATGAGGAATTCACCTTTAGTGTCCACAACAATGGATTCGGTTGCTTTCGGTTCCCATTCTTTAGAAAATGAAGCATCGTTAAGCCATATATAATATACATCATCGTTCAAGATTGGGTTATCTTTATCTTTTTTATCGTTATATTTTTTGTTGTTAGAATCGGTGACGGTCCAAATAAATCCGTGATAAGGGAGTTTTGTTGTTGACAATTTCATGAATAGACCATTTCTTGTGATTAAGAACCTCTCATTCTTGCAAGACATATCTTTCAAGATGTGCGTAGAATGTAAGAAGTGACAACCATTGGTGGCATAGATGTTGATTGTTTGGAAGAACCATTATGTAAAGGTGACATTAAACACAAGATCAAGCTTGACATGCATAGAAGAGTCAGCCCAAACGCTAATGCTAAAAGGACATTTGAGGAAAAGTTGATAAATGTTTTCTTTGTCAGTTTCACACCCTTCACACTTAGTATCTTAGACACATTTCCTTTTGTGAAGGTTACACTTTGTTGGAATTGCGCCAGTACAATTTTCCATCCAAAGATTCCAACCTTGTTAGAGTGCTAGTCCACTTTCTAGATTTCACTATTATTTGTTTACTGTCGCAAGAGTGTTGGGCTTCGTCAGCAATTTATTCATTAATGATGGCGTGATATCTAGCTTTGGTGGTAACTACCACTTTTTGTAAACAGTCAGATAAGTTTATCCTCTTTGGCCAATTGAAGGATTAGTATCTTTTTTATTTCTTCAACAACATTGGGGGAAAAGACTTTTTAAGAGATCCAAATTCCATCCTGTAAGATCTTTATTAAAAAGTTCTTCAACAAATTCAATCTTGCAATTGCATGGTTTATCAACTTTGTATCATTTACCAATACAGCTATGTTCCCAAATATTGGTATTAAGGCCATTACCAATCTACCAGATGAAAAATTTATTGAGTAATTGGATTCCATTAAATATGTTATCCAACTCCAAAATCTTTTTTTGCAAGTTCAGAATCCAAAGTCTCGTATTCGGGCTGTAAATTTCTTTAATGACTTTTGAAATAAGAGAGACTAGATTGTTAATAATCTTCCATGCTCGATCGATTTTGATCTGTCCAGTTTTTATTCAAATCCATCTAGTGGATTATTTTTTATGCCATGAGTCCTACAAAAAATTGGCAATAATTCCAGACATTTTCTTGCACAAATCTTTTGGGAATTCAAAGATATACATTGCATAGTTTGGTATATATTGTAAAATCGCTTTGATGAGAACTTCTTTCCCACCATCCGGTAAGAGGTTAGAGACCCAACTAGCAGATTTAGAAAAGTCTCTATCCCTGATATAATTAAGATTCTCCACTTTAGAACATTTGAGTGAAAGTGGGAAACCCAGGTATTTCCCCAACGAATTTGTAATCCCAATATTAAGATTCTTAGAGACTTCATTGCTCACTTCTTCAGGAGTATTCTTGCTAACAAGGAGGGTAGATTTATGATAATTAGTTATTTGCTCCAACTCCATGCAATAATTAGAGAAAGTGTCTTTAAAAGCTTCGATGTCAACCTGGTTGATGTTAATGAAAAATAGGGCATCATCCACAAAAAGGAGATGAGTAAGTTTATGATATTGCCTAGATATCAAAATTTCTTTGATCTTGTCTTCCCGACATTGATGGTTAATCAATCAATGAGACTTTCTGTAAAAAGATTAAAAAGAAGTGGAGACAACGGATCACCCTGTCTAATAACCTTGTTTCAGAGAAAAAATTGAGCCTTTGGCCTTTAACTTTGATCTAGAAAGAAACTGATAACATGCAATTAAAAATCTACTTTATCCATTTTTCACAAAAGCCGAGGCTTGTAAGGGGTTCCAAGAGGAAATCTCAGTTGACTTGGTCATAAGGTTTGGCCATATCAATTTTTATAGCTCCGTACTGTTTCATTGATCTCCTTTTGGTTTTCATAAAGTACACAATTTCTTGTAAAATAAGAATATTATCCTGGACACGTTTCCCCTTGATAAAAGCGAATTGAGTTGGAGAAATAATTTCACCCACGAAAGGTTGTAATCTGAGAGCCAAAAAATTTACGATAATTTTATAGCTAAAGTTGATACACGTAATCAATCAGTCTATAATCTTTGATCGTTTCTTGATAACCCCCTTTCAACACCAGAGTGATGAGCATATCGTTAATATTGTGTAAGGGAGTATTGTGGGTAAAGAAATAAGTGATAAGTTTAAGGAGGTCCTCTTTAAGAATATTCCATAATTATTGAAAGAACTTGCCCAGAAGATCATCTGGTTCAGGAGCTTTTGTACCCGACATACTAAAGAACGCGTTCTTAATTTTATCCATATCTGAAATCTTTGTGAGTATATCATTCATCTGCGGTGTGATTTTATTCGGGGTATGTATTGATATTTTCTCGATGTTAGAAACCGTATTTTTATCAAAGAGGTTCATATAATAATCACAGATAGCTTTATTGATGACCTTCGGGTCTTTCGTCCAAGTATCATCCTAGATTTTAAGGGTGCATATACGGTTATTTTTCCTTCTTTGTTGAGTTGGCGCATAGAAATACTTTGTATTCTTGTCCCCTTTTCTGATCCAAAGGTCTCTTTCTCTATCGGACGAGAAAGATTCTTCTTTCTCCCAAAGATTTTCCAGCTCCTCGATGATTCCTTTTCCTTATTTTGATTACAGTCTGTGATCTCATCATTTTGGATTTTTGCCAAATCTTGTTGTAATTTGTAGACGAGTCTTCTATTGTTAGCAAATGTTTTCCGACTCCAACCTGTAAGAGCAAGACAAGTAGCGTCTTTTTTGCGGCAGAAATCTTGAATGTCATCAATATTGCGAAAACTTTCCCAAGGTGTTTCAACAACTTCTCTACATTGTATATTTTCCAACCATATGGATTTCAACAAAAGATAGTCGATATATTTTTATTTAGAGATATTTTTCTGCATTATGAGCGGAAAACGATCAGGTCCAATAGCTGGTGGAATTTTGAGAATCGCATTCGAGAAAGAGTCACACCAAGAGTAAGAAGGGAGAGCACGACCAAGTTTTTCTTTAATATTGTCTTCACCCTTTCTTTTGTTCGACCAAGTACAGAAGCATCCTTTGCTGGGAAAATCATGAGAAGATTATTATTGATAAATTCATTGGAGCGAATAATCCTATCAATATTAGAAAATAATTTTCATGGCTTTTCATAGGTCTTTGTGAAATCATTAAAATCCCCCATAAAATGAGTCAGCTCATTAATATTTGCCAACCAATAAGTGAGTGAGTTCTAGATATTTTGTTTTTCAGCTTCATTAGTAGGAGTATAAATACAAACAAAGATACCAAGACAAACCATTGGATTCATTAATTTAAGAAATAAAAAAAGAGGCATTAGAGCTAACCACTCTAAGCTTAATATCGTCTTTCAACACCAAAATTATGCCCTCGGTCATATAAGTTCTTCCTCCGGGTCCAACGATGTGGAAATTATTAAAAGATTTAAGATGAGTGAAATACTTTATATCCTTTTTCCTAAGACGGGATTTTAAAAAGCAAGCAATAGAAATATAAAGTTTCGAAGCCAAGGACTTAAACACTTTTTTTGTCAAGGGAGCCCTCACCCCTTGACAGTTCCAGACAATTACACTATTCACCTGCCCGACCGCTTTAAAGGACTGGTCTCCATCCTCAAGCATATTAGGCGTCAAGTTTTCCATCACGGGCTGAACCTAGGTACTCATAACCTCCCCAGTGCTACTACTATCACTACTCAAATCACCTCTCAGATGACCATCACAATCCACTCAATTGCAAAGATAGAGATTTCTTTGATCAAGTGGACCTTCTTCAAATTTTGAAAATTAACCTCACAAAATCTTGAATAAAAGTCATCCATGAAGCTCATAGATGACTCATCCTCTGTTTTTTTTTACCTCTACCATCATCGCTACCTAAAGTAGCAAAAGGTACATTAATGCCAATAATTTTTGCACCAACGATCACAACGCCAACGATCTTAGCACCAATGATCACAACGCCAACGATCTTAGCACCAACGATCTTAGTGCCAACAATCTCTGTGCTAAACATCCCCGCATCATTAATTTTAGCGCCAACGATCTCGGAGTGAAATTGACATTTCGAGAAAACTCCAGATGGTCGATCTAAGTACAAAATATATAGAAACCTTTTTGGCCCAAATAGCTCGGTCCAAAACTTTTTCCAAATAGATTGCTTTCATAGAGTTATTCGAACATAACTAGTCACAACCCTTTGCCTCTTCAAACCCAATATTCAATACATAACATCTTCATAACCAACAAGTTGTCGTCGTGTGCGTGTCATAAGGGAACACCCAACACAGTTTGGAAGAAAAACCATAACTCACACATTCCGTTTTATCTCTCCAAGACCAAACCGACACCAACAAATAATCCCAGAAGAATAGTTGAAAATTCCATCGATCTGTAAACTAGATCGGAACGGGGTCATAGCTTATATATAACACCATAATAAATTTCACCCTCATCTCACCCAAATTATACAAAATAAAACCCATAAAATTATTAATATGTTGCATGCGTGACAAATATCTATAATTAGAAATATCTATGTACAAAATCGTGAAAGTAAACCAAATAATCCCTTAGGAAAAAGGATAACATATTATGGAAGTTATAGGAAGCAACACCAAAGAGATAACCGGGGCTACTAATATTGATAGATGATTTAAGATGATACAAAATAACTTGATATAAGACAAATTCTTCTTTCACCTGAGACATCCAAGATTTCTTAGCATTTTCCGATACACGAAAGGTAATATAAAAATAAAAGTCTAGATCCTTTGTTGAAGAGCGAAGAAAGGTAAATGAGAACGTATCCAAAGGAGAAGATCTCTCACGAAACGAAGCTGACACCGCCGCAAAGGTGTGAATAGAGGCCAACAAATATCAGAGCACACCGAAAATTGTCTTGCATGTGATCAAAAGTGAGCTTAATCCACTTCATGAACATATATACTACGAGAAATCCATAAATTATTGACAGATGAGTATGATAAAGTAATTGCATGTGCCGAAGAGAAATAAAAATAGACATAAACAACTAAAAACAAAAGAAGAAGATTAACAAAGAGTTATAATAAAAAAAAGGAGATGTAAGGTAGAAAGAAACTATTTTATTGAGTTTCAATAATGAAGAAGATTAACCCAAATGCGAAAATAAATTTAGGCTAGTTGAAGTAGTTCGCAATTATAATTTGCAGAGACTTTTTGATAGATACTATTTGACTAAGAAGGATTTAATTAAAGAGTTGAGGAACCACCATTAGAGTAGAAGAAATTTGCAGAGAGCTTTTTTAGACCATCGATATTTTTTTTTCCTTTGCATGTGATTAAAAATCTAGATTTTGGAAGATATAAAACTTTAGAAGTGTGAGACTCTCCATGACAGATCTTGATATCCTCTAAAACCCAATGCATGTGAATTTGAACAGAAAAAGAAAAGGAAGTCAACCCATGCTGAGGCAAATTCAGTTTAAGTGAAAATCGTTGATGGGATAAAAGAAAGAAAAAAGAAGATTAAATCGCCATTTAAGCTTGAGCTTTGAGCTCTATGTGAAAGAGAAAGAGAAGATAATGCAACCCAAATGATACAATTTTTTTCCGAAGTGGTTAAACATAGTTGCGTATTAGTGTTCGAATCTAATTCATAGGATAGTTTCAAGTTACAGCCATGTTAAATTCAATTTGTATCCAATAAGACGATGCTTGGTTCAATTCTAGTTCTGTTTTTGCTTGTAACCCACGGGCAGAACCCAAACCCTACGCGGATTTTTAAAACGGGACGAGACAGGGTGCGAGGAACAATGTCGCGGGCGGGGTGGGTTGTGGGGCTTTTTCTCTATTACGGGGCAAAGTGCGGGGATAAATAAATCCCATTAAACCTTCTCTAATGACATTCCTAATTGAGTATAATTGAAAATAGAAGTAGATGATCTAAAAGATCACTAATATAAAAAAAAAAAAAAAAGGAACACGGTATATTTTATAGACGTGACATATGATCCGATATTATAGAAATATGAAAATAATAAGGATAATATAGTACTATACTCAGGGACGGGCCGTGCCTTTATGTTACCTAAAACGAGAAAAAAATGAGGCTCTTTCTAGGTTGAATGGTATTTTTTTTATTTTGACATAAAAAAATCGTAAATAAATAATACAAATCCTTGAATATTGAAAAGAAAACATTTCTAATATTAAAAATCCTACTTTTATAATTATTTTATTACTGTAATCATTAAATTTATATAAAAAATATTTTAAAAAATCACAAATAAAATAACTTACTAGATCTAATTAAAAAACATTTTTTATATATTTTTTAAAGTTTGAGAATAAGGGTGTATATAAGAGAAAGGTTGGGGTTGCAACTACCTTGGTCCTGAGTGAGTTACGAATTTGTCCGGTTTTTAAGTAAATACATCGAGCACGTTTGGGATTGCTTTTTAAAATAATCACTTGAAGTGATTTTAAATTCCTAATAATATTCTAAACCTTTAAATCACTTTTAAGAAAAGCACTAGTTAGGTGATTATTAAAAAAATCACTTAAATTGATTTTGGATGTCAAAATATCTTTTACTATTTTTTATAAATATTAAAATTTTAATCGGAAAACGCTTTTGGCTCTAAAGCAATCAATCCCAAACGGGCACGATTCATAAAAAAATTCAAACTCTTAGAATTTTTTTTCCTATGAATATGAATCTTCTCGGGTTGAAAATCTACATTAGCCTTTTTTTTTAAATTATATTTAATACTCGAACTATATTGGTTTTAATGCATTTTGAACTTTCGATATTTCTTGAATTTATTACTAATTATTAACAAACTAAAATTATATATAAATTGTAATAAATGAATTTTGATTTTTTATAGAAAAAGTTAAGGTAAAATATAGGTACTCTTATGATATAAAAAGAATTATAGACAAATAAAAAAAATATAATTCTTCTATTCTATGATTTGAAACATAGTTTTTATATTATATAGATAAGTTGATATAAAATAATTATGTACACAAAATTGTAAAAGAAAAAAAATCATGTACAGTAAAAAGTAAAGCTATTAGCGAGAATAGGATCCTTTACTGCTTAAAGGAATATAATGTAGTATTATTGGAGACACTGAATCTTTTTTAAGCAAAAGATGGAATTTATTGTTTACTTAAGATTATTGTCTGAATAATGAATTTTATGTTTAAAAAATAAAATAAAAAAAGTTATAAACATAAGTATTAATTTTTCTCATCCAAAAACATAATTCTTATTTTCTTTGAATTAGTCATATAACGATTTTAAAAAATAATTTTAAACGCACGCATGTGATGAAATTAATAGTATTGTGGTGGTGGTTGAGGTTGTTATAGTGATGGTAGCGATTGTAGTGGTAGTCTTAGAAAATTATAATAGAGTCGTTTAACAAATAATTTTATATAGGGATATTTTTAACAAATAAATTTTTCAGGATGATTTTGATAAATGGTAGTTGTAATGAAAAAAAACATGTCACTCTATATCCAATTAAAATAAAAAAATAATATATCACTCAATGATGTGGCGTGAATTAATTGATAATAAATTAAAAAAATTAACAATTTATAATCCGCAAATTCAAGTTTATATATTTGAATTAGGGATGGCAACGGATCGGATATCCTCAAAAAATTGCATAACCACATCCACAACCATTAAGAAAAACGATAACCAAATCCGCATCCATTAACCATCGGATTTTTGAATTATTTACCAAATCCGCATCCGCGACGGATGCGGTTTATCCGCGGTTAATCCGTATCCGCAATCATTTAAAATGATTTAAATAAAATCAATTATTAAATATTTTAGAATTCTAAAATTAGCTACAAAATTATTGAAAGACCATCAAATGATATTTGGCAATATAGTAATAAAATAAATAATAATCAATTAGCTAGTTTATGTACGGAATAATTATATTTGATCGATATTATGTATGAAATTTGCAAATATAGAATATCTTTATATATAGTATATATATTTTGATTTTTTATTTTTATTTTATTCGGATTTCGGTATCCGTCGGATTATTGTAAAAGACCAAATCCTAATGGGTAATCCAATGGTTACCTTTTATGAGAACCAAACCCTCATGGATGCACCATCGGTTCCACTAACGGATTTTTTATCGGATCGGATATCCATCGGTTACGGATAATATTTGAACCATTGCCATCCCTAATTTGAATAACTTGAGTTAGGGGCGAGCATGGTTCGGTTCGTCTCGGTTTTTGGGCAAAACCGGAACCGAACCAAACCGAATATTTCGGTTTTTTATAATTTAATAACCAAACCGGGTGGTTCGCATATGGTTCCATATTCGGTTTTTGGTTCCGAATTGGTTCGTTTCGGTTCGGTTTTGGTTCGCTTCGATCGAAAGCTTGGTCAATAATATTTTCACCCCATTTCTTGAAATACATTGTCTAATAAAGACTAATATTCCAATACAATTATACTACTATTACTTGTCCATGTGGGATATTAATTTATCAATGAAATATAAACTTATAATCTAACAATACTTATCTTAATTTACAATACTACAATAAATTTAAATTTATAACTTCCTACTTCATACAATCATAATTTATAAAACCAATCAAGTAATGATACTTATAATTTTAAGTGATATAAAAAAATTCTCACTAATAGAACCATCGAATAGTATAACTAAAATTTCATGTAGATGATAAATTCTCAACAAAAGTTTCTTCCACATAATTCTTATAAAAAAAGTTCACACATTCCCTATTTTTTTCTTTGTTAGTTCGGTTTTTGTTTGTTTTTATGGTTCGGTTTTCGCGTAGTAAACCGAACCGAACCGAAAAATTTGGTTTTTGAAAAATTTAAAACCGAATCATTTAGTTATTCGGTTTTTGGTTATTTTGGTTCGATTTTTTCTGGTTTTTTGGTTCTCATTTGCTCGCCTCTAACTTGAGTGATGTGTTTTAGGCGGTATATAGAAAATACGATATATGTCACCAGCAATTTATAAATACTATTAACGTGACAAACCGAGACAATACAAGTGGAAACATTTACCCTTATACACGATGGAAAACACTTCCAAGCAACCACTTCTCTCTTCCATAGAAGACGACCTTAACACCACTATTAACCCAACAAATGCTTCCTTTGCTTCATCCTTTGTTGCCGACTCCGATGACATTCCTCTGATCACCAACGTCAGAGATTTCTATAGAGAGTTCAATATAGAATCCAAAAAACTTTGGTACCTAGCTGGACCAGCTATTTTTACAAGTATTAGTCAATACTCTTTAGGTGCCATCACTCAAACCTTGGCCGGTCATGTTGGAACTCTTGATCTGGCTGCTTTCTCCGTTGAAAATTCAGTCATCGCTGGTTTCTCTTTCGGTGTTATGGTATTTATTAATCATTAATTTCATTACTACTTATTTATGATTATTGTTCTTCAGACTTTTTTTTTTTTTTGTTCAAAGGTTCTTCAGACTTTATTTAACAAACATTGTACATATTACCGTGATTTGATTATTTTGATTGGTTTTAAACAGTTGGGGATGGGAAGTGCACTAGAAACGTTATGCGGACAAGCATTTGGGGCCGGACAAATTGACATGTTAGGAGTATACATGCAACGATCATGGGTTATACTAAACTCAACAGCATTTCTATTAATGTTTTTATACATATTTGCTCAACAATTTTTAAGATTAATTGGCCAAACCGAAGACATATCAAGAGCAGCTGGGAAATTAGCAATATGGATGATTCCTCAACTCTATGCTTATGCTATGAATTTTCCAATTGCTAAATTTTTGCAATCACAGAGCAAAATTATGGTGATGGCTTGGATATCAGCTATTGCGTTGGTTTTACACACTTTTTTTAGTTGGTTGTTTATGATCAAGTTAGGGTGGGGGTTGGTAGCTGGAGCGGTGGTTCTGAACATTTCGTGGTGGTTCATTGTGATTGGACAGCTCATTTATATCTTTTCTGGGACATGTGGACGAGCTTGGTCTGGATTTTCATGGAAGGCCTTTCAAAACCTGTGGGGCTTCGTTAGATTATCTCTTGCGTCAGCAGTTATGCTTTGGTGAGTACGACAACTTAATTTACCTAACACATCTACTAATATTATTATATTAATTGAATTCCGATTTAAAATAATAACATAACACTACATTCTAAAAGGAATGATAATATTTCTAGTCTAGTACACTATAAAAGCTGTTCACATTTATATAATCCGAAAAAAAAAATGTTTGTATTTTCCTTTATTTTACAATATCGTTATACTGTAAGACAAATATCATAGGTGGACCTTGTCGTATAACCAGCAGAATGTTTCCTAAGGTTAGAATTAGATTAGCATTTTTTTTTTTTCTTTTTTTTTTTTTTCGATGTATGGGTGTCCGGGCCAGCTTACGCGCACCACGACTAATCCCATAGGAAATATACACGCCTCCTCATGCATACTCCCACTTAATCAGAACTAGGTTACCCATGTTCAGGGAGGAGACTCGAACCATGCACCCCTTGCTTACCCCCTTTAAGGGCTCAAGAAATAACACGGCTGAGGGGTTTCGAACCCTGTACCTCCTAGTTGAGAGACAGGGTCCTGGCCACTGAGCTAGTCCCAGTGGTTATTAGATTAGCATTTTATTTCAACTATAGGCCGTGTTAGCATTTATTTTAATTTAATATAGTGTTCTAGCTTATAAAATAAGACAAATAATTATAAGTATACTTCAAATGAAAAATGATTTATTAAAACAACTGTTAAATGTTAAATGTTAAGTTAGGAGTAGGGGTGTAAAGCCGCTCGCGAGCAGCTTGAGTTCGGCTTGGAGTAAACCTCGTTCGAGATCGACTTGAATTTAAACAAGTTCAAGTTCAAACTCCAATTTAAGTTCGATAAGTAAACAAACCACCTCGATCTCGTTCGTGAAAGACTCGTTTATAATTATGAATTATAAGTTAATATATTACTATTTATAAGTATATTAATAAGCCTTCAATATCAACTTGGGTATATTAATTTCTTTAGATATTCTTTCTTTCATTAATATTATGTTTTATATTTTTATACCATACACTAATACCAACCGTTCATGAAAATCTCATTTCAACCATAAAAAAATAAATTGTTCTTAAACAACTCGAGTTCGGCTCTAAAATAATTATTCTATAAGTTAAACAAACAAGTTTTAACATTTCTGATTTGGATCACTGAAAGTTCGGGCTCGACTCGTTTAAATTCAAGCTCGACTTGGCCCGGCTCGTTTAATTTTTTAGCTCGGTTCGGCTCAACTAGAAAAATTAAACAAACAAGCATGTACATCTAGTATCCGCTCGTCTCGTTCACCTCCTATGATTAAATTATTCTTTTCGAATTCATAGTAAAATTATATTAATCTAATACCCATCATTAATATATATTTTTGAACTCAAACTAAATTTATATTAGTATCATTACCCTAAAAGTGTAACGATACTTTTCTTGGATAAAATAATTTAAAATGGTGATGCAACTAAACATATGAATTAGCGAATTGTAATATTCGTTTCTCTTTCTCATTGAAATCCATAATAATTTTTTATTGAACTAATCATATTGATGAGGCATGTTTCAAGGTGGCTAACGGTCCGGAACGGACCGGTTCATACCGATTCCTAGCGGTCCTGGGCCTTATCGGTCCAGTCTGGCTTACCGGCTCCACCTTACCGGTTTCGGTTCGGTCCAATTCTAGGAGTGGAGGAGGTGAGAACCGAATCGTTAAGAGAACTGTCTAAACCGGTCCGGTTCCGGTTCCGGTTCTTAGCGGTTCCAACTTGTTTTTTTTAATAGAAAGACACGGTTTCAAGCAATATGGGTTTATTTGGGTTGGGTTTAATTAATGGGTTGGTAAGGGGGTGGGATAATAATGGGCTGATAAGGGGTTAATGGGTTGGGCTACAAATAACTGGGCTAAAAGCCTAAAACAATGAAATATAAAAAAAAGAAAATTAACTGACCGGTTCCGGTCCGGTCCGGTCCCCTTTATTTTAAAAAAAACGAAGAACCGGTCTGGTAGCTTGTGGACCGGTCCGGTCCGTGCATGCTTGACTTTCGGTCCCGGTTCGGTTCTCGCGTTGACTGGTCCGGTCCGTAGGACCGGTTGAACCGGACCGTTAGGCAGGTTACATGACATCACTATTTATATCCTGATCTAGAATCTTTAGTGTGTAAGTAAGATTAGTTTGTAGTACAAATTCATAAATAACTTTATTTTTGTTTTCTTAACGACTTACAATTTTATATAATAAGTTACGTATTTTTAACAGGTTTGCTTATATTTTTAACAGGGTGTATTTGTTTTTTTGTTTTTTCTTTTTTTTCGATGTATGGGTGTCCGGGCCAAGCTTACGCGCACCACGACTAATCCCATAGGAAATATACACGCCTCCTCATGCATACTTCCACTTAATGGGTGTCCGGGCCAGCTTACGCGCACCACGACTAATCCCATAGGAAATATACACGCCTCCTCATGCATACTCCTACTTAATCAGAACTAGGTTACCCATATTCAGGGAGGAAACTCGAACCATGCACCCCTTGCTTACTCCCTTTAAGGGCTCAAGAAATAACAGGGTGTATTTGTTGTTAATGGTTTATGAGTATTGAATGGATATGGATTTAATTATGCAATAAAAATATTTATATAAATTTTTGTATCGATCACATTATTATTTTTACAATATTAAATAATTTTCGAGATAACTTTTTTAACTAAAATATTTAAGTAATTTTAATACTATTTATCGATTACTCTCAAGTAATTTTCAAATTTTTTACAATGCTCTATTGATTAATTTAAGTTTCGTTGGTTCTTTTTCTATTTGTATGTTCTGTTCTTCTTCAAAATAGGTATATTAATAAGGTTTTGCAATATGTGGTGTATTATCTTCTAAATAATAGTATAATCATTCAAAAAGAAAATGATAAACAGAAAGGGGAATTTATTTTCTTCTATAAAAAGAAGAAAAGGTGAAACATATTTTGCTTTATTAAAAGGCAAAATTTGACCCAAGAGAATATTGAAAGGCAAAAGATAATTATCACCAACCACGTACTTTCTTTTGGATATCATTGGTGTCTGGGCAACCTTTCGTGTACTATAACTAATTTCATGAAAAATATACACGTCTTCCTATGTATATTTTAAGGTTAATCAGAACTAGGTTACATTCCCATGTTCAGGGAGAAGGTCCGAACCATGTACCTCTTGTTTTACAGCCTTTAAGGGGTTCAAGAAATAACAATGATGAGGGGATTCGAACCATGTACCTTCTAAATAATAGATAAAGTCCTGGCTATTGAGCTAACCCCAATAGTTCAATTCACATACTTCTCCTATCAGCCACCAGTAACCATCAAAGTGTCTAAAACTAGCCGTAGGTAAATAAAGTTGATCGCTTATGATATTTTTAAGAGTAGTGATATATACCACTCCAATCATACTATTTTAATATCACTTAATTGTATGACGTGAATTAATTAGTAATAAATCATTAATTTAATCAAGAGAATAAAAATTTATAGACAACCAATTCACACTACATCATTAAATGGTATTTGGATAGTATAATTTTAAGTGGTATATATCGCTATTCTATTTTTAACTATTGCATGTATAATAATATACTATTAAGTCATGATATATACTATCCAAAATTATATCACCCAACGACGTGACGTGAATTGGTTGATTATAAATTGTTAATTTATTTATTTTCATAATCTAATTAACGATTTATAATTGATAAATTCACGTCACATTATTAGATGGTATGATTTTGGATGAATTACTCTATAGTGTCTATAGATATATCTTACCCTACGACGCCGAAGATAAATCTTACCAAATTAATGAACGGAAAGACAAACAATGCTACATGACTACAAATTTGACTACTGCTCACAGCTCACTTGTTTGATTATAATATTAGGATTTTTTTTCTTTTTTTTGGACACATATTAGGATTTATTAGCACACCATTGTCCGACAAAAAACAAAAAAGCACACCACTTTAGTACAATATTTGATAAAATCTCGTAGTCTTTAGATTCCATCTCATGTGCCTCTTATATTCGTTCAAGCATTAATATAATGGAATATATATGTCTACGACTCTATTTTTTTTTTTTTTTACAAAGTAAAGAAATACCTAAAACCACTCAATCTTATCCCACTTCTATATGACTGAATTTCCCGTTTACCATAGAAATATCGTTGTCTTGTAAACTAGCCCTGTGTCTAACGTGTTTCGCAATACGGTCCGCAAGACTATTCATCCTTCACGGTATATGCCGAAAGGATATCGATCCTGCTTCTTTCGATCTTTGCCTACGACTCTAATCAGACTTTCAAATTCATGTCAGAGGATAAGTAAATTTTACAAGCACGTCACTCTCGTTTTTTACATGCCGTTACTATAATTAGAGAAAATTTTCTTACTAAGACCTTAATTTCTTGAGACTTTTTTCTTCTTCTTTTTGGTATATTATTGATCCGAGATTATTTGCGTGCACCACTACTAATCTCACAGATATATACACGCCTTCTCATGAATATTTTTAGGTAAATCAGAACTAGGTTACCCATGTTAAGGGACTCAAGACCTTCCTTTTGAGTGCTGAAAAAATAGCAAGACTCTGGTCAGTTAAACTAACCCAACTGGTTTTTCTTGGATGAGACTTGCATCTTATATTGGATGATTAGTATTAAAATTATAACTATTAAATAATATTGATAAAACACATGTTATTAGATTAATTTAATAATTACTATAATTAGTTTTTGCATGACATAAATATAAGGGACAACGCCCAATTAATTACGCGGAGAAGGTAAGTATTCCCTATTAATCACAACTTCAACTTAATTCCCAATTAAGCACAAAATATTACCCAATTACCAAAATATCCTTCCACCTATTATTAATTACTTTAATTATATATTTTATTAATTATAGTTTAATGTTTATTTATTTTTTTCAGATTTTATTAAAAATATATTTTTTTCGAAAAATATTTTTTTTATCGGAATTTTTTTCTCCGATTTTTTTTTTCGGAATTTTTTTTTCCGAATTTTTTTTTTCGATTTTTTCCCCGAATTTTTTTTTCCATGATAACATGATGTAGGATTAGTACATATGATAATTGTGTGTTAAAGTAACACAAAATCATATGTGTTGTGTGTTGCATGAACACCCAATATGTATAATATTGAGTTGCTTAAACACACATAAATAACAAATTGTGTGATACATGAACACAAAACCAGACAGACAGAATATTTGTACACAAAGGTATAGAATAATGTATATGTAGGCTGATTAAGTGTTCATGCAACACGCAATTGCTGGATGTATGTGTTACAGTAACACACAACAGTATGGGTTTTGTGTTGGTAAGATACACAATGCGTTTTTCATTTACAGTTTTGCGTTGCTTAAACACACACAAATAACAGTTGTGTGTTGCAGGAACACAGAATAAGATATACAGAATATTTGTACACAGTAATAGATAATAGTGTACAGATAGTCTGAACATCTGATTGTGTGTTAATGTAACACACAAATGCTTGATGTGTGAGTTACAGTAACACAAAACAGTATAGACTTGTGTGTCATTTACAGTTTTGCGTTGCTTAAACACACACAAATAACAATTGTGTGTTGTAGGAACACAGAATAAGATATACAGAATATTTGTATACAGTAATAGATAATAGTGTACAGATAGTCTGAACATCTGATTGTGTGTTAATGTAACACACAATTGCTTGATGTGTGAGTTACAGTAACACAAAACAGTATGGACTTGTGTGTTAATGAAAAAATCTTCGAAAAAAAAAATCGGGGAAAAAAATTTTAAAAAAAAATTTCCGAAAAAAAAAAATTCGAAAAAAAAATTAAAAAATAAATTCAGATATTAAATAAAAATATAATATAAATATATAATAAAATTAAAAACCATATAAGGGCAATAATGGAAGGTAAATATGACCATGTGCTTAATTAAGAATTAAGTTGAAAATTTGTGAGTAAGTAGGAAGTAATTTCCTCCTTCTTTTTTTTTTTAGAATGAAAAGTGAGGAAGTGTAATTAATTGGGAATTATCTCTAAATATAAAGTATATGTCATAATACGTTTCGTATTGAACCATCTAATATTAGATAGACATATTTCCCTATTCTTTTACCTAGATTTTTATTAGCACGACGTGACTTAGGAGATTGAGATATATGCCTCATTTGTCCTTTAATGAGAGATATTAAAATATATTATTTAATCATAATAAATATACTTAATTATTATTTTTATGTAATTTTTAACGAGTTTTTTTAATTATATATCATTCTTAAAAACTATTTACAAAATTATATTAAAAACTATTTGTAAAATTATACCATTTCGAGACATCAAATTTAGGAATGGATTATATCCAAAAGTTACATCCACCTCACTCAAAGCTAGCAAAACATGGTCGTTTTTTAATTGATTATTTATATATTACTATTAGTTTTAAGATAAATTATTATTAAAAATATATAAAATAAAATAATTTTGTTTTATTTAAGTTTAATTTTTTATTCTACACCTATTTAATTTCTAATTATATACAAATCCTATTTTTATATATAAAATATTTTTATTTTTATTATATTATAATTTTAATTAATATTTAATAAGATTTTTTTTTTAATATTAATCGAATAGTTAATCACAACTTCTCCCCAATAAATCACCACTAACATCGATCACCGATGTCGGTCACCACAACCGCAGTTGACCCACCATCTCCAACCATCGTCCACCACCACCGACCACCACCAAGGAATTCATCGCTATCTACCATAATCATAAAATTTATTGTCACTATCGTCGGCGTTCTTTGACGAACAAAACAAAATAACGGTGATAGTGACAATAAATATTTTGGTGGAGGCAAATAACGGTGAATTCTTATTTAATCATAATTTTACATTTGAATAAAATGATATTATTTTCATTTAATCATAACTTTAATAATAATTTACCTTTAAATATAATAATTAAACATTATATTATATTTTATATATATAAACTTAATTTTGAAAAAAATTACCATGCTTTACTTACTTCTTTTTTTGGTTAGGTAAACGGTTTCATTAAAATATAGAAGAAACTATACGTTGTACAAAGATACTTTATCTAGACTCAAAAACTTAATGTAGTTACTATCTATTTGCTAGTCTAATTGCTTCGAGAGACATACACAAAACTCACTATCATTTTTAAAAACATGATAGGGTACAACAGAAATAAAATAGAAAAGGCAAACAATTTAATCTCAATTAATGCTTTTTCCTTCGAGGGAGTTTCGCCATTCATTGAAAGTCTATTTTTATCAGCCATATATGATAAATAGTCGCGGCAAATGCAATTTTTCATACCTTTCTTTTCCACTTTTCCTGAGTTTTACACTTGATAGCGCTCAATATAATATCATCTCTTTACCAATATTTAACCATTTTCTCATATCATTCCAAATACTTTTAACAAATCCACACTAAAAATAAGTGCTTGTTAGATTTAAAATTTTCGCCACACAACTCATAAAGTGGATCCAATTCTATATAACTTATTTTATTATTGGTGCAAAATCTTTGATGAATTGTCATCCACACAATAATAACATGTTTTAGAACAACACAAGAATCTAACACAATCTTCTCAAGTTTTCAGAAAAGATCGATGGCGAAAAATATAATAAGAAGATTTATAAAGAGTAAGAAACTAACCACTTCTCAGTTCCCTACCAATGAGTTGATCCTTGGAGGTGGAAAACTAATGATACAACACCTTAACTCCTCCCTACACAAACGATATCTCAATTTCTTCTTTCAACTTCCTAATTGTATAAAAAGTGGAGAATTCAATTTTTTACTTTTGCAATACCAAAAGTCAATACTCCTAAATAGGGCTGAGCAAAACAAAACCGAAAAACCGAACCGACCCCTAAAACCGAAAAAACCGAAAACCGAGAAAACCGTTCGGTTCGGTATAAAAACTTATTTAAAAACCGAAAAATTCGGTTCGGTTTGGTTTTTTTATACTAAACCGAACCGAAAAACCGTTAATGCACCGAACCAACTTTTGTAACCGTAGAATAGGATCATCCGCTGCATATTGATAATGTTATTTGATTATTCTAAATTTTCTTTTATAGAAAAAACATCAATTTTTCTTGTAATTAGTAATAATTTAATTTTATTGGTGTGGAAATGATAATCAGAAATTTAATAATACAAAACTTTTAAAATATATGGAAATATAATTAACATGTTTCTGTTGTTTTTCTTCAATAGAAGATTAATATACGCATGGACATACTTAATTCATTAAGATGAGATAGGATTTGCTTTTTTGTTCAAGAAAAGATGAAGTATAAAGTTTGCTAATTTTTTTCTACATCTACTTTAGCGTAAATAAGTTGTTCTATTTCATCATCTGAAGGTCAAGCGCAGTTTACTGGTTTCTAAACTTTGTTATCAATAAATTATAATATTGAAAGATAAATATTTATGCATTCAATAACTTCAAAAAAATTAGAATAGCAAATTAATTAGATTTATAAATATCAAGAGTTGCAGCTTCCTGTCGAACAAAACACATACAAAAAACCGAAAAATATACCGAACCGAAAATATATTTAACCGAAAACCGACAAAACCGAACCGATGAAAACCGTTCAGTTCGGTAGCAATACCCTTAAAAACCGAACCATTCGGTTTTGACCAAAAACCGAACCGAACCGCACCGTGCTCATCCCTACTCCTAAAGTATTTTCCATGTGTCCACTTTTACCCTAAAGATGTTTTTCTTTGCCACAATTCATTATAATATTTTCATTAGGAGAGCTTTATTCCAAACTCCAACATCTTTGAGGCATAAACCTCCTTATTAAATATTCTATTTAATTTGTGGAGATTTTTCATCTCATTAAAAACTCCTAAAAATACCTACGATTCTATCATACATAGAATTCAAAACCGAAAATATGAAAAGCAAAAACTACACAACTCCTTGAAGTTATGTTTTAATGAACTCAAGACGACCCGCATAAGTGAGGCGAGGGTGACTTTTGACATCCAAACACATTTTAGAACTTTAAGCTCTGAAATAGTTATGGTTTTACAAATAATTTTTAATATGGACAAATTTATAAATAGTTTTTGAAAATAATATAAATTTTTAAAAAAACTCAGTGTCCGTTTGGGATTGATTATTTTGGAAATAAAAGCGCTTTTTGATTAAAATTAAATTATTTGTAATAAATATTAAAAAAATATTTGATATCTAAAATCACTTTAAGTGATTATTTTGATAATCACTAATCTAGTGCTTTTTTTAAAAGTGATTTTTAGAGTCTAAAATAATACTATGAATCTAAAATCACTTTAAGTAATTATTTTAAAAAGCAATCCCAAACGGGTACTCAATTTTTTATTCCAGACTTAAAAAATATTAGTCTTCAAATAATTTTGGCCCAACCAATAACAAGTAAATTTAACTCCATTAACAGATCTTCGCATATATAATCATCGTCTTATTCAGAATAATTAATATTTAATCAAGTTTTGTAATTGTAAATTGTTGATAATTATTAAGCATTATCTGATACTTCTATTAACTGCAGTTTAGAGGTATGGTATTTCATGGCTTTAATCCTATTTGCTGGATATCTAGAGAACGCGGAAGTTGCCGTTGATGCATTGTCTATTTGGTATGTAAGGCTACCTACCAACAATTTAATTCTTCAATTTTCTTGCCAACATTTAATGTTAATGCTAAAATTTAAAAAAAAAATGAAAGTGTTGTAGTGTAAAAGTATCATTGATTAGGAAAATGTTCAAATCCTTTATAGCTAAATATCATGCATTTAGATACTGTATGCTTTTTCGAATCTCGTGTTAATAGTTCTGAAGTTGATAAGTTTTAAATTTGCGGTAGAATTTTTTTTTGTAATTTCACTATAAAAGTTAGATTTTAATTTGTATCTTAATTTAATCATTTTAAATTTAAAAAAATTAAGTTATTTTGAGATAAATAAATCATCTATCAATGGGTCAAAACTTATTTTTCAATCAAACTTATCGATATTCATGTTGTTTGTACATTTAGTAAGATACCTAGAAATTTCACAGGATTGTAATGTGTATCGATACAAATATTTGGAGATTAAGATTCAGAATAACATATGACATGTGTCGATACGCATTAAAAAATGGGGAACGCTATCCCGAATGTTCTTTTTGTCATACGTTAGCTGAGTCGAAATTAGACTCCCAACTCTAACAAAAAGCTAGATTTAGGAGTTGGATCTCCACTTTCCATGTTTCTAACAGCTCCTATATATATAATGAGGAATTCTAATTTAGACACCTAATTTCCAACTCCACCATAGCTACATCTGGCGAGTCTTGCAAACTTAGCTATCATTATTTTTTAATTCATTTTTGCTACTTGTCATATCCTATAAGAGTTTTTTCTTTTTCTTTTAATTCACTTATTTACTAACTTAGCTGCATGACTACAAAAATAAAAACTTGACTGTAATATTGTTTATTTTAATCTTCTTCAAAATTCAACAAAACTTATTTAAATTATTTCTAAGATTGTAAAATAAAAATAATTAATTTATATTTTAAAAGAAATAAATAATATATTCTCTGAAAATTGTAAATATTTGGAAAAGATATTATATTTTTAATTTGAATATTAAAATAATTTATAATGTTCTTTATGATATATAAATTATAAAATTTTATTAAAATCTAGAAACTGAATTTACTTATAATGAATCAACTTTTTTTCCTTAATGCACTTTATTATGCAACAACTTTATTAATAAATTTAAAATTTTAAAAAAAAAGAAGTAATAAATTTTAATATTATAAAAAAATTATCTAAAATTATAAGTAACTGATAGGAATAATTATAATTATACTTTAAATATTAAAAATAATTTATAATATTTTTAAGATATATAAATTATAAATAATAAAATTTCATAAAAAATTAGAAAAATAATTTATTTAAATTAAAATAGAAAAACTATTAAAATAAAATCAAAATATAAATTGAGAAGTTGAAACTAGAAAGCTGATGGAGTGAAACTGTAATAAGGAGTGGATATTTAAAAAATTAGTTATTTGATTTCTAATTCTAACTAAAAAATTGGAGACTTGAATTTAGCCTTATCCCGAACCTAAAACCCCATTTTGAAGTTTGTCCCGGGCTCAAAATTCCCAAATGAATGAAGTAGAAGAAAATATTATTGTACTTGTATCGTAATGTTTTTACATGCAATATATACAGCACAAATATACTAGGATGGGCAGTGATGGCAGCTATTGGATTCAATGCTGCTATAAGGTTACATTTCACATACAAAAATATTATTCTATTATTAATCTTGTACTAGAACTCTATCTCACCATACTTGACAACCAAAAAATGATTACACAATGCAGTGTGAGAGTGTCAAATGAATTAGGAGCAGCTCATCCAAGAACAGCAAAATTTTCAGTTTTAGTGGTTATTATCTCGTCTTTTCTCATAGGACTTTTGATTTCTCTCACTCTTATCATCTTTCGGGGACAATATCCATCCTTATTTTCGGACAACTTGAAAGTCAAGACTCTTGTCATTCACCTCACACCATTGCTGGCATTTTGTATTGTCTTAAACAATGTACAACCCGCTCTTTCAGGTACTGAATATATTCCTTTTCCGTTTATAATGATATTCAGGGTGAGATTTAACATTACTCATTTAATATTTCTCATGCTATTAGCGTACTTGATTGTAATTTGGGATATTCATTTGATTTCAGGAGTGGCAATTGGAGCAGGATGGCAAGGTCTAGTTGCTTATGTGAATATTGCATGTTATTATATATTTGGAATACCTTTGGGCTTACTACTAGGCTACACACTTGACATGGGAGTTACTGTAAGTTCACAAACTTCAAATAAATCCTTACTCTTTATCAAAATTAGTTTGGTAATGAGTTGATATTATTCGTAGCTAGGGGCGTAATGATTTAATTATAATCTGTCACCGTGAGTTGTGTAGGGATTGAGCCAAAATATATGTTAGCGTAGAAAGGGGGAAGGAGGAAAGGGGCAACATTCTCAATTTTTTTGAGTTAATTTGCAATATAACTTCTAATATTATGTAAAAAGTTACATTATTAATCTGTATATATATGTTGAAATTACATTATTTGTCCTTCTATTATGTAAAGATATGTTTCTACACTAAGCAAGATAACATAAATTTTTAAAAAGTTTAGGAGGTAAAGTGAAGGTTTTGATAATTTTATGAGGATCATAATGTATTTTTATTTTTTAAAAACAAAATTACAAAGATAAGGAGAAACAATTTTCAGCTTAGGGATACCATGAACTAAAATATCTTTATTGGTGATCACAGGGTATTTGGATGGGAATGATAACTGGAACCATCGTACAAACTTTAGCATTATTTCTGATATTGCACAAGACCAACTGGAATAAAGAGGTAGTGAAAACTGATTATATATTTCATTTATTCATTCATTTCAATTTCTTTTTATATATTGAATGTTGTTGCATACAAAATATTTATAAAAGATAAATTAAAAATAGTGGTGTACTTAGTATGATTGTATAAGGTTGTTTCGTCACTGCTATTATTTCTTATTTTCATTAAGTGATTTAATAGATATTATTTTGATAAAATAATTATAGGCTTCCATTGCTGCACAAAGGATCAAAGAATGGGGAGGAGAAGACTCAGATGTGAAGAACTATGGGGACATAGAAAACTGACATCGCACTTTCGCAAGAATATTAAAGTTATTTTTCCTCAAGAGGACTCTTTCATAAGCAAGCCTGCCAGTTTAAAGAATGCTTGCTGTGTTACCCCCTTCTAGGGTCTGACCACAATATGCTCCTTATTATTGATGAGATTAAAAATATTCCCCTTTTTAAAAGATTTATTTTTGATAAAAATTGGCTCACTAAGGAGTGTATTAATATTTATTCACAGATGTTGGACTGAAATGGCTTATTTGTGAGGAAATGGGCTTTACAAATTTGGTATCAAAATTAGTAAACTTACTAATACACTTACCTTGCGGGCTAGGAATCATGCTAAAATGAAAAAAAGATAGTTTAAAGGAAGATAAAAACTCTTTGCAGAATATGTTTAACTCTTTTTCTTCTATTAATTGAGATGATTATGAATCTATTGCTAAAAGGATGGAAGTGAGATGACCTAAGAAGAATTTTACTTGAAGCTAAAATCTGGAGTTTAATGGCTAAATTTAGGTGATAGAAATACTGTTTATTTCCACGCCATTACTAAAGCTAGAAGAAAGTTTAATAAAATTTCTAGACTTTTTAATGATAATGATGAGTGGCTAGATAAAAAGGCTACTCCCTCCGTCCATTTTTATTTGTCCACCTTTTTGGTGCACAAATATTAAAAAGAGCATTTAATACTCTTCTATTTTACACAACTGCCTATAATTAATATACATAGGGTCATTTATTGCAACACTCTTTATACTATTTAATTAGGGGTATTCTTGGAAAAAATAGAGAAAAAGTGTCTTGATATTACAAATTGGACAAATAATATTGGACACCTCCTTTTAGAAAGATGGACAAATAAAATTGGACGGAGGGAGTAATATTGTATCTGAATTAAAACTTATTTTAATAATATTTTTAGTTCAAAGGGGCCTAAAGATTACAATAGAGTCATTGACTCTATAAAATGTTGTATTTCTGATTATATTAACTCCGAGCTTACCAAACCTGTTAGTTTAAAGAATATTAAAGAGGCTCTGTGGGAAATAAGAAATGATAAATTCTCTGGACCTGATTGGTTACCTGCTTATTTTTGTAAGAAGTATTAAAATTTGATTTGCTTAGATGTGTTACTGATTTCTTATGGAACAATAGTAGATTATATCCTATCAATAAAACTCTCATTTCCTTAATTACAATGGCGGAATACCCTGCTAAGGTAGGGCATTTTAGACCCATAAGTTGTTTTAATGTTGCTTATAAAATATTAGCTATAATTTTGGTGAAAAGAATCCAAAAATCATGTCTAGTATTATTAATGAGAACCAAAACGTGTTTGTTCCTAGTAGAGAAATTACAGAAAATATTTTGTTGGCCCATGAAGTGAGTTACTTTCTGAAAAGAAAAAGAAATTCAAATCAACATTATATTGTTGTTAAAGCTGAGGTGGCAAAAGCGTATAAAAACGTGGAATGGGATTTTTTAAAAAATATTATGCTACAAATGGGTTTCTCTGCAATTTGGGTTAAATGAATTATGGGTTGTGTAACCTCAGTAACATACTCTGTGCTACTGAATGGAGACCAAATACCCCTAAATGAACTTTCTAAAGGGTTGAGGCAGGGGACCCCCTCTCCACATTTTTGTTTTGTATTGTTACTCAAGCCCTTTATGTTTTAATAAATGAAAAAATTTAGAAAAAATTGGTATGGGGGTTAATTATTTAAAAAATAAAATTGCCCCACTTTAAGTCACATATTCTTTGCTGATGATAGTTTGTGCTTTATGAGAGCAGAGGTGGATGACATTGATAATTTTTTGGAAGTGTTAAATGAGTATAGCCATGCCTCTAGCCAAATTATTAACTTAAATAAAAGTGGGGTTATATTTTGTAAAGATACACCTAATGGAAAATGTTCTGTTATAACTAATATGCTTAAAATGAAATGATTAGTCAATCTAGGTTAGTATTTAGGCCTTCTATCTGACTGGAGAAGGTCTAAAGTTAAGTCTTTAAACGGGATAATGTATAGAATTCATAAAAAAGTGGAAAACTGGAATACAATCTTTTTGTCTGAAGCTGGAAAGGAAACATTGATAAAAGCTATAATAAATGCAATACCTGCTTACACTATTGCTGTCTTTCTGATCCCTAAAAGTGTTAGTGAAAAAATTGATTCTATAATTTCTAAATTTTGGTCGGGTAATAATAATGTTAAAAGGACTCATTGGATCAATTGGAGTCAAACGACTCTTAATAAATCTGAGGGAGGAATGGGTTTTAAAACAATGAACCTAAAGAATAACTCCCTACTTGCTAGAAATGCTTGGAAGATATTTAAAAATCCTAACTATCTCCTAGCTAAAACTCTGAAAGGTATATACTTTTCTTCAACATCCTTTTGTAAAGCTAAGTTGGGGTATCATCCATCTTGGGGATGGAGAAGCTTGATTGAAGGTAGAAATTATTTAAAAAATGAACTTGCCTAGAAAGTTGGAAAAGGTAATCAAATCAACATTTGGAAGGATTGTTGAATAACTGGGGTGAAAACACATAAATTGGCCACCCAATTGCCCTTTGAATACTGTTTTTGAACTTTATTTTCCTAAGTCTAACATCTAGGATATTAATATCCTAAATACATGGTTCTCTAAGGACATGGTGAATAAAATTGTATTGATTACGACACCATACAAACTAGAGATTGATACTGCTTATTGGAACCTCTCAAAAGATGGAGAAGTTACATCAAAATCTATGTATTGGCACTTGAAAATATAGAAAATGGGAAAAAAAGAAAAGGAAGCTAATAAACATTCTAGTTCCTATGCCACCCCAAACCAGGTTTGGAACCTTAAGGTCCTTCCTGAAATGAAAATTTTTGTGAGGAGTTTATGTAAAGGTAGATTGTCTACAGTAGGGAATAAGTTTAGGAGAAAATGTGCACCTGATAATGTGTGTAAAAAAAGTGGTCAAGAAGCTGAAACACCAGAAAAATTACTATATCATTGTCCTTAGATTAGAGCCCTATGACTAATCTCTCCTATGCAACTACTCTCCAAAACCCTATTGTACCCAAAGATTTGATGTGTGGTTCTTAGAACTTAAAGAAAATATAAAAGGAAATGATATGAGAGGAAGATGGCTAAGGGAGTTAGCTTTTTTATCTTATGGAACATTTGAAAAAGTAGAAACAGATTTAGATTTGAAGGAATTGCTCCTAATCCTCACCCGATCCTCTATTTGTCCGTAAAAGCCTATGATGAGTATAATAACTCTTTAGAGATTAAATCTGAGGCTAAATTACACAATGAAAATAGTGTATTACAAAAGGAATCTAGTGAAAACTTAGTCCATTGTGACTCCAATGGAATCGGTAATAGGAAAACCATCATAACAGTGGAAGAAAAGTGGTGCAAAAACTTAACATATAAGTCTTTAATAGTAAATACTGGTGCATCATTTTTACATGATAAAAATTCATCTTCTGTGTGTATAATTAGAGACATGAATGGTAAACTAATACATGTATATGCTTGGTCTTTCTTATCTAATAGTGCTCAAGAGAATGAGTTACTAGGAGTGTGAAATGGATTAGTATCTGCTATCAATTTCCATTTTGAAGACATTAGAATGGTGTCTGACAACAAGATGGTTGTGGATATGCTCAACTCTCCAAAGGTGGTCCTTGTAGAAAAACATAATTTTTTTGTTAAGGATATTTTATCATTGTCGTGTAATAGTTTAGTTAATTTATTTCATGTCCCTAGAAAGAAAAATACTATTGCTGATTAGGTCAGAAAGCAACAACTATTAGGTTTCTTGCCGATTGATTGAGTCGCTAGACCTCCTCCCAATTAGTTAGATTGATGTTAGGATCTCACGTTCCTAGAGGAATTGGTTGAGTGTTTATTTTGCTTGTATATTTGCTTAAAACTTTGTTTATATTATTAGTACTTTAACAAAAAAAAAATTAGGATCATAAGAGGTCTTTATATTTTATCTGAATTCAAATAAAAATATAATCTTATTTCCTCTTATTAGTTTCAACAACTACATCTTTTAATAAATAGCTTGATTCTAAAGTAGGAAGTCTCATCTTAAGGATCCTTATGTTTATGTACTTAGAACTATAGAAGAGACAATAGAAATATAGAAAAGACCACGAAAGACAAGTTATACGACAAGTTATAGAAGGTGTCTTGTTAAGATAGAATTTAAAAGTTGCCATCAATAATTTTAATAAATAAATATTTCATAAGATGGTCGATGATGATGGAGATGAGTCGAGATGATAGTGATGACCGAAGATAGTGGTATTGATGGAGGTGGTCGGAAAAGATGGTTGCGGTTGAAGTTAAAGTGAAAATAATAGGAGGTGGTGATGGTTTGAGGAGAGATTGTGCATTTAAATATTAATATATATCATAAAAAGTAAAAAATATCTTATTTAAAATTTAATTAAAGGCAATCTTTTATATGAAAATATTTTATACACGGCTACGGAAACTACCTCTAACGACCAATAATGTAGTTGTATAAGATAAAAAATGATCGCTAAAAATTTATTTTGTCTTTTCGCTAATAGGTGGTCGAAAATATTTGGTCGTTTCACGATAATTTTTAACGACCAATTTTTAATTAATGCTCGCTAATAATAGTAGGTTATTTACAACCACTTAAAATTTTATTAACGACTACTTAGGAAACCCTCTTCCAACCAACTTCTGGTCGCTAAAAGAATTTTTTAATTATGTCTAAAGTTTGTTTTCAGCGACCACCATATGCTGTTGCTAATAGTAATTTTTCAGTTATATTTAAATTTTGCTTTGAGCGATTATAATGATATTTAATATTTTTTGATAAGACTAAGTACATTTCTACATGCTCAAATACAAAAAATAATTCAAAATCTAAGCACCAAATACGTAAATGTGTTTGATACAGTATAGAAATTCACAATGAAAACATTAATATCACAAAAACAAGGGGAGCTAGATGTCTTAGTCATCTACATCATCTTGATCTTCTATATCATCACCGATGAAAAAATGATTAGTGGGAGCACTCGGGGTTGAGGCACTTTGAACTGTGGTAGACCACTTTGATCCGTGACTTACTTGAAGTAATCAACAACCAAATTGAATGTCTTAGGGGCGATAATGCTTGATGTGGACGTTGTCGAGCTACTAGAATTACCGAGGTTTAGATCAAACTTTGGGTGGCCTATTCACTCTACTATGCTATTCAAATGATCGGCGAAAGCCTTGAAATTTTTCTCGATCACACTTGGGACTGAGGGTCATTGAACCCTTTATGATTTCCCTTCAACACTGGTCCAACTTCAGTCATCCAACCCTTTGTTTTGCCATCGCATTATCGCCAACCTACGAGACCAAATTTACGTAGTCCCTCTTTAACAGTTGTGACGATCTCTAATACACCTGAAACCACGATATAAAGAAAATAAACAAAGTAAAAAATGAAAAATAATTTCATTATTTCAAATATGTTGGTGTATAAGCATGTTATACAAAATTGGGGATCCTTGTCCTTCACAAAGTGATTCTATTTATAGATCCATATGACAGTTATAGCCAGATTATCTATATTGATCTATAAATCGACATCTATTTTCTCAATTGATGGGTATCACCACGAGTCCGAGGTTAAAGATGATAATGGCACATGTGACATAAGTTACTTATAAGATAATATTAGGCGGTTTCTATTACCCTCGTATCATTGGCGTGGAATTCGAGCTTCTCATATTTGAAGTTTTTGTTGGATCTCCTTGGCCTCGCTGAGTCGGGACGTCCCATCCTCATAATTACAAGGCCAAGGACATTTTTTTCTATCAAATAACCCTTTAAATAATAATATCTTCTCTTTAATTGATTATGGTTTATGGAAGAATGTCGTTGTTTGTGGGTACTTTGTTATATCGACCATTCTTACCTCATATGTATTTAAATTCAAATGACTCCAACAAGACTAGGATCATACATTTTAACGGTAGGTGGGGTTACCCAAAGGACAACCATCATGTCTCTTTGTTTTGTTACGTTTCCAAGATTTTTTCTCATGATGGAGATAAGATAATCATAACCATGGATCCCAAAATCTTTATTTGAAGTGTAGATGCTTCTCTTTCCATGTACATGCCATTATATACTTATATACATATTACTTTGAGTCAAGTCATAATAGTTTTTTTTTACTTTCTCCTTCATCACTTTTTCGTAAGTTCTTATATAAGATACATTAATCGTGAAGGAGTCAGAAGTGAAGCAATCAAATTTCGTTATGGATAATCTCAAGCAACCTCTCAAAATACAAGGTGGTAACAACACCCGTCGAGATGAACAAGGTACGCCCTAGATATAATCAAAGGTTAAAGACACCTTACCTAATCCATGATATGAAGAATACCTACCCGAGCACCATGAGCAACGGACCCCAAGGGAGCATAGTGGTTTAACGAAATGCACTAAGGTATTAATTCATATACTTGCAGAAAGTATTTGCTCTCTCGAGGTGTGTGTTTTATTTGCATTATATTATCACACCTTGGGAGACGTAAGGGACCAACTTGGGTGGGTCAAAAGTAACCCAAGAACGATTTTAACAATGTTGGACATGTCCGAGTCACCATGGAGTATTAGAATAACATTGTAGTCTCAAATCCGATTCACATACTGTTTCTACTTACGTGCTCTAGGATCAAAGAGATATCTTGAACTGAATGGGCTTGATAAAAAACCTTACCAATTAATTATGGTGATTTTTCAAAGTTGACGATGAAGAATTTCCAAGAAATTCCACATGACCATTTGAGAAGGTATTTTTGTTCCTTCACGACTTGGCTTGGATTTGAATTTGAATTTTTGAATTCTTATCTCCATCTCCAAGTCTCAAATCATCTACTAACTCAACACACAATTAATGTTAAAAGCTCATAGTAATACAATAATATCCATGATAGAGTGGAAGATAATGTCACATAAGAGGTATATATCCCACAGTTAAGTCCATAAACCCCAAGAAATGGTGTCTCGACCCTATTAATTTATCATAGAAGATGACACATCAAAGGAACACCATGGTATACAAATGTTGTGAATTATATATTGAGTGGGGTGTTTCCCCATGATATATAACTCTAATCAATGCCATGATAAAGATAACTTCATCAAGTAAAGTAATACTTTGGGATGAACCTTTCACCTTAAAGATATGCAACAATCAAATAATTTGAATATTTGTACCCAAAGAAAGGCACTCGTGTGATAATTAAGAAGTGCCATGACTCGTCTTATAGAGTCATTCCGAAGGCGATAGAACAACGACTAAAATTTTGAAATATGGGTTCTATAGGCCTACTATTCATAAAGATTGTGACATTACCTAGGGTAATTCCCATATGATTTTCAAGCTTCTCCACTAAGTTCCTTGACATCTGGTAGGGGCAAAGGTGTGATAAAATAATAGATAAATAAAGATAATAATAAAGGCTACACACCCTTGAGAACCACGGAACTCACTGCAAGTATCACAGATCGTTTGCAAGTTTTAATGATAAGTTAAGTTCGTTCGCAGGGATTTAATCCGTTAGATCTACTTATATTTAACAAGCGTAGATGAATTTGTATGTTTAGAATAAAATATAATAAGATAAACTAATAGGAATAACTATCTGATGAGAACAATAAATAAGAATGCAAATAATTAAATATGGATGTAAGTCTAATAGATTAGGGTCACTAATATGAGTCTATTTTACTAATTTGTTATTCTAACCTGTCACAGATTAAGCATTATATATTAACTAGGATTCTAAATTCTACCTAGCCTCTATTAGGCTTAGGAGCAACCTCTCCACTACCAAGGATTCCTGAGTAATGATTGGTGATTAAATCACACCTTTATGGCTATCTAGTTAGGCAAATGATCAAAACTAGACGATTATGTGGTGTTGTCAATAACTAAGAATAATACTAAGAATATGATAAAAAACCATCACCTGGCTGAAGTGTAATGTTTATTTCAGTGCATTAAAATATAGTGATTTCTATATTGCATTATAGTTCTCTATATTGATTTTCATGGTTTAATTGCACTATAGGTCCACATAATGAATCTATCGTCAAAACATACGCCTATTAGTATAAATAGTAGATCAAAGACTCATAAATTTGCTTACAACTGTGTTGTTAAAGTCGCAAAAAGTGCACGATTAATCGGTATACCGTGCGAATCGAGCCTATCTGCTTCGCCTTACACAAAATCATGATTAACCCAGAATCACACTTCTTTGATCCGTTTTATGCGCTTTACGCTTTTATACTAATCCCACGCTTCATCGCTTTTGGGTTTCTGTAATATCTAACTGCTTTGAGCGTTCTAAATATTTCTGAACCTTAAGCCCATATTAAACTAAACAAACACTATAAATTAAATGGAACGCATGCATATGGATTCACTATGTCTAACCATCAATCAAACTATTCTTCAAGTTTCAAGGTAAGGCTAATCGATCGTTGGACCAAAAGTCTGCTAAATCTTTTTATGGTAACGAGTTATTGTGATAAACGAATTTATTTAGACTTGATTTGTCACTTTGTCGGGTTATTGTAATAAAATAATTAGTTAAAATATACGTGAATAGTGATTGTCAAAATTTTAATTTTTAAGTTTGTTTTCTTTCGATTAAATAATGTTTAATTTTATATTATAAAAACGTTTTGGTACTTTAATCTAGCGCTTACTCGAGCGCTTTGCGCTTCAAGCTATTTGTGGTCTCATCGTTTTTTTGCGTCTCTCGCACTTAACAATATAACGCTGGCATACAATATTAAATTTAACTAAGGCAAAGAAATGAATTACATATATGAGGATAATAAACCTCGATCCAATTCTGTCCTTTCTTCTAGCAGTTTACTTTTCATTAAAAAACATTTTAACAATTGTGAGGACTTAACCACAGAGATATGCATGTATTTTAAGTTTTTAACAATATTTACCTGTGATGAGTCAAACTTGGGTGAAAAAACCTCCCCACTTGTTTTTCTACTGTATGATCTTTCCAGCATTTTGACCAAAAAATAAAAAGATCCTTCCAGAAATCTCATACTAATGCTATTAAACATACTCCTCAGGTTTTTCTTACCTTATAACTGTTTTAACTCAATAATTGCAATCAAATTGATAAGCAGATAAAGATTAAGAAAATAGGACAAACATAATTAGTTATATGTCCCTCCTTCCTCCTACTACTCAGTGTTAATTATGGGGTTGTTCCGTTTGAACATATAAAAACAAAATTGTAGTAATTATTAAAATTACTTACTTGCACCAAAGTTGTAAATAAGGACGAGTGATTAATCCATCAGCTATACCAAGACATGTAGCCTGATAGAAGTTACTCAACCAAGCCTCATTGTAGAAACCACGGGACCCTAATTATTTTGTTGATTGCATGGTCTTTTGTTGATTGCAGGGTCTGGTTGCATATTTTTATTGAATCTTTTATCCATATAATATTTCATGAAATGTTACCGAATTGCTAAAGTTTCAAATTTGTTCCTGAGCATAGCATGGACTAACACGGGTACTCTTATACCTATATCTAAACCAGTTCAACTAATGGTGCAATGTTCACTTAAACTCTGGAACTTGTTTTGGATATTTATTCAAAGGCACTGAACTTACTGGCCACTAATCTCGAATAACATGCCCATACAACGGATTTTCAGTCATAAATCTACTACACAGGCATCAAATATTGTACGAAGGGAGGCAAGATATCAAGCACCTTTTCATTCTGCCGTGTGCATATGTAAATAATCTCACCTTGGCATGAAGTTGTTTCAGTTCAAGTGCAAAAGCAAGAAAGGGCAAATCACGATCCATACAAATGTTACATAAATAATATAACACATCTAGACATGTGTTAATTTGTTTTCAATTAAAATTTCTATGCTCTCAATGATTTTGACGATTGAACAGTCATTACTCACCAAAATTAGGGGTCTTTTTTGATATAATCTTGTGCTTAGAAGACTGCAAACCACTATTTGTCACACTGCTAGAGATCAAACATTACCTAATTAATAACCATAACCAAATAAACCCAACAAATAGAAGAGATTCTGGAGACCATAAACAAATAAACATTTCCATACGTGCTATATAACCACTTGGTAATAAAGTAAAAAATTGCACAATTAGACCCTGAAATTTGTGCATTGAGTATCATTGAGGACTACTTGAGCAATTAATTAACGGGGCGGTCTTGGTAATTTTGTAGGTGAATATATGGATGTTTGTGATGAAGATGAGAGGGGTGGGTTGGTGTGTGTGGATATAAATCATTAGAAAAGAGTGTCCATTGCAAAAATTATTGAATATTTATCTCATAACCATTCTTCATAGGGCGGCGGAGAACGATGGCCATGAACTATTTTTTTTGGACAGAAACAAAATAAAAGACTAGTCATTACATATACTAAAGAAGTTATAAGAACTAACAGACGGAAAAGTTAAAAGTAAAACAATCCCAAACAGAAAATAACAAAAAGTCTCTCTACGCTCTCTAGAAAAACTAGCCGTTATCAGCAAAATTGCTACTCTCTTCAATCCAACACCGGAGGCTCCTCCGGACAAGATGGGTTTGGTACCACCGCCGCCGCCTGAAAGAGGTGGTGCTAGAGACACCGAAATGGTGGAGATCAGTCCTATGATCGGCGGTTCTAATGGAGAATTCCCTCCGCTAGATACGAAAGAACAACGAATTAACAAGCGGGCAAGATCCGTGGCTGAATCAGGTACACCAATTGGGGCTAAAATTCTCACACCGGCGAATACTACGCATCAATCATTCAATCCTATTCCGGCAAAAAAAGTTTCAGGTTGGCATTCTGCTCTTATGGGTAATAATTATATTATACCTGAGATAATTGATTTAGATGAGACCAAATTGAACACGATTAATGGCTTAGATACTAAATTTCTTGATTCGATTAAAGATGATGAGCCTTTGCCTAATTGTGAATTTCCACAAGTTCTTAGAACTAGGGATGAAATTCTTGAGGGGATTAATTTGTGGAATAATACGGTGGTGGTGAGACTTTTGGGCTCTAGGGTTAGTTTCGGATATCTTTCGTCTAAGCTGAAACAAATTTGGGCGCCTAAAGGTATAATTGATTTAGTAGATGTGGGTTTCGGATATTTTATGGTTAAATTTTCTAATAAAGATGATTGTGAGTTCGCTTTAGCCGGAGGGCCTTGGATGATTTTTGATCATTATCTTATTGTGAGGGAATGATCACCGGATTTCAGGCCTCAATTTGATTCGATTACTACTACTACGGCTTGGGTTAGGATCTCAAACGTTGGAATGCACAATTATACGGCCCGTATTCTTCGGAAAATGGGAGACCAAATTGGTAGGACTATCCGGATTGATTCGTTGACCAAGGCGAGGAAAAAAGGTAATTATGCGCGATTGGCCATTGAATTGGATTTGGGGAAACCTTTAACACCAAAGATTCATATTGGAGGTGAGGTTTGTCTTGTGGAGTATGAAGGGTTGCATTTGGTCTGTTTTGAATGCGGAAAATTTGGTCACCAAAAGGACAAATGTAATAAAGGGGAGGTTAGTGTGGTGAATGTGGAGTCTTTTGATGGTAAGAACATGGAGGAGCAGGAAAATAACCCAAGTAAGGAGGTTATAGTTGAGCCGACTTATGGAGAATGGATGACCGTGAAGCGTGCTAATCGAGTGAATAATAAAAACGGTAATAAGTTTAATGGTTCTAGCAATAAAGGGGTGTTTAGCAGGGACTTGGGGTCGCGCTATAATGCCTTGTTTGTTGAGGATGGGGAAGTGAGGGCTCCGGGAAGTAATGTTAAAAATGTGGGAAATAATAGAGCATCTACTAGTGCGGGGAATAAGTCGAAAAAGAATAATAGTAGTGGTCTTGCGAATAAAAACAAAACTCGTGCGAATGGTGGACATAGAATTGTTGCTGTGCCTGACTTTGAGGTGCGAAAAGAGCTAGATTCGGCCCCTGAAGTAGTTGTTTTTGCTGCTACAAAAGAAGGAAATAATGTGCAATATGGGGGCGGAATTGTGAACGAGTCTAATAAGAAGTTGAATGGAAAAGGCCTTGCTATTGAGGAAGGCCCAAGAGCTACGAGTGGTGGAAATAACAGTCTGATTATCCACGACTTGGACTTGGTAGTAGAGCGGAATGGTGGAGCAAAAGAAGACCTGACAGAAAAAATGCCTTTGGAGTTAGAAAACCGAGCTGCTGCAGATTCTTGTGGCCGAGAGAAGACTGTTGATACGAGTGAAATGGACGGACAGGTACCTACTGCAATTCTGGTAGGCGGACAAGGACCTGATGGCAAAAGTGAAATGAAAAAAAAAATAAAAAAAAAAGGACCAGTGGCTGCCGAGAGCAGCACAGGGACCTGCGCTGCAAATTCCAGCATAATTAAACCTGCAGCAGCGAGCTGGGTTACTGTTTCCAGGGGCCCACCATCTGATGCCGAGGAAATGGAGGAGAGAAATCTTCCTCCTGAATTCGGTGAAGGACGTTGGGGCGAGGATTCAGTGAATGAGGACCCGGGGGAAAGTGACATCTCCGCCGTTCCGGAAACTCAATTTGAAGATGGAGATGGTGATGCCTTAATGGGTATAGGTCCGGAAGGGGCAACAACGACGGGTCAGGTATCATCCTAGTCGTTTTATTTTAGACTAATTGTTGTCTTAATGTGTACAGGTAATAGGTTATTTGGGAGTTGGGAAGACATTTCCCTTCCTCTTAATGTCTTGGTTTGGAATTGCCATGGAGCGGCACAAGATGATTTTCAACGGGTGGTCCGGGAGATGATTCGGATGCATCGGGTGTGGCTCACGGTGATAGTTGAGCCGCGTGTTAGTGGAGCTAGAGCGGACGAAATAATTAATGGATTGGGCAAAGCTAATTCCATAAGGGTTGAGGCCGAAAATTTCAGGGGCGGTATCTGGCTCTTGTGGGATGATTCGGAAATTGAAGTTCGAGTTTTATCGGCTGGAAAACAGGTAATTAACATTGAAATCTCTAGAACTAATTGTGCTACTTGGTTTTTTTCAGCTATATATGCAAGGCCAGTGGCTAAAGATAGAGAACCGTTGTGGGAGGCACTTCATAATGCGTTTAGTAACTTTGGAGAGCCGTGGCTTATAGCGGGGGATTTTAATCAAGTTGGTACCGAGGAGGATAAAAAAGGAGGACAGCCAGGAATTACGCGTAGGATGGAAAATTTCGAGAACTGGAGAGACAGTTGTGATTTAACTGATCTGGGTTTTGAAGGTCCTAGGTTTACGTGGTGTGATTCGTGGAACACAGGTCAAAGGATTTTAAGAAGACTTGATAGAGCCTACGGTAATACAGGATTGCTCGAACTTTTCCCGTCTGTTCGAGTGACACACTTAGATCGTAGGCATTCAGATCATGCACCCATTTTAATCGGTCTAAGTCAAGGGATGCAGCGTCTACCCGCGAGGTTTCGTTTTGAATCTGCTTGGTGTTTGCATAAGGATTTCAAAGAGTCGGTTAAACAGAATTGGAATTCGAACAATACAGAATTAGGGGACCGCCTCAATAGCATCAAGACCCACCTTACTTTTTGGAAGAAAGATGTGTTTGGTGATTTGTATAAGAAGAAGAGGATTATTCTTGCAAGACTAAAGGGGATTCAGATATCACTCCAACGTTCCTATAACCCGTATCTCTTTAGGTTAGGGAAGCGTCTCAGAAGTGAGTATTTGAATATCCTTGACGAGGAGGAAATTCTTTGGTTTGAGAGATCGAAAGAACAATGGATCCGCTCAGGGGAGAAGAATACAAGGTATTATCATTTAGCTACATTGAAGAAACGGAAGATGACAAAGATTTTGAAACTCACTAATGAAATTGGAGAGTGGGTCGAGGATAAGGAGGAGCTAGGCGAATTGGTTAGAAGGTTTTATGTGGATTTATATACGGATTCCAATAAGTTTGTAGGTCCTTTTGCGTTACCCCATGGTACTAATTTGGGAGTTGTTGAGAGGGGCCTTCTTGAAGAGGAATTTACGGATGAGGAAATTAAGTTAGCAGTCTTTCAATCAAGTCCGAATAAGGCAGCCGGCCCAGATGGTATAGCGGCGTCCTTTTACCATAAGTGTTGGGAGATTGTAGGACCGGAGGTTTGTAAGATGGTTAGGAATTCGATTCGTGATGGCAAAATTTCGGAAAAAATTAATGGGACTCTTGTTCATTTGATTCCGAAGGTTAAGGAACCGACTAGAGTAGGACAGCTTAGGCCTATTAGTCTCATCAATGTTCCTGTTAAAGTGATAATGAAAGCCATGGTTAATCGGGTTCGCCCTCTTTTAGCGGATCGGATTGGTCTTAATCAGAGTAGCTTTCTTCCGGAAAGATCTACAATTGATAATGTTGTGCTGGTGCAAGAGATAGATCATCGTATGCAAAAGATTACAACAAAGGTGGGTTATATGGCAATTAAGATAGACCTGGCCAAGGCTTATGATAAACTTAGCTGGAGATTCATTGAGGACACGATTGAGTTTTTTGGGTTTCCGAAGACTTGGGTACGGGTGATTATGGATGCTATGGCTACTAACAAGATGCGTGTCTTGTGGAATGGCGAGCAGCTGGAGGAGTTCACCCCCCAACGGGGCATTCGGCAGGGAGATCCTCTGTCCCCTTACCTGTTTGTGCTTTGTATGGAACGTTTATCTATGCTAATTCAGGGGCTTTGCGAGGGAGGTGAATGGGTCCCCATTCGTCTCCACCGTCAAGGTCCCGATATATCTCATGTGTTTTTTGCAGACGATTTGATATTGTTCGCGGAAGCGGGAAGCCGTCAAATTGATCTTATCAAAGAGGTTCTAAGAGTTTTTTGTGATGAGGCGGGGCAGACAGTGAGCGAGGAAAAGTCTCTCATATATTTTTCCAGAAATGTAGAGAGTAGCGCGGCTGCGGAGCTTGCGAATAGAAGTGGGTTCGTACTTAGTGATTCTTTGGGAATGTATCTTGGGACACCAATTAGATCGCAAAGGTTACCGAGAGGTTTTTTCCGACGAGTCACGAATAATATGAAGAGCAAACTTCCGAATTGGAGGGCCCAAAATCTTTCGATGGCGGGTAGAATCACATTAGCACAATCAGTCTTATCGGCAATTCCGACGTATTTGATGCAAACAATGAAGTTCCCGATTTATGTGTGTGAGGAAATTGATAAAATTATTAGGGACTTTATCTGGGGTTCTTCGGAGGAGGGAAGGAAAATCCATTGGTTGGCTTGGGATAAACTTTGTTGGCCGAAGAAAAAAGGTGGGTTGGGTCTTCGCAAGGCAAAAGAGTATAATGAGGCACTATTGGCAAAGTTAGGGTGGAAGTTACTTAAAGGAAGTTCGGCTTTGTGGGTGATAGCTTTTAAACAAAAATATTTTAGGAATGGGGTGCTCGAGAGAGTGGCTAAACCATCGGATTCGAGAATGTGTAAGAATATACTAGCAGGTTGCGAGGTGCTAAAGCATGGTATTGAAGAGGTAGTGGTTGGAATGGATACATCTTATAAGTGGAAGTTGGAGGCGTCCGGAATTTTTTCGGTTAAGTCGGCATATAATGCCATGTATGGGGCGGTAGGGAGCTCACAATTTAATTGGGACCTGGTGTGGAAACTCAAGTGTCCGCAACGAGTCAAAGTGTTCATTTGGAGATGTATTTGGGATAGGCTTCCTACGCGTGGTAACTTGGTTAGTAGGGGGTGATTGAAGATGGCTCTTGTCCGGGATGTGGAGCAGGTGTTGAATCGGTTAGGCACATGTTCCAGGAGTGTGAATTGAACAGGGAGGTGTTTTTAAATTGTACAGGGACTTTTTCGCAATTTGGAGAACCTGATGTTTTTTCTTTTTCCTTAGGTGATGCTGATCAGGTGGTTCCAGGTACTTTGGGATTGCTGGAGGAAAGAAGGACTGAAGAAGCTCTTGTTGGATCAAGGAGTGGGCCTGCCGAAGAGATCCTGTCCAGACCACGTGATCCAGGTAGTTCCGAACAACCTGGTACAGCGCCTTTAGGACAACAGCAGCGGAGGCAACAATTACTCCAGGGACCTGAGGAGCCTCGGCAGCAGCACAGGGAAGCGGATTCAACAGCTTGGTGGACCCACATGCTGTCACGGAATGTAGTTTTTAAAGGCATTGAAAGGTGCATCCGTGTAGCGGCTTTGGTGTGGGTAATTTGGAAAAACCGAAATGCAGCACTTTTCGACAACGGAAAATGGGTCAGTAACATGAATGAGTTAGCAGCAATTGCAAACAACGCGGCAAGGGACTATATCAGAGCCTGGGGGGTAGAACGAAGCGGTGGACTAGTTATATCTTCGCGAAGCGTTCTAATTAAATGGTCGAAGCCGGAAAAGGGGTTAAAACTTAATATTGATGGCGCGTTTGACCCCAACAATAAAGCCGCAGGTATCGGAGGGGTATTCCGTAATAATGTTGGTGAATATCTTGCCGGTTTTGCAGAAAGTTGTAACGCGGGTACGCCTCTTGAGGCGGAGAGTTTAGCGCTTCGTTTTGGGTTACGTATGGCGGTATCACGAGGGGATGATTCGTTAATCATCGAGACGGACTCGAGTGAGTTGCACGCGCTAGTGAAGGGCGGTGCGAACTCATGGGAAAGTCTTGATGAGGTCCTTCGCGAGTGTAAAAGTATATTACATAATAATGTGCGGTTTGAACTAATTTGGAACTATCGTGAGGCCAACAGTTGTGCAGATTGGTTAGCCAAATTTGGATTGCGAAATAAGGAAGGACCGTCTGTTTATGCGGATCCTCCAGATGGTTTATGGCGACTCTTAGCACGCGATCGCTGTGGTTGGACTGTGCCTAGAGTGATGATTGATAATTAGTATTTTATTTCATGTAGAAGATTAACTCTTCAGGGTCTTACGACCTCATTTGTAACAAAAAAAAAAAAGTTTTTTTATCCCGAAATATCCTTATTCTTCTTAGTTGACTTGGCCAGAGCATCTGCATCTGCTAGGGGTGAGCATTGACCGAACCAACCCGATATAAAAAAACGAATCCGATTTAACCCGGTCCGAATCAGACTAACCCGGGTAAAAAGTCTATACTTATGTCGGATTGAAAAATAAAAATAACAAAACCGAACATTAAGGATCGGGTTAGTAAATTTTTAGAATATCGGCTTCTTATGCTTATTTTAACAACAATATATTTTCTCTTATAGAAAGGTATTTCAAAGCATTTGAAAAGTAAAATTATTTTTAGAATTGTTCTGAGTTCAAATTCTTATATTTATTAATATTTCTAACTTGTTTTGGGTATTAAGTGCTAAATGAATCATGTAACCGTTTAAGATTATTAGAAATGTGTTTATACTTTGTTTATTAGAAGTATTGATAAAGAGATAACAACTCTCATAAGCAGGTACATGCGAGTTACAATTCATTTATAAAATTAAAATTTAGTGCATACATGATAGAGATATAATTGTAGCGGTATTATTGCGTCTTATGGATGTATATACGTTGATTATAAAATAATTCTCTTAATACATATATTTCTAAACAAACTCGAATCGATCCGGTGTGTAACCCGATTCAATCCGGTGATTTGAACCCGAGCGGGTTAAGAATTAAAGTCCGGGTAAATTTTTCAAACCCCAACCCGGTATATTAAAATGCCAGGTTAACAAAAACCTAAACCCGGTGTTAAACCGGGATATGCTCTACCCTAGCATCTGCCACAAAATTATGATCTTTGCTAATATATAATATATTCCAAAGTGTGTAAAAAGTTTAAAGGGGGATTGAGAAAAATATAGAGAGGGATAATAGTCGAGAGAAGAGAAGAGAGAAAAGGATTATGAGCGGTGATGGTGAATGTAGAAAATAGTTAATGACTTAGCAGAACATGAATTTTTTCAAACGTAGAAAGATTTAATTGGTGGATTATGAGCTATATAGGAGAAAATATGAGCTATATGGGGTGTCTTTTAGTTATTTGGAAACTTAAGAAAAAATAGAAATAAACACTTAATTCGTAATGTGTAATATAGATAATATTAGGATTTATTAGCACACCATTTTCCGACAAAAAATAAAAAAGCACACCATTTTATTAATACAATATTTGATAACTAGGTAAACCCGTGTCTGAAGATACTGAAGAAATTTTTTGTTGCGTTAACGGAAATCAAATAGGGTATCTAAGGGTGAAGGTCAAGGTTAATGTTAGGGTTTAGGTTGTTCTTTTTTTGCTCATCAAGAAGAAGGTTAGGTTATAGTTAAGGTTAATGTTAAGGTTAAGGTTAGGGTTAAGGTTTATGTCAACGTTAAGGATATGGTTAATTTTAAGGTTAAGGTTAAAGTTAAGGGTTAAGGTTAAAGTTTAAGTCAAGGTTAAGGTTAAATTTAATTTTAACATTAAGATTAAGTTAGAGTTAAGGTTTAAGATTAAACATTTAAGGTTTAACAAAATTTCAGGGTTAAGGTTGAATATTAGCGCGATGATTCTTCATCTGTTTAAGGTTAAGGTTGAGGTTACAGTTATGATGAAAGTTAAGGTTAAGGTTTAAAGTTAAAGGTTTAAAGGTTAAGGTAAATTTAAAGGATAAATGTTAAGGTTAGGGTTAGAATTAAAGTCAAGGTTAAGGTTAAGGTTAAGGTATAAAGTTTAAGGTTCAAAGTTCAAGGTTAAGGTTAAGTTTTAACTTCAAGGTTAAGATTATGGTTAAGGTTTAGATTAAAGTTAATATGAAGGTGAAGGTAAAGATGAAGGTTAAGGCTTGAGATTTAAGGGTTAAGGTTAAGGGTTTAAGGGTTAAGAGTTACAATTAAAGTTAAGGCTAAGTGAAGATGATGATAAGGCTTTAAGGTTTAAGGTTCAAGGTCAAGGTTTAAGGTTAAGGTTAATGTTAAGGTAAGGTAAGGTTAAGGTTAAGGTTAAGGTTAAGATTAAGTTTAAGGTTAAGGTTAAGGTTAAGGTTAAGGTTAAGGTTAAGGTTAAGGTTAAGGTTAAGGTTAAGGTTAAGGTTACGGTTAAGGTTAAGGTTATGGTTAAGGTTAAGGTTAATGTTAAGGTTGAGGTTAAGGTTAAGAATAAGGTTAAGGTTAAGGTTAAGGTTAAGGTTAAGGTTAAGGTTTGGGTTTGGTTTTGGGATGGGTTATGGTTAAGGTTAAGGTTAAGGTTAAGGTTAAGGTTAAGGTTAAGGTTAAGGTTAAGGTTAAGGTTAAGGTTAAGGTTAAGGTTAAGGTTTAGGTTTGGGTTAAGGTTAAGGTTAAGGTTTGGGTTTGGGTTTGGGTTTGGGTTTGGGTTAAGGTTAAGGTTAAGGTTAAGGTTAAGGTTAAGGTTAAGGTTAAGTTTAAGGTTAAGGTTAAGGTTAAGTTCAAGGTTAAGGTTAAGTTTAAGGTTAAGGTTAAGTTTAAGTTAAAGGTTATGGTTAAGGTTAAGGGTAAAGTTAAGGTTAAGGTTAAGGTTGATAGTTAAGGGTCTAAGGTTATGGATATGAGAGAAATTAGAGATTTTTGAGTAGTAATATGAGAAGTTAGGTACATTCTGATTTATCATATAAATATTATAAATTTATATTAAATGTAAAGAGTGATCTAAGGTTTTTTTTTTTAATTTTTTTTATTAAGTAAATAAGAATTAATTAATGGTATTATAAAGGTCCAAATCGGATTTGCCCAATTGTTCTTAAGTGTTTCAGATATTATTATTATTATCTATATTGTTCTTTTTAACTCCACCATATATTTTAATATTATTTTCCTTCATGGGCTTTTCGAAAAATCGTGTAGGTTAATACATTGCTCCCATATTTCCAATTTGAATTTTTTTTCTTTTAAAAGATCAATGTGGTTTTTATGTAGATATAATAATTAAGAAAATAAAAAATAAATTTTTTTAAGATATTTATGAGAGAAATTAGAGATTTTTGAGTAGTAATATGAGAAGTTAGGTACATTCTGCTTTATTATATAAATATTATAAATTAAATGTAAAGAGTGATTTAAGGTTTTTTGTTTTATATTTTTTCATTAAGTAATTAAGAACTAATTAATGGTATTAATGATAGGTGGGGCCAGAAACGGTCTTGGCCACCACTTATGTTTGGCCAGAATCAATCCTCGCCATCACTTATCAAAAAAACCTTGTAATATAATATAGACTAGGTAAAACCCGTATCTGAAGACACCAAATCAAAAATTAATTCCGTTGACGGGAATCGAACCCGGGTTCCCTGGGTAAAGGGGCCAGAATCAATCCTGGCCACCACTTATGTTTAGCCAGATCAAATCCTGGCCACCACTTATATTTGGCCAGATTTAATCCTGACCACCACTTATGTGGGTAAATCTGAATCGTAAAAAAAATTCTGAAATATAATATAGATATCTTATATATTGTGCCTCTTATATTTGTTCAAGCATTAATATAATGGAATATATATATATATATATATATATATATATATATATATATATATATATATATATATATATATATATATATATATATATATACCATTATAAAATAAAAGGTCTAGGTTTTTTTTGGTAGGTTAAGTGTCTAGGTATATATGTCTATGATTCGAAATATTTTTTCTTAATATATAAAAAATCAAAAAGTTTCAAATTTTCATCATTGACCGATATGAAAATTATGATTTCAAATAAACAAAATTATAATTTTTTTGTTTAAGTTTTTAGTTTTCTTTTAAACCAAGAGAGTGGAAAATTTATTGAAAATAATTTACAAAATTTAAATTATAAATTTTTATTTGATAAAGGATATTAGTTTTTCCTTTTGGGATGATAAAATCAATCGTAAAACTCTTCAAAGTAGACAATCCACAAAAGGAGAGGCTCATAATTAAAATATACTAAAATAAGTTTGGATCCAAAATAGACAAACCTAATAACAAAATCCAATATAAATATAAAGAAAAGAAACAAATCCAATGTATCCCACATTATTTGCAACCCAACAAAAAAGAAAGTCTATCTCGAGTTAACGCTCTCCTCCTAAACACTCTTAACTTCTGGAAAACCCTAATCCCTCCTTTGCCGCCGTCAACCTCCTGCCTTTGTTTCATTTCTTCCTGGTCGACGGCGGCGGCTCTTAGTTGCTTTCCTTTTCCTTTTCTTTTCTTAATGTTCTTTTCTCCGTCGAATTTCTGTCCTCCTTCCTTCCCATTTTCTCTTACCCCATGGATTTTTGGCCGCGAAGTTTTGGTTCGAGAGATCTAAAGCGAGTCGAGGGCCCAAACGGTGTTGGGCTTCGCTAGCCCAGTTCAATCCGCCAAACCCAGTTCCTTTTGGCAGCTTTCCTTTCTCCCTTGTCTCCGTATGGATTCAGGATCTTCAACGCCAGATCTGCTCTCTCCCATTTTCTCTTACCCATGGATTTTCGGTCGCGAAGTTTTGGTTCGAGAAATCTGAAGCGAGTCGAGGGCCCAGACGGCGTTTGGCTTCGCTGGCCCAGCGCCAGATCTGCTCTCTCCCATGGATTTTTGGCCGCGAAGTTTTGGTTCGAGAAATCTGAAGCGAGTCGAGGGCCCAGACGGTGTTGGGCTTCGCTGTCCCAGCGCCAGATCTGCTCTCCCCCATGGATTTTTGGCTGCAAAGTTTTGGTTCGAGAAATCTGAAGCGAGTCGAGGTCCCAGACGGTGTTGGGATTCGCTGGCCCAGCGCCAGATCTACTCTCTCCCATTTTCTATTACCCATGGATTTTTGGCCGCGAAGTTTTGGTTTGAGAAATCTGAAGCGAGTCGAGGGCCCAGACGGTGTTGGGCTTCGCTGGCCCAGATCCAGATCTGCTCTCTCCCATGGATTTTTGGCCGCGAAGTTTTGATTTGAGAAATCTGAAGCGAGTCGAGGGCCTAGATGGTGTTGGGCTTCGCTGGCCCAGCGCCAAATCTGCTCTCTCCCATTTTCTCTTACCCATGGATTTTTGGTTGCGAAGTTTTGGTTCGAGAAATCTGAAGCGAGTCGAGGGCCCAGACGGTGTTGGGCTTTGCTGCTCAGTTCAATTAACAATGGGATTTTGGCCGTTTGTGAAGGTAACAATGCCTATTCTATATCTTTGTTTTTCTTAATCTAGCGTGTTGGATTGGAGGGTTTTTTTTATACGTGGGTTCTAGGCTAGATTTTGCACACACAACTAATCAAACTGAGAATATGCCCACCCTCCCCAAGCATACCCTCAGGCATGTCAAACTAGGTGTTCAGAGAGGAATTCGAACCTTGTACCTCTTAGTTGAGAGACATGGTACTGGCCAGTTGAGCTAACCCAACTGATTTATTTATTTCCTTTCTTTGATTGGTGTTTGTTATTCGTCCCTTGTCTTTCATTTTTTTCTGTTTGTTTGTAATGACTTTGGTATCTTGTTCAATGGAAGGGAATTATTTTCCTCCTGGTTGATTGATTTTAATACAAGCATAATTGACTAAAAAACAAATAATATAATAAAATAAAAGAGATGCACGATTTCCCAATTATCCACGTGTTCATCCCCGTCATAATCTCCAAAATTGACAGCTCAGATATGAGAGTTGGACCCAACATTACTACCCTACACCCAAACCCAAGTCCATTATAATCTGTTTGTATATATACATGTATATATACATCATATGTATATTGTTTCTCTCCCTCAAAAAATAATTTCATAAAACCCTAATTTTCAAACCACCTCTTAAGATTCTGACTTGAAACAAATCTTTTAAACAATTCAATTGTACGCCTCCACTAGATTCCTTCCTTCTCCAATGGATTATGATTCTCATCAGCTCTAGCAGCGCCAGCTTCAGCAACAACAACTTTACCGACTTTCATATTACATGTCAGAGGACAAGTAAAGTTGTTGTTGCTGAAGCTGGCGTTGATGGAGCTGATGAGAATCAGAATCCATTGGAGACGGAAGGAATCTAGTGGAGGCGTACAATTGAATTGTATAAAAGAATTATTTCAAGTCATAATCTTGGGAGGGGTTTGAAGATTAGGGTTTTATGGAATTATTTATTGGGTGGAGAGAAACGATATACATATGATGTATATATACATGTGTGCATACGAACTGATTATAATGGACTTGGGTTTGGGTGTAGTGTAGTAATTTTGGGTCCAACTCTCATATATGAGCTGTCAATTTTGGAGATTATGACGGGGGATGAACACGTGGATAATCGGGAAATCGTGCATCTCTTTTTATTTTCTTTCTTTTTTCTTGGGTTTCTTTTCTTTAGATCTAAATTGGATTTGGTTATTAGGTTTGTCTATTTCGGATTCAAACTTATTTTAGTATAGTTTTGTTATGTTATTGGGCCTCTCCTTCTATGGATTTTCTACTTAAAAGAGTTTTAAGAAAGATTTTATCATCCCAAAAGGAAAAACTAATATCCTTTTAAAAAAAAAAATTATAATCCAAATTTTGTAAATTATTATCAATAAATTTTCCACTATCTTGTTTTAAAAGAAAAAGAAAAACTTAAACGAAAAAAATTATAATTTTGTTTATATTTGAGATTTTCTGGTTTTTTATATGTTAAGAAAAAATATTTAGAATGGTAGACATATATATTCCTACCTAGACATATATATTACATGTCAGAGGACAAGTAATTCCTACAAGCACGAGATGTTAATGTCACTTTTGTTTTTTACATGCCATGAGGGAAACAATTCTTACCTAGACCTTAATTTCTTGGATGAGACTTGCATCCTATATTGGAGGATTTTTTTTTTTTTTTTATCGGATGTCCCCGAAGGGACAATATTGGAGAATCCAATATTAAAATTATAATCATTAATTATATTGATAAAACATATGTTATTAGATAAACTAAATAGTTATTATAATTAGTTTTTGCAAGTCATAATACGATGCGTATAGGACCATCCAATATTAGATAAAAGTATTGGACCATCCAATATTAGATAAAAGTATTTTCCTAATCTTTTACCTAGTTTTAATTAGCACGACATGACTTAGGGATTGAGATATATACCACATTTGTCCTTTAATGAGACAAATAGAAATAAATCTTTTAATCATAACTAAATATATTTAATTATTATTTTAATATAATTTTTAACGAGTTTTTTTAATTCTACATCATTATTAAAAACTATTTATAAATTTGTCCATATTAAAAGCTATTAGTAAAACTATACCATTTCGAAACTTCAAATTTCAGAATGGATTGATATCCAAAAGCTACATCCACCTCACTCAAAGCAAGCAAAGCATGTTAGTTTTTTGGCTAATTGGAAAAAGAGGATTCCATCATTTGGCCAGAAACTAAAGATGGGAAGTATTCGACTAAATCGGGATATCAATGACTTGTCCAAAAGGAGAGTGATAAAGAAGGCGAGTCATCTAAAGATGGAGAGAAGAACGATTGTGAAATGTGGAACATAATTTGGAATTCAAATGTTTGTTTAAAAATCTGAAACTTCATATGGAAGCTATATAACAGCGCCATCCCAACCAAGTGCAACCTTAAAAAGAAAAAATGTCTTGAATCAGATACTTGTGAATGGTGTGAGTGAGCCGGAAGCAGAATCTATTGTGCACTTATTCATCAAATGTCCTTTTAGCAAAGGTGTTTGGGCTAGTTCCCAACTTCAGTGTAAAATTGATGAGAATTTCAATGGCACTATTAGGGAATGGATTAGATTGATTATCGACAACTACACTAAAAATGGTCGGGATAAAAGAATTTCGCGGCAACGATTTTCGAAACATTATAAAACATTTGGAAAGGTCGGATGAAAGGTTTCTTTAAAAAGAAAACATGGAATTTTCTGGAAATAAATGAGAAAACAAAAGCATTGCTTAAACACCTTTTTGGAAATGAAGTTGAGGCCAATAAGGTTCGTCGGTCTGGGAATGGTAATATCCAACCAATAACGAGGGAAATCATTTTCTTAATGATAATGTGGATTGTATTTGGCTGAATGGTATGTCCTTCACCAATAGCTGGGATCCATCCAGTATGGTGTCTCTATGAGTTAATAAGGAGTGCGAAATTAAACATAAAGTCATCAAGAGAGCGAGGGTTAATACGACAGTTGAAGGAGAAATGTGGGCCATCCTTCAAGCCATGAGATCTGCTGCAGATCTCAATCTCTTGAGTAGTTCTTTCTACTCTGATAACCTTGAAGTTGTTCAGGTTATTTTCAAAGTTAAAGGAGTCAACTAGAGAATATGTCCAATGATCTCTGAAGCGTTAAGATGGGTGACGAGACTCCTAGGATGGAAAGTTACCCATATCAAAAGAGAATTCAATGAAGTGGCAGACAAAGTGGCACAATGTGTCAGGATGGATATTAATGTTTCTGATTGCCCAACGGACTCGATTCTCGAATATTTTTTAGTAGTGTGTCCTCTCTTTATAGTCTTAGGGGTCTCGATTAACTAGTTTCCTTTCCTTTCCTTTGATAAAAAAACATGTCAGTTTTTTAATTAATTATTTATATATTAAAAATATAATATTATTATTATTTTAATGTTAGGATAAATTATTATTAAAAATATAATTAAATAAAATAATTTGTTTTATTTAAGTTTGAAATTTTATTCTACACCAATTTAATTTCTAATTATATACAAATCCTATTTTTATATAAAAAATATTTTTATTTTTATTATAATACAATTTTAATTCATATTTAATAGGATATTTTATTTATTTTTAATATTAAATAAATAGTTAATCGCAACTCCTTCCCAATAAATCACCACCACCTTCGATCACTGTTGTCCGTCAGCCGCAGTTGAACCACCATCTCCAACCATCATCCACCAACACCGGCTACCAGTAAGGAATTCATCGCTATCTATCACAATCATAAAATTTATCGTCACTATCGCCGACGTTCAAAATAGCGGTGATAGTGGCAATAAATATTTTGGTGGAGGCAGATAGCGGTGAATTCTTAATTAATCATAATTTTACATTTAAATAAACAATATTATTTTCATTTCATCAAAATTTTGATAATAATTTACCTTTAAAATTAATAATTAAACATTATATATTCAATATATATATACATATAAACTTAATTCTAAAAATAACTAACATGCTTTACTTTTTTTTTTTTTGGTTAGGTAAACAATTTCATTAAAATATAGGAGAAAATGTACGTTGTACAAAGATACCTTATGTAGGCTAAAAACTTATGGCAGTTACAATCTATTTGCTAGTCTAATTGTCTCGAGAGACATACAAATATTTACTATTTTGAAAGCATGATAGAAAAGACAAACAATTTAATCTCATTTAATGCTCTTTTCTTCGAGGGAGTTTCATTATTCGTTGAAAGCCTATTTTTTATCTGCCATAATGATAAATACTAGCGGTAAATACAATTTTTCATACCTTTATCTTCCATTTTTTCAGAGTTTTGCATTTTTTAACCTAGTTGATAGCGTTCACAATAATACTCATCTCTTTACCAATATCTAACAATTTTCTCATATCATTCTAAATACTTCTAAAAAATAATGCTTATTTCATTCAAAATTTTCGCCACACGACTCATAAAATGGATCCAATTCCATATAACTTATTTTATTATTGGTCCAAAATCTTTGTTGAATTGTCATCCACACAATAATAATATGTTTGAAAACAATCAAGAATCCAACACAATGTTCCCAAGTTTTCGGAAAAGATCGACGACAGAGAATACAATAAGAAGATTCATAAAGGGTAAGAAACACATCACTTCTCAGTGCCCCTACCCATGGGTTGATCCTTGGAAGTGGAAAACTAATGATACAACACCTTAACTCCTCCATACACAATTGATATCTCTATTTCTTCTTTCAACTTTCATAATTGTTTAAATAGTAGAGAATTCAACTTTTTTACTTTCCAATATCAAAAGCCAATATTCCTAAAGTATTTTCCATGTATCCACTTTTACCTCAATTTTTTTTGTTACAATTCATTACAATATTTTCATTAGGAGAGCTTTTTATTCCAAACTCCAACATCTTTGAGGCATAAACCACCTTATTGTGAAGATTTTTCATCTCAATAAAAACTCCTACAAATACCCCATGATTCTATTATACACATAATTCGAAATTAAAAATATGAAAAACAAAAAATACACAACTCCTTGAACTAACATTTTAATTGAACTCAAAACGACCCGCATAAGTGAGGCGAGGGTGACTTTTTGACATCGAACACATTTCAGAACTTTAAGTTCGGAAATAGTACAGTTCTACAAGTAATTTTTAATATGGACAAATTTATAAATAGTTTTTACAAATTATATAAATTTACAAAAAAAATCAATTTTTAACTCCATATGATCAGCAAGTTATTGTATCAATTGTAGGAGTTGATGTTGGAGCAGGATGGCAAAGTTTTGTAGCATTCATGAAAGCATGATGCTACTTTTTCCCTGGAGTTCCAACCGGAATTCTGCTGGCCATTAAGTTTCACATGGGTGTTCAAATATATATTTTACATAAATTTCTGTAGTTAAAGATAATAATTGCATGATCGAACTATATGCTTCGAAAAGTAGCAAGTGTACACTATTAAATTTTAATTAAATGAAACGAAAATTCAGATTTTCTTCAACTGATTGTTGACTTTGATTATTTTAGGGGCTATGGCAATGGTATATATGGAATGGTGTTTGGATTATTTCTACAAACTTGCCTACTATTGTGGGTGACGAATTAAAGTTAATCTGCTCCTTAAGTATAACTTAACCATAGGATAAAATAAGGGTGAACTTTAACTTCATCTTAGGATAAAATAAGTGGTACCTACTCATATTACTTCAACAAAACATAGCCGGAAATTACAAGTTAATAACTCTCTCTATACCCTCAACCATATTTTTATTAAAGAGGATTTAAGTTCAGCGTGCCAAAAATTTTATATAAATATGCGCATACGGCATATCAAGTATCAACCACAATCAAAATTCTTAAAATTTCAAAATGAGTCAACCACAACCACAGTACTACCGACTCCGAGACAAAAACCTCCAACTCCAAGAACAAAAATCCGCTCTTATGATAGTAGCAGTGTTGCTCGCTACTGTTGCCTTTCAGGTGGTTTCAAATCCCTCTGGAGGGGTTTTTGCTGAAACGAATGCAGGTGCAAGCGAAGTTGCCGGGCATTCAATCTTGGCCCACAACAATAGCCATTGGTATGGTGTGATGATAACCTGTAACCGTATGTAACCGTATCAGTTTCCTATCAAGCATGTCGATACTCGTGTTTCTCTTTACTGGTTTACCAATACTCAAGAATCCAGCTTTTGTTACTCTTTTTATGGCAGTACTGACGTTATCTATGACCATAAAAAAAGCCATATGTTGCCACGGTCATGGTCATAGATAACGCCAATACTGCCCATAAAAAAAGTAACAAAAGCTGTTTACTTGAGTATTGGTAAACCAGTAAAGAGAAACACGAGTATCGACATGCTTGATAGGAAACTGATACGGTTACAGGTTATCATCACACCATACCAATGGCTATTGTTGTGGGCCAAGATGGAATGCCCTGCAACTTCGCAACTTCGCTTGCACCTGCATTCGTTTCAGCAAAAACTCCTCCAGGGGGATTTGAAACCACCTGAAAGGCAACAGTGGCGAGCAACACTGCTACTATCATAAAATCGGATTTTTGTTCTTGGAGTTGGAGGTTTTTGTCTCGGAGTCAGTAGTACTGTGGTTGACTCATTTTGAAATTTTAAGACTTTTTATTGTGGTTGATACTTGATATGCCGTATGCGCATATTTATATAAAATTGTTGGCACGCGGAACTTAAATCCTCTTTAATAAAAATATGGTTGAGGATATAGAGAGCATTATTAACTTGTAATTTCGGGTATGTTTTGTTGAAGTAATATGAGTAGGTACCATTTATTTCAGCCTTATTTTATCCTAAGGTGAAGTTAAAGTTCACCCTTATTTTATCCTATGGTTAAGTTAAACTTAAAGGAGCAGATTAACTTTAATTCGTCACCCACAATAGTAGGCAAGTTTGTAGAAATAATCCAAACACCATTCCATTTATACCATAGCCCCTAAAAATATCAAAGTCAACAATCAGTTGAAGAAAATCTGAATTTTCGTTTCATTTAATTAAAATTTAATAGTGTACACTTGCTACTTTTCGAAGCATATAGTTCGATCATGCAATTATTATCTTTAACTACAGAAATTTATGTAAAATATATATTTGAACACCCATGTGAAACTTAATGGCTCGTGACTTTGTTCTGGAAGATTTTTCCATCCTCAGCTCGGTGGTGAGTATCACTCGAGCATGGTTCTTTGTTTTCTGTTCGATTATTCATTTCAGTTTGATTTGGCTCGTGGGAAAGGATCTTGATAGCTCTCGGGTGGTTTTGATGGTTAAGCAAGGAGTCTCAAGGATGTGTTATAGTTTGGTTTTCACCTTATGTATTGTTTTTACTTTTATTTGTGTGTATGTTTCTAAATGCCCCGGATTTGGTTTTTCCGTCCGGTAGGTGTTATTTTAATATTTATATAAATGTTTGAACAAAAAAAAAAAAATGGCCAGCAGAATTCCGGTTGGAACTCCAGGTTAAAAGTAGCATCATGCTTTCATGAATGCTACAAAACTTTGCCATCCTGCTCCAACAGCAACGCCTACAATTGATACAATAACTTGCTGGTCATATTATCCAAGAAGTGAAGTTTGAAACTATACTATATCACCGAGGAAATGATAAAGGGTAAAGCCCTTGTCTGTCTCCTTAACTATACCTAAAGTGCGCGGACCGCCCCTGATCTTCTAAATTACCCTTTTACGCCCCATATCTTCACCTTTTGTGACACCATTAGCCCTTTTTTCATTTTTCTGTCAGTTGACCGTTAGTCAACGCCACATGGCGCCACGTCACTGCCACCTAAGCTCCACCTCACCGCCAACCGTCTTCATCATCATCGTCCCTAACTTTTAAAAAAAAAAAAAAACCTTTGAAGGTTTGAAGGCTTCAAACCTTCATCAATGGAGGATTCCGAAAAATCAAAAAAAAATCATGTAAGGAATTTCAACCACTAGGAATGGAGGTGGTAATGGTGTTGGTGGTGGTCGAACAAATCCACGAAAAATCTATTCTCTAATATTGACTTATGACTTAAAAAACTACTAACATGAATAGAGAAAACGGGTACAAGGTCATCCCAAAACTCGAGTGAAAATTAGTCTTATATATCCCGCGCCTTCTTGATTTCTCTTTTATAAAAGGGAAAAAAAAGAAGTAGCTAATTAATGCTACCAAAAAAAGAAAAATAGTAGCTAATTACCCAGCGCAAAACGCTAGTGAAAATTAGTCTTATCCTTTTTCTTTCTTGATTTCCCCTTCCAACAACTTGTAAGAGAGAAATCATGAAGTAGCCAATTACCAAGCATAGCGCAATCTAAAAGGATTTAATTAGCTGAAACATGGATTGGAGATAACAAAAGAATTTATGGAGAGGCATAAGATCTTGATGAAGAGATAAAGAGATCTTCAACAGTACCTGTTGTTAGCATATTCATAGAGGCGGCCACGAGTAGAAATGACGATAAGGGCAACCTCAGCGTCACATAAAACAGACAATTCATAAGCTTTCTTGAGTAGGCCATTACGGCGTTTGCAGAAAGTGACTTGTCGATTAGTTGTGTTTTCGATCCTCTTAATTTCAATCTTTCCTCTTCCCATCTTCTTCTGTAAAGAAGACTCGGATTCTTGATTAGGAAACTCCATCTTTGAAAGCTGAAATAAGCAAAACCAAATTAATGATTTTGTTAATCATATGATAGAGATATTAATTAAAAGAAGAATCCAAAATAAGCAAAACAAAGATGGTAGTCAATGGATGAGTATTTCTATGGCCATTTTTTATCACCTAACCTGGTAAGGAAATTATGAAGAAGATGGGTAATGAAAAAGAGTGGAAGCCTAGCCTATGGTATAGGTGTGAACAGAAGAGTTGCAGAAAATGAAAGTAAAAAACAAAATATTGAAAAATCTAAAACTTTACAAGACTAGAAAAAGAAAAAGAAAAAGAAAAAGAAAAATAAAGAGATCGCATGGCCTAGAAAAAGAAGGTTTTTTTTCAAATTTCTTCTCAAGCTTTATTCTTAAAAGTTCGATGGCCTTAAAATAGAACCATGTTTCCCACTGTTACACGGCGGAGTCTTCTTTATAAAGTTTCAGTGATTTGACTGTTTTCATCTTCTTTCTATTAAGTGTTATGAGGTTTTCTGGTTTGAGAATTTGATTAGGGGAGTTTAGTTATTTCGGTTTTCTTTCTACATTTTAGTATCTGCTTAAGATCAAGGCTTATCGGGGTTTTCATCCACCACTAATCAGTCTGAGAGCTCCTATAAGACTCTAAATCTCCTTGTTCTTTGGTTATCAAGCACACCTCGTGAAGGAAAACCCTCCTCCAGTTTCGTTTGCGGACGTTGGCAGATCTCGTAAAGCCTCTGGGCTTGATGGATAATTTCATGGTATGGAACTGTCAGGGAGCTAGGGCGCCCCTGACAAGAAGTTCGTTTAAGTCCTTGGTTAGAAAAAATAATATTTCATTAGCGTGTTTGTTAGAAAGTCGGTTGAGAAAGAAAGATTTTAAATCTTGTTCTCATTTGAAGTCTTTTGATAATAATTTAGTGATCGACCCCGGAGGAAGAGCCTTTAGGTCTGGGGGGGATTGTAGTGGTGTGGAAAGACTCTAATTCTTTCTCTGTTTTGTTCATGTGTTCGAATTTTGCACTTCTGGAAGTTAATGAATCTAAAGATATTTCTTGGGTTTTGTGTTGTGTCTATGCGCCAAGTAAGGAGGATGAAAAAGCTAAGTTTTGGAAATCACTTAATATGAAGATCTCTAGTATTGATAAACCGTTCATTATCATATGTGATTTTAATGATATCTCGAGATTTGACGAGAAGAAGGGCAAGAAATATCCCAATCTTGATAGGGTGCTTAGGTTTAACGAATTTATTAATAATAATCATCTTGTCGATATACCAAGCAAAGGTTGCTTCTATACATGGGACAATCGTAGGAAAGACCAAGATAATGTCAAAGAAAGGTTGGATCGTGCTCTTGCAAGTATGGATTGGTGTGCAACTTTTCCGGATGCTAATATTTTTGTTCCACCCGCGATTGGCTCGGATCATTCACCAATTATCCTTAAGAGATTTAATAAAAAAGATAGGTATGAAAAATACTTTATTTTTGAATCAAGATGGATTGAACACTCTCAATGTAAAGAGGTTATTCGAGAGAGTTGGAGGGCTAAAGATGATAATAATAGTATTGTAAAATTTTGTGATAAACGGGATGCTACTTGCCTTGCATTACATGGTTGGAGTAGAAAGACATTCCACAATAATAGAAGGAGAATTGATGAGTTACAAAAAGAATTAATCATGATTAATAATGGGCCGTACAAAGAGGAGGATGTGATGAGGGAAGCGATAATAAGAAATGAAATTGAAGAACTGTGGAGAATCGAAGAGATGTTTTGGGAAGATAGAGCTAGAGATCTCAATATTAAAAAAGGAGATAAGAATACACGGTATTTCTTTGCTAAAACCATGTCTAGAAGGAAGATTAACAGAATTGATGCTATAAAGAATGGCGACGGAGAATGGACGGAGAAGCCTAAAGAGATTAAACACATAATTAATGACTACTATCACAAGCTATTCAAAGAGAACTCTACTAGTGATGAGAGGAATATTACGCAGTTCATCCCGTCTAAAGTAACATATTCAATGAATGAGGAGCTTACGAGTATACCGTCAGTGGAAGAAATCACGAAAGCTATCTTTGACATGTCTGGGTCAAAAGATCCTGGGCCAGATGGACTTCCTGGTAAATTTTACCATGGACACCATCAAAGCGGATATATTTAATATGGTAAAGGAGTTTTTCGAATCTAATCTTGATCTAAAGAAAATTAACGATTCAGTTATTACCCTTATCCCTAAAGGGTCGTCTCAAGAAAGTGTAAAAGATTATAGACCTATCTCGTGTGCAATTTTTTGTTATAAAATCATAGCTAAGGTCTTAGCGTCAAGGCTTCAGAGATTTATGGATGAATTGGTGTCTCCTACACAAACGGCCTTTATTAAGGGCCGGAATATTCAAGATAATATTCTCATTGCGCAAGAAATTGCTTTCTATCTTAGCAATAAAAGGAGAACGCAAAAATACAATGCCGCAATTAAACTTGATATGGAGATGCATATGATCAAGTTAATTGGTCGTTTTTAGCTAAATCATTATCAGCTATGGGTTTTTGCAAAAAATGGGTGAAATGGATCATGAATTGTGTATCATCTGTCTCGTTCCAAGTCAAAGTCAATGGCCAACAATTAAAGAAATTCCATCCGTCACAAGGACTTAGACAAGGGGATCCTTTATCCCCTCTTTTATTCTCTCTTCTTACGGAAAGTCTTATTAATCTCATTAATTTTCACTGTCGAGAAGGCTCTATCAAAGGAATCAACATTACAAGAAACTGTCTGAGTCTTACTCATCTACTCTTTGCGGATGATGCACTTTTTTTTGTTAAAATTAACCAGAAAGAGATTGAGAACGTATCAATCTCGAGAAATCTTCTATATTTTTAGCAAGAATACGCCGAGCGAAGTACAAAGGGAAATCTCAAATACCTTGAACATTAAAGTTACTAATGAATTAGGTAAGTATTTGGGAGTTCCGCTTTCTATAAAAAGAGCGAAGAGTCAAAATCTCAATTATATAAAAGATAGACTTCTTTCTAAATCTGCAAGCTGGGTAGCGAACCTTTTATCGGATGGAGGTAAAAAGACTCTTATTAAAGCTGTGCTCCAAGCTATACCGAATTACGCTATGTCGGTCTTTGAATTTCCCAAAACGCTTTGTAAAGAAATGTCTAGTATTGTCGCTAATTTTTGGTGGGATTCGGCTAACCAAAAGAGAATTCACTGGGTTGCGTGGAAGAAAATTGCTAGAGCGAAAAAAATGGGGGGTCTTGGCTTCAGAGACTTTCACAAAATGAATATTGCTATGCTAGCCGCTCAAGCTTGGAGAATTATACATAGGCCAGATTCGTTTGTCACCACAATTTTAAAAGCGATTTACTTTCCTGATTGTGACATCTAGGACGCTAAACTTTACAAGAGAAGATCATGGACGTGGGCCAGCCTTTTTAGAGGTATTCAATTCCTTAAAAAATACTGTTTCTGGCAAGTGGGTAATGGAGCGCTTATCAATATTTTGGATCATTGTTGGATCCAAAAGGGGGTTTATGCTAAGAAACCAAACAATTCCGCTGCTGAAAGAGTCAGTGAATTAATCGATAAACAGGGTAATGATTGGAACATTGATATGTTAGAGAGGTTATTTCCTGATGACTATGTAGCAAAAATAAGAGAAATTCCTATCGTCAAGGATAATAAGGTCGATAGAATTATTTGGCCGCTCTCGAAAAATGGAGAATATTCCACAAAGTCGGGTTATCATTCCATTGTTAGTGAGGACGTCAGCTATGAACCTCAGTCCTCTAAGAGTGGAGAAGCAATGAAAAGTGAACTCTGGAATGTTATCTGGGGGGCCAATGTTCAAGCTAAAATTAAGAATTTTGGGTGGAAAGTTTGCAATAATGCCATTCCAACTAAAAGTAATTTGGTACGGAGAAGATGCTTAAAGGAAGATCTTTGTGAATGGTGTGAGATTGAAGGTGAAAATGTGAGTCATCTTATTCTTAAATGCCCATTTAGTAGGGAGGTATGAGCTAAATCTCCTCTCCAAATCAGAATTGATACATCTATGCAAGAGAATATGGCGGAATGGGTCCTTAAAACGGTGCAGAGTTATTCTAAGAATGGTTGGGGTAAGAAAATTGTGATAGCATATATTCTCTCATTAATGTGGAACATTTGGAAAGAAAGAATGAAATGCTTCCATGATCGGAAACCTTGGCATATTGGCGATATTTTTCAAAGAGTTAAAGATAGTATGAATAGACTGTTTGGTGATAAACTGATGAGTGGATGTAGGGATGGGTCGAAAAATTTAAATAAGGCTAGTGAGGTTGTTAACCCAGCTGCTGAAGACAAGGCTGACATGATCTGGATGTGTGATACCTCAGTTAAAGATGATGGTGATCTTTCCGCTGTTGCTGCTATTGGAGTTAATACTAAAGGATATATTGAGAGGAAGATTAATGTGAGATGCAAAATTAACAAAGTTATTGAAGGGGAAGCGTGGGCCATTGTGTTGGCCATGAGATCATCTTACGATCTCATCAGTTAGAGAATTTCGTTTTACTCTGACAATCTTGAGTTAACTCAAGGCATTAGGAAGAAGACCGAGCTTCATTGGAGTCTCAAACCCATTCTTTCGGAAATCGAAAGTTGGCTAGGTCGGTGCCCTCGGTGGGAAGTTAAGTACATCAATCGGTGCATTAATACGACGGCAGATGCGTTGGCAAGATGCACAAGGAGAAATGTTGATATATCTAGTTGGAATGATTACTCACTTGTTAGTTCGGATAGGTTACTTAATAGGCTTTGTATGTTGTAGTATTGCGTTTTGTTTCCAATGACAAAAAAAAAATGGAAGTAAGTTATTCTAACAAAACCATTTATAGATATAGAATAGACTAGGCAACTACCGGCACCCTCTATTCTTTTACTAGCTTGATTTTTCGTGGATTTGTTCGACCACCACCAACACCATTATCACCTCCATTCCCGGTGGATGAAATTCCTTACATGATTTTTTTTTGATTTTTCGGAATCCTCCATTGATGAAGGTTTGAAGCCTTCAAATCTTCAACCTCCAAAGGGTTTTTTTTTAAGTTAGGGACGATGATGACGAAGGCGGTTGGCGGTGAGGTGGAGCTTAGGTGGCAGTGACGTGGCGCCATGTGGCGTTGACTAACGGTCAACTGACTGAAAAATGAAAAAAGGGCTAACGGTATCACAAAAGGTGAAGATATAGGGCGTAAAAGGGTAATTTTGAAGATCAAGGGCGGTCCGCGCACTTTGGGTATAGTTAGAGGGCCAGACGAGGGCTTTACCCAATGATAACTAAATACATGATGTAAACTATTTCATTCCAATCAACAAAAATACAAATCATTCAATTCCAATAGTATTATAGTTATCCAAAGCAAGTTTGGTTAAATGAGGAGATTGCATCCAATCAAAACAAAACAAGTTGTCTTTTAGGCCTTGTTTTGCTACCCAATCAACCATCATATTCTTTCTCTTTAAAATATAGGAGAATTTTGTCTTACGACTACTAAATTATTTAATGTTTTTAACTAAGTTGTTAATACAAAAAATAGGTTTTACTCTATTACACAAAAAAGATTTTACAAGTGGCTTTCAATCACTCTTAATTGTAATCTCTTTATCCCCAAAAGATTTAGCCAATGTACATGCTTGCATCACTCCCCTTGTTATTGCCTCAATTGTTGATAGAGCTCCTATGCACTTCAAGTTTCCTGCCAAAATCCTTCCTCTGTAGTCCCTAGCAAAAGCAACAATACAAGAAAGATAAGAACTTGAATTAAGAGCAGTATCAGTGTTAATTTTAATATATCTCTTAAGTGTGTTTGCATACCACTCATAATTTTGTCATTCTTTAGGTGAAGCACCTAACTAATAGTATATTCTCTTTCTTGTCCATCAGAGATAAAAATCTCTCTCTATAGCCAAATTTTCTAATTGAACTGAATCATTTGGGACTTGTAAGACCTCTGAACAAAATTGTTATTACCTTTGAAGAGTTTCGTCTCTCATAACAAGATTGTTTCTCATTCATCAAGTTTAATAAATAATAGTCGCAAAAGTAACTCATCATAGTTTTTCCTTTCAATTTTTATGGATTTTTAACTTTCTTTAACCATTTGAAAGCGTTCAAAATAGTATTTATTTATTTTTCAATACTCAATAATCTTCTCATCTATTCTCATATTCTCGTTACATATACACATTCAAACAAAAGGTGTTTATTTAAGATCTTGTGTGAACTTAATGTTAATAATATTTAATGTTGTCTTTGTTTTTGTAGTTTTTTAACTAACTATTTGTTGATATTTTTATTTGGGCGCTATAAATTTTTTAATTTCTGATGGATTAGAAGTTTTTAAATATTTTGCGCATAATTCATTAGACCTTTTATGAATAAATTCAAAATTTTAATATGCAAATTTTGCCGGATAAAAATTCATCGACTTTATATAGACATTATTTTTGTAAAGAGTACAAATATATACCAAAACCAAACACACTACCAATAATGTGACATGATTTGACTGAAATAAATCGGAATCAGTATTTGTATGTACTATCTTTCCTTCGACCAAGTTTTTGTAAAGAGTTCAAATATATACCAAAACTAAATACACTACCTTGGTCGAAGGAAAAATAGTACATACATGAAACTAACCATCATAAAACAATGTCTCGTTAAAACCTTACCAAGAAATTTCCAATGGAATAAAAACTTGGACGAATGAAAAATAGTACAGTTTTGTTCACACTCCCTATAATGTTAGCAAGAGATCTATGAGTTGTCGCATTCCAATATTGTAAATCAACTTCTTGAATGTTGTGGTTGGCAATGATTTCTCAAACAAATTTGCAAAATTGGTACGTGATTGTATATGTCTAATATTGATATCCACGTTCTTCTATACTTCGTGTATATAGAAAAAACTTTGGTGAAACATGTTTTGTTCTATCGCCTTATGTAGCCATATTCATTAATGTGATACAAACAACATTATCCTCATACAATACCAATGGTATATTTCTTGTTGAAGATAAACCACACTTCTCTTGGATATGTTGAAATATCAACTTAAATAAATAATTTATGCCACTCCTGCTTGAATATTCACTTAAGGATAGGACTCATTAAAACCTTATCAAGAACACTCATTGCGACAAACTTGATGAAGAAAAAGAGTACATCATTTCTTGGGGGTATGACACATATTCAATCTGTATCGTTAACACCTTACCAGGAAAACTCAATGAAAAGAAAAGTACAATACACAAATATTGCATCCTCTGCATTATGACATGAATTATGACAACAATTAGTTTGAGTATCCTTTCATAATTCAGACACTTTTCTCTCGTGATTCAAATTAAATGTGTTTTTCAGGACCTTTTATGCTCCAGGAACTTCTCGGTCTTCGAGAACTTAATATTTATACGCTTTAAGTGCTCATGCACCTATCGTGCTTCAAGCACTTGTTGTGATCTGAAGCACCTTTCGCGCTTGGGAACCTATCATGCTTCAGGCACATATGGTGCTTCGAGCACCTATTGTGTTCTTCAATAACTTTAATATCCATCTGATCATCACGAAAACGTATCAATATCATAATAATGAAGACATCTTTCCAAAATTAAGTATAGGTTTCTGCAGTAATCATCACTAAACTGTATCAATAGCATAGTAATGAAGACGTCTTCCCAAAAATAAGTATAGGTTTCTGCAATAACCTTAATGATACAAATAGGACTTTAGATTTCAAAATTCACTATTATCATCATTGTCGACATATTCCATCATTTTTTTATTTAATATCCTTGATATTTATTTCAAGCATCGTAGTAAATGAAAACATATTAATCGCATAAACTATCTCACAATGTTATATATTTGCAGTAGACAGATGATTTACATATTTTTTCTTGTATTAAGGTACCTTGGTCTCTTCAATGACCATTATTTCCTTTATGAATAATACATGTGCCAACATTATTTGGCTCAATAATTCCTTTCATACTACATGGATGGGCACACTCCACAAATTCATATTTTTTTCATTTACTTATGAGATTTCTTTTTCTAGGACATAGTATATTTTAAACTGGCATTCTTACCATGTTTCATGCGTTGTTATATGCATTACAAATCTACCACGATTCATGCAGTGGCTAGATGCATTTAATGTCTACCATGCTCTGTGCATTGGTTGTATGCATTTGCTGGAATATTTATTATATATACATATAGAACAAAAATCATTTTTGGAATGTTTACAGCAGATGGGATTTCACTATATTCTCTATGTATGCGAATGCATCTTGTATATAATTTGCAATATATGTCAAATGAACTGCTTTTTGAACTTCAACTTTAATATTTTAGTTTGTGGATAGATATGAGACAATAAGTTGTATTTTACGATTTGTCACATAACTTCAGGTTTCCTTGTCTCTCAACTAATAAGGGGTAAATATTCTTTTAAATACGACTATGCTAATCATATTTTAAGATATCAACTTTTAGGGATTCACGATGTCCAATAATAGAATGAGAATCAAATTCAACTAAATTCCAAAACATCAGTTGGGATAGTCAATAAATTTTACTAGAGTATCTTCTAGTTCTTTTAATTAGAGACCAATTGAGTTCTCTATTAATCATCATATCATTAAGGTCCCTGGATGACCAAGTTGATTATGTCATAATACAAAATTCTTTGGATTGTGATATTTTTCTTTTACACAATGTGTATTTCAACTGGTCATATTTGTATATAATACAACCTTGAATAAATAGTAGGAAACTTTTCTAATACACACATTTGGTGTTAATTTCAAGAAATAATGAATATATATATATATATTGTTACGGACATTTGTTGATTATACAAAATATTCATTCGGGTGAATATCCTGAAATTTACCGAATTTCAACTGGAATTACTAAAAACATAATGTGTCAATTATGTTAATTTTGTACCACAATGTAACCTAACTTTTGGACATCCAAAAACCTTTAATTAGATTGACTAAATGACTTTAATTAGATCCTAAATAATTATATGTAATTGATAGTTTCCTTTGTTAGAGAGATCATATGATCATAGGGATAGTTTCCTTTGTTAGTGAGATCATAGTGATATTTTCCATATTTGTTGTATATTGTAACACTATAAATATTGTGAAATATAATGCAATCTTCAAGCCAAATTATTCTTTACATGGTATCAGCCAAAAATTCCAAACTCTAGCCGCCTACCCCCTTTCCCTATCTTCTTCATCTTACCATCCTTCGTGAGTTATAATGGCTTCCACCATTTCGGGTAATCTTCCCCTTAACACCATGATCAACATGGTACCCATCAAATTGGACTCTTCCACTTTTCTTCTTCGGCAACAACAACTTCTTCAAATGGCGGAATGCTTCTATGTTCATAATTTTCTCACTGACTCCATGCCTACACCACCACAAACCACCACTGCGGCTGATGGAGTTACCTCTCCTGACCTTGAATTTATCTCATGGAGTATCAAAGATCGCAAACTAATGTCTGTGATTTGGACATCCCTGTCGCCTGAAGCTCTCACTAAAGTTGTTGGATGCAAGACTTCCTGTGCCATGTGGAAGAGGGTCCATTCAGTTTATTCTGATGCTTCCGCTTCACAAACTCATTAACTTCGTGAACAATTAATTTCTCTTAGCCGTGGTTGTCTATCTGTCAAATAGTCCATATGTGATCAGCTTTGTGTTATTAACAAGCCTATTGAAGAATCTGATAAGGCGCACTAGTTTTTACGTGGATTTTTCTTTGCTGATATGCGACATGCGATGAACCCGATTCCAGGTTTTCATGAATTACTAAGTCAGGCTAAACATTACGAATCTTTAATCTCTGCTATGCATACCACCAAACCCCCACCAGCACCCGTGGCCTTCTCGGCCGAACGCTACTCTCAAGGCCGAGAGCAGCCACGGGTTGTCCACCAAAATTCGACCGCTCAGCAGCCCTCCCATCGTGGGGGTCATCGTGTCATTTGAGACTGGGGCATGTCCTATCTCACATTATTACTTTATTAAATAAAAAGGATCTCTTAGCTACTACTTTGGTATTACCGGACCCTCGTATTTGTGATTTATGTCAGCTTGCGAAAAGTAAACGCTTATCTTCTACTCTTAATTAAAAACACGCTTATACATTGCGATTTATGGGGTCCTACGCCAGTTTATAGTTTTGATGGTTACAAATATTATGTTGTGTTTGTGGATGATCTTTCTCGCTTCTCCTGGATTATCCTTATTGAAATCTGATTTTTATGATATTTTGGTGCAATTTCATAAATATGTGTGTCACCAAGTTTCTCGTACTATTAAAGTGTTTCAAAGTGACGGAGGGACATAATTTGTTAATTCTCGTATGCAGCAGTTTATGGTTTCTGAGGGCATTCATGATCGTCTGTCTTGTGCCTATACACCTCAGCAAAATGGCAAGGCAGAGCGAAAGCACTGGCACATCACTGAATCCGGGCTCTCCATGCTGTTTCACGCAAATGTTCAGGCCTCTTTCTGGTTTGATGTGTTTGCAACAACGGTATTTATCATAAATCGACCGCCCTCATCTGTTTTGCATGACAAATCTCCTTTTGAGCTTTTATTTAGCTCGACTCCGGATTATGGTCCTTTCAAGCCGTTTGGTTGTAGAGTATTCCCCTGTGTGCGTGATTATGCATCCAACAAGCTTTTACCAAAAAGTTGTCCATCCATCTTTCTGGGATACAACAGCCTATACAAAAGCTTCAAGTGTTTCGATCCCTCCACTTCTCGGGTATTTATCACAAGACCTGCACAATTTGATGAATTATTTTTCCCATACTTCTCAACCTCTGAGGCACCGTCTGCAACTCCACTTGCTATTATTGATTTTCTCGGAAGCTTTGAAACTGCTCCACCATCACAGCCGAAGTCTGAGGACTCCATTCGGCTAATAGTGGTCCTTAAGGATGACACGGCTGAAGCTGTTGTTCCAGTTATCGAGCCGATCCCAGCGACTCCAATTGCTAACAATCTACCACCTGCTCCGCAGCACACAATGATCACTCGAGCTCGCTCAGGTATTGTCAAGCCTAATCCCAGGTATTAAGTGAATTTATCTTATACTGCTCTCTTAGCAGCCCCTGCTTCGGATACTGTTCCTCGTGGTTTTAAATCTACTGCAAAGTCTCCTATTTTTCTTTCAGCAACGCATGAGGAAATTAATGCACTCCACACCAATGATACATGGGATCTTGTTCCTCGTCCACTAGGGACGAATATTGTTGGGTCCAAGTGGGTGTTTTGGACAAAATTTAATACGGATGGTACCATTGAGCGTCATAAGGCAAGGTTAGTTGCCTAGGGGTTCACGCAAATATATGGATCTGACTTTCACCTTACCTTCAGTCTGGTGGTCAAATCGGCCACAGTTCGTGTTATTATGGCATTATCAGTTCATCGTGGCTGGCATCTCCATCAACTTGATGTAAAAAATGCATTTCTCAACGACATTCTTGACACACCGGTATTTATGAACCAACCACCTGGCTTCGTTGATTCTCGCTTTACAAATCATGTTTGCCTCCTAAAAAAGGCGCTCTATGGACTTCGTCAGGCCCCTCTTGTCTGGTTTTAAATGTTTAGTACTTATCTGCTCTCTTTGGGCTTTATTCAGAATCGTGCAGGTTCATCTCTGTTTTACTTTCACACGGTTCATCGGTTTTTTTACTATTATATGTCGATGATATTATTATCATCGGAAACGACTCTGCCCTGCTTCGCAACTTTATCTCACGTACCAATCTTGAATTTTCTTTATAGGATTTGGGGCGTCTTAATTATTTTCTTGGCCTAGAATTCACTTATACTGATGATGGAATTTTTATCGTTCAAGCTAAATACGCGCACGACATTCTAAAGCGCGCGGAGCTCGTTGATGCCAAACCCACGGCCACCCCACTCTCGGCAGGAGAGGTGCTTAGCCGAGAGGGGGAGCCCTATGGTGATCCTACTTTCTTTCGCTCTCTTGTTGGGGCCTTGCAATATTTGACTATTACATGTCCTTACCTTTCTTATGCTGTTAATCAAGTCAGCCAATTCCTTCAGACTCCGTCGAATGATCATTTTCAGGCTGTCAATAGGATCTTGCGTTATGTTAAAGGTACTATCCATTTCGTCCTCTCCTTCACTCGCCGATTGGATCTTTCTCTTCTCGGCTACTCTGATGCCGATTGGGCAAGATGTATTGATACTTGCCGCTCTACATACGGTTACTCAATCTTTCTTGGAGGTAATCTCATCTCTTGGAGAGCTAAGAAACAGTATGATATTGCTCGATCTAGCTGTAAGTCAGAGTACCGTGCTATGGCGAACACTGCTTTTGAACTTGTCTGGCTTATTAATCTTCTCACTGAGCTTCGTTGTGCACCACCGACACCTGTTCCGCAGCTTTGTGACAACAAGAGCGCTCTTTTTCTCAGTTAGAACCCTGTCGCTCACAAACGGGCGAAACATATAGACTTGGACTATCACCTTGTTCGGTAACTCGTCTCTTCTGACAAGCTTACTACTCAGTTTGTGCCTTCTCATCTCCATCTTGCCGACACATTCACGAAGAGCCTTCCACGCACTATGTTCGAACTTATACGCTCCAAGCTTTGCGTGTTTCCTCATCCCACGCTAAGCTTGACGGGGGGTAATAAGGCTAGTGTATCGGATTTAATAAGGCTAGAATATATTGAATGTACCTATTGAGCATGATTTAATTAAGTCAATGATAGTAAGTAGTATTTTTTTGAAAGGTGTCACAAATATCTTTAGTATGCATGTATGAAAACAGGAAATAAAAGATAGGGAAGATTAATGAGTAATTCTAAGAAGTCATGTTGAAACTTAGGGAGAGTTATTTGGTGTGTAGAACATGAGGTTTGAAATTAGTTGAAAACCCGCTTATCTATGAACTAGTAGTGAAAAAGTTACAAAATCCGGTAGTTAGAAAAGTGAATAAGGCAGTTCTTTCATATTTGAAGCCACTTGAAGCCTTTATTTGATGATTATTATTATTTATCCGTCTTAGCCCCTCTGACCCTTTCTAAAGCATTTTATTAACCACGTTTTAAGACATACCCCTTAATTTATAGGACTTCTCCATATGACCCGCATCGAATCGCAAAACCTGAGACAAGTCATTTTTAGAGCTTGAGTTTGGGGTGGTGGGTTTCATCATTAGAAGGCCAGTCTCATCTAGGAACCTAGTGGCGTAGGAACGCCCTATTAAGTCCCCTCGTGATTGTGAGGTCGCTACCCTAGTCCACCCGGAAGGGGGTAGGGAGGAATTTAGACTCATGGTTATTGCAATTCTACATAATTCGCCCTTACATGATTAGAATAAACAAGACTTGCTATATCTCGAGCTAAACTCTCATACTATCTGCTTCTCTAATTTAATTTTCGATCTTTAATTTATTTAGTTAATTTTCTAATTACAAAAACCAAACAAAAATCATTATCTTTTATTTCTTGCGTATTATTATTCTAGCTTTCTTATTTGTTCTTGATATTTGCATAAGTTCTCTCTAACTTTCGGAGTCTCTGAGGAACAAATCTTATTTATCATTAAAACTTGCATACGATCTGTGATTTTGCACTGAGTAACGTGTTTAGCCTAAGATGTTTATTTGCATCTATTTTATCTATTATTTATCATGCCCTAGGCGACGTCATTGTCATTTATATTAGACATGGCCTTTACGGGCAATATCATCTCCTTCTAGGATGGATATGCTATTTGCTTCTAAAAAAATTACAATCATTAAGAATATAACATTACTTGTTACCACCCTTAAGAATAAATAAATTAAAAAATACACTCCAGTAAATAAATAAATAATTATTACAACCCAAATATATGAATAAAAGTTACAAAAAAATGAATAAAATAATTATTACAACACCAAAATATTACATATAAAATAAATTTAATTAAATATATCAAAAGGTAATACAATCTGTTTGAAATCTGTAACAAAAAATAACAAGTCAGTCCAATTCTACTTATTAACTAATAAAATTATCTTAATATTTTTGAAGTGTTTTTTCCCTAAAAATCCACTTAATGTTTTTTAACCTTATTATTTTCTTAAAAATCCTTTTATAATTATTTTTAAAATAAAACTATCTTAATTTTTTTGGACAACAATTTTCTTAATTATTTTTATTTATTTTTTCTTCTAAAATTCATTTAATATTATATTTTTCCTAAAAGTTCTTTTATTATTATTTTTAAAATAAAATTATCTTAATTATTTTTATGTGTTTTCCTTTTTGCTAAAAATCCACTTAATGTTTTATAACATTATTTTTTTCCTAAAAATTATTTTATTATTATTTTTAAAAATAAAATTATCTTAATTATTTTTACTTTATTTTATTTCTAAAACTTCATTTAACATTATTTTTTCCTAAGAATTATTTTAACATTTTTTTTCTTAAAATTCTTATAACATTTTTTTCTTAAAATTCTTTTAGCATTATTTTTTTTCCATAAAAATCCACTAAAGAGTATTTGCACTAAGGTCCTCACATTTTACAAAGTATCTAAAAATAATCACAAAAACACTAACCCTAAAAAAATCCAAAAACACTAAAAATCTAATAAAAACTTACAACTATCCAAATAATGACAACTTATATAAAAGCTTAATGAATCATATAAACACAATTTAAACACTAATTGTAATGGGTGATTTCCTTATAGAGTCCACAAGCAATCAGTGATTGCCCACCAGGTCCAGCCCACCGCAAATTACAGACTTGCCCCTAGTTACCCATTAATTGGAAATTTGTTACCAAAAAGAAAAACGCTAAAATCATGCAATCAGTTGAAAATTAAAACAAAGAAATTAAAACAAAAAAAAACGCTAAAATCATACAATCAGTCAAATCAGTAACCCATAAAAATTCGAATGCAGTAACCCAGAAAAATTTGAATGCAGCAATTGAAAAAAATATTGAAACTTTTGTTCAAATGGACGATGGTGGGTTGTCCACTAAACTCGATGGTATATGAATTTTTTCATAAATGTTCTGTGTTGGGCAGTAGAAATAGGGGTGGGTAATGTTTGTTTCTTAAATGGGTTGTCAGTTAAAGATGGTGGTACATGGTGGGTAATGAATATTATTTTTGATGGTGTGCATGAGCATATTGATGGGGTACATTTTTGTAACAGATAGAAGTGGTGGGTTACATGTTTTAAGACTTAGATACCAGTGGGTTATTAGCTTTGTTTTGATGGGTTCTCTGTAAAAAACGATGGTGTGATTGGAAATGAGATGGGTGGTGATTGAAAAAATGAGGGTTTGTTACCATCGACAGAGGAGGAAGGTGGAGGAGCGGCGACTTGAAATGAGATGGGTGGTGATTGGAAAAAACAAAAGTTGCTTTGTTCCCTTTCACCGGAGATGCTTCCCACAGCAACCAGTGCATCGTCCAGATCCACACCACCACCTGAAGACCTGCAGCAGTCTTCATTTATGCTCCGGCTCGCTGGAGAAGGAATCAAGCCGGCATAGGAGGTCCGTCGTTCGAAGCTCAACTAGAGGAGCTCATCTCGCTGGATCGATGGCGCTACACAACGAATGGGCTGTGAACGAACCAGATCGGTGCGGAGAGACTCGGTTTTCGTGCCATGGAACTCCGGCCATGGTCATTGAGACCCCTCGAAACTGTAGCAGTGCAGCAGATCGTGTTATTTGTGCTCCGGCGAAGAGTTGATGATGGAATAGATAGCATATCTTACGTTTTGCTGAATAAAAGTGCTATAATAAACTGATTTTTAATAGATATGCTATCTTAATGGAATCAGTTAATTGCGATAATTATGGATAGATAAGATATTATCTAATTATGTAGAAGGGTAATGATGGAATACTAATTTATTCGTTGGACCTGGTTGGGCAAAAATGATGGGTTGGACTAGTTAGGGGTGGATAGTTGGGTTGGTGGACTTAACTGGATAATTTCTCATCATATACACACCATAATTTACACCTAAAAAATGTTAAACAACCTATAATAACCTAATGATAATTCAAACACACTAAATCATATATACAAACAAGATTTTTATGTAATAAAAATGAAATAAAAAATTACAAACAAAGGAGGTTGAATTAGTACCTTTTACGTGGAAATTGTTGTGGTAGTGTTGATGAATCCATGCCAACAATTCAGGATCAAAAACAACAAAGCAATTTTTTTTTGTTAAAACTTAGATTAAAAAAATTTGGAATTAAAAGGTGTTGAAGGAGAAGAAATATATACCTTTTTAATGTTATTAATGATGATTCAGCAAGGATTTCAGCTCAGAAATGGCCTGGAATAAGTATGCTCTCGTTTTAGAATTATTTTGATGTGTTTTATGGTAAGAAATGAGCTCACAGTTAGGGTTTTATAGATTTTTAACTTAGCGACGACATATGTCACAACTAGTAATTAAAAAATTGTCGCTAGAGAGGGACATATTTAACGGATCCAACCCACGTATGTTGGGTGTCCGTGTTTAGCGAAGGAACGTGGCGTCGTTAATAATTAATGTCGTCGCTAGTCACTTTGAGCGGGAAAACAAACCGCCCAAAGTGACCAATCGAATTATTTTGCGGGTCTTAGCGATGACTTAAGTCGTCGCTAGTAACAAATTATTATTTGCGACGAGTTCTTGTGCATGAACTTGTCACTAATGACAATAACCTATTAGTGACGGGCTTTTTAACCATTAGCAACGAGTTCTTAACCAAATGTCATCGCTAATGATGAATTTTTGAATTTTGAATTTTTTTTCTCTTAGAATTTACATCTTAACATAAAAAACAACACATTATTAAAAAATTAGACATTCTAACATAAAAAAATTGCACTAAAACATTAAAACATTTTAACAGCCTTAAAATTCAAATAAAAAACACTAAAATATTTAAAAAAATCATAAAATGATAAAGTATCTCACTAATCAGTTTTGTATCCTCTAGTGTCTACAAGTTCCTCTTCTCCATACTCGTCCCATGTGCCATCAAATATCTCCTTGTCTTCATCAATAACTATATCAATCCGCAAATGAGATGGGTCAAACTCGATCTCCTCACCACTTTCCAAGTTCAGTCGCGAGTAATCTGTCTCCGTGTTCACCAAAGGAATTGTGATGCGTTGGTTGTCAGTATATAGTGACTTCGCACCCCATAACTCGGGACTCCATCCGTGCCGATTGTTGATTTCCCAAACGGCTTTACACCCTTTCATAGTTTTCCTTGCATTAATATCGTCAATGTAAAACACTTTTTTGGCTTGCGTTGCTAAAATGTATGGTTTTTCCCTCAAAGAAAAAACTAGATGTGTTGATAAAGTTTACCCCATGTTCTTTCCTCGTTTTGCTCGTTTCATACTACCTACACTCGAATAACACAACCAAACAACCACCGTTGAATGTAACCTCTAAGATCGTGACTAATTCACCGTAAAACGGTGCCCCGTTATATATGGTACATACTCCGTAATCATGTGTCACTCTTTTTTCTCCCTTTTCACGAGTAACCCATTTGACACCGTTCACAACACATGAGTTGTATTTATGAACCAGACCATGAGACATGCTCTCAAAGGACATCATCTCAGGGCTAGCTAATGCATCACTAGCCTTGTGCATTGCATAATTCTATCAAACGAAATAAGAACTATAACTTTGAATATAATTGTGTATTATTGTAAAAAATGTATACTTTACATACCTTTTCCAAAAACCACTCTTTAAACGTTTGTAGGTGCATCTTCTCATAGCATTAGAAGGACCTGATATCGTGGATTTATGTTCACTACATTCTAAGAAAAAAATAAAACATAATGTTCAAATTAATTAAGAAAAATAATTTATTGTTACTTACGTCATGTATGGTTCGATCTCGTCGGAAATATGCAGAATATACCAGTTGATTTTCTCCTTCTCTTTATGTGGTAAATGACTAGACTCTTTTTTACCAACTAGATTACACTGACTCTTAAAAATGGATATCTCTTTTGGTTTGGGCAGTCGCTCATTGTATCTACCAGGATTGTTGATCTTTATTTTTTATTCTCAAAGATAACGTGATATGAATGTCAACATATCTTCCACCACATAACCCTCAGCTATTGAACCATCCGTCCTAGCCGGGTGGTCGCTCCTAAAGTGTGATAAAAATCAACACTAAAGAAGAGAAGCAACTACCGCAAGTGTACGGGTCGTCCAAGTAATAAATAGGTAAAACAGGATAATCATCTCCTCATGGATTGATAGGTATTAAAGACCAAAGGAATAGACGCAGATATGAGAATGATACTTGAGTCTCGCTAGGGATCCACCTAAATTCATATATTTAGTGTTTTTGTATAAGGGACAAGTTGGTAATTATATATTATTCGGGACTTTACCATCCTCTGAACTCCCGTAACAGACCCCGTCAGGGTGACTATAAGCTACTTTCAGATGAATTAAGTTATTACCCAATTGGCTACGCAGTTATTCAAGCCCGCCAAGATCAATGACGAACACCACACGTTTATTAATTAGTTCAGTATTTAGACCCCCCCTCCCTTCCGGATGATCACCTCCAGTAGTGAATAGACTGAATACTAATACCTAATTCTAACTGGTCTAGTTAGAAATAGTAAACAAGCATAAATTAATAAGCAATATAAAAAACCTAACTTAAATTAAATTGAAACAACCCCAAATCCAGAAATACTAAGTTGAATAAACTAGGGCTAACCCATTATTCGATTCTCAAGTATTTGGAAGTTTGGCTCATATTGAAATTAAATACTAAAAATAAATTAGAATTATACATTTTCCTAAATAACAGAAATACAACCTAGATAGAGGAATTAATTTAAGCTATTGTTGAATAAAGGTGTTTTTCCAGCTTTTGCTCTTGTCTCTGCCTCTTGCTCTCTTAAAAAATATGAAATAATAATAAGATTTATTGATAGATGATGATTAACGAGGCTTATAAAGTCTTACATAGAACTTAAAATGGACCAGGCCCCTATAGACTTAATCAAATGAATTAGGGCCCACGTCCATTTTATAATCCCGCAACTGTTGAACACACTTTAGTAAAACAGGTATAACTTTTGACTCGTAAGTCCAAATCACCTGATTCCACTTCTCAAATTTCACTGCTCAGAGGTGCATCTTTTTAACTTGTATCACCAGGTCTGAATCTGTATGGCTTGGGATCGGGGGGACCCAAAGTGAAGACTTTCTAGTTCCGAATGCTCCTCCTCCTTCACTAAAGTGATATCTTTCTCTCTTTTGACACTTACTTTTGCTTTTGGACTTTAAACTCCACTTCTTCTCTTCATCTCAATACCTTCTAACATCCATGTACCTAATAACTTCATACTAACCAAGAAAATTAATGCACAAAAGCTCTAAAAGTAACAATAGTACAAATCCGAAGGAAGAAAGTGAAACATAGCCATTTATGCTAATAAATCTATCTACTAAGTCCAATTTCTACCTAAAATTATGTATCCTAAAGTAATTTATTTATAAAAAAAGGGAGACATCACCGGGTTTTGAATATTTAACTTTTTCAAATACCTTTCAAATGGGTACATCCACCGCATTTAAATTGGCCCCCCTAATAATGCTTCATCCTATAAGTGTGTCACCAAGTGGATCATTATATCATAAAAAGCAAGAGGAAAAATCATTTCTAGTTTGCACATCACTTCAATAACTCTCGCCTTACCGGATTCCAACTCTTTCCTACTGAGATTCTTGTTACAAATGACTCTGAACACGTTAGCTAACCCAATAATCGCATCGCTAATCGATTTATCATCTATAAGCCCAGGGATACTACCACGGAAATGTGCTGCATCATTACGTGACAGTCATGTGATTTCATTCCAATAATCTTTCCCGTATCACTTTGAACATTATTCCTCAAACTAGACGCAAAACCACCAGAAAACTTCTGTGCCTTCAACCAGTCAAGAAATGCTTTTCTCTTATCCGTTGACAACATATAATTTCTTCGCTTTAGTATCGCTTTACCTCCTCTTGAAGTCAACTACAATTATTTCCTGATGCCCTTATCTTTAAGATCTATTATCGCCTTCTCATTATCTTTGTTTATTTTCCCATCAAGGACTACAACTGACCCGAGCAAACTACCGTTCATATTCTTCTCGCAATGCATAACATCGATGTTAACATTTAACAAAATTTTCGACCAATGAGGTAAGCGACAAAAAATACTTTTTTTCGTCCAATTGAACTCACGAGGACCAGTTTTCTTTGTCGTCTTGCCCCCAAAATCCTTGAGTTTACCGGGAAACACAATGGGCAACCCATCTAACTGTGTCTGAATATCGGTCGGACTATGTTTTCTCGGGGAGGGGGGGGGCTTATGTCGGTACTCGGGTACAAAACTTTGTCTTCTCTAAACCGATGTCTCATAGGTAACCACTGTCTGTGATCAAAATAAACTACCCCTTTCTTAACCTTCATCGACGGAGTAGAATCTGTGCATTTTTTACAAGCTAAGTAACCTTGACCCTACCACCCTGACGTGTATGACCTAGCGGGGTAATCATTAGTTGTGGACAACAAACAAACCTATTTTGTAAACTCTTGCTTCGTATGAGCATCATACGTAAGGATACCTGTTTCCCATAACATGTCCAACTCATCTATAATAGGACGGAGAAAGACATCCATGTCCTTACAGGGTGAACGCGGACCGAGAATCAATAAACAAGGCTAAAATATGGTTTCCTTCATGCATACCCACGGTGGCAAGTTGTAGACGGTCAATGTGATTGGCCACATGCTATATGAGTTGTTTTGCATAGAAAATGGATAAAAAGCATCAATACCCATGCCCAAATATACATTCTGAGGTTCACTAACAAACTCTGGATAACTATACAAATATTTTCCAGCTATCACCATCTATAGGATGGCGTAACACATCTGGATCGGTACTCTATCTGGTATGGTGCCAGATCATGTCTTCGGCAGTGTGCTTCAAAGCGTAAAGTCGTTGCAACTTCAGAGCAATCGGAAAAATAACTTCTTCGGATCCCATCTAGATTCGCTACATATTTGGCACTTGTTGAGGAATTGATTCTCCTCATAATAAAGGGCACAATCATTCAAGCAAACATGAATATTAGTGTACCTCATACCCAATACTTTTCAACTTCTTGTTGCATTCCTCGTAAGACCCATGCAAATTGTGAGGTTTGGGCAAGACACGACCCACCAATTCCAAGAGTTGGTGAAAGAAGTGTTAGTCCACTTGTTCTTTACCTTTATGTGCATAAACTTGGCAATGAAATTCAAGGAACTCATCACTGTAGATTCAGGGTATACTTCGGTCTCCAATTACTTAAACAAAGTTTTGAAATTACCACGACTTGTTTGATGTTCGTCTCTTGTCTCGGTACCACCCGAATGACCACCAATATCGTAAGTGAGTCTTAAATCGTCATACACATTCAACATTCATTTTCTAAAATTGGCTCGGGAATTTCTTCAGGATATACTAACTTTTCACCGTATTTTGTCCAAACCTCATACTTACACATAAACCAAACTGTAGAAGGTGAACCCTAACTGTTTGTGTGACAAATCGACGATTATTCGGACATCGATTACACCGGCAAAACATATAACCATTAAAACCGTCTTGTTTTTCAACAAAAGCGATAAAGTCTTCTAAACCATAAATATATTAATCCGTAACATAATCACGAGTTTAATTCTAACTATTATCAATACCCAAAACCATCTTTTAATAACAATTTGATATAACGAAACAACTACAAAAATATATGAACAAAATAAATATATATTACAATCCAATGAATATAGAAATAATTATCACAACCCAATGAATATATGAATAAAAATTACAAAACAATGAATGAATAAAAATTACAAACCAATGATTTGATATAAATAATTGAACAACTACAAAAATATAATTAAAAATAAATAAATGAACGTATGCATATTTTACACCATACAAATAAAAAAGATAATCATAAAACAAGAACTTATTAATCTAATCATATCATATAGCATGTAATGCACAATTGTAATAAAAAAATCAAATTTTAAATAGTTTGAATTTTAGGAAAATACCTTGATTTGCATGGAGAATTGAAGATTGACCATGCCCACCTTGAATTTGGACCCGGAAATGATGTAAGATGAAGTGGAGAACCAAGTGGCAAAGATTAGAGAAAATGGGAGTTAGGGTTTTGAGAGAAAGTGGGAGAAAAATCATTTTTTGTGGAATTTTTGGTTTAGAAAAACCTTTTGATTGCAATAAATACGTTTTATTATTAGCGATGAAAAAAGTCGTCGCAAGGTAATAAAAATTCGTCGTTATTAACCATTACTTAAAGTCTAAAAAAATTACTCCCGACGACAAATGTCGTCGCTAGTACCTTATATCTTAGGCGACGAAATTTTCAAGCTTAAAAAAACGTAAAAAAGATATTAGCGACAACTTTTAAATTACTTAACGTCGAAATCGTGGCATCACTAAAGGAAAATCACTATCTCGACGACTTCTGACCGTCGGTAACGTTTTGTCGCTAGAAACCTCGTATCTCACTACAACAGAACGAGTGTTTACCGACGACTAAAGTCGTCGGTTAAAACCCGTATTTCGTCGGCAAAATTGATTACCAACGACAGGTCGTCAGTACCTAGTCGTCCTTAGAAATCAGTCGGTAAACTGAAGGCTTACCGACGTTCTCTTGATTGTTCGCCCCTAAACGGAGACTTTTTTAGCAACGACGTCATCACACATTACCGACGACCTATGTCGTCGGTAATAATTTAATAAATTATTATTTTTAAATCGCTGACAATTGATTTTTCTTTTTTTCGTAAATAAATTTACCGAAGACTGTGGTCGTCGGTAGGAATATAATAAATTATTATTTTTTAATACAGAATAATTTCTTTTTTAAAAGAATATTACCGACGACTTTCGTCGTCGGTATGTTTAAAAAAAATTATATTACTTTTATGAGTAATGATATTTGTCACCCTTTTTGTATCACCCTTTTATCACCTCCTACGTGTATGCCTACATGTACCAATGAATTGATTTCTCTATCCTATTTAATTTTTCTCTATCTTCTATTCAAAGAAATCAGAACATATGTATAGAAGGGTGATAAAAGGGTGACATGAAAAGGGGTGACATATATCATTACTCTTTTTGATTTATTTTAATTTTTTATTTCTTATTTTATTTAAATCTGTGTTTTTTTTATTTAATATTAATAAAAGAGAATAATAAATAAAAAACATTACATATATTAATTAAAATTAAGAAACCAGGGATAGTCAAACTCCTGTAATAAAAAGTCAAATTCCCGGAATAAAAATTCAAAATATTACACATATAAAAGTCAAAAGTAGTAAAATAAAAGTCTTAATAAAGATAAATAAATCAGGCATCTGACAAATTCTCATCTTCTTCATCATCTTCATCTTCATCTCGGGGGGAGTCGGGATGGTGGACCGAAGGAAGACCCGCGGGCGGATCTGGATTCATTCAGCCCTCGAAGCATCGTCTCAATAAAATCTGGAGTAGATGTGGAGGCGGCCGATGGTGTTGCTGAACCGGGTATCGGTGGAAATCCTTGATGCTCGAGCAACTCGTTCATATCTTCTAGGATCTGCTGGAGTAGCACCGTGTTTTTTCTGTTCGGTCTGGAACAGTAGGAGTCTTGGGTGTCTTCTGGACAGCTCAAATGGCTGGGATCCAGTGTTTACTCTTCAGCGGGGCCACACCTCCTTTATTGTCTCCTTCATAGCACCTTTGTTCCTCCACCGGAACATCAGCAGACTGGGATCCCGCCTCAATAAACCTATTTTTGAGCTTTTCCTCATAAACGTCCTGTAATTAAATTTCAAATAAATAATTAACTAAGTAATAAAAAAATTAAATTTAAAGTTAAATAATTTATTCAAAACTATGAAAAGAAAAACAGAACACTTACACTAGCTCGCTCCCATCTCCCGTCCCGCCAAGTACGTTTAGCCCCGTCATAGGCCAAGTACTCGAAGTAACCGCCTATTGGCGGAAGTGCCACCTCCTCCTGTGTCTGCTCGTCGACAAAGCTCAAGGGTTCCTTAGTCGCAATCTCAACTTCCCCTATAAAATATACAATAACAAATAATAATTTTAAAAAAAATAGATTAAATAACTTATAAATTATATTTGTACTATAAGAAATTATACCTCAATAATTTCATGCTTAGTCTGTGATTGGTTCCTCGAACCGGACTTGTTCGACTTCTTCTGGTTCTGCCTATTCTTTTTATTTATCGCCGCCTGAGCCTGTTACAATTCAAGTTAAAAAAATAATTAAATACTAATTTAATGATAAAATAATTAAAGACTAATATTACCGCTTTATCCGGGTCACGAAACAAGTCACGTGTTCTCCTCCAATACTCGGGAAGCACATCCGGAGGGCTCTCGTCCGTATCAAAATAGTTAGCCTTAAGGTCATGCTTCCACCGCCTGTAGGCAGTGGACTGAGATGTGGTCAACTTTCCATTGATAAAAGGCCAATCTTCTCTCGCCCTCCATCCTTCAAGGTTGAAAAACTCCTCGAGTTTTCCCAGAATCGTGGCTTTGTAGTGCCTCGGGACGTCACTCCACCTGTTATAGTAAGGCGGCACTGTTTCTCGTACCGCAGACCCCACGAACTGTGCCACATGCTTCCCATACTCACTCGTGGTGTTCCAAGTATCATCTTGGATATATAAGTCCACGGGTGAGGGCCCGCCCAGTTTTTCTTTAGCGTCCTGGGCGGTTTTTAGGTTAGATATGGTTCTCGGTCGTCTTTTCTGCCTAACTGTTAAATTATATTGTATTAATTAATTATTAATTTATATTAATTGACTTTTGTAAATTAATTTATATTACCGGACGGTTGGTTACAGTCCTGGAGGTTTCGGTTCGAATTCCGAGACGGATCCACCCGGTTATTATCACCACCGTATCTAGTAGGCATTATTACAGCAGCCATCTATAATTTTAAAAAAAATAATAAATTAGATCCTTATATTTTTTAAATTGGAAAAAAAACCTAAATTAAAGTCTAATATCTTATTAATATTTTTTATATTGCAAATAGTTCCTTATATTTTTTAAATTGGCAAAAATAACTATAAATTATTTTTTAAGGTCCATATATTATAATTTGCAAATAAGTCCTTATAGTTTTAAAATTGCCATAAAAAACCCTAAATTAAAGTCTAATATCTTATTAATATTTTTTTATATTGCAAATAGGTCCTTATATTTTTTAAATTGGCAAAAATAACTATAAATTATTTTTTAAGGTCATTATATTATAATTTGCAAATAAGTCCTTTTAGTTTTTAAATTTCCAAAAAAAACCCTAAAGTATATTCTAATATCTTATTAACATTTTTTTATATTGCAAATAGGTCCTTATATTTTTCTATTCATTAAAATATCCCTAATTAATTGCAAATAAGTCCCTATATTTCCCAAAATCAAAAATACATACATACACAATATCTAAAAGCAAAAATTCATACCACATAATTACAAATTAATCAACTAACATAAATTCATACCACATAATTACAAATTAATCAACTAACATCTTTCATGAACATGAAAAAAAATCTAAAAATCTAACAAAACCCCAATTTTGCTAAAAATTACAAAAAATCCAAATTACATGTTGTATTTAACTCACTAAAACATTTAAACAATCTCAAATATACACGCTATGATTCGGAAATCATTTAACATCAAATACAAAACAAAAAAATCAATCCAAAAAAAAGAGGGTTTTGATTCGGATTTTGTGTACCTATTACGTAGAAATTGTGATGAAGACATCCAGCAATCCATGCCAAGCAAGAGGAGAGGAAAAACACAAACAAAAAAAAGTTAGGATTGGATTAAAATATAAAATTAAACTCAATGTATAAACTTGAGTTTTTGGCATGAAATCACTTACATTTGGTCTTGTTAGGGTGTTGGAATGACTCGGAATAGCCCCTTTTTGCTCGAAATGGAAATTTTTGGGAGTGTTTTGATGAAATTCTGGTGCAGAAATGAGCTCGGTTAGGGTTCTAATAGAAAAGATATTTATCGACGACAAGCTTGTCGTCGGTAAACGGGACACGTGGCAAAAATCGTACGCACGACTGTTGCGTGTCCTTGTTTACCGGCGATTTTTTTTCAAATGTCGTCGGTAAATGTTGTGTGCGGGAATCTTGACCGCTCAATCTGACCAATAAAATTTTAACTTTTTGTTACCGACGGCACGTGTTATGAAGTTCGTCGGAAATATTTACAGACGATATTCATGCTAAGCATGTCATCGGTAAACAAATGAATATCGTCGGTATATTTTTTTTTCACAATTTACAATTTCTACAATTTTTTTCTCCCACATTAAATTTTATTCTATCTATTTTCCTTTTTCCATTAATATTTTATTCAATGTTTTTTTTTCCATTATTTATTTTAACAGTTAATACTATATTCAAATCCGATAGTTTGGTGTATTTGGTCAACGTTTAGAGTCAAACTTGAGTATTTAGTATGTTTGGTCAACTATTAGAGCCAAATGTTAGTGTTTGGTGTATCTGGTCAACTATTCGAGTCAAACTTGAGTATTTAGTATGTTTGGTCAACTATTAGAGCCAAATGTTAGTGTTTGGTGTATCTGGTCAACTATTCGAGTCAAACTTAAGTTTTTAGTGTATTTAGTCAACAATTCGAGTCAAACTTAAGTGTTTGGTGTATTTGGTCAACTATAAGAGTCAAACTTGAGTGTTTTGTGTATTTAGTCAACTATTAGAGTCAAACTTGATTGTTTGGTGTAGTTGGTCAACTATTAGAGTCAATCTTGAGTGTTTGGTGTAATTGGTCAACTATTAGAGTCAAACTTAAGTGTTTGGTATATTTGGTCAACTATTAGAGTCAAATGTTAGTGTTTGGTGTATTTAGTCAACAATTAGAGTCAAACTTGAGTGTTTGGTGTATTAGGTCAACTATTAGAGTCAAATGTTAGTGCTTGGTATATTTAGTCAGCAATTAGAGTCAAGCTTGAGTGTTTGGTGTATTTAGACAACAATTAGAGTCAAACTTGATTGTTTGGTGTATTTGGTCAACTATTAGAGTCAAACTTGAGTGTTTGGTGTATTTGGTCAACTATTAGAGTCAAATGTTAGTGTTTGGTGTATTTAGTCAACTATTAGAGTCAAAGTTGAGTGTTTGGTGTATTTAGTCAAAATAAATTCAAACTCAAATCCAAAGAACAACAAGTAACTGAAAGACAAATAAAAAATTTCCCCTAGTCAGTTTCATATCCACTGTTATCTATAGGTTCATCATCGCTATCAACTTGGATAGGTTCTTTATCTCCATATTCTTCCCACGTGTCATCATCAATTTCATCATCGCTATCAACCTGGATAGTATCTTCATTGTTTGTCTCAATAAACAACTCAATACGAAAAAGGGAAGGATCAATCTCGATCTCCTCGGTAGTTGCCAAGTTCACCGGATCGGTGACCGTCCCAAATTTTACCAAAGGTATCCTGATGCTCTTGTTGTTAGTAGGTAGTGATTCCGAACCTCATAACTCGAGACTCCATCCGTGACGATCATTTATTTCCCAAACGGCTTCCCAACCCTTCATTGATTTCTTTGCACTAGTCTCGTCAATGTAAAACACTATCTTGGCCTACGATGCTAAAATGTATGGTTCGTTTTCCCAATCAAAGTTTGATGTGTTGATAAAGGTTACCCCGTGTTCTGTCCTTGCATCACCCATTCTGTACCACTTACAAACAATTAAGACAACTGAGCACCCTTTAGTGTACTTAACCTCCAAGATTTTCAATAATTCACCTTAGTAAGGTCTTTTCATCGTACATGATACAAACTCCGTAATCATACGTCACTCTTTCTTCTCCTTTACCCTTAGTTACCCACTTGACACCGTTCACACCACATGAATCGTATTTATGCACCGCACCATAAGACAAGCTTTCCAAGGATACCATCTCAGGGGTAGCTAATGCATCACCACGGGATTTCATTCCATGAATCTGTCACACAAAAATAATACTTAATACTTTGAAGATAAATAGATAATAACCAATGTCTTAAGTTACATACCTTTTTCATAAACCATCCCTTAAACATTTGACGGTGCATATTCTCTGTTTCGCTACTAGTTCCCGAAAGTGTGGATTTGTGTTCACTAAGAACGTAAATGAATATAAATATAAATATAAATATAAATATAATTATAAATATAAATATAAATATAAATATAAATATAAATATAAATATAAATATAAATATAAATATAAATATAAATATAAATATAAATATAAATATAAATATAAATATAAATATAAATATAAATATAATATAAATATAAATATAAATATAAATATAAATATAAATATAAATATAAATATAAATATAAATATAAATATAAATATAAATATAAATATAAATATAAATACAAATATAAATATAAATACAAATATAAATATAAATATAAATATAAATATAAATATAAATATAAATATAAATATAAACGGATAGCTCTTTCGGTTCTGGCAGTGGTTCGTTGTATCTACCTGGATCGCTGAACTTTGTTTTTTCTTCACTAAGATACCGTGATATGAAGGTCAACGTCTCTTCCGCCACGTAACCCTTGGCTATGGAACCCTCTGGCCTAGCCGGGTTTCGCATATACTCTTTCAACTTTTTCAAATACCTTTCAAATGGGTACATCCACCGCATTTGAACGAGGCCCCTAGCAATGCTTCATCATATAAGTGTATCACTAAGTGGATCATTATATAAAAAAAACGCGGCAGGTAAGATCATTTCTAGTTTGCACATCACTTCAACCACTTTCGCCTTACCGGCTTCCAACTCTTTCCTACTCAGATTCTTGTTACAAACGACTCTAAACAAGTTAGATAACCCAATAATCGCATCACTAATGGGTTTATCATCTAGAAGACTGGGTAGACAACAAACAAAAAGATACTGCATCATAACGTGACAATCATGCGATTTCATTCCAATATTCTTCCCTGTATCAACTTGAACATTATTCCGCATACTAGACGCGAAACCATCGGGAAACCTCTGTGCCTGTAACCACTCAAGAAAAATCTTTCTCTTCTCAGCTGACAAAGTATACTTTCCTCAATTTAGTATCGCTTTACCTCCTCTAGTATCAACCACAACTCTTTTCTGATTTTCAAATCTTCAAGATCCATTCTCTCCTTCGCGTTATCTTTGTTTATTTTCCCACCAAGTCTTATAACTGTACCAAGCAAACTATCGCACACATTCTTCTCGCAATGTATTACATCGATGGTTCGAATCCCCTCCCTAACGGGTGTAAAGTAAGAGGTACAAGGCTCGAACCCCTCCCTGGACATGGGCAACCTAGTTCTGATTTACCATGAGAATATATATGGGGAGGCATGTATATCTCCGTGGGATTAGTCGGGTGCGCGCAAGCTAGCCCGGAACCCATGTAACCCAAAAAAAATGTATTACATCGATGTTATGTTTTAACAAATTTTCCGACCAATCAGGTAAACGATAAAAAATACTCTTTTTTTTCCAGTTGAACTCGCGAGGACCTGTTTTCTTTGTCACCTTGCCCCCAAAATCCTTGTGTTTACTGGGAAACACAATGGGAAGCCCATCTAACTGTGTCTGAATATTAGCAGGAGTATATTTCCTCGGTGGGAGCCTATGATCGGAATCCGGGTACAAAACCTTATCTTTTCTAAACTGATTTCTAGGAGGTAACCAACGTCTATGATCAAAATAAACCACCCCTTTCTTCACCCTCAACGACAGAGTAGAATCCATGCATTCTGGGAAAGCCATGTAACCTTGACCCGACCATCCTGAAGTGTATGACCGAGCAGGGTAATCATTGGTGGTGGACAACAAACAAACCTTCATAGTAAACACTTGCTTAGTATGAGCATCATACGTAGGGATCCCTGTTTCCCACAATATGTCCAACTCATCTATAACAGGGCGGATAAAGACATCCATGTCCTTTCCGGGTGAGCGGGGACCCGAAATCAACAAACAAAGCTGAAATGTGGTACCCTTCATGCATGTCCACGGTGGCAAGTTGTAGATGGTCAATATGACAGGCCACATGCTATACGAGTTGTTCTGCATAGAAAACAGACAAAAACCACCGGTACCCAAGCCCAAATACACATTCCGAGGTTCACTGGAAAACTCTAGGTGTAACTCTGCAAATTGTTTCCAGCTATCACCGTCTACTGGATGACGTAACACATCTGGATCGGTACTCTTTCCGGTATGGTGCCATATCATTTCGGCGGTGTATTTCAAAGCGTATAGTCGCTGTCGGAAAGTAACGAAGCTTCTTATGCAGTACTTTGTTACCCTTCTTCGGATCCCATCTAGACGCGCTACATACTGGACACTTGTCGAGGAATTCATTCTTCTTGTCAAAAAGGGCACAATCATTTAGACAAACATCGATAGTAGTGTAACCCATACCAATACTTTTCAACTTTTTGTTGCACGCATCATAAGAATCGGGTAAATTGTGAGGTTTGGGCAAAATACGACCAACCAACTCCAATAGCTCGGTGAATGATGTGTCAGTCCGCTTTTTCTTTACTTTTACGTGCATAAGCTTGGCAATGAAGTTCAAGGAACTCATCACTGTACAAGCAGGATATAATTCTGTCTCTAATTCATCAAACAGTTTTTCGAAACTGCTCCGACTTGGAATATCTGCGTCTCTCATCTCGGTGTCACCCTGATGTCCACCGACATTGTAACTGTGTCTCAAATCGTCACAAACGTTAGCCATTTCATTATTTATATTCGACATAGGATTTTTTCGGGAATGACTAACTTTTCACCGTGTTTTGTCCAAACCTGATACGTATGCATAAACCAATTTGTTAGGAGGTGGGCCCTAGCCTTCTGGGTGGGTAATTTACAATGATTTCTACAATAGTTACACGGGCAAAAACATACGATCTGTATAATCTTTTTGTTGTTTAACATATTCGACAAATTCGAAAACCCCAAAAATATATTCTGACGTGAGATAATCCGTCGTATTGATCTAACTCTTATCCATACCCGAAGCCATCTCTTAGCAACAATTTTTTATAACTAGGCAGCTATATTCATATAAAAATAAAATAAATAATTATTACAACCCAATTAATAAAATGAATAAAAATTACAACACAATAAATAAAATAATACAAATTACAAACCAATAAATAGATAAAAATTACAAACCAATAAATAGATAAAAATTACAAACCAATAAATGAATAAAGTTACAACACAATAAATAAATAAAATTACAACACAATAAATACATAAACAATTTCATATAATTAATTACACAAATGCAAAAATATATGAGAACATAATAAAAGTAACTGAACATATGCATGATTTACACTTAATTCAAAAAAATATACATAATCATATCTTATATCAACTAATACACAAATCATAATCCAATAACAAAAAAAAAAGTTTAAAATTTAAAGAAAATACCTTGCTTTGGTGGGAGAAATTAGAGATTGATGATCGAATCCCACCTTGATAATGTATTACTTAACCTAATCACATAATATTGCAAGAATTACACACTATAATAAAAAAAAATTGAATTTCATGAAATTACATAATTTTTATGGATGAAATTGGGTATTGAGTATGACCCACCTTGATTATGAGCTTGGAAATGGTGCAAGATGAATTGGAGAAACTATTGGAAAAAATTTGAAAGAATTTGATTGAAGTTTTTGGAAGAAAATGGAGAAAAATAAATGGGGTTTCGGGATTTTTTATGATAAAAAACAGTCTGTCCAGAATAAATACGTTTCTTTTTTACCGACGACTAACGTGTCGTCGGTAAAAAGATATATATACCGATGAAATTCTCGTCGGTAATTTACCGATGACTTTTCAAATAACAAAAAAAATCAAAAAAAAGAATGGCGACGACGTTTTTTTTAATTACCTACGAAAACCTGTCATCGGTAATTTACCGACGGCGATTCTCGTAGGTAAACAACTGTCGTCGAGAAAAATTACCGACGAACTGCGTGTCGTCGGTAATCTTGTCGTGGGTAAACACCCGTACTGCAGTAGTGGCTATTGAAGAGATATGTAATAGTGGCTATTGAAGAGATATGTAATAGCTTGAGCTCTTATTGTTTACATGTCTTCTGCACACGGTTTGCATATCCCTCTCGTTCCTCCGTTATTAACAATGTGTTAATAGCTCTACTTTAGCTCTTGCTTCTAACCCTGTCTTTTATACTCTTACTTCTAAGCCCGTCTTTTATACAAAAACAAAGCACATACAAGTAGATTTTAACTTTGTAAGGAAACAAGTTTAGACAAAAGTGTTATAAGCTCATATTCCTACTACTGCACAATTCTCTTATCTACTTTCCAAACTTTCCATGATCAATATGGTTAGTTTAAGCGGCCATGATATGATAAAGATACAACAGCTAACAAAAGTCACCAAAAAGACTCCAGCAGAGCTGTCATATCTAATTAAGTTACATGTTGTTAGCCAGGTGTATTTATAGATACATATTATGTATATATATATATATATATATATATATATATATATATATATATATATATATATATATATATGCTTAACAGTAAATCAACATTCATTCATAAATGAAATAAACTAGATAATTCTATTTTCACTCTTTTCTCTCTTTAAATTTCAAATCTTTTCATATTCAAAAGATTATTCATGGATACATGTACGAGAGAGTGTAATATGGTCTATAGAGTCGATGAACACAATTTTTTCTTTACAATGTTAGCCCATTCAGAAAGATATTTTTTCTTTATTATATTATATAGCCCATTCAATCAGAATATATGGTGCTTTAATTTGTGGTACTTAATGCATATCTTTTATTACTTGGAAGATGTCAGCACTATAATTCACCAATCAACGTGTGTAGTTGTTGGACCCATTTCGACCACACAAAATTCATTTTCTGATTACTTGTGTTTAATTTTTATGGAAGAGAATTAGGTGGTTCAAATATTATCCGTAATCGATGAATATCTGATTTTCGATAAAGAATTTATTAGTAGAATTGATGGTACATTCATGAGGATTTGGTTCTCGCAAAAGGTAACCGGTGGATTATCTGTTAGGATTTGGTTTTTTATAATAATCCGAAGAATCATCCAAAATCCGAATAAAATATAAAAAAAAATTAAATATATATATTATATATAAAGTTATTCTATATGTATAAATTTCATACATAATATCGATCAAATAAAATTATTTCATACATAAAGTATATAATTGATTATTTTCTAGATTATTACTATATTTTATAATACCTATTCATGGTTTCCCAATAATTCTGTAGCTAATTTAGAATTTTAAAAATATTTTGTTAGATTATTTTTAAAGCCTATTATACGATTGCGGATGCGGATTAACAACGAATAAACCACATCCGTCACGGATGCGGATTTAGTAAATAATTCTAAAATCCGATAGTTATAGATGCGGATTTGGTTATCGTTTTCTTTAATGGAGGTGGATGTGGTTATACTATTTTTCGAGGAAATCTGATCTGTTGCTCTCCCTAAAAAAAATATTTAAAATAAGGATTATTTATTTATTTATTTATTTTTTGGACGGTTAAAATAAGGATTATTAGGTTCCCTTTTGTGACAATTTAATATAAATTTGTCTTTAAATCTGATCTGAAATTTTTTTGCGTGTTTAGTATACTTTCCAAATTCATTTTCAGGGAAAATGATATTTACCAAAAACATGATATTTAGATCTCCTTAAGTCCGACCAAAAAAAGAAGATCTACTTAAGAGGTTATATATTGTGTGTCTGCCGCAGTACATAAACAACTAGCATAATATATATATCTATATATTTATATACTCCTAACGTGGCAAACAAAGGTAACAAGTTCAAACATTGTTTCTCTTTGACACCATGGAAAACACCTCACAACAACCACTTCTTTCTTCCATAGAAGACGACCTTTTCACCAGCATCAACCCAACAAATGCTTCTTTTGCTTCATCTTTTGTGGCAGACTCCGATGACATTCCTCCAATCACAGGTGTCAGAGATTTCTATAGAGAGTTTCGTATCGAGTCAAAAAAGCTTTGGTACCTAGCCGGACCAGCTATCTTTACAAGTATTAGTCAATACTCTTTAGGTGCCATCACTCAAACCTTGGCCGGTCATGTTGGAACTCTTGATCTGGCTGCTTTCTCCGTTGAAAATTCAGTCATTGCTGGTTTTTCTTTCGGTATTATGGTATATATTATTGATTATTAATTTCTATTACTATTTATGATTATTTTGTTGGATTCTAATTCTATTATTCCACATTGAGTATTTAGTACATGGAACCTGAACTTTATTTAAACATGATATTCTCGTGATTTGAACAGTTGGGGATGGGAAGTGCATTAGAAACGTTGTGTGGACAAGCATTTGGGGCAGGACAGATCGACATGTTAGGAGTATACATGCAACGATCATGGGTTATACTAAACTCAACAGCGTTTATATTAATGTTTCTATACATATTTGCTCAACAATTTTTAAGATTTATTGGACAAACAGAAGACATATCAAGAGCAGCTGGAAAATTAGCTATATGGATGATTCCTCAACTATATGCTTATGCTATGAATTTTCCGATTGCTAAATTTCTGCAATCACAAAGCAAGATTATGGTGATGGCTTGGATATCAGCTGTTGCATTGGTGTTACACGCTTTCTTTAGTTGGTTGTTTATGATCAAGTTAGGGTGGGGGTTGATGGCTGGAGCGGTGGTTCTGAACGTTTCATGGTGGTTCATAGTGGTTGCTCAGCTCATTTATATCTTTACTGGTACTTGTGGTCGAGCTTGGTCTGGATTTTCTTGGAAGGCTTTTCAGAATCTGTGGGGTTTCGTTAAATTATCACTTGCGTCGGCAGTAATGCTTTGGTAAGTATAGTACTATTTATTTATTCATTCATTTATTGAATCACAAATAATTCAAACAATTAGCTAGGATCAGCATTTATTTCAACTTTGTAGTGCTTCTACCTACTACAGCTAAATGACATGTGAATATTAGCGATTTTTTTTTTACATGTCAAAAAGAGTCAACGACTAGTGTTTAGATTCTTCCAAACAAATCCTAATGAAATTTACATTAGTCTCATCCCCTTAAAAATGTAAGAAAACTTAACGCGTAACACACCTGACTAATTAAGTAACTTTATCATGTAGATGTTTCCTTTTCTTATTGAAATGCATACCCATTTTGTCTAGAATGTAATAGTTGGGGTGTTTCACGACATTACTATTTATATCCCTGTTAAGAAGGTTAGGAATACATTACGAGACAGGATGAATATTCCATCTATATCACAAAGTTGTTCTCTCACTAAAATTTTGAAAAACTTAACAAGTAAAATATGAATTTTTCTTCCACTATAATATATATTAAAAAATTAAATTTAAGCTTATGGTGTAATAAACATTTAAGATATCAACTTAGTTTATACAAAAAAACATAATTTTATAATAGGAGATATAAAATTTATATATATATATATATATATATATATATATATATATATATATATATATATATATATATATATATATATATAAATCACTCCCAAAATTTATATTTGAAATTTTCAAAAAAGTTTTTTTTTCAAATTTTGAATCTTCTAATTATTTTTATTTTAGTAAATTGTTTTATATATTAAAAAGAAATACACCGTTGATCCATTGATGTATTTTATTAATAATAATAATAAAATACCGCTAAAATTTATATTATCTTAAGTAAAAATAAATTGTCAATCAAATTAAATTTTTTTTATGATATGTATAATTACTATTTTACTAACTACCAATAGTGAATAATGTATAAACGACAAAAGAAAGAAAGAAAACGACATAAAGTTTTGTTGTTTCTTATTTTTTAAAGAAGAAAGATGAAGTACGTTGCTTCTTAATAATTATCAAAAGGTATCATTTGACCTAAAATGTTAATGAAAGGCAAAATATAATAAAATAAATAATATATATATGCCTAAAGCAAAGGATAACGACCAACCACATACTTGCATGATCATATCCGAAATAAAAAAGTTGTGTCCAAAAAGTAGCTATAAATAATGTTGTCGCCCTCTAAGTGCATGTTTGATTTTTGTATTTATGTAAAGAATTTTATTTATAGATATTTTAAATTGCGTAGGTTAGTTGCCTAGCCTAAAGAGACAAAGGTTTTACTAAGATTAATGAACTCAAAAACAAATAATGTAGTATAGCTCCAAATTTCTTACTACTGCATATATTCCTTGTTTGTTGAGTATTTTAAGATTTTTTGTTTTGTTTATTTTTAATATTGCAATATTAGCAGACAGTTTTCTTAACAAATATTTGATAAATTTTGGAAATAGTAATTATATTGAATATTATTTATACATACATATACATATAAAAAATAAAGGTTGTAAGTATATGTTTACATGTTAAGTAATATTTCTAATGCATGACTATAAGAATTCTAGTATTATATGATTGAAGTACACCACGAGTAGAGTAAAAAATGTGTATATATCTACTTTTTTGAAAACCGCTTCTTTCGAGATATACCATCTCTTATAATAAGATTATTTTTTACTCGTCAAATATGATAGATAGTTGCGACAAAAGCAATGTGCCATGTTTTTTTCTCCAATATACCCGGGTCTTTAGTTCTTTGAACCATTTGAGTGAACTCGAGATAGTATACATCTATTTTCAATACCAAATCGATTTCTCACTTCATTCCAAATGACGTTAGAGAAAATACAATCAAAAAATAAATTGTCATTTGACTCAAAATCTCTCTACGAATTCACAAAGTGGATCCGATTTCATATAGACCATCCTATTATATGTTCTTAATCTTTTCTGTAGCGTCATCCAAATAAAGTTCACATGCTTAGGTGTTACACATGGATACCACACAAAATCTGTCCCAAGGTCTCGAAAGAGATCGGAGACGGGAGATATCATAAGTATTTTTATATAAATCAAAATACTCATCACTAGAAAGATAGTTGACAGTGGAAAGACCGTTGGCGGAGAAAAAACATATTGATTAAAAAATTATACCTTCCATATTTCCAAGAGAAGTCCTAATATCATCCTTCAACTTTCAAACTTCTTCAAAAGATGTGAATTTGTTCTAGTTACCACTCATCCAAATACTTTGATTTTAAAAGTATTTTGCGTGTACCTATTTGATCCAAAACAAATCTTTCTTATCCACAAATCACCATAATATTTTTATGAGTAATGCTTTGTTCCAATCACCTAAGTCTATAAGACTAAGATCTTCTTCCTCCTTCTGGGAACATATAGTCTTCTGTTCAATTTATGAAGATTTTCCATCTCAATAAAATAAAATTTAAATGCTCATAATACGATCTATCATGCAAACCTGAACTAGAAATATAGATAATAAAAAACATACCATCCCTTGAAGACTAGTCATATAAACTCTAACTAGTCTGCATAAGATAAAGAAGGATCATTCCATGTTAAAACATAAATCTCAACTTTAAGAGGTTTGGAATCTCTATAAAACAATACCAAAACTCAAATTGGCACACCTATGTAGCGAAAAAACATTTTTTCCTTCTCAAGTTGAGTCATTTCCAAATTTTTCTCAAGTTTATTTTCTTTGATTTCCACATTGTACATTTGATTTACGAAAATTTAATCTCAAAGTCCTGATTAATTAGTGCAACTTTTCAAACTATCCATGAAATTTTTTACCAGTTTGTGATTGTTTTTAGCAAGTAACAAGATACCATCGACGAACCAAATATGTGATCATGACAATTCCATATTTTGGATGGTAATTAGATCCACAATCTATATTTTTATTCAAGAGTCTAGAGAGGCATTCATGCACAAAATAAGAAAATCAGGTAAATGGGGATCACCTTTTCTCAACATTTTTTCACCCTTGAATATTCATGAAATTCACCATTTATTACCACCAAATAGGAAGGAGTAATGCACGCCATTATGCTAGTTTGAGTTCTTTTTGAGTAATGATGCTAGTTTGAGTTCTTTTGAGTAACGCCATATACCACCCAATTTTTCTAATCTTTAAGATTGTTTTCCAACTCAAGCTAGCATCATTGGGAACATTGATTCTCCAAATATTCTTGTTTTAACAGTCCTATTTGATTCTTCTTACAATTCTTAAAAACCCTTCCTTACTCCTACTTCCTTAAAACAAAAATATTTGGAGTATAATGTTCCCAGTAGGGAGACACAGCTGCCAGTAGGGAGACATAGGATCACCCTTCCTTACTCCTCTCTCACCTCTTAAAAACCCTCCAAGACATCCCTTGATTGAGAGTAAATACATTGAAGAAGTTAAAAAGATTCCAATCCAATGTATAAAGTTTGTTGGAAAAGTTATATCTGGCAAGGTTTTCTGAATATATGACCAAGAAGTTGTATCATAAGCCTTTATGCATGATGTCCAACTTCATTGTACACCTAGGAGATAAATTTAATCTTCATAGCCTCTCACAACCCCTTGACATACCAATATCTTATCCACTATTCTTCTTCCTTCCACACAACCTGTATGCTTTGACGAGATGATCATAGGAAGCACTCTTTTCAGCCTATTTGCAAGTAGTTTAGTAATAATACTATAAAGTACATTACAATATGATATAGACTATATTTCACATTAAAGAGGGATGATTAACCTTACGTATCAAGGATACATTTTAAGAGTTGAACTGCTTGAATAGCTTACTATACAAACATAAGAGCTCCAAGATAATATTTTTGGACGATCATTTATCTTTTGTCTCATTAAGACTTTCTTTTAGAACAATAATAAAATAGAAAAAATAAATTGGACAAGCATGTGAATGTTACTCTCATTTTACATGCCATTATTAGCCAATTTAACCATATCATCATAATTTCACATGATCATCTATCATGATCAAAATATTTTTTTCTGTCAATTATTCAAAATAATTTTTTCTGTCAATTATTCAAAATAATTACTTGTGTTTAATAGTTTAATTTTTTCGTGAAAAAACTATTCCATCAAAAAAGCTAAAGTAAACTTTGATTGTCGTTTTCATGAATTTTTTTTTCCACAAGACAATAAATGTTACTTTGTTAAGCTAACTCAATTAATAGTTATTATCCATGAAAAACACTTATCCAGAAAATTTTCACCTTTATGTCATTGTGCAATAAAATACATCCTTAATGTTTAATGAAGTGTAGTGTAATTGTTAATATCAATTCGGCATTAACTGATACTGCTACAAAATGCAGCTTAGAGATGTGGTATTTCGTGGCTTTAATCCTATTTGCTGGATACTTAGAGAATGCAGAAATTGCAGTTGATGCTTTATCCATTTGGTAAGTACTACTATGTATATGCATCTAACTATGTCTAAAATTCTCAAAGGGTCAAGACAAGATTCCATTAATATATTATTTTACTTATTTTGTAATTTTCTTACATGTTTAAATATACAGCACAAATATATTGGGATGGGCAGTGATGGCAGCTATTGGATTCAATGCTGCTATAAGGTTAGTTTTCAAATATACACATTATATATTCTAGGTACATTTAATAAGTTTTAAGGATGCTAATTTTCAACAAAAAAATGACTTCGCATGCAGTGTGAGAGTGTCCAATGAGTTGGGAGCTGCTCATCCAAGAACAGCAAAATTTTCGGTGTTTGTGGTTACAATATCGTCTTTTCTAGTAGGACTTTTGATTTCTCTCCTTCTCATAATTTTTAGGGGACAATATCCCTCCTTATTTTCAAACAACCTACAAGTCAAGAGTATTGTCATTCACCTCACGCCATTGCTCGCATTTTGTATTGTTCTAAACAATGTGCAACCTGCTCTTTCAGGTAACTGAATTTTTTTTATTTAATGTCTATGATGTTATTTGTGGTGATACCGAGTATTATCTGTTGAATAATTTCGCGCTTGTGCAAAGCATTGAGTATAAGTGATTTATTAGCGATTTTAGTTGTAATTTGGGTTGAGGTATGTGATTGCAGGGGTGGCAATTGGAGCAGGATGGCAAGGTCTAGTTGCTTATGTGAATATTGCATGTTATTATATATTTGGAATACCTTTGGGCTTACTACTAGGCTACACACTTGACATGGGAGTTAGTGTAAGTTCATAAATTACTTCAAATATATTCTTACTTTTTTCACCATTATTCACTTAAATCATGCATTTATCAGTATGCTTCAGGATTAAAATCTACCCCTCTTTTAATTTTCATGTATGAGGTTGTTTCAAATAATAATATATTTTTAATGGTGATCACAGGGTATTTGGATGGGAATGGTAACGGGAACAGTCGTACAAACTCTAGCATTATTTTGGATATTGTACAAGACTAACTGGAATAAAGAGGTATTCGGTTACATAATTTCATACTTAATTTAATCATTTAATTCAACTAATTATACTTATAGTTGCTTTGAAATATTTTATAAATAATGAATTTTCAAAAGGTGACCAGTTGCATGCATAAGGTCTTTTCATCATTGTTTTATATTTCCTTTTTGGTTAAGTGGTACCTAACAATTATTTATTTTGGTAAACAATCACAGGCTTCTATTGCTGCACAACGGATAAAAAAATGGGGAGGAGAAGACTCATATGTGAAGAACAAAGGGGACATAGAAAACTAAAATAATTTGTAGGCACTAAAATTGATCTCTTTTCTCAAGAGATATTGCTCTTTCATGGGCAGCCAGCCCGTTTAGTTTAGGAAGATAAGATATCTTCATATTTTTGATTCATTAAATTTTATTCACCTATATCAATAAATAAATGTTCTTCATTAGATGTGTGACATATTTGTATCAGGGTAAGTTGTTGTTAATGTTATTATAGGGGTCCTTTTTCAATATAATAGGGAGTAACCAAACCAAAAAACCGGCAAAAATCGAACAAAAAAACCAAACAAAAAAAAAAATCGAAAAAACAAATAGTTTGGTTTCCAATTTTTCAAAATCCGATTTTTTTTTTGGTTCAATTCGTTTTGCCATGCAAAAAACGAACCAAAAAATCGAATTAAAACTGAACTTACAAACGAAAAAATAGGAAATGTGAATTCTTATGTGGAAAAAACTTTTGGTGAGAATTTGAATATCTACGTGAATTTTTATGATTTACTATTTGACGGTGTTATTAGTGAGAATTTTTCTATATCACTTAAGAATATATTAATAAGTATCCACTCGGTTGATTTTATTGTATGCATTCAGAAGGAATAGTTTTAATCTTATAAGTTTATTTAGTATGGTGAATTAAGATAATTTTTGTTAGAATAATAAGATAATTGTATGAGAATATTAGTCGCTATTGGACAATGTTTTTCAAGCAAAGGTATGAAAAAAATTATTGGTCAAACGTCTAAATTTGTAGCAAACCAGAAACCGAAACAAACCAAGTCAAAATAAAACACCGAATGTGAAACCGAATGTGAAACCAAATGCGAACCACCCGGATTAGTTTTTAAATTATAAAAAACCAAAATATTCAATTCGGTTCGATTTTTAGTCAAAAACAAAATCGGAACAAACAATGCTCACCCCTACAATATAACCTGCCAAAATAATAGCTTGTATGTACATTTGAACCAAAAACCTAAAACATAATTTTTATTTATCACTTTCAATCACCAACCCCTTCTCTCTAACCATAGACAACCTGCTTCATAGACATCATAAAATCTATTGTTGCCTCTCCATAGACATCACCACCCCTGCCCCTAATAAATCACCACCATAAAACACCATAGATTCCTCCTGACCCGGTCTTCCAAGGAAGCGAAAGAAACGACCGCTTAGGTCTAGTGGCAGAAGGTGGGAAGGGCTGGGGTAGACTACAACCTACCCCAACCTATGAGATAGTAGTACAATTCTTGATTGTTTAAAAAAAATTAGGAATGTAATAAAATTGTAGTCTTTTAACTAGAAAATTAGTCCTCCCCATCTTAAAATTTATATATTAATTTTACTAAATACTAATTAATAGCCCTCTCGACTCAAAATCATGGATCCACCCCTGCTTAGGGCTTCCAAACTTTTTATGATTTTTATAATTTTATTATTTTTTTTCAAGTTGAGTGTAAAATACAATGGTAGGAGGGTCATATATTTATAGGATGATCCTTCATTTTATACAATAAGTGCCCCATAAAAATGGAAATAGGAAAGGCACATGAACCCAAAGAACATCAACTTAATATACGTATTATTTATAATATTTCTCTTGAATGTCCATCCATTATGAAATATGTCTAGTTAAACCTTGTCAAGAAAAACCATGTGGAACAAAAATTTGGTCAAAGAAAAAAAATACATATACATAGAACAAATTATATTGAAATACTACATTGTTAAAACCTTACGAAAAAAAGCTCAATGGGATAAGGAAAAACAATACAATGCCTTGTTCATACTTACCCTGATGTTGACAAGAGATCTCCGAGTCACCGGATTCTAATATTGTGGACCAACTTTTTGAATGTTGTGGTTGACAATGATATCATAAATAAATACGCAAAATTGTTACATGATTGTATCTGTTGAATGTCAATATTCCCATTCTCTAGTAACTCGTGTGTGTAGAAAAACTTTAGTGGATTATGTTTCGTTTTGTCGCCTTGACTTGTTGTTATGAGTTGTGTTGGAAGAAATGAAAGAAAATGGTTTTTTTAGCTCCAAAATTCATGACCCATCTTATATGGGCTTGCTCCACGGGATAAAATTACTTAAATATGGAGAATCCCCGGTTTTGGCATGTATGTCCTTGTGGGTCACTAAAACGAGCATAACTTGACCTTCTGAAGTCCAAATCGCGCTCGGTTTTTTTTCCACAGATTTGTCTTTCCGAGAGCTTTCCGACGGTCTATAAATAAGCTCCATACTCTTCTCGGATCATCCTGGGCGTTAATCTAAGATTTCGGCCTAATCGTAAAACCTTCCTTTCTTGAGCATTAAGTCAACTCTTGACTTCTCGGGTTAATTTTTGGTCTCTTTTCACTTCCTTGGAGGTTTATCTTCAATTTTCCTAATCCTTCTCCAATCCATAAGTTGTAAGACCCCACGTGTTCTTATGAGTTTCACCTATAAAGCACAAAACACCTCAAAATGCTCCAAAACACGAGAATTATTAACATTAGCCTAAGACTCGAAATATATCAAATAAGAGGACAAAATCCCAACTTTAGACTCAAAAAACCCCAAGAATCGATGTCTGAAACTATCAAATATAATACCAAAAGGCGAGACATCAGGTGCTAGTTGTGGAGGTCGAGGATCGAGAGACGTCGTCTGGCATAGTGTCCTTGCCTATGGAGACAAGGAACTCGTTAAGGGTGGTAATCATCCATTGGAAGTCCCACATCATCTTTTCGCTAACAGGAATAGAATTAGCACTAGTACTCATCATCTTAGCCGGAAGCGGGTGTCCAATAGGGGTGTGCATCGGGTTAGAAAACCCGCATAACCCGACCAACCCGATCACACTAACCTGAAATTATACGGGTTAGTTGTTAATTGGGTGGGTTGCGGTTTACAATTTTGAAAAAATATACACATTTTTGCGGGTTGTGGATTTTAAACTTGAAACCCGCAAACCCGTATATACTCGATTACCTTGTCGTATACAAAATAGAAATATTCGTATTGCTCATTTTATTCAAATAAAATAGTGGAGGTCATGTGCTTTTCACTCTACATTTTTTTATTCCTTCCCCTTTTTTAAAAATATTTTGAAATCCTTCAATATTTCAATAATATTTTATCTAATGAATATGTTTTTTATTTCAAATATGATATTATATGTACTCTTTGTTCTTTTCAAATATTTAGTTTGCTAAAATCTTATTTTATATCTTTTAATCATAGATGATTTGAAATGCATATGCTTATCCTAAATAATATTTTTCGTTATAATTTTCATTTTTAATATAATTTTGACTCGCCAAATGAATATGGATACAAATTCGTCTTCTTTATCGAACTAAATCACCCGCAACCCGCATAATCCGAAACTCAATGGTTTAAGTAATGTATTGGGCGGGTGCGGGTCTTATTTTTCAAAATCCGTACAAGAACGGGCGGTTTGTGGGTTGAGTATTTTTCATACAAAACCGACCCACGCACACCCCTAGTGTCCAACTCTAGGGACCCAGTAGCGCATCCTATCTCACAACCCTAAGCGAGCCGCCTCCATGACCTCATCAACTTGTTCATGTTGCGATAAGGAGGGTGTAGATGATGAAGAGTCATTCCGACTCCGCGACTCACGCACTTTGTTTTCCAGAATGGTCTTCAATGTTTTTAATTTATAAGTATAATTGTTTGCGTATTTTAAAACTTACATCTGCTTGCTCGTACTTCTTTCTCCTCCATGCGTCCTTTTTCTTGTCACGCTCGATTTCCCAAAGGAATTTTCCTATTCGGGGAAGATGCAAATCTTGTTGTGGTTGTGTCTGGGATCCCTCACCCGCGGTCAATCGAGGGGTCTTATTTTTCTCCTTCTCCTGTTACAGTCAAACAGTCAAGTAAAGAAACTACTGTAGGTCATAGGCCCTGCCGCGCTCCTACTGTAGGTTCAGGATTATTTAAATGAATTCCTCATCACAATTAAGGAAGTCTACTTCCTACTGTATGTCATAGGCCCTGCCCCGCTTGGGTTTTGTTGCAGCTTTCTATTATCTTTATTCACTGAAGCTTGGTGCGAGTTTTTGAACAAAACAAATTAACGCAAGGAAATTAATAAAGAGATTTTTTTTTTAAGATTTTAAAGTACAATAATTACTAGACACCTTTTCGCGTCCCACGTCTTAACCATTTTCTGCCAATTCTGTGGGGTCTGATCCTCTGGAATTTAATCTGTACCGTAATATTTCCTCTTCACACAATTTTTGTGATCGCTAAACCCCTTACAACACTTATTGTGTAGCATAGTCTGAATGTTAGGCCAATCTTTGCGACTCATCCACTCCTCAACCAGAAAGAAATCATGTTCACAAATAATCCAAATTGACTATAATTGTATAATTAAATCCTAGGAAATAAGAAAAGGTTAAGTATAGTTAATTTACCCTTAATCATCTTAGTATCTTACGTTGCTCTTCGGTGGGGACTTTTCCCTAGTTCTCGTAACATAGGGTAATCGTCTCGCGAATTGTTAGGTTAATGACCCGACCCACGTGATGACCGAACTGCCCGTCTGGGTTCCAGGTGTTGTCATACGCACAGAAGTCCACGAGTAGTCTCCCTTTATGCTTTTCTATCGCCTTGACGAATTATGCAAAAGTCGTCTTACCCCTGGGCTTTCGGGCCTTTTTACCTGTTTAATGTTACGATTAAATTCTGACTTAAGTCTAAAATAAGTTTACAAAAAAAACATACCTAGTGTATTGCAACTCGTGATCGGAATATTAGGATTCCGAGAGGGATTGTTACTCTAGTTATCTCCACCATGTCCATGGGGCATCACTGCTGCCATCTAGATTTTTTTTTTACATTTTTACCCCTAAACTATTCAAAAGTACATTTTTAACCCCTAAAGTTTCTATTAAATTGTGTTACCCCTAAAGTTTTTATAAGTTACACTAGAGCCCTAAAGTTTTAAAAAAGTACTTTTTAACCCATAAAGTTTTAAATGTTACCCTAACGCCCCTAAGTTATCTAAAAAAGTACACTAAAGCCCTAAAGTTTTAAAATTACACTAACGCCCCTAAGTTATCTAAAAAAGTCTGCTAAAGCCCTAAATTTGTTTAAAATTACTTTTTTACCCCTAAAGTTTTACAAATACACTAACGCCCCTAAGATATCTAAAAAAGTCCACCAAAACACTAATGTTTTAAAAATTACACTAATGCCTCTAAGTTATTCTAAAAAGTCCACTAAAACCTAAACTTTTTACCCTAAGTTATCTAAAAAAGTCCACTAAAGTCCTAAATTTTTTAAAAACTACTTTTCTACCCCTAAACTATTTAATAATTACATTTTTACCCCTAAATTTTTACAAATTACATTAACGCCCCTAAGTTATCTAAAGAAGTCCACTAAAGCCCTAAAGTTTTAAAAATTACACTAATGCCCCTAAGTTATCTAAAAATCCACTTAACCCCGAAAGTTTTTTAAAATCACTTTTTTCCCCCTAAACTATTTAAAATTGATTTTTTACACCTAAAGTTTAAAAAAATACATTAACTCCCCTAATTTATCTAAAAAGTTTACTTTTTACCCCTAAACTATTTTTCTATTTAACAAAAGTACTCCTAAATCATTATAAATGACATAATTACACCTAAAACAATTAAAATTTGAAATTTTACCCTAAAACTATCTAAAATACATAATTTCCCTGCATTTATTTTCCCTAAACAATTTCAAAATATAAATTGTACCTAAAATGAATTGTATTCCTAATTATACAAATAAAAAACAAACCAAAACTAAAAAAATAAGCTTATTGTAATGTTTTAATTTAATTAAATACCTATTAAATTAGCTAAAACTACCCCATATATTCGGATTTAACAATTATGCCAAAGTAGGAAAAATAATTATTTTCTAGAAACTAAAAAAAATTAAAAATAAAAATAAAAATGTTGGATTACATACCTTATTTGCCGAGTTTTTAGGTTGTTATCAAGTTATTGCATCACCGCATAACAAGAACATAGGAAAAAAACCAAGTTAGTTTAAAAAAAGATTCTAAAATTTTGGTTGAAAAATTGAATGATTTTGTTGTTTTTTACCTTGATTGTTGATGTTGGAAAGTTGGGGAACGGGTTCCTTGATTCGCCGGAGCTTGGAGGTGCTTAAATTGCCGAATTGATGTGGAGAAGAATGGATAAAAAAAGGGTTGTGAAGAAAAAGAGTGAATTTGGTGGGTATTTATATTTTACGGGATGGTCTTTGACGAGGAAATTGTCCTCGCTAAAGATAGATGTCCTCGTTAATGATGTGCCAAATGGATGGGCGGGGATTTCAACTGCCTTACGCGTGTCTAAATATTTTGGATTCCCTCTTTAGCGAGATTAATGTCCTCGCTAAAGACAAACTATTACTTTTTTAATTATTTTTTATACATTACTATTTTATTTTTATTTGTATACATAATCATAAAACTCTACTATTAAATATAATAACACAATTACAAATTAGATTCAAAATATTTCAAACTTTGAAAAACTTTGAAAATCATGACAAGAGAATAAAACCTAACTACACAACTATTCAGTTTCATCCCCATCATCAATTATTACGGGATCATCGTCACTATCAACATATATAGTTCCTTCACCAGTCTCGTACTCGTCTAATGTGTCATCATAAATATCATAATCGTCTTGAATAGAGGGTTCCAGTACAACGTTAAAAATCAAAAGATCGATCTCTATCCCTTGTCAGTAGTCAACTAAAACACCGGGTATTCCGAATCCATGTTCGTATTAGCCAACGTAATGTCAATCAGATCTGTTCCTACTCTTTGAATGGTAAATAACCAAACACTTTTTTACCAATCGGCTTGCACTGACTCTTAAACACTAATATTTCCTTGCTTTCAAGAATCGTCTCACCGTATCTGCCTGGATTGTTGAACTTTGTACTTTCCTCTCGAAGGTACCGAGATTTAAAAGTCAAAGTTTCCTCTACAGCGTATCCCTCGGTGATTGAACCCTCTGGCCTGGCCGGATTTTGAATATATAATTTTAGTTTCTTCAAGTACCTCTCAAACGGGTACATCCAACGCATCTGAACCGGGCCTCCTAACCGAGCTTCCTTGTACAAGTGCACAACAAGGTGGATCATAATGTCCAAAAAGATGGAGGAAAAATCATTTCCAACTTGCATATAAGCTCAACCACTTTAGACTTTTCTGATTCCAATTCTTTTTTACTCAGGTTTTTCTTACAAACATTTCTGAACACGTTGCACAACCCAATAATTAGATCGCTAATGGATTTTTTTTCAATTAATCATGGAATACTAGCCACGAGTAGAAACTGTATCAAAATAGGAAATCATGGGATTTCATACCGATAATCTTCCCCGTATTACTCTAAACGTTGTTCCGCAAAGCTGGAAGCGAAATCATCGGGAAACTTTTGCACCTTCAACAAACACTCATCGCTTATTGGTTGTCATCGCATACTTTCCACGTGGTAGAATGGTTTTACCACGTGAATCAAAAAATAACCACAAATCTGACCTAACGTGCATGGCTTGCAGATCTTTTCTCGACTTCACGTTATCTTTGTTAATTTTCCCATCTAAACCAACAAATGCATCGAGAAGAGCATCACAAACATCCTTCTCACAATGCATCACATCGATGTTATGTTTCAACAAGTTTTCCGACCAATACGGTGAACGGTAAGATATACTCTTTTTCTTCCAATTTAACTCACGAGGCCCATTTCTCTTTGCCACCTTGCCACCAAAGTCCTTGTGTTTTCCCGGAAACACAATCGTCAATCCATCTAACTATGTCTGAATATCTGCAGGACTATGTTTCCTAGGGGGGCCTTATCATCGGCTCTAACGTACGAAGATGCGTCTTTCCAAATCAATGGTTCAGAGGTAACCATCGTCTGTGATTAAAATAAATAACTCCTTTATTAACCGAACGGAAGGAGTGATTCCATGCATTCGGGACAAGTTAAGTAGCCTTGACCCGACCATCCTGAAGTGTATGATCTAGCCGGGTAATCATTCGTCGTGAACAACAAACTAACCTTCATTACAAATTCCTCCTTCATATGTGCATCCCATGTAACTATCCCCATACCCCACAATGTTTACAAAGACATATCTAAATCTTTAAAGGATTGTCCAAAATCACAGTTGACTTGAAGTTATCTTCACTTTAGTGGACGTAGCTGCAGAGTTTTCAGATTTATTTAGCACCTTTTCCTTTCCTAATTCAACTTTACTTCCTTTTATCTCTTGATTTATTCCATATTTTCTTTCCTTAACTTCTTATAATTGATTTGGCATCTAAATATATTAAAAAATTGTTGAGTATTTTCACTGTTCATCTCTGGACACCACCCAACGACCTCTGACCACCACCTACCGACCATCGACCAAAATAATATAGAGTGTCGGAAAAAAATTCAGAGTATCAGAAAAAATAAAATAGAGTATCAGAATCAAAACAATGAGTACCAATGAGTATTGGAAAAATTGTTGAGTACTCAATGAATAAACACAGAGTAATATTCAAAAAATATGGAGTACTCTATACAAAAACAGAGTACTCCACAAAATAACAAATTAAAATAAAATAAAAATTTATTACTCCCTCCATTTCAAAATGTTTGTCCACTTTGCTTTTCACACAAATTTAAAAAAAAATATTACACTCCCTATTACAAAAGTACCATTCATAAAGTGTCTTGATATTTTAAATGCGTATTGGAAATATAAATTTAATTTTTTTAATAGGGGTAATAGTGGAAAAAAGTGGAAAAAAGTGTCTTGATATTCTAAGTGGACAAACATTTTGAAACTACAATTTTAGTAAGTGGACAAACATTATGAAACAGATGGAGTAGCTTCCAACCAATATACACTAAAAGGGAAAAGAAATTACAGTAATCAAGGCATGAGCCCTTTCGAACAAAAAGAAAAATGAATAGAAAAGTTACTAATCCTATTCTACCAACTCGACAAGGGGAAAAGTTGAACACATTTTCTGAAATTGAGTACAAATCATAAAAGAAAAAAACTCCTTAGCATTTACAAAACCGGCCAAAGAAAAGGAAAAGAAAAAATAAATCCGGCGAGAGAGATGGATTCGTGATGGCTTCGCATGACTTTGCTCGACTTGGCTTCGTGACCGAAGAAACGACGACGACTTGGCTTGGCTTCGTGACCGAAGAAACGAGCTTCAAGCTTCACGAACGAGCTTTAAGCTTCCCTGTCGTATGGAGGCTCTCTTATCGGATTTCTTTCACGGAGATGGCGACTGCTTTCTTTTGCGAACAAAGCTCAGGCGAGCTCACAACTTCCATGGAAAATGGACGGTGGAGCTCAAGCGGAGATGGTGGCGGTTTGCTCAGGTGGTGCGAAGAACAAAGCTTAGACATGGATTTGTTGCTTGCTTTGGCGGTGGAGCTTGGCTCCTCCAGTGTATTCCATCAATAGCTCCTCGCCATAGCTTGGCAGATCATGAGCGGACTCGAACCAGCGGGTGAGCCCGTCATGGCTTGTTGGATCTGTTGCTTGCTTCACTACTTGAGTTTGTAAGAGAGAGAGAGAGAGAGAGAGAGAGAGAGAGAGAGAGAGAGAGAGAGAGAGAGAGAGAGAGAGAGAGAGAGAGAGAGAGAGAGAGAGAGAGAGAGAGAGAGAGAGAGAGAGAGAGAGAGAGAGAGAGAGAGAGAGATTTTTAAGTTTTAGAAATAAGATAATTAGTATATATAGAAAAAAAATAAGGATACAAATGTAATTAAATTTTTGTATTATAGTATAAAATTTTATTTGAAGTCTTTAGTAAAAAGAGAAGGTAAGTGGAGTTAAAAAATATCATAGAGAGGTATTTTTAAAATTTGTTAGGTAAAAATTTCAAAAGTGGTAAAAATCTAAAAAGAAAAGATGTATTTATAAATAGAAAAAGTTTTTGATCAAGTATGAAATTAAAGCACAAGATCTACTAATATACAACATATAAGAAGATATAATCACTAGAAATATAATAGAGTTATAAGGCTTTAAAGGATAAAAGGTAAAGGATAAAATACTAAGTTTTCACTATTGTTTTGATGAGAATTTATGCAAGATATGAAAGTTGGCATAAACATATGTATAAGGTTAATCACATAAGTATATGTCATATTAAAGCCAAATGGGCCTGGGCTATATGCCAACAACTTAGCAAAAAAGAAGAGAAACAAATAGTTGTGTATGCATGGTTTAAGGCCAATAACTACAGAATATTTTGAAGGCTTAAAATTTCATATAATTAAGAAATTAAACTGTATAAAATTGGAGGCTACAAAATCATCCATTGACCAAAAAGAATTAAAAAAATAAATTGTTCATACAAAGAATTACGAAAACCTCCCTATTCCCATATAAAGGAATAAGAAAACTATTAGTCCAGCTGCAAGATTGCTGCACAACAATATTGTTAAAAGATCTAACACATTTCAATTTAAACACCACAATACAAGAAGCAAGTAATTTATGATTGTGCATTGTCATGGTTAATTAAGTCTTGGATAGCCACTAGTCTCTGTAAAAAGAGATCGAACTCGCCATCTTTGCTAAGCATGCTTATCCTTACAAAACTAGACTCACTTCCAAAACGCTTTCCATTTCTTGTAAGAATCTTATGCCTTCTCAAAAGCTTCTCACAATCCTCATCACCCTTGTATTTCAGCCATGCAAAAGCTGTTCATCATCAAACGTACAAGTTTTAGTACGTAAGGACAAGATTCAAATTTCTTAGTAGTAGTAATAAATTTAAGGCATTTAGAGAACTTTTGAAAAAGACATGTAAAGATTTTTCAAGGTATTACCTGGAGTTGTAGTAGCAAAATCATTGGTGAAGTTACAGAATTGGAGTGGATATTCAGACAGACTAAAGTGTCCACTGCGCTTGACAACATCTTTGAGCCTTTTCCATCTTTCAGCCATGAGATTTCGACCATATTCAAAGAAATTAGACGTTATATTAGTAGATACACCGTCTACATAGCTATCTGAAATGGCACCAAGGTTCTTTGCTGCTCTTAGTTGGGCTTCTTTTGATACGCCAATGGTACCCACGGTTATGAAATATATCATCTTAGCTGCTACCTCCATGTCCTTGACAAGAGCCCACCTATTCACATGGAATATCAAATTAAATATTAATCATTAGTTATTTAATTGCATAAGCTGAGAGGTATACAGAAAGATTAAATTGTATTTGCAAATATAAGATAGGCTTACCCAATTCTTGATCCCGCATGACCAGTGCATTTAGATAAGGTAAATAACATGATATCACTGTTTGCTGCTTGAGTGATGGGAGTGTATTGTGGCCAGTAGTAAGCTAAGTCATGGATTAGCTTTCCTTTAGCTCCATTAACAACACCTTCTCTCATATCCCCATTTGGGTTATTGGGTGAAGTAATAAATTCTATGTAAGGATTACCGTTATCACCATAGCTCTGGGCATCACCTGCCCATTTATACAGTCCTGACTGCAAAATGTCTGTAATTTCTGGATAGCACTGCAAATAAGAACAATTTTATTAATAATATCCAATTTGATATTATAAGGGAATATTGCATTCCTACTCCTTAATTACTAGCTAGGGTATATTTGTTATTTATTTATTTTTTAAATTAAGCGCTAGTATCCATGTTTTTTATTCGAGGATGTTAAAATAGAACAATCGATATGGAGTTTGAAGAGGACTAAATAATACAAGAACTACTGATGAATTGGAAAAATCTATTCCAGTTCCATTCTGAAAATTTTCGAATTTAAAATCAATTCCAAATTTATAAATTTTGAAATGATATTGTTTTTGGAATTGAATATTATTTTCTGAAAAGAAATTCCAGCTTTACTAAACTTTTTTTTTGTTATTTCAAAAATTTATAAAAAAAATATCAAACTTAATAATTATAACTAATTAAGTCATTACAAATTACATATTAACATCAAATATTCAAAACAATATATCATACTAATGAGTTGGAGTTAGTTTAACTGGCCAGAACCTTGGTTTTCTTTTTAAACGGTACAGGAACCATGTCAGACACCAAATCCAAATGGCTCTCTAATGAATTAAAAGAAAAATAATACACCGTACTACACTAATTGCTAATTAGTATGAAATATGTATGTGAATTTGATTTAGTTTATATAATAATTTGAGTATTATTCTAACTTATAATTAGAATAATACTCAAAAAATATTATTAATTAGATAGTAATATTAAAAAAGAAAATTGAATATACAAATTAGAAACAAACATTAGATTGAAAATTAGAAATTTGGATTATTATTTATCTTCGATTTCAATCTGATTTTTTTGAAAAAATTAGACATAGTAATTTTGTAAATCGGAATCGTTTGAAATCGAAAATTTCAAATTAGATTTACACCTCTCACAAGGGCTAATAGTTAGGAGGTATTAAGTTTGGGGCTAATATATATTTTTATTAAGATTATTTTCTTTACAAAATTTGGGGAAATTGTCACCGTAATTACCCAAGATCCACCCCTGCAATAACTAATGCATTGTTTGGACTCAGATTATCAAACAAAAGAAAATGATAGAAATATAAAAATATTAAAAGACAAGAAAGAAAAGTTATAATCATGTTTGAATTATAAAAATATTAATAAAAAAAAATAATTGATTAAATAATTACTTGTTTGGATTCACATCATTAAAAAAATAGAAATTATTATTTTATAGAAAAATATTTTTATATTTTTATATTATGTAAAAACATTATATATTAGAATTATAAAGTTAATTAGTTGTAATATTTTAAAAAGTAATTAGTTCTTTAAAGAAAAAAAAAAGAATTATATAATCCATTAAATGACTTTTTTTTCAATAAAAAAAAATTCAAACAATAAAAAAGGAAAATTTATTCAATTCATTTCTTTTTTCTTTCTTTAAAAATTTAAATCCTGACAGTACATAAGGCTTAAAAAACAATAAAAAGTCAACAAAACACATGTTAGCATGTTGGTATATTACTTAGCTAAGGATCTAAAAGCACATAGTCTCAGCGATATTTTAGGTTTGTTACACAACAATGAAACATTAGTGTCTCTTTGGTTGACTTTACGCTATTCTACAGTTTTTTTCTATTAAAATGGTTGATATAGAATTAGTCTTATTTAGTTAAGTGCGCGAAAAAACTGCTTAAAAACAAGGTCATGAGTGAGGCTTACTGAATAGTAAGGAGCAGCTGAGACCACATTGATGGGTGCATGTTCAGAATCCAAAATAGAAAGAGCATATAATGCAGCGCCGATGAGTTGACTCGATCCATTTCCTACAATTAGGTAATAATTGTCAAGAACAGCATTACCTACCATATTATGCAATCTTTTGATCTCTCTTTCAAGTTTTGGCTCCATATACCAACATATCTTATTATCAGACATATAGCTCATTAAATCAGAGGCGCTAAACTTAATTGAACATTTGTCGTTCATTGTTTCCCAAAAGGACTCGAACAATGTAGGATCACCCCTGTCAGATAAACGAAAGTTAATTAACACGATTATAGGTTACATAATCATGGTCTATTAGCACGGCTTATGAGTAACAAAAAATACAATAGCATGGCCAATTGCATAATTGCATGCCAACCATTCTATGCAGGGTTTTGTCCCAATACACGTAATAATGAAATAGTTTAAGCGAAAGATACTTACTGATCAAGGTTGATTACAGCATCAGGGGATAGATTAGCCACGTGCCTTGTGTCGCCATTTACAGCTTCAGAGGGAATATCAGTAACAGATGAAGGTGATCGTTTGACCACAAGGTCTTTGTCTGTGCCACACATATTTTTCTTTTTTCTTGTGAAAACTCTTTCGAAACTATAATTTTGTGTTAAAGAGTGCTTCCTTTGCCTTCCTTCTCATGTCTACGTTTGTCTATTTATAGGGTATAAAGGGTCGTCATTTTTTTTTGGTCAAAGGGTCGCCATTTAATGTGATTAATTATTTAATGAAAGAGTAATAATATATAGCCCAAATTCATACTACTCAATTAATACAAGATTTTCTATTTCTTATTTTTTTAGTATCTTAATTAATACAGGAATTAAACATGTTTCCTTTCTGGTTGTCCAACTCAAATAATGATATATATCATCGTATTTGCGCTTCGTCCCTATATTGTCCTTTATTAATTAAATTATTTTTTCCATTTTTATTTAATATCAATAATATAATATATACAAAGTGAAATAAAGATAAAACAAATAAAAATAATAAATAGCAATACATTTAATAAAAAGGAAAAAGTGATATTTAATTTTTTAAAGAAAAGTGATTCTTGATTATAATAAAAAAATTTAATAATTTTTATAAATATTTTAATTTTACTCTAAAAGTATTTTTTATTCATAGAATGTTGTCCAACTTTTCTTTTTGAAACTCGTACTAAATATAATTTTTTTCATATATCAATTCTTACATGAAAAATTTAAATATAAATTAAATTATTTTTTCTTTTTTCTTTTTCTTTTTATATGTCATATATAACTACACATAAACATAAAATAAAATTAAAGAAATAGTATATAGCATAATTTTTAAAATAAAAATACTATAAAAATCCACTCATTCATTAATTATAAGATAATGATTGAGATGATCCAGTGGTTTCAGATATATATATCCAATGAATTTAATTAGTAACGTAACTATTTATCTATCCATTTATTCAAGTTTGTTTGTCCTTTTTAGAAAGTTAGTCAATATTATTTGTTATATTAAGGTATAAATATATTTCACCTTTTTTAAATAATTTCTCTATTTCATAATATATATCTACATTTTTAAAACTATCTTATATATCTTTATATCTACTTTATCTCTAATTAAATATTAAAAAATAATGTAATTAACAAATATTTAAAATATAAAAATAATTTATGAAAGATACCAGGAATGGTAACGAATTGAATATCCTTGAAAAGTTTGGACCAAAAAAAAAAGAATATCCTTGAAAAATGATATAACACATCTATATCCATTGAGAAAAACGTTAACTAAATCTGTATCTATTAATCATCCGATTTTAGAATTATTTACCAGATACGCATCCACGACGACGGATGCAGTTTATCCACGGTTAAACCGCATCCACAATCGTTTAATAGACTTTAAATAAAAATATCTAATAATATATTTTTGAAATTCTAAAATTAGCTACTTAATTATTCAGATACCACAAATATATATTAGGCAATATAGTAATAAAATAGATAATAACCAATTACATACTTTATGTGTATATATAGATTATCTTTACATACAGTATATATATTATATATTTTATTTTGTATACTTTATTCGGATTTCGGATCATCCGCTGGATTACTGAAAAAAACAGATGTTAATGGATTATCCACCGATCACCTTTTGTGAGAACCAAACTCTCATGGATGCACCATTGGTTCCACGAACATATTTTTTATCGGATCAGATATCCATCGGTTACGGTTAATATTTTAACCATTGACATCCCTCAAAGATACTTTAATAATCTTAATGTTAATGCATGATTTTTCTTAATTTATGTGTAAAAACAAAACAAACACATATTTTTTTTCATAGATTAGGGGCCTTAAAGGCAATTAGAAATAAATAGCTAAACTCCCAGAGGAGTGTTTAAAATTGTTCTAGGCGTAGTCCAACCGTACTTATCCTTGATGAGAAGTTTCCGCACCCCTCCCGGAGGATCCCCGTAATAAACTATATCACCCTCCAAATTCGCTCCCATCTTTGCCATAAAATCCACGCTTTGGTTGGCCTCCCTATATATGTGGGTGAGCTCGAAGCCCGTGTGAAAAATCTCTACATTCCAAGAGTAGTGTGTCTAACCAATCCCCATTGTTCCCACCGCCCTTCACTAGTGCGTGTAACGCAAGAGAATCGTTTTCGACAACTACCCGTTCATGACAGTTTTTTATCGCCAAGGTCAAACCAAAATGTAACGCGATTAGCTCCGCTTGGAAGGCCAAACTGGTCCTAGTTGGTCCCGCAAAACCGCCCAAATATTCTCCATCTTTGTCCCTGAATAGTCCACCAACACCCGCTTTGGAGGTCCCTTGCACTTGACTACCATCAATATTGAGTTTAATCCCAATTTCAGGCTTAACCCATTTCACAAGAGTGCTTTTAGAGGAAACGATAATACCACCATCTATCTCTCCCTCCAAGTCCGAACATAATTCGTGGATGTACTAATAACACTATATTGCAACGCTACCAAGGATTTACCACTTACCCCATTAAACACTCGATCATTCCTGTCCGTCCATATTACCCAACAAATCGCAAGGGCAATAATACGATCTTCCAGGCCATTCGATACTGTTTTACATTATATCATACGCCTCTACCATGACAGATTCATGTTGCGTCGCTGCAGCCGTACGAAGTCAATATCATTTGTTGCAGCAGGTTCCGGAATTAGCTGCTGCATTCATGAGTCCCTGTTCAGGTGAAAATTCCGCTCGTCTATAGCAGCTAGAGACGTGTTGTTAATTTCGCTGCTGAACACACCATGTATTGCTGCTGAAAACACCATCTGCTGCAATATTTTCGAGCCCCACAGTCTCACTCCAACTACTGTCTCTCACGGAATTCTGCATTTCTCCTTCATGGAGTACCCCGGAATCATTAATTGCAGCAGTTCGTAACATCTCCAGCGCGGGCCAGCAGTCCCATAAGATACTGTACCTGTTACAGTCCCTAAAAATGTAGATTTCTGTCTCAGCTACTTCGCCACAACCCGTACATGTTTCATCATCAATAACTCCCCTTCTAGTCAAGTTACGAGCGGTAGGTAGTCTAACCCATATTTCCCTCCAAACCAGAACTTTCACCTTCTGGGGGCACTTCATAGACCATACAATTTCCCATATGAAGACGTGGGATGGAGGTGCCATTTTCGTGGCCTGATAACGCCAATTTGACCGTGAAATCCCCCAAGTTTTCAAGCTTCCACTTATAACCCACCTCCTGCCCATTCCAAATTTGTTCAGCTCTTTTCTGGATAATTTCTACCCCCTCAAGCAATCCCTTACACATTTTCCAATCTAAACCCTTAGGAACCCTATCAATTATCCCATCTGTAAAGTATTTACTCCGTAGAGCTACTGCCCAAAGTGCATTTTCCTCCTTTAAGATTCGCCAGCCTAATTTTGCAAGTAAAGCGCAGTTAAAGTTACGTGTATCTCGAAAACTCAATCGCTATCCTTCTTTGGTAAGCAAAGTTTATTCCATGATAACCAATGAATCTTTCTCGCCTCCTCCTCACTACCCCAAACAAAGTCACGAATAATTTAATCCGCTTCCTTGCAAACGTACACCAGAATTTTTGATGTTTACATGGAATCACACTCAAAACTGATTTAGATAAAGTTATCCTCCCTGCCAGCGAAAGGTTTTGAGCTTTCCATTCGTCGTGATTCTGCGATAAAATCCTCTCGAGAGTCGATTAGAGATAATAGGCTCTCCTAAATACGTACCAAAGGATTCACTGAAGACAAAATCACTTCTTTGCGCGAGACTAATCTTCAAGGACTGAGGGACGATTCTCGAGAGATAGATAGTAGATTTCTCATTACTAATTTTATGACCCGCCTCAATGCAAAAATTGCTCATAACCATCTTTATTAAATCAACTTGTGGTTTTGTAGCCTCTGCAAATATTATGAGATCATCTGCAAAGAAAACATGAGTGATTGGTGTACCATTTTTGTTTAAATATATAGGAGCCCATTGCTTACTTATTTACAAATTTTTTATAAGTAAAGAAAAATGCTCCATACACTTACAAACAAATATGGAGAGAAGGGATCCCCTTGACGGATTCCTCTTTGAGGAACGAACTGATCTAGTGGCTCTCCATTCTAGAGAATTTGCATAGTGTTAGAACGCATAGCTGAAATAATCACACGTACCCAGGATGAAGGAAAATCGAATGTTGTAATAGTGTCATCCAGAAAACGCCAACTTATCTTGTCATATGCCTTTGCTAGATCAATTTTTACATCCATGTATCGCTTATTAACCGTCTTCTTTTGCATCCGAGTAGCTATGTCTTGCACCAGGACAATGTTATATGTGGTTGATCTTCCGGGAAGAAAACTCGTTTGATTCGGGCCAATTCGTTCAGACAAGAGTGGCCGCAAACGACTGACCATAGCTGACATAATAAACTTGACTGGGATATTAATGAGACTAATAGGACGAAAGTCACATACCATTTTCGGTCCTTTATTCTTAGGAATTAGATGGATCAGATCCACCGTTCAGGCCCGAGGGTATCTCCCATGTACTAATGGAATGCCGCACCATCTTACAGACTGTAGGGCCAACCACATCCCAGCACTTCTGATAAAATGCGGAATAGATGCCACCCGGGCCAGGAACCTTGACCGTATTAGCTCGAAACACTACCTCTTTTATTTCATCATCGGTAAATTCCTCCTCAAGAAATTCCTTCTCATTAACATCAATATGAGTTAACCTGGGAAAAGAAAAGGGACGAAAAATTCCTCCTCCTTCGAGTACAGATTAATAAAATAGTTTCAAACCATACTTCCTCTTCATCTGAAACCCAAAGACCTTCCTCTACCCTTAGCTTAGAGACCCTTGCCGACTTCTTTTTCTGCATGGTGGATAAATGGTAATATTTAGTATTCCGCTCACCAGATTTAATCCACTTCTCTTTCGAATTGTGAAACCAAATTACCTACTCCTTTTCTAGAACATCAAGATAGTCCTCGCGTAAACGTTTACCAAGTTGAAACAGGTAAGGATTAAATTCATGATCAAGAGATAATTTAATACCTTTAAGTCTTGCTAATAGTAGCCTCTTACTCCGATTAATATCTCCGAACACCTCCTTTTTCTAAACACTCAAATGATTCTTCATAGTCAAAATATTTTCTCCGAAATTTTCATTACTTCCATTCCATTTACTTTGCACAAATGTCTGAAAGTTCTTATGTAAACACCACGCCGATTCGAATCTAAAACGACCACCTCTTCTAGGAGACCACCCCTCCACAATAAGTCGGACTAAGATAGGCATGTGATCCGAATGCGCGCGATCTAAGTGAAAAACTTTTGTCTGTGGAAAAAGAGAAAGCAGATTTGAATTCCCATAGGCCCTAGCAAGTGTCCGCATTATTCTTTGTCCCGTATTACATGAATCACTCCATGTAAACCTTGGACCATTAAAACCCATGTCTCATAAGTCGCAACCATGTCGCCACTCTTCGAACCTCTCCATACGCCTAGTTACTCCCATTACTCCACCTCTCTTGTCCTCCACTTTCCATACTTGATTAAAATATCCCCTTATTAACCACGAGTCATCTAACCCTTAAAAGGCCCCTCTTAGAGCTACCCACAGTTCCTCTCTCTCCGTATCTTGCGTGCGTGCATAAACCACATAAAATACCCACGAATCACAACCCGGTTTAGAAACTTCTATGTTGATAACTTGGCGACCCGCCTAAAGTACCCGAATATCCACGTCCGAGTCACCCAAATAACCCAAATACCACCTCTGTAAGTCTCCGCTTCTACCCGAATAGAATTTCCCATTCCAAGGCTACGTATTATCTTGTTCGCTTTCTCTTCACTAGCTCTAGGTTCCACTATGACAGATAACCAGGCATTTTGTTAATGAATCATATCTCGAACAACTCTCCAGAAATTATCCACACAGGTACCGTGACATTTCCAAATTAAAATATTCAGCGGATGAGTTAAACTACTCCACCCCTGAGATTTATGTAAATTTGTACACATTAGTAAACTAGGAAAAAAAAGGAAAGAGTGCACCGTGCAAAGCAAATTATGCTTCTACAGCCATCCTGGAGTCTCCTCCACCCATCCCCAGATCTTGCAAATTCTCCTTAGAAGTACTGTTCTGACCTCTGGAACTAGCGAACAAATTCAAAGAGATCTGATCTGGTGTCGCATTTACCGAACCAGGTTCCAGCTCTGAGATATCCACCCCTGGACTCTGTCGTGTTTCAGAAATACTCCAAACTAGAGCAAAGGCTCCCGCACCAGCCCTTGTTTCAGCTAAACAACCCACATCTTTTTTTGAAAAATCCATTAAGTCCCCTTTTGTATTTTCTAAATCCGCCCCACCACACTCTTTATTTGATAACATAGTCCCTGAAGTAGAATTTCCTTTAATACCTGTTCGATCAAATCTTGGCATGTCCACTCTCTCTTTATTAGCCTTACTCGACCCATCATTTGCTCCATTAGCACCCGCAGATTTATTACCTGATGTCCTAGCTTTAAAATATATGATACTCGAATTTTCTCCCTTTAAATTAACCAATATTGCACCCTTGCCATTGGACAACTTTTTTCTTTTCTCGAATGAAGTATCTGATATGACTTTGTGACCCATTCCCCTTCCTCGTTGACGCCTTGTACTGGTATTCCCATAAGTAGATCGTTTACTAGGCGCATTTCTGTTATTGGAATTATTCTGATTCCCAAATATATTTTTCCTGCCCGTATAGTCTGTGCTTTCACTCTACTCTATGAATAAAGATTTAAAACGCGACCCCATATTCTTATTATCCACCCCGACCAAATTATTTTGATTCAGTGGACCTTGTCCCCATCTTCCATTTTTATTCCCATTTCGTTGGATCGTCATCCATTCCCTGAAAGGTCTTTGATCAACTTCTACCACACTTGGAGATACAGCAGAAGTTTTGATCCTGGAACCTGACACCTTATCCTCAGTAACTTCATTTTGTGTTTTATTAGTTACTAGGCACTTATCACGTTGATGGCCAAAGCGATCGCACTCAAAACACACCATATGTAGACCTCCATACTATACCTTGCAAATTTCACCCCCTATATGATCTTCGACACCAATGGTTTGTTTAAATTCAAATTAACCGTGATTCTCGCATAATTTCCTCTCTTTCTTGTTTTGGTTAGCAGATCAATACGCACCGTTTTTGCTATAAAATCTCCCATTTTTCTCAGAATCCGCATAGTGTAGTTCTGCATTCCCACATTGGACACTCTGACCCAAGCCATGGTGGTTGTGATAGTAGCCTTGTATGGTTTAAAGTTTGGTGTCCATTCTCTAACCACCAGGTAGTGGTCATATATCATCCATGGTCCGCCGCCTAACGCAAAATTAAGGTCATTACGATTAGAAAACTTGACCATAAAATATTCGTGTCCAAATTCAACTAACTCAATCGACCCCTTAGGACTCCAAATCTGTTTCAGTTTCATCGCTAAATAATTATATCCCACCTTGCAACCTAAAAATCGTATAACAACCGTATTGCTCTATTATTCAATGCCTTCAATTATTTCCTCACGAGACCTAACAACTTGCGGGAAATCACTCCCCCCAATTATCTCATCATAAACAATTAGAGAAGTAAATTCTCTATCTTCTTCATTTAGTGTTTGTTTACTGCTATTCTCAATAGGATCAACAATTGAAGGGATTATAAGAGAAGAACCTGTTAAGGCATTGTGCCAACCTCCTGTCTTCTTAGGCGGATTGATGATTTTGTTTGCTTCAGTATCTAATAGTTCAGGATTACTTGTTCTCGTGGCTTCACTTGAGCGAGCTCTTTTAGGGAGCCTACGGTTTTCCATAGCCGCTGATAACGAAGGGAATTGCCCTGCTTAAGAGCTGTTAGGAATTACTTCTTCTGTAATCATGGCTTTTGAATGATTTCCCAGAGCAGTAGAATCGCCCAAGGCTGTGTTGTCTGGCGGGTCCTCCATTTGGATTGAAGGGAGCTTGGATGTTGCTTGATTGGAAGGCTGCGCCGCCGTTGTTGGTGTTGCCACTTTATGGGATAGATAGATTATTGTTTTTCTTAATATATTCTTTCTTGGCTAATTTTATTTGTCCAAATTTTTAAAATAAGTATGTCCAGTATTATTTGTTTTTTTATTAACACATTTTCCCAATTTTTTCAATATTATCCCTAAGTATATAGTTGAACGAATAGTGTAATAAAAAACATTTATGTAGGATAATATTGTAAAAGAGATATTATTAATTGTGTTTTTGATTTTTTTGTACAAAAGGTGACAATTTTTTATCAACGTTCTTGTGTAATGGTTGAGTCTTACTCTTTACCAACTTCTTAAGGATTGTATTACTTCTTACCAGCATTCTTGTCTAATGGTTGAGTCTTACTCTTTACCAACTTCCTTATTCACATATTACCCTCTGGTGGAAAGGAAACTTGCCCGAGTCTTTTAACCTTTCAATTTCATGCTTCACAGCGATTGGTGTTGTATCCTTGGTCCTTATGGAAGTCATAATTCTTTGTATTATCCCTCATTGTTGTACTGACATATATTTTTTGAATCCAACGTAGCTCATCTTTCTTTATTTCATTTTCTATTATCATTAGGTACTCATAAGAAGTCTTATCACATGCTCTGGTGTTGTTACCATCTCAAATTATGTCTTCATTCCTGAGTTCTCCTCTTCTGAACCCCTTATACATTGCTCTTTCACCATGTTTATGTTGTCGCTCATTAATTACCCAACTCAGAGCATTTTTCATCATGCTTTATCTTTACTTAACCCTTGCTAGAACACTCTTTCGCGTTTCCTTTACCCAAATGTATTTCCTTGACTTGGCTATTTTGTCACACAATGTGAACTTAGGCTTTTCTCCCAATCGTATTTGAAAAGCAGAGTTGAAAATCCCTTGGATAAACGCATAGTACACTATAGATGCAGATCCTTAATATTATACGTAATTTCAATGAACCAATCCACATATTATTGAAGGCTTTCATTTGCCTTTTGACATATATCTTATGGAAACAAATTCGTCTGACCATTGGCCATGTTCATGAACACGCACCGCAAACCATCAACTAATTGTAAGAAATTATTTATTGATTTCTGGTCTAACATAGAAAAACCACTTTTAAGCAATCCCAACCAAACTAGCGAGGAAATCTCGACAATAGTCTAAATCATTTTCAATAATAAATTCCATATGCCTTTGATACACGTGTACACGACCTTATCACGTATACATGACCTTTGTATTGGTAGTTCGGTTGAAGGCTGGCATCGATAAAGACTTAAACTTCCTTGGCCTCGGGATGTCTAATATCTTCCAGGGCAGAGGATTCATTTGATTTACCATAAAATTTGATCTGCTACCTGCATTTCCCTTGCATTTACCCCAAAACTTTTCGAAATCTTTATTCTTTGACGGATTTCCCTCATATATTGTTCTTCCCTTCTTCCATTAACTGCATGTGGAGTTCTATATAATCTCGAATCTTAAGGATATGCACTTTTGGCTATTCCTTCCGTATTATCTGGAATATGAACTATTAGAGGCATTGATGTATCCATTTATGTGATAGAATAATCTAGTCACAAGACATCATTTTAGGGGTATTTAGTACTTAGTTATGGGATTTTCCCCATTATGCATGTTTAACACTTTCTTCTTTCCTTTTAGGTGTTTTATTATTTTTAGAGCTTTTGCTCGTTATTTATGTGTTAAATGTGTAGCACTTAGGTAGTTGGAAGCAATACACCTTGGGATGATGATAATAAGTGAAGAAAGCAAGAAAAACCCCTTAGTCATGGTGAAAAGGAAACTTTGGATAGATTTAGAAAGTAAAAGTTGAGTGTCCAAACCTGGAAACATCTAGTACTTTTAATACTATAGAAAATCAACAATGAATTTGAACGAGCCCTTTTATATATGGAAAGGTATTTGAAGTGAGGCCAATTTGATACCAGGATCACTAGATTCATAGTTATAATGAAGATTTTATGAGTCTTCTAAGTTCAATGGACCAACCAGTCCATTATTTTAAAAAACGAGTATTAGTTGGATTTGGACTCTAATACTTAGTACATATCTCTAAATTCGTCCAAGCTTTCATATATATCTACTTTTACCATAATAGAATCATCCTTACTCAGGCCCTAATCATAATTCAACCTAGAAATCACTAGGAACAAGTGAAAAGAAGAGAAGAAGGAATTTGGAAGTTGTACATGCCATTCTAACCCTTCCCTTTATCATCTTTTAGCAATATAGTATTCTTATTATGTGTTTTTTAACATGAATATGATGTTATCAATTGCTAGTTTTAATTTCCTTAGTATGAACTAATTCTATTTAGCATGAGAATAACATATGAGTATGAACCTAACATTTTTTTATATTTTATTGATTTTGGGCACATTTAAATGAATTGTTCGTGATAGCTTTGTATTTTATGTTTGATTTAATGTTTGTAATTCTTGCGATGTGCAGTGTATAGGTTACCCCATTAGTAGTTGTATCGTCACCCTGGCGAGGGATTCAATTATAGACAACGCCATATAATCGTCTAGTGTGCGGTAGTGATCCTGATGGGCTTGCCTAACTAGATAGTCAATTGGGTTTAATATCACCACTGATCATTGCACATGGTCCCCTTACCCAAGTCCCCTGGTAATATTGAGGTTGCTTCCTAAGCTACCCTGGCAGAAGTTAGGAGGAATTTAGAGTCCCGGCTATTGCATATATATCACTCAATTCTCCCTTAGACAATAAACATAGAACAGGGCTAGTGGGGATTACTTGCTAGCTCGAGCTAAACTCTAATAAGTCTTCTCATTAGTATTTTATTTTCCTATATTTTATTTGAGTCTTAATTTAATTATAGTCAACTGTCTTAGAGTCTTAAAACCCAAACAAACATTTTAATGTCTTCAGCGTATTATTTTAGCAGCCCTTCTATTACATTTAGTAATTACAGTACTTCTAACTCACTTTTGTAGCTCTGATATCGCAATCTGTTTTACTTACACATTACTTGCAAACAATATGTTCTCTTGTGGACAGTTCACCATAGTCGTATTATGTGTGTGTCTGCTTATTTATCTTTATTTATTTTGTTATTTTATCAATTCTTTGACCCTACCAGACATCTTAAAATATTGTCCAGGCAAAGGCCTCCACTGACTAGTAATTTTGTGTAGTCATTGGTCCAGATACACTGATACCATTGGCGGAGTCTCATTACCCCCCCCCCCCCCCCCAAGCAGTTATAGGCATAGCCGGAATATAAGGTTCTACACACTCGGAAGCAATATGTCTAGTTGGTATGTACGGTTCTATACCCTTGAAATCGATTAGGTATAGTCTGGATATACAACTATACACCCTAGATGTTGATAGGTATACTTATTATGTACGGTTCTACATCTTCCCTAGCTGCCAGAATCATATTATACGGTTCAACTACCTCGTTTGTTACCGATGTGTTTGGCACAAACGAGACACCTTTATGTGACTGATTACTGACATGCAGATGTTCTACTCCCCTCTTCTCCTTCGACCGAGGAGTTCTCACTTTGGAAGTAGATCCTTTTATCATTCTTGTAGAATCATTCTCCGTTTTGGTATCAAATAGTCTCGAAACACTCTTCACGGATCGTGTTAAAACCATATGGAATCTCCATGGGATCCAAAGGTGTTCCCATAGACGACTCCAGATGATAAAGCATAAAAAATCACGCTTATCATCACACTCGATCTGAGGACATAGTTTAAGGCAAAAAACAAAGTGTGGAGATGTGCATGTATAGGGAGAAGATGATTACATATCAGATTAGGTAACTGAACGGTGAAAAGTGTTAACACATGCGTACCTTACTCTTAATCACCAAGAGTGTTTTATTGTAAAAAAAGTCATCCCAAGCAAAGGTTAAAAGTATATCTCGCAAATTAGCTGACCTATTTTTCTTGAAAATTTTATGTGTCACATTGATACATAGTTGCATGTTATTACATATGCTAATAACTAATCTTTTAATATTGATTTTTATGTAAAAGTGGTTATATTCCTTTAAAAGCCTTTTGTTTTGAGTTCTAGTAAATCCTAGAGGATAAACCTAGGATTAATAAGAGATGTAGATAAAAGAAGGGTTTAGGTTTGAATCCTCTATATCATTACTATATGACTAAGGACATGTCTTATAGACGTACTTAGTGAGGAGATAGTAACTAGTGAAAATGTATCTCTTAAATTAAACTATGCATGTAACTAACAATATTAAGTAGGTTTTGTAAAACAAATCAGTATTAAGCAGTTTTTTGTCCTTTGAGACCTGGTAGGTTCAATAGGAAAACTCAAGGATAGATTTGGAATTCGAGGTTTCACCTATAGGCTTTGATTACTCTAACACCCACTCACTAATGACCAAGATTTCCATCATTAAAAGGTTTATTATTTTAAATTACCATTCATGAACCTATCATACATTAGGTGGATGCTTAGTTTGTGTTCCTTGAAAAAAAAATCTAGATGTAGATATTTATATGGTGCAACCTGGGAAATTTGTGATACTTGGAAATATGAGGAAAATCCTAATAAGTCACTATATGGTTTTAAGTGTTCACATCAACAAAAATATAAGAAAAAATATATTGTACATCAATAAAAAGTTGTCTTCATAATTAACACTTCTGCCTCATGTGCTTACTCTATAAGAAATAGGACCAAAATGTGTACTTATATGTCTTTATGAGAGTAACATGCCCGTCTTTGGTACCGATTTCCATTTCATAAATGAGATTTAAATGCTTCTTGTCTTCTAAAATGTGATATAAAAGATATTTGTCAAGCTGATATAATTGTGGGGGGTGGGGGGTGAAATTCAATATGTGATATAATGGTATTTCTACGTTATAAATCTCATACTGCATATCATATCAACCTTTTTTATTGTACTACTTCCTATGATTTTAGTATTCATTTATGGTATATCTATGTGTTTGATATGTCCAAGATGAATAGACTACTATTAAATGAAGTGTGATGTTTTTAACAAACTATACCAGATATTTCCATCTCGCGAATGGTCCTAATTGCCATATACACAACCTAAGTTCTAACCATTGGACTGCTCTACATCGATTGTTAAATTACTTGAGAGGTATTATTGATTTAGGTTTGCTCTTGAGAAATTTTCTTACATGTATTTTTTAACGCAATATGAACATCAAATAATGACAAAGTAAGGCCCGCCATTTCTCATGGATTTCCATAAGGATGATATGATATAATGTTGTAGTCCTTTAAACAGACTCGTATAACATGATTCACCAAGTGTCTAAGGTTATGGCGCTAGAGCTGGCAGAACAAAAAGTGGACTGGTTGAGAACTCTCCTAGAAGGTTTGCCTCATGGGAAGGAAAAATCACGTCACTGTGTGTTAATTGTGATACGCAAGTAGAGATTGGAGTCACTCACACTACCACCTACAATGGTAAAAGCATACATAATCACATCAGTCACGGGTCAGTAAAACTGTTGTTGAGGACTAATATAATAGTTTTAGAGTGTGTACGATTATATAACAACCCAGTTGATCCATTTTCCAAGGATTAACTAGGAGAGTAGTCCTGGATACATCAAGGGGGTGTGGCTAACCTCTATTGATTAAGGGATCGTCAATGCTCTACATCACCTTCCCTATGACGTCCTATAATGCAAACAAGGTTGAGTATAAACTCTTAATTAATTCATAAAACCTAATGGTGGTCCTATTGAGAAGGATTTGATTAATTCACCAATGACTAAGGTTTAGTGTTGACTCTTAATGACTTTCTAGTTCCATGAGATGAACTTAACAAAATTCTCTAATGATCGACTTAAGGTTTAGTGTGTCACTCTTAATGAATTTATACCCATTTGGAGTGTTCCTTTCGATAATGACTTCATGGATTCACAAACACGTGACGAGGTTGAGCTATATTGCTCTTAATGGTCTTAATGATCTCAAATCCTAGAGAGGTAGTCTACATTGGATAGACACTCTTGAGCCTATGTGAGCGTGAAGGTGGTGACTACCTCATATAAAGAAATACAAGGTGTTCTTTTAGATCACTCATGATAAACAGTGTGAGTATTGCGGAATTTGTGAGTATGGGGGGAGGGGGTCTTGACTGAAAAACGTTAAGTTTAAGAGTGTGTTCACTTGACGGCATTTAGTTGTTGTTTCACTTCACTACATGTCAATTCAAATTGAAAAATATTTACGCTTAAGTATAATTCACCATATCGCTTGTTCGCTCTGATTTACGTTTATTCTATACCCAATGTCTGAGTGGGGTATTGTTGGAAATTAAAACCAAACTATATAAAGTCTTTCTTTCTTAAACACGCACATAGGATCAAGAAAGTCAACCAAATCGAAGATTGATATGCCAGCCACAACACTATGATTCCTTTTCCAAATTACAAGCTTGATGTGTCGATTACCATTCCAAGAAAGTCAACCAAATCAAAGATTGATCTTCAAACACAATCTCATGATTCTCTCCCCGAATAGCAAGCTTTATGTGTCAGTTACCATTCTTAAAAAGTCAATCAAATTTTTTACATTGATGAGTCGTCTCCGATACCATTATATAACACTTCATTCAACACAGTAGCAACTAGCAAAGAAAGAAAAAACCATCTTTATTTCTCTACATATCTACGTAGCTTGTGTTTTTAAAATTTTATGGTAGTAATCCGACGAAAAGATACCGGTTATATCCAAAAAAAATTCTAAAAAAAGCGATCCACGTTGTTTACGTTATTACATCATATCTTGTTTGTTTGTAGTAATTCATATTCTTTTAAAATATAAAATTTATCAATTATTATTTTAATAAAAAAAAAGATTTTGATTTCTTTTCAATCAGGGATTGAGTCATTTTTCCAGCATAATCTAGATCATTTTTACCTAAGGCTTATATCACCCTAATTACAAATTTAACGTTCTTCTAGACCTTGACTTCTTTTGGTGAATTAACATTTCATTATTTTCAAGGAACTTTAACGAAAGAAATAGAAAATAAATATAAAGCACGATTGCTTCACCATCATGCAATATGCAGCTGCAGCATGCATCATGGAGCATGAGATGTGGGTGTGCATGTTACGTATGTTTGACTACTCTTGATAATCAGTCATCGGAGTCGAGACATAAGAAGAATATTTATCTGATTGTAACCGACTTCCCAAAAACTTTATTATTATGCTGTTGTCAGTTCTGGTCTGCTTTCGATAACAGATAACATGGAAATAAATAAATTAAACTAGTATGTCATCCTAAACATAGGTTAATTTCGTATTTATTTTGATGCACAGGTCCATTAAAGTATAGTAATAAGAATGTAAACAACATTGAGCTTAAAAATTTCTCACCAGGCTAATCAACGACCAACGACCAACATCCAACAATCAATATTCAATACCTCTAACCTAACCAATTTTTGTTATCTAAGTTATAACAATGTTTTTCTTAATTAGACCTTATCAGAATGAGATCCATCTTCACTCATGCTATCAGAATACCACAAAGGATGAGCTGCATGTTTGAAGTAAGTTTTAAAAATTTGTTATTTATAGATAAATGTTGTAAAAACACTTAGTAAAATGTAATAAATCTTTGACGAAAATAGATCAAATAGATCTAAGGTTGAAAAGCTAATCAAACCCAGAAAAAGAAATTGCAGAAAATAAAGAACACAAGATATATCGTGGTTCAGCAATAATGCCTACATCCACGTTGAAGCCACCCTCAGATAATGCTTCGCACACTATAAGAACACGGTTACACTTCAGACCAGTTACAGGATTACAAGAATAGAACCACAAGAGTTTCAGCGTGAAACCCTAAGAACAATCGAGAAATCTACTCAATCTTCAAGCAATAGGCTTGATCTAAACTATTCTAATTAACAATCTTTAGATTAGATTGTTAATGTTTACAAGAAACCCTAAAGAATATCTGAAGAACACGAGAGAGAAGAGAGCGAAGAGTCAAAAGACGAGAGAGTAAGAATGACCAAGGCTGAAGACTCGGGTCTTTTATATGACCCTATAAGAGTTTTAATCTGAGCCGTTCAAGTTAATATTCCATCAACGCATATCATTAAGCCACGTAGTTAAGTCAGTGCAAAATAAAACCCGAGAAAGTAAACCACTTCCAATGCTGAAGTGTTTCTCCACATAAGCTGCCAACTCATCTTATTTGACTAAACACTTTGACTTTACAAATATCAACAATCTCCACCTTAGAGTCAAATCCATAACTCCTTCTTGCACCTCTATCATCATCAGCAATATCCAAGTGTTCAAGTGTGCTCAGCACCATCTGGTTGCTCCAAAAATAATTACCTGAAAAATAATTACTAAAAACCACAAGTTTAGTAAATAACTTAATCACAATAATCAAAGTAAATTACTGAATGTTAAGCAAAGCCAAGCAGTGCTTAAATTTGGTAACAGTTAACACTTTAGTCCCCATATCAGATGGATTTTCTTCTGTTGGAATTTTACAAAGCTTAATATCCTCAGAACCAAGCCAATTTCTAATAAAATGAAACTTAACATCCACATGTTTAGTCCTTTCATGATTGCTTAACCAACTTAGTGATTCACTATCTCTGTTAGAACAGTCTCAGAACAACTTTGATTACTTAACCAACTTAGTGATTCACTATCTCTCTCCCCCTGAACACTAGGTTGGTGACCGAAAAAAAATTCGGATTCTAAGAAGTCACAATCCATAGTGATATGGATGCGACGAGTGGTTGGATTATAGCAACGATACCCTTTTTGATGTATGGCATAGCCCACAAAGACACATTTCTCTGCACAAGGATCAAGTTTGTTTCTATCGGTTTTGGGAATATGAATAAACACTGAACAACCAAAGACTCGAGGTGGTAACGTTAGGATAGAAGGGATTGTAGTTTGGGTAGCTAGGGTTTGTAAGGGGGTCGTGTGATTAAGAGTTTGGGTAGGAAGACGGTTGATTAGGTATGCTGATGTAGCTAGAGCCTCAGGCCAAAATGATTGAGGAACTTTAGATTCAATCATCATGGCTCGAGCCATTTCAAGTAGTATCCTATTCTTTCGTTCGGCTACACCATTTTGCTGAGGTGTGTTAGGACACGAAGTTTGATGGACAAGACCATTTTTTTGAAAGAAGGCTTGCATGTTTTGATTTACAAACTCTCCCCCATTATCAGATCGAAGAATCTGTATTTTTCTATTAAACTGAGTATGAATCATTTGGTAAAATGTGAAGAATTTTTCAGGCACTTCTGATTTATGTTTTAGAAAATATATCCAAGTCATGCGAGAGAAATCATCTATAAATGATACGAAGTATTGAAAACGACTATTATTAGAATTTGGAGCTGGACCCCACACATCCAAATGGAATAATGAAAAAGCAGACTCAACTCTAGTGTTGTTTTGATAAAAAGAAACTCTATGATTTTTAGCACGAATGCAAGTTTCACACTTCATATGAGTGGATTTATTTGAGAAAAGACTAGGAAATAAAACCTTGAGATACCCAAATGATGGATGACCAAGACGTCGGTGCCACAACCAAAGTTGCCTATTGACCATTCCGTGAGCAAGCATGGAATGTCCCTGGTGAACCACCTCATCAACGTAGTAAAGGCCCCCTCGCTCAGTACCATGCCCAATTATCTCCTTCTTAAGAATGTCCTGCAAAAGGCAAAATTTTGGATACATTAGTACCACACAGTTGAGTTCTTTTGTCACCTGACTAAGTGACAACAATTTCGAAGATAGAGTCGGAACATATAAACAATTATCCAACTTCATTTTTTCAGAAAATATAATAGAACCCCCTCCTTTTACTTCAACAAGTTCTCCATTAGCGGTCTCAATATGGGACTTAGAGGATGATGAAAAATTTAAAAAATCTTTTTTATCATAGGTCATAGTATCTGTAGGTCCACAATCAAAAATCCAATCAGGGTTAGAAATTGAAGGGCTTGGGTTGTCAAATCCAAACCCTTTACCTCTAGGGTTCGTCTGGTTTAGTCCCACAGCAGCACCTCCATAACCCAATGCGCTTCCATCTTGTCCTGGTGTTGATGTTTCTGTTTTGATTTCTTGAGTACTCACAGCGATGGCTCCTTTGCCACTGGTCACACGATGTCCCATTTTTTCCTTGTGGTTGTCTTCCCACCAATCTGGGTAGCCTACAATCTTGAAGCACGTTTCTTTGGTGTGTTTCTTCATCCCACAATGGGTGCAAGAAAGTTTTGATTTGTCTTCTCTAAGTTTGATTCCAAGAGATAGATTCTCAGAATTGGTTGTTGTAGGATGTGTTCCGAAACTATTTCGGAGTAACGCAGCAATTCGCAACGTTAATTCATCGGGGATATTATTTGGATTGTTATTGTTGTCAGAGTGTTCTGTGATTTTTGACATGTTTTGGTTGAAGGTTTGATTGTTTGGCTAATTTTGGTTGGAAAAAAGAACGATGATGATATTTTTTTTCTGAGTTCCCAAAATCAGGAATCCTGCTCTGATACCATGTTAGAATAGAAAAAAAGGTTTTGTGGAGATAAAATCTATTCTTTTTTCTCATATTTCAATTGCATACATATGACCCCTATATATAGTCTATTACAACGGCTCAGTATGGTAATATTAATTATGGTAGATATTACCAAGATATATGGTAATACTAATTATGGTAGATATTACCAAGATATATGGTAATACTAATAATGGTAGATATTACCAAGATATATGGTAATACTAATAATGGTAGATATTACCAAGATATATGGTAATACTAATTATGGTAGATATTACCAAGATATTATTTTATGGTAAATATTCCACCTTGATTGATGGGATATTATTTCCATAGAATATTCTAACAACTGGAGGTGGAGGTGATGGTGGCTGGTGGCTCATGTTTTCTTGGTTGGGCTCCTGGCGAGGGGTGACATTCACGTAATGGCTATGAAAAGTATGAAATGCTTTGATAGTAATGGAACAGAAGAGAGAACTAGATGGTGAGGTTGTTTAAGTGATTTGTTCTGATAGCAATATATATATAAAGTGATTTTCGTTTGATGGCTCAAAGAAATTTCGTGAATTAGTTTCTTAAATCAAGATTATACCGTTATAAAAAACAAAGGTCACTAACTTTCTACGGCCAACTAACCCACCCCATTTATAATATAAGCCCATTATCCAACCACCAATTACAAGTTCAACTAAATAGGAAAAAAACCCAAAATACTCCCTCTTTCCCTATTAACTACTGAAAGAACCCACCCTAAAATCAAATCCCTATTAAAGAAACCCATTCTTCTCTTCTCTCACACTCACTGACACCCTCACCTCCCCTCGCACCTCTCTCTATTTATATTAGAAACCCAAACCCCCCATTACCCACTCTTCTTCTCCTCACGCTCTCTCTTTCTGTCTGAGCTTCCCTACCCACCATTGCTATGCTCCTGTCGAAGCTCTGCTGGAGAAGAAGGCCGCCGTCGAAGCTCTGTTGGAGAAGAAGGCCGCCATCGAAGCTCTCATGGAGAAGAAGACCGCCGTCTGGATAACCCACCACTCTCATATGCTTCCGTGGATAACCCACCACCACTAATAAGCCGAAGACCACCCACATCTCCACCATCAGCATCACCCAGAAACCCTAACAAGATTGCACCTCCGAACCACCACCAACCTCCTGAAACCCTACCCCATCATCACGATCAAACCCACACCTATCCTTCACCTCCATCGAAACCCATCACTTCACCACCATCAATTGAAACACGGCTCTTGACTACTGCTCACCACCATCACCACCGAAAATCACCTCTTCACCACCATCAGCGATACCACCATGGGTCCAGACCGTTGAAACCCCTTCTCTTGATGGGTCCGGACCGTTGAAGCCCCTTCTCTTGATGGGTCTAGACCGTTGAGGCCCCATCACCATCAAACCCACACCCATCCTTGACCTCCATCGAAACCCATCTCTTCACCACCATCAACACTGAAACCCGGCTCTTGACCACTTCTCACCACCATCACCACCAAAAATCACCTCTTCACCACCATCGGCAATACCACCACGGGTCCAGACCGTTAAAGCCCCTTCTCTTGATGGGTCCAGACCGTTGAGGCCCCATCCCGTGATGGGTCCATCCCGGTGAATTGAAACCCATCTATTCATTGTCATTTTTTTCCAAAGATCGATTCTGCAGAGATTGTTTCATTTTTTTGTGTACATGAATTTGGTAACCATCGATTCCCATTGGTTTGATCAGTAGACAAACATTTCTTTATTTACATGAAGTCGTTTTTATTTGTCCATCGATTCTAGTTTTTGTTTGTTTGAAGAAGATGATTTTTTTGTTTGGTCATGAAGGGGCCAACCCAAAATAGGTTTTTGTTCTTGTTGGGGCCAGACCCAGTAGAAGTGTTAGACTAATTTGTTAAACTTTGGTCAATAAAGGTGCAGCCCCATTAGGACTTTGATTAGCTGTTAGGCCTCTAAAATGACTTCTTAAAAGACAAACCACATGGGTCTGTGCCTTATGGGCTTATGACTAATGAATTTATAAAGTGTAAGAACCAACTAAAGAAAAGATGTAAAAAACTTTGCGGGTCTGTACCCATCGAGAGAAAATGAAATGCATGGAAAAACGTTATAATTCCGTACCCATGACGAACAAAGGGTAAAAATATAAAAAAATCCAACTAAAACATTAGAGAATGGTTGTATATAGGATGTTTTTTTTAGTTTGGAGGTATATTATAAAGTTTGTGATTTTGAGGATGTAAATTGTAATTTCCTCTAAAAAAACTATTCAACATAGAATGGAACTTATGAACTCCAATAAAACTAAATAGTACTATGTCGCAAATTAAAGATATTGAAATTAGTCTTTCATTATTGTTACTTGCTCATCCAATCATATTACTTCAACTAGTTATTTAGTGGAAAGAATTGTAAAAAAGTTTTATACTTCATAGTTGAAGAAGCAAAAGGATAACTTAGTGCCTGTTTGGAAGTGATTTTTTGGAAAAACCAATTAAAAGTGTTTTTATCATTGTAAAAATAAATTTTTTGTTACATAAGAGGTCAAAGACCCTGAAGAGAAACTGTTCTACACGAAATTTAGAAAAACTAGTTATCTATCGCAACTCTTGGCACTGCCCAACCATAACGGTCGCGTGCTAGAGTTCGACATAAGCCATCTGGAGGGTCCGCATACACTAACGGTCCATCCTTATTTCGTAAGCCAAATTTAGCTAACCAATCAGCACAACTATTCGCTTCACGGAAATTCCAAACCATATCAAACCGCGCATGATTAAGGTGTCGTCTAAATTGTAAAAATAATTTAGACCATGAAAATCATCTTTTTGAGAAACACCAAATATGTGTTAAGAAACACTTGAAGTGATTTTAAATTTTAAATTTTTTTAATAATTTTTTAAAATTTAAAATTTTAATCTAAAAGCAATTTTTACTCCAAATTAAGCACTTCCATACAGAATCTTATTATTGCAGCTTGTAAGATGGCCACAAAGTACCCTTAGAAATGTGGAGATTGAGAATGATAATAGCTTTATCATTAACCAACTGAATGATAATTGTAAAATTGCTAGTTTGTCCAAGGTATTGGTTAAAAAATTTCTATTTTGTAACGCTTTATATAAGCTGAAAATCTCGTATGTAAAGAAATCTAACAACATGATAGCTGATTGGGTGGCTAAAAACTCAGTGTAGGTTTGTTTGGTTTTTGGAGTGATTTCCCTCCCTCCTAATTAGATAATTTACTAGTTTCTGACCTTGATCAAACTGGAATTCGCTAATCTGTAATATCTTTTATTTTAATGAAGTATTCATTTTCGACTAAAAAATCCATATTACTTCCTCCATTTCATAATAATTGACGCTTTATCCAAAATAATTTGTTCCACAATATAGGTCACATTTCAAGTTTCAATACAAAATATATGATCTATTTGCTATTATACCTTTCTTCTAAAATCTTTCAATACTTAATTATTAATTTTCTTTCTGTTTAAAGTAAGGTTATCTTAGTAATTTTTAAGTAAAATTTCCCTATTTTTTAAGGTGAGGATCTCGACTAGAGAGGATCATCTACTCTTTCTCTGAGTAATACGTGACCTTTTATGTCCACTAACATTTTCTTATATTCTTTCCTAAAAACCCACAAATACCTTGATACCTTAATAATTTAATAGTTTTTTCTTTTTAATTTTATTCACATGCAATTGCTTTATAAGATATTAGTAATATGGATTCTCGTTTTTTATTTGTTATTTTTTCTTTCTAAAATTTTAATTATATAAAATTTGATTTTTTTATGTAAAAAATTTATTGATCAAAATAGTCCTTATAGAGATTAACCTAATTGACAGTTCAAGGTAATTAACCATTAAGAATCTCTAGCTTTAGTCGGTTTGATGATCACATCTCTATGTGCGTTATCTATGCAACTATCTCGATGGTGTCTGGTGAGGTGCGATAAAAATAGATATAAAAGTAGGCAAATAAACACCCTTATAGAGCATGTTACTCAATGCAAGTATCACAGGTTGTATGCAAGTTCAATGATAAATAAGATATGCTCCGTAGAGACTAAGAAAGTTAGAAGAACTTATGCAATAAGTGCAAATACTAAAGTTAGAGAAATAATACGCTGGAATTTAAAGACTGAGAAATATTGGTTGGGTTTTTGAGAAAATAATAATTTACGGAATAAAATAAAGAAAGGAAAATAAATAAGAGAAAGAAAGATAGTATGAGAATTCAGCTCGAGATCTAGCAAGTAATCCCCACTAGACTTGTTAATATTCTATTTATGTAAGGGAGAATTGTGTGATTTGCAATAGCCAGGATTCTAAATTCCTCATAACCCCCTTCCGGGTGTGGCCTTAGGAGGCGACCTAACAATTACCAGGGGACTTAAATAAGGTGCTCCTACGCCACTAGGTTTTTAAATGAGACGGGCATGCGCAATGATCGGTGATTATATTACAAACCCTAATGACTATCATAGTTAGGCAAGCCTTTCCAGGTCAATACCGCACACTAGACGTTTATGTGGTGGTTTCAATAGTTCAACACCCTTTCCAGGAGACCAGAAAAACTACGATTAAGACAGTCCTAAATTGATCAGATCTAAGACAGATAATACATCAAAGCACATAATCAGAGACATAAAACACAAATTCAATTTAAATAGGGTGAAGCCCCCGTATGGCCCTTTATCTTTAGCGAAAGTGCAGCGGCGGTACACATGTTTCACAAAGTCACGAGATGGACCAGTATCTTTCATTTCGTGACGATCATGGCCCTTTTTTGAAGATGGACCACAGTACACTTGCGGTAATTGTGGTTCCTTTATTTTCGTACTTAATTTAATAACACACCAGGACCCACCACTCTGATACCATATTAGAAGATGAAGAATTTTATATATTGTTATTGTGTATTACAAATGAGAGTGTAGCTGTATATATAGCTATTGATATGTTTGTTACAGCTATCGATACATACACATTACATATACTTTATATTCTCCTAACTTATTCTAAGTGGTTGAGTTTGCTATAACAACTTTGACAGTTGTATTCTCTTGTTGCTGAGTTGTCTTCGTTCTCATCTTATCAGGTTGAATTCTTCGGTTAATAATAGTTCGGTTATGGACGGTATAAGTAACTAACCTTTATTTAAAAGATGATATTATTATATATTTTATTTGAGTGTTACATAGATTTGAATAAGATTACTTGACAATCTCCTACCGTAGTAGCAATTCTCACAAGCCTAAGGGCCCGTTTGATAAAAAAAATTAGTCGTAACGGTACCAATATCTCCATCTTTCATATTTTCTCTACCTCTGTGTTGTACCTAGCTAATTTCCATCCATTTTAGTTATCAAATGCCAGGAAACAAACTCAAAAATTTGCCAATACACAAAGTTTTGCAATCTGTCATCAAATATATAAGCACTAACTAGCAATCACAGGAATAGTAATCGCAATAAAAACAAACATAGCTAAACTGAAAAGCTGTTATCATACAATCACTTTAATTTTACAACAATTGGACTATTGATGAAAAAAATATTGGTAAAGTGATCATTTCAACACAGTTAATGGAAACTTCTAATAATGCTCGATGGTGTTGGTGATTCATAATGCTACAGACAGGATTACGGAGGTGGTGGTCAAATTTTATCGATTAAACTGCTGTAATTTTTTCCTTTAGATTCAAATCTCAAATAAAAATACCCAGATAAGAACAATAAGAAAGATTGCAAGAAAGTAAAGAACATTGGAAAATTTACCGTGGTTCAGTCAATTTTGACCTACATCCATGTTGAGTTCCAATGAGAGTTGCTCAGTCACTATAATGCCATGAGTATTACAATGTTTCAGTACACTTCTCAATACAAACCCAACTGAGTCGAATAATCAAGCTTCAACCCTATATCTCTAACCCTAACTATAAGCAAAAGGTTATCTAGTGATTAATCAAAATGATTATTAAAAATTACAGGAGATATTACAAAACTAGAAGCTAAGTTATCGATTACAAGAGAAACTAGAGGTTAAACTCTTAAGAACTAGGGTTTCGAGCGAGAGAGGCGAGAGAGAGTTGTGAGCACGAAGAGAATGGGTTATGACTTCGGTCAACCCTTTTTTCTATTTATATGAGACATTAGGCAGGAATGAATAAGAGCCATCGGATCTTTATCAGCATTAAGGGATGTGAGCGTGCCACGTCACTACGAGACTAACCAAATATATATAACATGTAACACAGTATATATATTCTTCATAAACAATTAAAATTAGCATCCACAAATTTTTATATCAATTTTACTAATTTTTTTTACTGAGTTTTATATATAGAGATATATATCCAAATTCACCATAACATCCACAAATTTTGTTTGGGCCTATTTTTATAATTGCCCCGTATTCTAACCTTTCAAATTAACCTTTCAATTATATATATAATATATACTAGTGCTACTAGGGCTGACTTTCATTCATGTGTTAGTTGTGTTCTTCCCCATAGCCATAAGCAGCTTGATTAACTTATTTACTTCTTCACCTCCAGTAGAAAGGTCGACGAACAGATTACCATAAAAGCCTACTGGGTTATAATCAGCACCAGCGGATTTGTAAGCCACTCGATAAAGAACCCTTACGAAAATTCCCCCTAATTTGATAAAGGCTATGCCTCCCTCTAAGACGGATTCGATTACAGGATTGGTTTCCACCATATACCTTACTCTTCCCATTACGGGAAATAGAATTACCATAATCATTAAAAACAATAATAATTTTGGTTTGTAACCTCTTTTTTCTTCTCTCTCATTGTTCCTCAACTCCTTAAAGTTAATTGTTATCTCCTTTTTTAACAGCGACGATTCTGAATTTTGTTCTTCAGCTTCCACATCAACCTGAAAAAACAACAGAACAAACATAAAGAATTTACAGTGTTTTTAATAGAATCATTAATAAAACAACAATTCAAGAAGTTTACCTCATCACCAATCTTAGTAGTCCTCATTTTGGTTTACTGAAAAATAAAAATAATCACAAGTCAAATCATGAAAATAACAACCATCAAAAGGTCATAACTGTAGCCTATGGAGCTATTCTTCCTACTGATGAAGGTAACTAATGAAGATGTATTATAATATTTCTTTGTTTTCGATTCAAATGGAGTACCAATTGACGTTGCAACACATAGATTATAACGATCCTTAAGTTACCTAGTCTGAAAACACAAACTCAAAAGGAACATGTTTCGGATAAGTTTTAATCTTAATATTTTATGATGATTAAAAAATTATAAAATTGTAAATACTAAAATGTTTTTGACTAATTTTAGTATATAATTATAATTTTGGTTTTCAATGGGTGTTTAATTAATACACCGTAGTTTACGCTAGAAAGTGAAACTTATACAGTCAAATATATGAGTCCGTCTTCCGTATATTCCGTGTAGGTACGCAGAAGGGATCTCGCGCCACGTGGCAGCGGATCGATGAGGTGGCGAAATCTCGTCCACCGAAATTATAATATTATTTAATTAGTTTGCCAAATGACCATAATAACCCTCTGCATGTAATAATTATGTATGATCAAATCAATGAATAGTTTTTTTTAATTTTTATTCGATGAACTGTAAATATATTATTATTTAATGTATAAATATTATTATTTTATTAATGTTTTTGTTCCGACACTATTCTATAATGGCTGCGGGTATGCATTTTTTTGTTCCAAAAAATATGGCGCGGCATAATTTTTGTTCCTTAATGTCAAACGTCCGACCAAAAATAATAAAAAAAAGGAATTACATGTGTCAAGCTGTAATTAAATTTCAATATTTTAATACGTCACATCGAAGCAAGTGGATCGGCATTTTTTAATTAATTTTCTTAGTGTATTTTTCTGTTCACAAGATATGAAGATGTAGTGTAATTTTTTGTTCCATTGCTCTTTATTTTTTTGTTTTGTCGTTTAGTGAATTTTTTTCTTTAGGATGGGGTTATGTTATACGTAATTAGTTTCCGATCGGGTCGGATTAAACCTTTGTTTAGGTTCGAGTTTTTTTTTGGATCTAGTTTTTTTTTTTTGCGAATTAAAATGACATATATTGGATGTGGTGTTGTCGATTTTTTTAGTTATTAAGTATATTAAATATGAAGGGATATGTATGTATTGGGTTAATTGTGTAATTAAAAAATGTATATATTAGTAGTGGTGTGGTGTTGTTGTAATTTGTGTTCCTATTCTAGGTAGTAGTTATAGTACTGTTGACGGGATGGGTGATTGTGATATGGTAGGTAGATAATGTAGTGGATATTGAGTGACCTTCAACCACCGAAGAGGTGTTTTAGTAATTGATGGAGGTAGAATTTGCCTATAAAAGGAAGAGTTGTGAGGGGTTAGGGAAATCCATCCAAAGTTCAATCATATTACTTGAAGTTTCGAGATTATCATAGTGTATGAGTTTTTAACCGGTTGAGAAACCAGCAAGAAGAATGTCTTCAAATGGTTAGTAGTTGCATTTAATTTATTATTTTTTAGTGTTGGAGTATCGTATTTACTATATTATAGTTTTTGTGCTTTTAATATTTTAAATAAATAGTAAATCGATAATATTTATGTCTGAAAGTAGTTACAACATGTTTTTGAATCCGTCCCCATTTAGAGTAAGCCCTTATCCGTCTTTTATTAGGTGTCCTAAATTGTATACTATAAATCTATAACCCTATGCAACAAACCTTTTAACTTTATCAGTAAGTAGTATACCCCAACATAGTAGCCGTAAACCTAACTTTCTAGGCTTTTGGAATATGACCGAGACCATTAAGCATGAAACTTACCCATTAAACCTGTATCTATATCGTAATCGTTAGTCTCTATATTTGTACATTAAATATGTGTTGGGTTGTATCGATTTTTTATTTTATGTAATATGTAAATACATTGATTTGTTGAGAATTTTATTTTATTAAACCTAATCCCTTAACCCTAAACCTGAAAGATATTTCTGTAACCCTAAAAATAATCCTTCTTTTTATATTTTAATTGATATCAACAAATTCCGTTACTATCGACTAAACTTGACGTATGTATTAAGCTTTTCTTAAATTTAATAAAAAAATAGTTTATAGAAGGTTATGTACGTAAAAATCGTTGAAAAATTCATCTTGCCGTATAAAATTTATATATTTGTTGATATATTTGATATTTTTTCCCTTTATTAAAAGTTATATCAAACATCGGCAATATTTCTTGTAAAAGTTATCGTATTAGTTATTTAAATTGGAAAATCAACATAATGTAACGGTTTTAAAGAAATCCGTATTTTATTTTTCCATCCTAGAAATTAAATAATATTTTTTTCATTTAGTTTACGAAAGAGTTAGATTTATTTAGTCAAAATTAATAATAGTATCATAAACGAATTTACGGATGTATTTTAATCGGTAGTCTTCCATGTTATTTTTTTTAATGTAAAGAGATATCTAATTATACGGATTTGCTATATTTTTGAATTTCATATTCTAACATGCAAACCCTAGTACTTGCGTCCTAATCCTGTACCAGTTGTAGGCCTTGTAGGTAGCAGTTCCGTAAACGTTGTTGCCGAACCGATTGGTGATGACATGGTAACATCTCTGACCCATGAAGATGTGATGAGGAGGCGGTTCAATAACGAGGAAGAAGCGTACGTGTTCTATAACACTTACGCTCGTGCAATCGGGTTTAGTGTTCGGAAGGATCGGTTGGATAGGGCGGCGGGCAAGGGTAGCGAAGTTGTTGGTAAGCTGTTCCTTTGTTCGTGTGCTGGCTTTCGTCTAAAAGAGTATCTCGATATGAAAGAAAGAGTTCGAGGTCACAGGGCCGATACAAGGTGTGGCTGTAAGGCTCGTCTACAGATAAAATACGAGAAATCTTTTGGATGCTTCGTTGTGATTCGATTTGTATATGAGCACAATCACGATTTATCTCCATCAGCTAGCTGTCACTACCTGCGGTCCCACATGCGCATTGACGAAGGCCATCTTGATCAAGCCAAATCGTTGAGAGATTCGGGTGTTCCTACAACTAAGATAATGGACGTGTTTGTTAGAGAGGCGGGGTCATATCAAAACGTGGGTTTCGTGAGGAAAGACCTCTACAACGCTCTAGGTAGGATTAGGTCGGAAGAGGTTAGCGCGGGGGATGTTAACGCGACACTAGCGTACCTGGATGCTCGTTGTGAGACGGATCCGTTGTTTTTGTTTAAATACACGCTAGACGACGAGAACCGTTTGGAAAGGTTGTTCTTTTGCGATGGGAGGTCCAGGAGAGAGTTTGCGCTTTACGAAGATGTCCTCGTTTTTTACGCCACCTATAAGACCAACGCCTATTGTTTCTCGGTTGTTGTGTTGGCGGGGGTCAACAACCACCGTAAGACATGTATATTTGGTATCGCGTTGCTTAAGTACGAGACAACGGAATCGTATGTTTGGGTCCTAGAGACACTGACTGAGTCAATGCACGGGAAGAAACCGATTTCCGTTGTAACGGACGGCGATAGATCAATGTCAGCGGCAATCGAACTAGTTTACCCCCGCGTAGGCCACCGTTTATGTTCTTGGCATCTGACTCGCAACGCCGTTACAAATGTAAAAGTTGAGGGATTTGGTAGTATCTTCAAGAAGCTTATGCGGCTTCCAGTTACGATTGAGTTGTTTGAAGAAGCTTGGTGGAAGATGGTGACTGAGAACGGTCTACTAGATGACAAATGGGTACGTGAGACTTACGTGAAGCGTACCATGTGGGCTGAGGCATATTTACGGGGTAATTTTTTTGGTTTTGTGAAGTCAACGCAACGCTGTGAAGGTATGAACGCTTACATTAACAGGTTCTTAAACAATCAGCTCAGGTTTATAGAATTTGTAAAATTGTTTTTGAACGGAATGGTCACTATTAGGGATAACACCACCAAAGAAGAATACCTCACGAACCAAACTACTCCCGTGCCTACGACTTTGTTGCATGAGATCGAAGTTAAAGCCAACAAGCAATTCACTCGGGCTCTTTTTTTAAAGGTAAAAAAGGAAATTGTCAATCAAGGAAACCTATCTCATTCAACAGCGTCACAGCTATACGGAAGTCGCACCTTTGTTGTCACGTCGTACCAAAACCCCAGGCTTGTCAGGAAAGTTTGTATCTCCTCTGACGGGTGCACTCTTAGATTGGCTTGCAATTGCCTTCTATATGAGTCACATGGAATACCATGCAGACATATGTTCTACGTGATGAAGATCGAGCGGATTAGACAGATCCCAGATAGGTTTTATGTTCAGATGGACCCCTAACAGCAGCCTTACTATAAGAGACAAGTGTTTAGCCGAATTCAGACCATCAGATAAAGAGTTAGGCAGGTTGGGTTACCTAAATGCAAAGTGGAAGGACGTGCGGTACCACGCGGCCCGTAGGGATAGGGGTTACAACGATACACTTGAAGCGTTCACTAATTTGGTTGCTAGGACAAGCAACTTTCCAAACACAGATGGCACGAATTTCGAGAATCCACCTCCTCCAACACACAACATCGCTAATGATCCGCTCGTAGCAAGACCCAAAGGAACCACCACTGCCCAGCCTCGTCGGTGTAGTCGATGTAGACTACCGGGACACCAGAAGAATAACTGCCCGGTCAAACGATCCAGGTTGCAGGACGAGGCTTCCGAGGACGATAGATCTCATTCCAATGTTGTACCAGAAATGTCCCCCCCATTTCGTGTTTTATTAATGTAGTGTAACGTATGTTGTAATGTTTTTTGTATTCCCTAATATGTAATGTAACGCGGCTCCGTTAAGTATTACTCAGCCAGTACTTATTTAATTCGAAGTATGTTTTTTAATTCCAAAAAGTGACACTACGGCAGAGTAGTGACTTTGTCATGTCAATTATATGCTCAACCTTTGTTATAATTTACAATATTTTACCTTATGCGGATTACTTTGAACGGCCTAAAACAAGTGAAAGTTGACTTCCGGTCAAAGTAAGTTGACTAATGGTAAAATCTCACTCTTTTTTTCTAAAAACTAGTGTTTATAACATGAAACGGCCTAAAACAAGTGAAAGTTGACTTCCGATCAATGTAAGTTGACTAATGGTCAAATCTCACTCTTTTTTTCTAAAAACTAGTGTTTATAACATGAAACGGCCTAAAACAAGTGAAAGTTGACTTCCGGTCAAAGTAAGTTGACTAATGGTCAAATCTCACTTCGTGATTCAGGTGTACCAACCACTAAGATTATGGACGTGTTTGTAAGGAAGGTCGGAGCGTATCAAATGTTGGTTTGGGATCAATTCGTCTTGTCTCCGCACACATGAGCTCCATACACTAAATTAGAATTAATTACACATGAAAAAAATCATCGCTTGCATTTGGGATTAACTCACCTTGTCTCCCTATACAAGATCTCCATTTTATAAAATTGCATCCTATTCCCTATGGTTATAAAACTGTGTCTTACTGTCCTACCCTTTTATGGTTTGAAAATTAGTGCAAACTGAGTCCATTTTATAAAATGACCATTTACGCGTAACTATATAATATTTTATTAAAAATTCAAATTATGTACTATAAGTTACTTTACCAAGGAAAACTGAGTTTGCCGGTATTTTGGATAGAAGGAGGTTTTGTGAGTGTGTTTTCAAACAAGGGAGCAAAATGCACTTTTATAACTACATGAGTAAGGTGCTATTATACCATAAGGAGGCAAAGTGCATGGGATAGGAGCAGGGGCGGAGCCAGGATTAGTTATTAGGGGGGGCCAAGGGGGTTCAGGGGCAACGCCTCCGAAATTTTTTTTTCGAGGTGTTTGCAATATAAGTCCATATAATATGCAAAAAGTTGTAATATAAGTCCTTATATTATGTAAAACAGTAAAATAAGTCCTTATATTTGATTAAGTAAAGATTGCACTATAAGTCTTAATATTAATTTTTTTTTAAATTAATTATTCTATAAATAAAATAATTATAAGGTTAATAAAATAAATTTTAAAATTTAGGGGGGCCAAAAGATGATTTTAAAAAATTTTGGGGTAAAAATTACTATAATTCTTTTTTCTTTTTTTTAAGTAGTACATTTTTTATTTTTTTTAAAAGTCGGGGGCCATGGACCCCCTTAAGGAAGGGCTGGCTCCGCCCCTGGATAGGAGGTTAATTTACTTAACTCCTCCGACAGTAGTTTCCCTAAATTTTTCGTCTCCATGAGAGAACATAAAAATTTAGGTCCAATAGTACTCCAATTACTGGCCCTGCTCCGATGAACTGGTTTGCTTAAAAGCTAATAGTATGGGAGTTCAAAATGTACCCCAAACCGTAATGAGTGGATTTAAACCGGAAGTGATACCGGTTTATACAAAGCAGCCTTCGTGTTCGTTTCCGGCGGAGCTGGGCGTTCTCCTCAGTCTGTGACCTCTCCAGAGAAGCAGAAGAACTCTGCTTGCGAACTGAAGTTCGGATCTTCTCGGTTCGGTAGTGTAGGCGTAGTCATATAAGGTGATTTTCAAGTTGATTGTATTGATGGTTAATTCGAATGTGATGATATAGATTAAAACCCATGTTATTCGGGGAGGCTCACAAAACTTTGAAGGCTGCGACGGTGGTTTTGGCCCAATTTGATCGAGAAATTAGTTAGTATGTTGATGGATTTATAATTAAATGAAGCGATAGTCAATTTGTGGTTTGGGTTTTGTGTATGCTGAGGCTAAGATACTGAAAGGTAAGGATACCGAAAGGTCCAAATGAAGATTTTTAAGGCTACTTGTGTTTTTCATATACATGTATCATTGAATCTAGTCTAGTTTAATTTGAATTCCCATCTTATTATTGAAGGGTAGGTTGTGGCTGGAGAGCTGATGATATTGAAGCTAAATTACAAGTGATGTCGTATATTTTAAGGTTCATTTTTGCTCTTCCCTGTGAAATTTTTCTTAGAGAAAACTGAATGACTTTATTTATGTAATTTGAACACTTTGATGCTTTAATTTATTCATTTTCAGGAGGCCATCAAATATACTTACTAGAAAGCATTGAAAGCAGCTACAGATTATGCTTCAATTATCTTATTTCTTCTTCATCAAAAGTAGTAAACTAAACAATATTTTGGTACTCAGGAACTAGACTACTTAGTGGGAGCTTTGGTGCATGGAGGAGGGATTATCACGTGCTCAAATTAAGGAAGAACAAGGCCTCAGGAACCAGACTACTTAGTGGGAGCTTTGGAGTGGGAGCTTTAACTAGATTTTTTTTTACCAATTTAATAGAATTTGGCTAGGTACACATGCATACTACATAATACACACTCTAACAGTTATATAAATATATATATATATATATGTATGTATCTTACTTGTCGAGACGTTCCGACTTAGCTAAAGTACGTTTAACAACCCTTGCGCTGTGAGATTGAGCAAGAGACCTTCTTCTTAACTCAACTGATGGTAGCCTCTCCATAGCCGCTAAACTCATCTCCTCCTCATGAAGCCTTTGTATCTATCTGTGCGTATATTGTGTAATGTGATGAATGAGTGTATATATAAATGTGATGAAATGAGTGTATATAAATGTGATGACATAAGGTGGTTGAGATTCTCATGTACTCCAAAATGAAGTGGTTGAGGAGTTGTTGAGGAGTGGTTGAGGCATTCAATCTCAGTGCAACAAATGTAAAATTTGAAGTGGTTAGGACATTCAATTCGTCGACAAAAATAGGTACAGTACAAAATTGAAAAAAATAATTTTTTTTAATAGAATTAATAGAATTACTATATATTACCAACCGGTAGAGGTTCAATTCCCGTTGTGGTTTGGGGCGGACCTTTGGGTTGGCGGCCTCCTACCCCGGTCTCAGGACGCAGTGAGAATTTGTTTCCGAGTTTAAATATACATTCCCGAAACTCTTCTTAAAATAGATTTTACCTTAAGAAAAAAAATCGAGATTGTAGCCTCGAACCCCATTGTTTTGATTTCTGAAGAGAAACCTTAGTGGTGGAGTTGGTTGGAGAGGTGGTAGAAATGATTTACTTTAAAAGTTTAAGATAATTGACTTATTAAATATTTAAAAGCCTGGTATCAGACGTGAATAAAGTAAAAAGAGGAAACTAAAAACCAATTGCAAGAAGGTAGCTTCATTTATGTTTCTCCTGCTTGCTTGCTTCCAAGTGTAATTTTGCCTTTCTGGTTTGTTTTCCTTTGTCCCAGCTAGGAATGGCAATGGTTCAAAAATTAACCGTAACCGATGGATATCCGATCCGATAAAAAATCCGTTAGTGGAACCGATGGTGCATCCATGAGGGTTTGGTTCTCAGAAAAGGTAACCGGTGGATTATCCGTTAGGATTTGGTCTTTTACAATAATCCGACGGATAACCCGAAATCCGAATAAAAAAATAAAATAAATAAAATAAATATTAAAATATATATATATACTATACATAAAAATATTCTATATATGCAAATTTCATATATGATATCGATAAAATATAATTATTCCATACATAAACTAGCTAATTGATTATTATCTATTTTATTACTATATTGCCTAATATAATTTTATGGTCTTCCAATAATTTTGTAGTTAATTTTAGAAGTTTAATAATATTTAATAATTTATTTTATTTAAATCATTTTAAATATTGCGGATACGGATTAACCGCGGGTAAACCGCATCCGTCGCGGATGCGGATTTGGTAGATAATTCTAAAATCCGATGGTTAATGGATGCGGATTTGGTTATCGTTTTTCTTAATGGATGTGGATGTGGTTATGCAATTTTTCGAGGATATCCGATCCGTTGCCATCCCTAGTCCCAGCCGGGGAAGAAGGTTGCCAGATAACTATAGTTTGTAATGTTACGTAGGTTAATTAATCTGTATATACATCGATTCACAATTTTATTTATTTTTGCATTAAACTGAGAATCACACTTTACAGTATATAATCATAACCATCTTTATTATCAATTCGATTTAAGGAAATAGTTGACTTTTCAATTGAAAATGATTGACTTATTATTGATATTTCACAACCATCATGCCTTTGAGTCAAGCTATTTGTAAATAAAAGCAAAGAAATGAAAGAACATTGCAAATCCTATAGCCCATAAACACATTTAATTTCATTCATAAACTTGACATTGACAAGTCTGCTATTACATTCCAACCTTACAATCTCATTAATCATCTACAAGTACAACTATAGTATCTTGTCTCTAATTTTCTCTATTCTCTTATGATTACAGTGTATCACTGACAAACAATTGGTTAGGTAAAATAGGTCTCTTCCTAAATACATGTTTTCTGCATCTCTCAAAAATACTATCGTATATTAAATCAAATTGAACACCTGCTCTTTCCCGATTCAAAATCAAAAGTATATGATCTCCTTCCACAATTTTGTAAAACCTACATAAAATCATAACCATATTATAATTAATTCAATTCATTACTTCAAAAAAGAAACAAAATAAGAACACAAACCAAATCCCTGGTCTTAATGGTTGACAATCCGAATCTTTCACAACAAGTCGACTCGGATGCTCGATCGGGAAACGAGGATGAGTCATCGATATAGTGTTTAATGCCCCATCATTGTCCCACCAATCTTCATCCCTAAAAAACATAATACACAATTAATAAAATAATACAAATTTATAAATAACTAAATATTACGGACCTGTAACCTTGGTAAGGAGGAGGAACATTTTTAGGGTAACACCATTGACTCATTTGCAAGACTCTAATGAAAAGCAAAGGATGTATCCCGAGTATTCCAGAAGGAATAGTGAAACGCATGATTTTTCTTGTGCGTTTCGTAGCATAACTGAAGTAATATGTATTAGGAAAAGTAGTTAAACCTTCGTTTAATTTGATTGAACCTTGAATCGTAAGATCCGGAAGTATCCAATCTCCTGAAGCAAATGGACCTGAATTTCCCAATAAGCAATTAAAAAGACCTTGAACACCAATTTTCTTCCTTGATATGTTGAAATGATCAAATCCAAAATTGTAATAGGCTTTGAGCCATGGTATATCAAGCCAATCATAGATTATAGCTCCTATACGACAAATTTGGAGTAAAGATATTGGTTTCAAAGTTTTCCAATCTTCTAATCTGTAGAAATTCATAGAAAATCAAACACCATTTTATATATAATTGACAAGTAATTAAAATATTTAAGCTCACAAAACTTACTGCATTCCATCTAAATAAGTCCTTGTTGTTCCATTAAACGCGCCAGATAAAGATGTTAAGCTTAAAATCCAATCCTCTGAAGTTTCATGACCTTTAAACGCCTAAAATTAACATCATATATTAGATATATTACGAGGAGATTCTTATAAGTTAGCACACACTAATGAAAGAATATACCTTTTCAGCAAGCATTTGCTGTAAAACACGAACAACTTGTGCTCCAGCTGAATGTCCGACAAAATGTATTGGATGATCCTCATCCCATTCAGGGTAATGCCCTGTATTTTCCATTTTTTATTAATTAAATAGCTTGAAAATAAATTAAATATAAAGAATTTATTAAAATAGCTAACCTTGGTCATATAATCTGCCAAATTGAGAATGACCACAAGTTTTGCTGTGTTCCTCTCCGTAATCAATTTGACCTCCTTTCAAGTAATAGAATAATTCACGAGACCTGAAACGTTAAACCAATCAAATGTTGCAAAAAAGAAACAAAAAAATGTCATACTTTAAAAATTATATCATTTTTAAGCACCTATCGTGTACGCTAGTTAATGAGCCTAAATCAGGTACTAGAACTCTATCATCTTTCTTCTCAGCACCCGCGAAGTAAGATAATCCTCCTAATCTCTGTAAAATAGATAAAATTTCAAAAATAAATTTACAAATTATACAAAACATTCAAGCCCAAAACTCGGTGAATTGAACATACCCCTTTGCCAAAACCAAAGATACCATGGACCAAAACAATGGGAGGCAAATCTTTTTCACTAGTTGACTCATTTGAATCATCATTTCGCAACCCAACTTCAAGATTTGGCTTGAAGTACCAATCACTTAAAGCCTGAGAGATATCATTAGCCACAGCTGTGGTGAATATATAGAATCCATATATCATATGCACCATAGCATTTACAAATAGCTCTACTAGTTGAAAAGCTGAAATCCACCATCGCATCAATTTTACAACCATCAAAACCCACTAATTTCAAGATCGATGGTCTCGTGGCTAGAGCAATAACTCTCCAATGTGATTTAAAAAACCACTTATTTCCGAAAAAAGAAATAATTTCTATACATAAGTTTCTTTTAAAAGGAGAAAAAGATTCAATCTTTTTGCTGAATTTTGCTCCAAAACTTGAAAAAGATTCAATCTTTATGGAGAACAAAGAAACCTCACTTCAAATTTAATAGTTTAACGAAATGGGGTGTTTGAATTTTGACTCACGATGTTCTCAATGTCTATCTTACAGGGTCATACATTAAAACTTATAACCAAATGGTCAATTGTTGTCAGCTCAGTAGAATGTGTTGTCTGTACTTCATTTTTTTTCTTTGGGAAGTTTCAACAAGAAAGGGATGGCCAATTTAAAAAATAAAAAGGAAAGAAAATAATGAAAGAATGGTCAGGATTGGTGCAACGTGGGCATTAAAAAAGTTTCTAGATTTATCATTGGTTTAGTGGGTCCACGTTAACGACAGGTTGGCCAACCTTAGAAATACGTATTTCTATATCTCTAATTATTAGGTAAGGTTCAGACCTCAAAGAATTCTCATTAAATACTTTAATAATTTTTTTAAGTTTTTAATAATTTATTTTATAAAAAAAAATCTAATAAAATAACTATTTATAAAAACATCATTTTTATATTTTCTATATCTTTACTATCTTTATTATTAAATATATTAATTAATTTTAAATATTAAACAAATAATAAGGTACTTCCACCACCACCACCACTACCACTACAATCACCACCACCACTACAGCCAGCACAACCACCACCACAGCAAGCACCACAACAACAACAACCACAACCACCACCACCACCACCACCTACTATTACTAATTCCATCACACGCGCGCTTTCGTGAATTTTTTTAAACTCGTCATAACTAATCTTAAATAAATCAGAAAAATAAAAAATTTGTATTTTTTGATTAAGAAAATTAATATTTACGTATATGATTTTTTTAATTTTTTTTTGATTTTTTTTCGTAGACACGGATTTTCATGTTCAAAACATGAAATTCACTGTTTGAAATAGTATTTTTAAATTTGCCCAAAATCAGACGAGTATCCACTCTGACAGGAAAAACTTAGACACCGCACACCCGGACTCCTTCATCCCACCATGGAAGCATTACCCGGGTGATTTTATTATTTGAGCCCACGCGACGCTTTTAAGTACCTTCTCCTTATGGTGATAGTTAACCTCGGTTTGCTCCTCATTCTCGGAATCCTCAGACGATTCAATCGACATAGTAGAGACCTTGTCATATATGAGTGTTTGTGTGTTAGTTGTTGAGTGATCAACGATCAGTGGAACAACGGATTCAGCTAACATATGTTGAAAAAATCTAACAATATCACTAGAAAAATGAAAAATGAATTTTATAAATATAGAGATTCCAAATAATGTAATACTACATCTATTACAAGAAAGTGGAAAAGCATAATATAAAGGTATTCTAAATAAATGTAATACTACAACTATTACAATAATTTGGAAAATAGAACTTACATGAAAAATCAGAAAAGAAACCTGGATACAAATACACACAAAATAAGGTGTAGCTGCGTTAAAAAGGATATTCTTGGAGTACCGGTATCTCTAACAATCGTATCCCTCTAATACTTTAGTCTCTATGTCAAATCCGATTTGACTAATTATAGAGAAGAGAGTGTTTTTTTTTTCTGAATTTTTTAGTTCTCTCTATTCTATTCTCTATAATAATTTTCTATATTTTTTCTAGAAATGCAAGTGACAAAGTCACTATTTATAGGAGATGAAGTAAATCAAAAAACCGTCACATAAATGCACATTAATGGTCAGTGATAAAAACTCATTACTGCAGCCGTTTTTCTTGACCAAACTCTTGTAACTCCCGTAACTGCCAAATTAAAGAGCCATCAATTCTTTGTCGGTTTGTATTTATTTTCTTCTACATTTTCTAGATGAGACTTATTAACACATAAAAAGTTTTTCCACTTTTCCAAAGAGAAAGAAAGAATTAGTAATATAAAACTCTTTAATTTGAGTAATTCCAACAATTTTTTCTCAAATTTTAAGGTGGGACTATTAGAACACAAATAGTTTTTTCCCACTCCTCCCAAGAGCATGAAATAATTAATAAATTATATCACCATTCATATAATAATTCCAACAACCCCCCACTCAAGTTCTTTGGGAGAGAAGGTGAACAGGTTTCCATAAACACCAACATCTGGGTGAATCGTATTTAAGTGGCACTATCTTTCGATTTGAATTGACACGTAGTGAAGTGAAGCAACCACCAAAAACATATCAAGTGAACGTATTCGTGAACTTGACGGTTTCCGATCGAGACCCTCACAACACATACTCTACCCGACTGATAGTTACAAATTCCTCAAGCATCACCCTTTCCTTACACATAAGTGAGCTCCAAGAGAGTCTAGCTTCATTAGCCAACCCCTCTTAGATTTCTAGATCATTAAGAGCAATAAAGCTCATCCTCATTATGTGTCTCGCGAATTCATCAAGTCCTTTCTCTTTAGGACCTCCCTTACGAGCTATGAATTTGTGGTGAGTCTAAAAACTCATCCCTTGGGAACATCAAGGACGTCTCCTTAGAGTCATATTACGATCAGTATACAACAACCTCAATGGTGAATTCATCAAGTCCATCACAATAGGACCGCCACACATGGCTATGTATTCATTAATTATAAGCAATATACAAACAACCTCAAAGGTGAAGTCATCAAGTCCGTCTCGATAGGACTACCAAACATGGCTATGAATTCCATTAAGTTTGATAAAATATACAACAACCTCAATGGTAAATTCATCAATTCCGTCTCGATAGGACTACCACACATGGCTATGAATTCATTAAGTTTGAGAAATATACAATAAACTCAATGGTGAATTCATCAAGTCCGTCTTAATAGGACCACCATGCATGGATATGAATTCATTGAGTTTGAGAAATATACAACAACCTCAACGGTGAATTCATCAAGTCCGTCTCAATAGAACCACCACACATGGCTATGAATTCATTAAGTTTTAATTTTATCATGTATGTAGAATTCACATTATATAGATAGGAAGTCAGTGCATCATATATAATTATTAGTCATAGGTCCCCCATTAATGGTTTCTAGTCATATCACTCCACATTTCCAGGATTACTCTCCCGGTTAATTTTTTTAGTAAACGAATCAACCATTTATTTCCTCATTAGTATCCGTAAAAAAAAATCCTTCAAGAACTACATGATTTATTTTAAAACGCAGATATAGATCAATAGTACCTCTCTTGTACTTTATTAAATCACAGATAATAACCCAATTGTCACCACTTGATTCTCTTTACAAAATGGAAAATACCGAGTTGAATATAGTTCATTAAGAACATCACAATCCTTATAATTAATCCATATTCAGTAAGGGGTACACCCCCCATAATTCTCTTATTCATGAATACTAGTATTATAAGGAAGTTTACCAAACATTATATCAACGGAGTCAAACCTTTCCAACAAAGTGAGACTAACTAAGGTGAATTCCATTATTTACTCAAATGAATTTTTTCCCTGAGGATCCGCTTCCCCCACCTCTTTTATTCACAAATAGAAGATTGAAATTAGTAAGTCCCATGAAAGAGAGTACCAAAAGATGATCATGTCATACACCTATTGACAAAGTTGTAACATAACCCAATCCATATTTTATTAAAGTACTATTTCATTTGGCAAGGTGCCCGTTTAAAAACACAAAACAATTTCATTAGTTTTCATACTTTATCCCCTTAATCCAAAACCACCAACCCTTCATGTTGCACCCTATAAATCTCTTCACATAGATCTTCATTCACACATAGATTTAATATCCAATTAATATATATTCATGTTTGTGAATGATATATAGTACAATAAGAGTTAAATAGTGGTACTATAAGGGGTCAAAGTAATCCTTAAATTTATATAAACGTGGAAACTTAAGGACTTATCCTTGAGTCGATTACTTTTTTACTTGTATGAGACTAATTATATCTTGTTGGGTCATTTCCCGGAGATGTATTTCTTCTCATCAGAATCATCACCCCCATGCCTTTTCTAAATCGTTTCACAGATAGTCTTTGTGACTTCTCAACGGAACACAAATAAAAGGTGGGGTTCGTCACATTATCCAAGATCCTTCCCCTAACCAATGAATTAGCTTTCTTGAACCCAACTTCAAGAGTCAGAAACCTAGCATATAGTTCTTTGGTATATTCCTCATTGGCCTCAATGGCGGGGAGTACCTCGAGAACTACAAGGTTTAGTTTATGTTGTTCAAGGCATATCAGTGGCTTTTGTGCCCAATGTTTGTAGTTGGAACCATTGAAAGGCTCAAACATAGTCACACCGGGAATGACTTTTACGTACAAGGATGAAGCAACCGCCGATATAGAAAAATTATCTTACTACTAGTGATATTAAAAATATCTATTTTAAATTGTTGGAAAAATCTAACAATATCACTGGAAAAATAAAAAATGGATTTTATAAATATAGAGATTCCAAATAATGTAATACTACATCTACTACAAGAAAGTGGAAAAACAGAATATAAAGGTATTCCAAATAAATGTAATACTACAACTATTAAAATAATTTGGAAAATAGAACTTACATGAAAAAAATCAAAACAGAAACCTGGATACAAATACACACAAAATAAGGTGTATAGGTGTTAAAAAAGATATTTCGGGCGTACCGGTATCTCTAACAATCGTATCCCTCTAATACTTTATTCTCTATGTCAAAATCGATTTGACTAATTATGGAGAAGAGAGTATTTTATTTTTTTGAATTTCTTAGTTCTCTCTATTCTATTCTCTATAATAATTTTATATTTTTTTCTTCTAGAAATGCAAGTGACAAAGTCACTATTTATAAGAGAAGAAGTAAACCAAAAAACTGTCACATAAATACACATTAATGTTCGGTGATAAAAGCTCATTAATGCAGCCGTTTTTCTTGACCAAGCTCTTGTAACTCCTGTAACATGTCGAATTAAAGAGTCATCAACTCTTTGTCGGTTTGTCTTTTATTCTCTTCTCCATTTTCTAGATGAGACTCTTTAACACATAAAAAGTTTTCCCACTTTTCCCAAGAGAAAGAAAGAATTAATAAAATGAAACTCTTTAATTTTTAGCAATTCCAACAATTTCTTCTCAAATTTATGGTGGGACTATTAGAACACAAATCTTTCTCCCAAGAGCATGAAAGAATTAATGGATTAAATAATCATTCATTTTATAATTTCAACAATATAATCTCCAAGTCACTCGCACCACTACGGTCAACTAACCAAACAAGGGTCTCGAAATCGCCTTCACTCACTAACTTGCAGTTCTGGTGTTTACCGACCGCATAGAAAAAATGAGCGCGCTTGAGGTCAATGTTTGTCCAAGTTTCAGCCACATATTTCACCACATTTGCCAATGAATCAAAGCACCTGAAGAGCTTGAGATCTTTTTTGTCACAGTAACGGAAAACACACATCGAATTTGAACCCATGATAAAATTTGTAAAAAAAAAAGAATTCAAACTAAGGTACAACCTAGTAAAACATATATTTATGCGCAAAAAATGAATAATTGCAAAACTTATTGCACTACCCTTGACAAAACTAAGGGAGATCCCATTAAAACATATATTCATGCTAAAAATCAAATAACTTGCAAAGTTGCACTACCCTGGATAAAACGACGGGTTGTTAGTTTCACAGTGGTGGGTTGTTTCCATTAAAACATATATTCATGCTTAAAAAAACTAATAACTTGTAAAGCTATACGGCACTACCTTGGACAAAACTAAGGAGCAACCCATTAAAACATATATTTATGCTAAAAATACAAATAACTTGCAAAACTGTACCGCACTACCATTAAAACATATTCATGCTCAAATATGTATAAACCACAGAAGGAATTCAAAGACGATATGTATAATAGAACTGTTAATACCTATTCAGGAACAAGTCACATGCAAAAACCTATAAAAACAATCCTATAAACGCAAAAAAATAGAACGCAATCAATATATATATCTTACATTCAACCGGTTATCATTTTAGAGCACGACCCATCAAAAAATATATTGGCCATCGTTAAGTATCCTTTGAAATACATGGAACTCAGAAAGCTACAACACTCATGACGAGATCTATGCAAATAAACAAACAAATCCGACAACCCATACAGTGTAGCGTGGAAGGTATTTGCTAATACACAAATCTCATTCGTCTTCAATGGCGCATAAAAAAATACCTTGGTCTGAAGAGACTTGTTTGGCAACGCAATAATTCTGGAATAATCAATGTGTTGTTGTTTGGAAAAAGTAGACGTGATTAGTATTGGTGTATTTGATGATTGCATATGATATATGATACTGATATCTTAAATTGTCACTATGGTAAGTTAGAGATATGATTAGCATATTTAAATCTTTATATTAAGCAACCGATTGTTAGATATTGTTTAGGGGCAACGCCCAATTAATTACGCGGAGAAGGTAAGTATTCCCTATTAATTACAACTTCAACTTAATTCCCAATTAAGCACAAAATATTACCCAATAACCAAAATATCCTTCCACCTATTATTAATTACTTTAATTATATATTTTATTAATTATAGTTTAATGTTTATTTATTTTTTTCAGATTTTTTTTAAAATATATATTTTTTCGAAATATTTTTTTTCGGGAATATTTCTTTTCGAAATTTTTTTTTTCGGAATTTTTTTTTTCGATTTTTTTTTATTTTTTTTTCGATTTTTTCCCCGATTTTTTTTTCCATGATAACATGATGTAAAATTAGTACATATGATAATTGTGTGTTAAAGTAACACAAAATCATATGTGTTGTGTGTTGCATGAACACCCAATATGTATAATATTGAGTTGCTTAAACACACATAAATAACAAATTGTGTGATACATGAACACAAAATCAGACAGACAGAATATTTGTACACAGAGGTATAGAATAATGTATATGTAGGCTGATTATGTGGTCATGCAACACGCAATTGCTGGAAGTGTGTGTTACAGTAACACACAACATTATAGGTTTTGTGTTGGTAAGACACACAATGCGTTTATCATTTACAGTTTTGCGTTGCTTAAACACACACAAATAACAATTGTGTGTTGCGGGAACACATAATAAGATATACAGAATATTTGTACACAGTAATAGATAATAGTGTACAGATTGTCTGAACATTTGATTGTGTGTTAATGTAACACACAATTGCTTGATGTGTGAGTTACGGTAACACAAAACAGTATGGACTTGTGTGTCATTTACAGTTTTGCGTTGCTTAAACACACACAAATAATAATTGTGTGTTGCAGGAACACATAATAAGATATACAAAATATTTGTATACAGAAATAGATTATAGCGTACAGATAGTCTGAACATCTGATTGTGTGTTAATGTAACACACAATCGCTTGATGTATGAGTTTCAGTAACACAAAACAGTATGGAGTTGTGTGTTAATGAAAAAATCTTCGAAAAAAAAAATCGAAAAAAAAAAATTCGAAAAAAAAAATTCCGAAAAAAAAATTATTTAAAAAAATGAAAAAATAAATTCAGATATTAAATATAAATATAATATAAATATATAATAAAATAAAAAACCATATAAGGGCAATAATGGAAGGTAAATATGACCATGTGCTTAATTGAGAATTAAGTTGAAAATTTGTGAGTAAGTAGGAAGTAATTTCCTCCTTCCTTTTTTTTGAGAATGAAAAGTGAGAAAGTGTAATTAATTGGGAATTATCTCTATTATTTAAGAGTAAAAAGATATAATCAATTTGGTGACATGTATTGTATTTAGATGGGTTTGTTAAGATAGGATATATTGGATCTAGGTCTTTATTAGCTATTCTTCCAAATAAAAATAATTAATCCAACTTATTTTTACTTACAAAAGACACTAGCTTAAGGGCCTGTACAAATAAATTGGGCTAAGAATACATTAGATTCTCCAAATCATTTAATTAATCAAAGTTCATCATGTAAAATCATTAACTAATTTTAAATATAAAGAAATTAAGCTAATTATTTTGTAAATCAAGTAAAAAGCATGAAAACTGAGTTCTTGTACTCAAGCAGACATTAGTATGTCTTTCCCTCGAGTATGGATCATGATTATGATACTGGAACCAAAGTGAGAGTCATTATTAATCGTCATTATACAGGCTTTCCTTCAAAGGGAAGATAATGGATATGACGATCCACGAAGTTTTGTACCAATTACTCTATCCTAACTTTTTTCTCACAATTTAATCACAGTTATATTTAATCAACACTGAAACTAATCTGGATCACCAGTTCAAAGGGTCAAAACAAGAAAAGAAGATTTGGCGCAAAAAGACGCATGTGCTATATTTGGGTAAAGCCCTCGTGTGGCCCTCTAACTATACCCAAAGTGCGCGGTCCGCCCCTGATCTTCAAAATTACCCTTTTACGCCCCTTATCTTCACCTTTTGTGACACCGTTAGCCCTTTTTTCATTTTTCTGTTAGTTGACCGTTAGTCAACGCCACATGGCGCCATGTCACCGCCACCTCAGCGCCACTTCAGCGCCTCTGTCTTCGTCAACATCGTCCTTAACTTAAAAAAAAAAAAAAACCTTTGAAGGTTTGAAGGTTTGAATGCTTCAAACCTTCATCAATGGAGGATTCCGAAAAAATCAAAAAAAATTGATAACACTTTGTCTCACGTTTTAGTACATTTCTATTCAACCTTTGATTCCTTGTAGAATCTCTTTACCGAATAAACATACAATTTTATTCTTTCAATTTTCATATGCATAATTTAGACAATTTAATAAAAAAAAAACATAGAAAATATGAATAATACCCAAATGAGAGCATAAGTTTAACATAGATCCTATATACAGTATATCTCTCTAGTATGCTACGAAATAATTAGTACTATGATCCCTTTCTTTTTTTAATTTTGCGGGCTGGCAAATGTGGAAGGCCCTTTCTTAATAGCGTCCCCATGAAAAACGGGTTTCTTGAGCTTGAGGGTGCGAGTGACAAGAAGCTTCTGGAGATGAAGTGATATGCCTCCAAGCCATTTTCTTCGAATGGTCACGAATGGGTACGAATGGTTCTTCCTTCAAGGCTTTGACCAAAAAAAGAGAATGAAAAATGGTTACTAATGGACCTTCCTACCAAAAGAGAATGGAGAAGACTTACAAGTACTAAAATATGAACCTGAACAAAAGTATGAGCCACATTATGATTACTTTGTAGATAAGGTTAATATTACTCGTGGTATAGCTACTGTACTTCAAAGTTTACTTCATATTTTCTATGTTTTTTTTTTTATTAAATTGTCTAAATTATGCATATGAAAATTGAAAGAATAAAATTGTATGTTTATTCGGTAAAGAGATTCTACAAGGAATCAAAGGTTGAATAGAAATGTACTAAAACGTGAGACAAAGTGTTATCAATTTTTTTTGATTTTTTCGGAATCCTCCATTGATGAAGGTTTGAAGCATTCAAACCTTCAAACCTTCAAAGGTTTTTTTTTTTTTTTAAGTTAAGGACGATGCTGACGAAGACAGAGGCGCTGAGGTGGCGCTGAGGTGGCGGTGACATGGCGCCATGTGGCGTTGACTAACGGTCAACTAACAGAAAAATGGAAAAAGGGCTAACGGTGTCACAAAAGGTGAAGATAAGGGGCGTAAAAGGGTAATTTTGAAGATCAGGGGCGGACCGCGCACTTTGGGTATAGTTAGAGGGTCACACGAGGGCTTTACCCGCTATAATTTATCAAGGAACGGGACATTTAGGATGGTGGCGGAACCAAGAAGGTTATTTTCATGCGATTTTTTTCTTCTAAAAGCTTATATTAATAAACAGAACTATAACAACTATTTAATCAGTCCTTGATGGGAATTCATTTAGCCTTTAAATATTTTCTAATTATGCGGGTATTGGATTAAGAAATCAAAAAAAATTGATTAGTAGAATATTTTTCACATTCAATCCGCAACTATCTCTCGCGAGTCAAATAAAAAGTTACAAGTTTTAGAAATAAAATAAATACTACGAACTATATTCATGATACAAGAATTATGAATTCTAAATTGCTAGCTAAAGGCACCATCACTTGACGATTATCATTTTCTATATCGCATTTGATGTATTTAAAATTTCTTGCCCAAAGACAAGCCTTCAAACCATCAAAGACTTCAGTTTTAAGTGCACTACCAGCTTCAATTTTCTATACATTACTACAAATAATTTCTTCTTTGTTGTCCCTAACAATACAAGCAATAGTAGATTTATCTTTAGTGGGAAGAATCACTATTAATTTTTATAGAGTTTATTAAAAGAGGAGGCCACTTAATATTTTTACTGGTGTTTGACTGATTTGATAAAGTTTTGTTTCCCATTAAAGGGTTAGGTGTATTTTGTGCTGGATTACCCAACAAGTTGATTGATTTCTTACCCTTTTCCTTCATATACTCAGTATCATCATTAAGTTGATTGATATTAATTACATTTCTCAGGCTATTGAAATTATTCGTGAAGAGAATTTTAATTGTTCTTCCCACAAGGACAATGCTTTGTTTACAGTATTTATAGGATCATGTAAGATATTTTTAAATACAAAGTTATTTCTCTCCTTACTAATCTGTAGGATCTAATATGGATATGGATAGGTAGAGATTTGTGGAAGAATAAGAATGAACAAAACACACACACACTTTTAGAATTTTAGCTGTTGGATTTTTCTTTTCTTTCTCTCTTTTCTTAACTTTTTGTTTGGTTACAAATGTCAATATTACATGACTAAGGAGAAATACTACAAGTTCTAGCCTAATACATGAAGTAGAATTTAAAGAAAAAACATTGAAACTAGTCGATACATGAATTAAAGATGAAAGGGCATGCATGTATCTAATAAATGAAGTCATGTATGAGAACAAGGTTAGGAAGTGATGGTCAAGATTCTAATTTATTCCAACATTGTCTACCGTAAATTGAATCTGCTCTTGATTCCCAAAGTTTCAACATTATTCTTGAAAGCAGGACCTCCAAGGGGTTTTGTGAATATGTCCGCAAGTTGTTCTTCACTTTTTCAATACTCAAGATTGATTTCTCCTTCATGAACAAGTTCCCTTACGAAATGAAAGTGTAGTCGAATATGTTTTGTTCTTTCATGAAGGACTAGATCTTTTGAAATAGAAATAGTCGAGCTATTATCACAAAATAGAGTTGTAGGTTCATGCTGCTTGAAGTTCATACTTTCAAGAGTTCCCCTTAACCACATGATTTGACATCCAGCCGAACAAGTTGCGATATACTCTGCTTCGGTAATAGAAAGGGATACAATTGGTTGCTTCTTTGAACACCATGAAATCACTCCAGTCCCAAGATTAAAAGCATACTCGGAAGTACTTTTTGAATCATCAATGCTTCCACCAAGATCAATATATGTATACCCAACAAGTTTAACAAAATCATTTTTCCATAGAAGATTCTGTAATCAAATGTTCCTTTATGTATTGAAGAATTCTTTTTGCTGTCTCCCAATGGTTTGAATATGGCTTCTCCATAAACCTGCTAATCAGACTTACACCAAACATTATATCGAGACGAGTAGTTGTAAGATACATCAAATTTCCAATCAAACTTCTGAACATGGTTGGATCCACAATCTTCCTTTCTCCTTCTTTACTCAATTTTAATCCTGTAATACAAGGAGTTGAAATAGGATTCGAGTTTTTTATTTTGAATTTTTTTAGGATTTCGGTTGCATATTTCTCTTGAGAAATGAAAATTCCTCCATTTGATTGTTGCACATTTATGCCAAGAAAGTGATGAAACTCTCCCAAATCGGTCAATTCAAACTCTTTCATCATTGAAGCTTTAAAATCAACCAACATTTCAAAATCATCACCAGTGAAGATCAAATCATCAACATAAAGACTGACCACCATAAAACCGCCTTTGTAATTCCTTTTGATATAAAGAGTGTGCTCAAAAGGACAACGTTTAAAGCCAAATTTCAAAAAATAACCACTAATCATATCACACCGTTCACGAGGTGATTGCTTCAATCCGTACAAGGATTTTTTGAGTTTATACAATTTATCTTCTTCAGCTTTCTTAAGAAATCCAGGAGGTTGTTCAACATAAGTTTCCTCTTGAAGGTATACAAACAAGAAAGCCGATTTAACGTCCATTTGATACATTTTCCAATCATTTTGAGAAGCAAGAGAAATAACCAATCGAATTGTATCAAGTCTTGAACCAGGAGAAAATACCTCATCGAAGTCGTCACCTTCTTTTTGCTTGTAACCTTTTTCAACTAACCTTGCCTTGTGTTTGTTGATGGACCCATCAAGATTAGTCTTCGTTTTGAAAATCCATTTTACGCCAATAGCATATTTATGAGAAGGTAGAGGTGTGAGCTCCCAAGTTTCATTTTTCTCCAATACTAGAGACCCATCCTGGGTGAATAGGACGCTGTCCTCTAATACTAGATACCCTTTTCGGGTGACCCTACAATAATATTGGACGAATTGGTTCTAACCTTGTTGACTACTTAGTTAGTCAAGGCCTCCTGGCTCAATAACACATACCAAGCGCTTATATCATATGTTTGTAATTAAATCCCTCTACCGGGAGACATCTAACTAATATTACTATCCTATACTTGATTAGGGTAAGAATATCTTTCAAGCACAAATATATAATCAACGAGAATTGGATGCAATTTATTTAAATACTGAAAATATCCCAAAAACTAAGAATCACCAATTAATTAACTAAGGTTCATACAGTATGCAATTTTCAAACACCTAAGGTTTAGATCATATTTAAAGACGGTAAATAATTAATTAAAAATATGAAATTCATGACTAAAACTAAAAACTGAATAAAATTACTCTAAAGAACTAACTGAAACAAACTCTGGATGATGCAAAATGTTGGAGTTGTTGTTGAAAGCTCTTCCTCCTGCTCTTCCTTATCTCCAGGTGTGTTTTGCTTCTCTTAATTATGAGTTCCGTGTGTTTTACAACTAATAAAAGGTATTTATAGAGTCCAAAATCGTTTTAGGTCACGTGGGCCCTTTTGGAAGGTCTAAAAGATCCAACCCGTTTGTACTAATGATGGACAACTTTGAGTCACTGTGGTGGAATCATCATAACTTTTGTGTCTCAACTATGAATCAACTCCTGTAACCTCTCGAGTGACACTGACTTCAAGCTATTTCCAAATCAAAAGGAATCAGTTCAATATATCTTTCCAATTTTCCTTGGTGATTGAATCAAGTTACATCAATTGTTCCAGTAAATACTCAAATACTTCTAAAATGACTTTTTTCCTCTAATTACGCCTTGACTTTCGTGTGGATTTGACTTATTGACTTCTCCATATCATCTTGGGATTCCATGTCTGAGCTACACACTTAACACACGATTAAAGCACAAAATACTATAGAAATAGTAAAAATCCCAAATGAGACAAGAAAGTAAGAAACATCAAATATTAGGGAATAAGCCCTCTATTAAGTCCACTAATCCCTCAAAAATATGTCTCGTGATATGATTATTCTATCACAAAAGACGAGACTTCTAAGGGTAAGAAAGTACCGCATAAGAAACTATGTTATTTTTTGATTGCGCTGGGATTGTAGCGACTATACGCTTCGAGACACACCGCCGAAGACATGATCTAGCACCATACTGGAAAGAGTAACGATCCAGATGTGTTATACCATCCTGCTGACGGTGATAGCTGAAAGAGATTTGTAGAGCTACGTCCTGAGTTTGCGAGTGAAGCTCGGAATGTATTCTTGGGCCTGGGTATAGATGGTTTTTGTCCATTCTCTATGTAGAAGAACTCCTACAACAAGTGTCCAGTTATTTTGATTGTATACAACTTGCCATCGTGGTTATGCATGAAAGAAACCATTTTTTAACTTTGTTTGTTGATTCCGGGTCCACGATCACCTGATAAGGATATGGATGTCTTTCTCTGCCATGTTATAGACGAGTTTGACATGTTGTGGGATAAAGGGATCCTTACGTATGATGCCCATACTAAGCAAGAGTTTACAATGAAAGTTTGTTTGTTGTCCACAGCTAATGATTTACCATCTAGGTCATACACTTCAGGTTGGCAGGGTCAAGGTTACTTACCGTACCCAGAATGCATGGATTCTACTCCGTCAAAGAAGGTGAAAATAAGGATAGTTTATTTTGATCACAGACGGTGGTTACCTATGCGACATCGATTTAGACAAGATAAAATTTTGTACACGAATACCGGAGCATATGGCCTTCCTATAATACATAGCCCTGCGGATATTCAAAAGTAATTAGATGTCTTGCCTATTATGTTTCCCTGTAAACACAAGGATTTTGGGGGCAAGGCGACAAATAAAACAAGTCCTCGTGAGTTTAATTGGAAGAAAATGAGTATTTTTCATCGTTTACCTTAATGGTCAGAAATTTTGTTTAAACATAACATTGATATTATGCATTGTGAGAAGAATGTATGTGATAGTCTGCTCAGTACAGTTGTGGGCCTTGATGGGAAAATTAAAAAGGATAATGTAAAAGCGAGAATGGATTAAAAAGATATGGGCATCAGGAAAGGGTTGTGGTTGTTACAGTTGCGAGGTAAAATGATACTACCGCACACAGAGTATGCGTTGACACCGGATAAGTGACGTATTATTTGGATTGGTTGAAAGCACAAAAGTTTCCCAGTGGTTTCACATCTAGTTTGAGGAATAACGTTCAGAGTGATACAGGAAAGATCATCGGAATGAAAACACATGACTGTCACATAATGATGCAATTTATTTTTGTGGCTAGTATCCCGAGCTTATAGACGATGAATCGGTTTATGTAATTGGTTTATGTAACGTGTTTAGAGCCGTTTCTAAAAAGAATATAAGTAGGAAAGAGTTGGAACCGAGAAAGGTCGGCGTGATTGAAGTCATGTGCAAGATATAGATGATTTTACGTCCCGTTTTCTTTGATATAATGATCTACCTAGTTATACACTTATACGACGAAGAATTGTTAGCTAGTACAGTTCAAATGTGATGTATGTACGTATTTGAAAGGTACTTGAAGAAGTTAAAAGAGTACATTCAAAACCTGTCTAGGCCGGAGTGTTCAATCATCGAGGGGTACATTGACATTCATATCTCGTTATCTTCATGAAGAAAGAATGAAGTTCAACGATCGGGGTAGATACAATGAGACGTTACCTAAACCCAAAAATCTGTCTATTTTTAAGATTCAATGACATCCATTGGGTAAAAAAGAGTTCGGTCTTTTGCCACATAAAGAGAAGGAGAAAATCAACTGGTATATCCTCCTTAATTGCGACGAGATCCAACCTTACATGACTTAAGTAACCATACTTACATTTTAAATTTATAATTCAAAAAATGTTTACACTTTTTCAATATGTAGTGTACACAAATCTACGCTATCGGTCTTGGATATTTATATAGAAAGGACTCATCGAGAATTTTTTGGGGAGTGGTTTATGGAGAAGGTATATATCATCTTATTTTTAACATACACACGACTATGGTCAAATTATTAATTGTTGTTGTTGGTAGATTTGCCTAATGCACAAGGTTGGTGATGCATTAGCTACCCCTGAGATGATTTTATTTGCGAACATGTTCCTGGTCGCGTTTATAGATACGATTCATGTGCTGTGAACAGTGTCAAATTGGTTACTCATGAAATGGAAGAAAAAAGGGTGACGCAGGATTACAAAGTATGTACCGTATATGATAGAATACCTTTTTACAGTGAATTACTCAAGATAGTGGAGGTTACATTTGATGGTGGTTGTTCTTTTGTATTTTTCGAGTGTAAGTGGTATAACACGAAAAAGTGTGAAGAAAGAACATGGGTAAACATTATCAATTACAACTATTTTTGGTGAAGAGAAGAGCCTTACATTTTAGCCACCCAAGCCAAAAAAGTGTTTTACATCAAAGAAATTAATGCAAGGAAAACGCTAAAAGGGTGGAAAGTCGTTCAGGAAGTTGATGATCGACGCGGATGGAGTCCCGAGTTATGGGGTGAAAAATCAATATCTACAGACACTGAACCAATCACCATTCCTTTGGTTAACACGGACACGGATTACTCGCGATTAAGCTTGAAAACTAGTGAGGAGACCGATGTTGGTCCATCTCTATTGGGAAATGATACATTGGTTGACGATGACGAAGAGATATACGACGATACATGGGATGCGTATGCAGATTTCAAGTAGAGTAACCTATAAACTTGTGATGATGAAATTGTAGACACTAGTGGTTACGAGACATATTATAATTTCTTATTGTTTTGTTTTGTACTTAAACTGAGATTTTGTATTTTGGAAGATAATAGTGTTATTTGATTTGGTTATAATATTGAGTTATTTGTTATTGGATACATGATTATTAACATGCTTTGAAAAACGGTGCAATAATTTTTTCAAAAAAAGAGCAAAAGAAAGATATTTTTTGTCAATCGCGACTACTTTGTTGTCGCATAAGAGTAAGAACTAGTCGCTAGTGTAATTGTAAATCGCGGCCGATTTTTGAGGAAAGAACTAGTCGTGAAAGAGTAAAAGTCATTAGCGACTAATAAAGTAATGACTAAGGAATTATCATTTATTGGAAAACACGGCCCACTTTCCCGCCCACTAATTGGCCACATTGGTTTTGGGTTGTTCACGACTACTTTGTAGTCGCGGGTAAAAGATGTGGCGCTCAAGATGACGACGCGTGGTTTTGACTTCACTTACTCGCGACAATTTTGATACCCACTAGTAAAAATTTCTATATAGAGATACCGAGAGCTCTTATCTCCCATAACTCTTCACTCCATTAAAAAACGAGAGCAAGCAATAAAATTGTCCATTTCCGACTCGATTCCAAGCCACAACAACAATCAAAACATCACATAACATAAGTATTTATCACTTTAGTTTTTTTCCAAGTTTTTTTATTGATTAAAGTTCATAACCTAATTTTTTTTGTTTTGTGTTTATCATGATATTTTTAGGCATGGAATCTGGCAAAAACAGGGACCAATTTCACCATAAAAGGTGTGTGTTTTTTATTATTTATCATGAAATTTATTTATGTTTAGAAATTAATTATTTTGTTTTATCATATTTAACCTTTGATTATTAAATCTGAATGTTTTAATAGTATTTTATGAGTGGTATATGTAAGAATTGATACAAATAATTACTTGATAGTTGAATAAATAAATGTTAAAATTTCTAAATTGATTTTTTGGATAAAAAGTAGGGTTTATATTGGATTTTTGAGTTTTATTATGAATTTTGATTAGGTTTCTTAGATTAGTTGGAAATTTGGTGTTTTAAAAATAAGTATTAATTTGCAATTCTTAAAAAATAAGGACTAATTTGCAATTTTTAATATAGAAGGAACAATTAACTATTTTAATAAAATATAAGGAATTATTTGCGAATTTTAAAACATTAAGGACTTATTTACAATTTTAAAAATAATTAGGACTTACTTGTATTTTGAAAGTATAAGGACTGATTTGAAATTTTATTAAATATAAGGACTTATTAGAAATTATAATTAAATATATAGACTTATTTGCTATTTCTTAAAATATAAGGACTAAATTAGAATGTTTTAAACAATTAAGGACTTAGTTGTTATTTCTTAAAAATATAATGACTAAATTGAAAATTTTAAACAATTAAGGACTTATTTGCCATTTAAAAAAATATAAGGACTAATTAGTAATTTAAAAAAGATTAAGTACTTATTTGCAAATTTTTTAAACTAAAGTACTTATTTGCAAATTTAATAAAATGAAGGACTTGTTTTCAATTTTTAAAGTTAGGGTTTAATTTTAGTTTAATTAAATATAAGGACTAATTTATACAGTATTATATTATTGGGACTTGAATTTTGTATTTTATGGGACTAATTTGTAATTTTAAGGGACAACGCAACGCCAGTTAATTACACGGAGAGCGTAAGAATTCCCATTTAATTACAACTTCAACTTAATTCTCACTTAAGCACAATAAATTAGAAGATTACAAAAATACCGATAGGCCTATTAATTAATTATAATAATATTTATTTATTTTTTTCATTTTTAATTTTTTCAATTTTTAAATTTTATTTTTTTTTCGAATTATTTTTTTCCGAGTTTTTTTTTCCGAATTTTTTCTCGATTTTTTAATGTGTTCCATGAATACACAATTCTGAGATTTGTGTGTTCCAGAAATACACAGAATTGGAACAAACAAAATCAAGTTTTGTGTATTTCAAGAATACATAAATTCGGGTTTTTTTGTGTTCCATAAATACACAAATTTGAGTTTTTTGTGTTCCATGAATACACAAATTTGAGATTTATGCATTCCAAGAATACACAATCATGAGTTTTGTGTGTTCCACGAATACACAAATCTGAGATTTGTGCGTTCCAAGAATACACAGTTCTAATATTTGCGTGTTCAGGAATACACAGAACTGAAACAAACAAAATCAAGTTTTGTGTACTCTAGTAATACATAAATTTGAGTTTTATGTGTTCCATGAATACACAAATTTGAGTTATGTGTGTTCCATGAAAACACAAATATGATATTTGTGTATTCTGAATACACAATTATGAGATTTGTGTGTTCCAGGAATACATAGAATTGGAATAAACAAAATCAAGTTTTGTGTAACCTGGACCGCACAAACCCCTAAAATATAAACATACAAAAATATCAAAAAAGTATTGGACAATAATATAATATATCAAGATAGTTAAAAACGAGTAGAAATATGGTATATATGATTAATAAAGAGAAAAAAATAATTTTGTTAAATAAGAGAATCATTTCGATTGATTTTTATGATTTTGTGTGTTACAGAAACACATAAATCTATATTTGTGTGTTATAGCAACACATAAACCGAAATTTCGATTTAAAAAAAAAAGTAAAAAAAAATCGGAAAAAAATTCAAAAAAATAAATTCAAAATTTTATAAAAAATTATTTTAGGGCAATAATGGAAGGTAAATATGACAATGTGTTTAATTGAAAATTAAGTTGATAAATTGTGAGTAAGTAGGAAGTAATTTGCTCTTTCCTTTTCTTTTGGAATGAAAAGTGTGGATTGTAACTAATTGAAAATTATCTCTAATTTTAATGTATTTTTGATTAATTTGAATGTAATATTTATTAATTTTGTGAATGTGTTTTTATTAAATTCATTTGGTGAATGTATTATTTATTAATTTATTGATTGGAATGTTATATTATTTAATATAGGGACTTGAATGTAATATTTAATAATATATGGACTCATGTAATATTTAGTAATAGTTTTACCTCCTCAATTATCACTACTTGTCCTTAAATGATAGACATACCAGGGTCCCCAGATACTCCAACTAGGGTCGGTAATAGGAGGGAATTTACTGAGAGGCTTTCTATTCATCTCCCAAACCATAGATTAGGCACGTGTAGGATTTGTTTGGAAAAAATGCCTTACCACTTCAACCAGCCTATGTACGAACTCAAAGCATGCTATTATTTATTCCACGAAATCGACTCCCCCTATTCAAAGGCAATATTTTAATAAAAAAACACCAAGTAGTATACCGATGTAGAATATGTATGCAGTTTATAGGCCATGATCGTGAATATGTTGATTTTTGGGTGAGAGAACATCTAAAAACATGTCAGGACTTGATTATTAACGACTATTTAAATTAAACGTCTATTCGATGTAATTCAATATTTTAATTTGTTATTATTTTACATTATATTTTTATTCAATATTTCGCATTGCTATTAGATGGCTAATGTAATGCCCAGTTCACAGGGGGAATTGGCGATGGAAGGGATCCTACATGTAACCCCGATCGCTCTTTAGCCAGCTATAACGCCCCTCCTGGTATACAATATATGTTTATTTTTTATAGTTTATTAATTGAAACATTATTAAATGTGTTTAAAAAACAGATTAAAGGAAGAGAACGCATAGGGGTCTGACGTCACTTAAATCTGCGCTTAGGGCCTTACAAGAATTAGGTCACCCATTACCGGTTGGTTTCTATATATTGGATGACACGTGAAATCCCACAGGGAAGTATGGAAAGCATGTGTCTCAGGTGGTGGGCTCACGGTTAAGGAGTAAATCCCACCGTGTTATAAATCATGGAAGGACGGTGTTATTCATCGCTTATCTTTAATTTTTATTTTAACTTCATTTTTAAATCATTAATTTATTTACATGATTGACTTGCTTTTGTTGAATACGGGAATTTTTTTGACATAGATGGTTGAAGGAAGAGGGAGGACTTGGAAAACGTAGCAGATAACCTTAATGCTTGCATGCAATTCTGATACAAAGACTTCAAACACTATGTCAAGAAGCCCTACTATTTGAAGGGAAAGAAACCCGGTGATGTGAGTGTTGAAAACTGGAATAAGAATGGTATGAATTGGGATGCGACTCAGAGTAAGGTAATAAAATAGTAATCTATAATACACCATTTTAACTATATGTTATTAAATTTTTTAAAATAAAAATGATTCAGCACCAAGCCAAGGCGGACGCGAACAACCGGAAAAAGCAAAAGTGGCCCAGTGTTGCAGGGATCGAGAAATCATTCCCGAACTCGGGATATAATTTATGAGGTATAAATTTTTTTATTATAAATATTTTTTTAGTATTTCAATTCTATAAAATAATGATTATACAATGGAATGAACATGGTAAGTTAAAGAAACCCACCTCTGGATTGTTGGTGGTGACTGATGAGCAAACACAAAAACAGATCCCGATTACACCACTTGGTGGCTTCTTCGAGCATGACGATTATGATGAAAAGAATCGCGTGTGGCGGACCAAGAAATACCAGAAGGACGATGTAAGTATATTTGTATAGAAACTTCTTATTTAAAATATTTAAAATAATAAATGTTTTGAATGTATTTCTTTAATGTAACTGGCAACTCTTCGAGAAGCCATGAAAGAGAAAGTCACATAAACGTAGTCTGCGTCATCTGAAACTCCATTCTCCACTCCCGCTTTGACACTTAAGAAGCAAGTAGATGTTGTTAAGGAAGCAGCGAAGGCAGGGTTTGGCCCATCATCGAGGAGTTAGGTTACCCAGAGTGGGACCGCCTCATAAGAGAACACGCGTTTTGGGAGCTAGTTCATTAACACGCATCCATTATAAGAAGTTGAGCGATATGATGACATCCTTAAATGAGTTTCGCGCTGCACATGGCCTCCCCCTATGTTGCTCAAGCTAATCAATCCATGCCTTCAACTGCTATACTCAGACCCCTGTTTTCATGATGGCCAACATTACTAAAGCGATGGGGTTTGTTAATGAGATGAGGGCATAAGCGGGACTAAACCCTTTAACTCAGTCCAACACAACTCTCCAACATGTCCATCCACAGTTGGTGCATCTAGTAGTTGAGTAAATGTTGATGAAGAAAACTGAGGAGGAAGAAGAAGAACATTTATAACATTTGTAGTATTTTGATATGTTGATCGATGTTTTTGTGTTGACATTATTATCTATTTCTTATAACTCTATTTTATATGTATGCTGATTTTTTATTTGATGTTGACTTTTTTAAAGTAATCGACTTTGACTGTATTTTAATCGTTCAATATAATTGATTTTTATTTCTTTATGCATTATTTATATGAATTTTAATAAATTTAAAAACAAACGAAATAAAAAAAATATCATCATTGGTATAATCATGTAAACAAATAAATGTTTAATTTTTTTTTTTTAAAATAAGACAAACATTTGCGACTATTAAGTAGTCGCAAATGATATAATTTATGTAATCACGAAAAATATCATCAATGACGACCACAGTTAAGTCATTGATAATTAAAGGTCTGTAGCGACTATGTGCATTGCCGCTATACAAAGTAAATAAGGACTACATAATGTACTTGCTGGTAATTTATCAATGGCGACTACTGCAGGCGTCGTAAATGGTCACAGTCCTTTCGCGACTACAAATTATGTATAGTTGCAATTGATGATCTCTATCATTGAATTTCTAGCGACCAAATATAAATTACTACACGTAGTCACGAATTATAAAATTAGTCTTTAACGATTAATGATATGGACACTTGCGACGACATATATCATCGCGAGTGGTGTCCCAAGCTGTAATGTAAGCAAGTATATGGAAATAACAACACAAATATATACATATATATAAATGAAGAAACACATTGATGTCGACTGAATTGAAAACCACAAACAATATATATTTTCTATTTAATATTCCAATTTACACGTACAGCTAAATGTAATATAATACACAACTTTAGTCGTAAAGGAAAATGAATAGAATAACCGAGCTTGGTGAATATCTCTAACAAACCCGAAAATGAAAAACAAAAGAAAAACAAAATTCACACATATAGGCTTTTTGTCAAGGACATTTTGAATTTCTTCCAGGTCCTCCATAATAAAAATAATTGCCCCAAACTTGATTCATTCCTCCTTGTATATCATAGCAATTTGGATTATCGGCTAATACTTGAAGATTTGATAATGGAATTAAGCTATTATCCAAATCAACGACCTGTAAATTTCGAAAATAAGATGCTTTTCCAAAACCTTCGGATGCAAAATGTCCACTACCCATATGTGTTGAAGTGTGTGAACCAACTGATGCTTTACTATTAATAATTTCTCCACCAAATTGTATCATGCTTGCTTCATTTGTAAGATGTGTAAATAAATATGATGGCCAATAACCAACTATTATTCCTGTTCCAAATTCTAGCCACCAATTTCCATGTTTTGGATCCTTCCAAATTAACAAACTCACATCAAATTGACCACCATTATAAGAAGATGTTGGAGATATTGCTGCCCCAATTGCAATCTTGTTATTTGTCTGAATAAAACCCGAGCATAGTAAATTGTAACACCCTGTCGCTTGATATGCATCACTCTGTATATTTAAAGAAAGGTAGCACTTTCAATTTCTAAATATCATGATTTTCAACTAAATTCAACCAAATTACGTACTTCAGCTATCAAATGATCCTAAGACACTTATTTGACACTTATCATAAAAATGTGAAAATGTGAAATGTTACAAATTTATGTAAGAGAATAGACATGAATAATTACCGTCCAATATGTGAAAAACCTAGGGAACTTGTCCCTGTATAGCTCTGGGCTAACCTGTTACATAAAAATAAATTAGTGTTACAATAGTGTTATATAATTTCAATTTTCTTATATTAAGTGAAAATTTTGTATCCTTAGCTTTTTCAAATTAATGTGATTTTTTATTATTATAAAAGATATTTGAAACATATTATGGTATATAATTCATTAAAAATTATATAACGGGAAGAAGAAAAAAAAATTAGTAAGATTTTATTTACCAAAAGAAGTAAGGTTAATTAAAATTAATTAACAAAATAAAAAATGGTGATAATTAAATTTGCCTGCCATCCAGCTTCAATAGTGTTGAGATCGTCACCAAAAGAACCGGATATGACCCATATTTGTGATAAGCTGAATTCATATTGATTTTCAACACTCGGTGCCCACACGTTTATACTTGCTTTTGCTCCATAATATTGTTCTCCACTTACATATCCAACTGCATGCTACAAATCATAAATAAAGAAAATCATCATCACTATATTACTTTCTTAACATATAATTAATCTGAAATTAATTTGATCTTCACTAAACATATTTATATATATAAAAGTATGTGAATATTTTATTAACCTCATGACCATTATTAATAACAGAATCTCTTTGAATTTGATTTAATTTCTTTCCAAAGCTTTTGATAGAACTAGCTCTTAGTATATCCTGCTCAGTGGTTCTTCTTATTGGAACTGTTCCTTCTGGACATGATTCACCACTAGACATACTCCATAACTGAAAATCTTCTGGTAATATACCTGCTGAATTATGCCCTTTTGGCCTTTCTGGTGGATCCTATATTTTATAAATTTAAATAGTCAAAAAAAATGGAAAAAAATTATATATATATAGAAATAAAGCATAATCTATATATATATATTTACCAATGGTTTTCGTCCTTTTAATAGAGGATGGTCAAAAGCTAATTGTTGATGGGATAAAACACAATCTATAATATCACCATCAAAACTCTGCATCACACGAAAATGAATATAAGACACAAGGTCCTGAAATTTTCCATATCAAACCAGGCAAAAAACGAATATTATGAATAACAATTTAAGAAATTAAACGAAAAAAAATGCCTGAATTGTCTTGATAGCAGGTTTATTGATCTTCATGAGATGAGCTCTAATCATCTTCAGCTTATGTGTTTCTTCACCTGGCCGGAAAGTCTGGTTGGCTTCATTAAAATTGTCGGTATTTATGGTTCGGGCACGGGCAGGACAAACAAAGAAGACAAGAAACATAAACCAAACAAAATCCGAAATGATTGGGGATATCTTAGAATAATCCATTTTCTTGATGAAGTTGAGTAAATTCTTGTTTTCTTTCTTATGTACTAAAACTGTTTGTTTTTGGTGTACATATGTGTTGTCTTCTTCTTTGATAGAAACATATCATATCTACTTGCCAAATGCTACACACTTCCCATCAAGTTTTCGAAGCTTAGTGATATTCTTTCTTCTTTGGGTGTGTCTATACCTTGGCTTGGGTAGGCTTAATGTTGTGAATATGTACAACTCATAGAGATGAGCTAATAAAATACTCACAACTTGGTTTATGTGTTTATTAGGGAAATAAATAGAGTGTGGTGATCAAGAAAATTGTGTTACAATATTTAAATTCGTAAAGGGGGAAAACATGTTGAGTGGAGAGAGAATTTTCAGTCTCCCATACAAAGACTGAAACTGTAGCTTTTTGTGTCAAACATGAGTAGTGTGCTTAAAATGCTCTGATTCTGATAGTATTTATTAATTTATATCATAGGTAATGTAATGTAAATTAATTTCAATTTAGAATAGGGTTATTTTGAAAAAGATTAATTATATTCTTAACTAAAATTATATATGAATATAAACGAGAATTACTTGCTACCTACCCAGAGGGAAGTTACAATACCAGCCCTTATGTAAATACGCCTTCCTTTTAATGGAGTAGCTAGTACTGATTTGTTTTGTTGTTAGATACTCGATTGATCTCTAATTTGCGAACTAGGCCGATCGAAAAAAAAACTATAAATTGAAAATTAAAATATTCAGTGAAGTTTATAACATGGTTAGTCTATTCTGCAGAGACTAAAAGTATTGAAATCGAATTCTATTAAAGTCAAAATAATTTCAAGTTTAAATTGGTTTAAACAAAATTTGGGTTACTTTCTATTGAATGGAACTAAAAAATCACAAAATAACACTTTTAAAAACTAAGTATATATCTAAAATAAAAATTGATATTTTTTTTATCCACATTTTTCCTACAAAGATAAATTGGACAAAATTTACACTGCCCTTAGATTCGCCCCTGTTATGGAGACAGATAGGGAATTACACTTGATTCTGGGAATTCAAAGTAGTTCTTTGGTTTGGGCTTTTCTCTTTCCCGTTTTTCAAGATGTTCTTTGTGTCAGTGTCTTCACTTTGTTTCTTTATTTACCTATCATATCATATGAGTATTTATTTATAATTATCCGTTTAGGTAAAGTTGTTCCCTTTTTTTATCTTTTTTTCTAACAGTAATTATTTATGTAGTGAGATTATACTTAAACACCTTTCTAAAATGTCGTTTTGGTGCGGCAAGCATATTATTATAATGAATTTTGAAGGTGGTACCATATGCTTGCACGCGCTGTGGGTTATGCCCAATGTAAATAACAGGCCAGCAGCCATGCATGCGCAAGCACAATTTTGATTGCTTATGTTTCGGGGGCCAAACCTTCGCATGATTTTTCTTGTTTTTCCGATTACATTTTAAATCATTTATGATTTATCTATTATTTTTTATACATAGAATGCCAAAATTGATAGTAATAATTTCTAGTATTAAATATGAGTTTATATTTCAAATATTTTTTGTAATTCAAAATTATTTACACAGAAAAATAATTATTATGATTATTTCGATTCAATGAAAATTTAGGTTAAGTCCAACATGTCCTTATATTTTTAGCCACAATTGAGAGTCAGACACCCACTCTTTCTCAAATAATAATTCTAAAAAACAGTTTTGCTCCAACAGCTTCCAATTTTCAGGATCTTCATTCAGATTTATTCCAATAACATTTCTATTTTAATTAATTTATCAATATATTAAAAATTTATTTAATTATTATATATATATATATGTAACTTTTAATTCATTAAAAGAATATTCAAAATTCATTTAAATTTATTATTAATTATTGTGAAATATTCATAAATAAATAATTTAAAATAATAATAGGTACTAAAAATTATATATATATATATATATATATATATAGAGAGAGAGAGAGAGAGAGAGAGAGAGAAGAGAGAGAGAGAGAGAGACCTAAGGTGCGTGTATCCAAACTTTTAAGTTAGGGTATCATATATGCTAAGGATAACGACTAAAAAGGACAAAATAAAGTCGTTAATGTACTATATGTCAAGTATGTCTATGAGCCACGTCACTGGGTATCTGGTCTAGAAGACACAAACATCCGTAAATTATTAAACAGCTAGCCAGAGAACGACACATGGACAAAGACGTTGACTGACTTTTTTTCAAGTAAATAGAGACATTGTGTGACTCCATTAAATGGCTCTTTCTCTCTACAAATTCAAAGTCTATTTAAGATATCATCAAGAGAGACCTAAATAATAATTCCTCACATATTACTTTGTTTATTTCTAGCCCAAAAATACTATTGTAATCTACTTATTAGGAGTTAAGTGGCTAAACTAGGCAGATTGGGTTAATCATAAAATTTAAGGTTTTTTTATTGGTCTAGTGAAGAGGGCGTTCTTCCATAGAACTAGACAAGAATGAGTTAGAGGTTGTGTAGGAAAGACACATAGGTTGAATGTTTCATGAAGTGTGAAGTGGTAGATCGGAGTAAAGATTGTCTACTCGTTCTTGTTGGGTGATATACAAGAGAAGGCTTCACAGGCTTGTGAAGTGTTACATCAGGATTGGAGACTGTATGCTTATTTACCTAGTGTTTGTGACAACACTAGTGTTTCCTTCGAAGGATATTTCAAAGAGGATGTAAAGGTTTGTGCTCTCACCTTTAAAAGACACAAGTAGTTATAGTGGAGGAGTTAAAATCCTAAGGGTTATCATATCTTAGGTAGTGGATGTAAGTAAGGAAAGTTGAACCACTTTAAATCTCATATTTACCTTCACTTCTTTAACTCTTTACTTTTATGCATGTCTTTTGTTTGATTTATTGACTACACGTTGCATATATTTTTAAGCTTAAAATATTATATGCTTAGTGCTTTTTAAATTACTTTACTTGATTCTTAGCGATTGTTCTTCATAAAATATATATCGAAGTATTTCTCTAAATCACTCTAACTAGAGACCTAAAGATTGAAACTTTAGTTAGAATCAAGTGATGTGAATTAAGTTAGAATTTAATTTTTGTATTATCCTAATCACAAACACACTCACACACCCTCCACTCTCTCTCTCTCTATAAGACACTTTACTGGGTTTTAAATAGGCTAACGAATGTTAAACACGTTTAGAAAGATAGGATCGGGAAGACTCATTTTGAAAAATTAAACCATGTTAAAAAAAATGCGTGAAAAATGAAAGTCTTTAAAGTTATTTATTTTGTAAACCATTACTAATAAAGTGGGCCGGCTGAATATTTGGAAAGGCCCACTTCTTATGGTGGGGATGCGGGCATGCTCTCAAACATCATCCTCATGGATCAGACGTCATTGCAGCGTTTTGAAGCCCAGCACGATGTTCCTCATGCCAAGACACATCCACGTTAATCTATCGATCAAAATAATTAGTTTTGGAGAAGAAAAAGAGTATTAACTCAATGAAAGTAATTGTTCAATTACTTAGAATATGAGATAGTCACCTAAATACGATCAATACCGAATCTTAGTCGGGCTAATATTCAGTTCATCATTTATATATTTTAATTTCATCGAATAATAAAACATCTTACCATCAGATAAGAAAAAATGTTCCAAACATAAATCATTTAAAAATGTAAATGACAAATGCCAATACAGCAGTCATACAGCACGCAATCAATGAATTTTTGTTCAAAGTATCAGCTTTGGTAATCCTTAAAAGGTAAGTTGGGCAGTTAATCTCTTTGTTCTGGTCATGTCCGAAGTAATCCTCATTTTTTGTCATTTTAGGTTCAATAACAGGCAAAGCACGTAAAGTCCAAGTCGTTTTTTGTGAACTTTCCCAATTACTTTTTGAAGACATTTTTAGTTCCCTATAAATACAAAAAGAGGTAGGTTCAAATGAGAGTCAATAATGCTCCTCCTTCTCTCTAGGTTTTACAGTAGTTTCTCTCTCTAGGTTTTCTGATTTTTCTTTTCCGGCAGCTTTTTACATTAATCTCTCCGTTTCTTCTATTCATCTCTGCTCTTGCTCATCGGAATCCCTCGCTGGGGTTTGTGGTGAGAGGGGCTTTCTATTTTTAGTTTTTTGCCGATTCTCTTCTCTTCTCCACACTCTTTTCTTCACCTAAAACATTAAACCAAACACATAACCTACATCAGTTTACCTCACGAAACTGATAAAATGCCACCCAGAAAAGTAAATAAAAAGAAACAAATAGACCTGGAGGAGTGTGCAGTTACACCTGTTAAAAGTGTAACAATTCAGAGTAACAAATCTGTTAATGACAGGGACAGATCTGCAATTCCTCAAGTGAAAACAGCTAGGAATACACCTGGAACCCTAAAAATTACTGAAAATGCTAAACAAGGGAGTGTACAAGTCAATAGGCCCATCAAACCTATTGAAATTGAAGCTTTCCCATCGCTACAAACACAAAGTACGCTGGGTAAGAATTCACAAGTAAGAACAGCTGATATTAATCTAGATCCTGGCTCAGATCTGGTTGGAAAACGTTCATCACTGCCAGGAGGAACCAAAGACCCGGTGACTGCAATAATTGAGTCTCCAAAAAGGTCTTGGTCCACTTTGTTTGATGGTAACATAAGGGACGATTTCAAATTGGACTATGTGCAACCTGGAAAGCATAATGGGAGAATTAGAGTTACACCATCTGAGGAAATCAAAGATGAAGGGTGTAAAAAGTGGCAAACCAGCTTAGTGGGCCAATTTCTGGATAAACCACCACCATTCTATATGGTAAAGTACATGGTTGAAACACAATGGAAACAATTTGGCAAAGTGCAAATAAGCACATCTGAACAGGGACTCTTTGTATTTAAAATGGAATCAGAAGAAGCATGTTTCAAAGTGTTGGGAGAGCTTTGGCATGTAAATAATCGCCCTCTAATACTTAGAAGGTGGAAACCTAACACCCACTTCGAAAAATTTAAAATAGACAAAGTACCAGTGTGGGTAAAATTAAGGAAAGTACCAGGGGAATTATGGACAAAAAAGGGGTTAAGTGTTGTAGCCAGTGCAATTGGCAAGCCTATACAAATGGATGAAGTAACAGCTAATCATACCAGGTTAAGTTATGCCAGGGTATGTGTGGAAATGGATATAAATGCTGAAATCATTGAGTCATTTGAGATTGATATGGGTAAGGATCAAATTGAAACAGTAGAAGTGGAATATACATGGAGGCCAACAGTTTGTAAAACCTGTAAAATTTTAGGCCACAGTGAGAAAACATGTAGAAACACAAAACAAATATGGATTGAAAAAAAGAAAACAGCTGAGGAGGATAAAGGAAAAGAAATACCTGTATTAAACAAAGAACCCAAGGAAAAAGAGCTTGATCAAGGGGTAATGTGGTCACAGGTGGTAAGAAGGAGAAACACATTGTCTCCAGCTCCAAATGAGGGAAACAATGTTGCTTCTACTTCAAATAGCTTTGAAATATTGGATAAGGAAAGTGATACAGTGGAGAATCTCATGAATCAAATACTTAATAGTAGCACTAATGGAGGAGTGCAAGAGATACCTCCTGACCCTAATATTAAATGATTATAACATGGAATGTTAGGGGCATAAATAAAAAGCTTAAGCAAATAAACTGCTTAAAGCAAGTTAATAAGAACAATGTTCATCTTTTCAGTTTTATTGAAACAAAGGTTAAGCAGCCTAAAGCAAATAATATTTGGAACTCTACTTTCAATAAATGGCAAGTGGTAAATAACTATACTCACCACAAGTTGGGTAGAATCTGGACCTTTTGGGACAACAAAGTGTATAATTTATCAGTGGTGGAAAGTACTAGCCAAGCCCTATTATGCAAGGTAGTACATATTCCAACTGGTACTGAATTCTTTTATTCTCCTATATATGCCTTAAACAAGCCAGAAGAGAGACTTGCTCTTTGGGATACATTAAGGAGATGGGGACCTATTGTGAATGAAGAGGCCTGGACAGTACAAGGTGATTTTAATGAAGTGATGCATTTTGAGGAAAGACTTAATGCCACTGATCAAACTGAAGGGTCTAAAGAGATGGTACAGTGTGTAGAAGATCTTGAGCTAACAGATCTGAAATATACAGGGCCCAAGTATACTTGGAACAATAAATCTGCTGAAGGTGATATGAGAGCTAGTAGAATTGATAGGACCTTAGTCAATGATGAATGGCTAAAAAGATTCCCAAATACATCACTTCATCTTACTAGCCCTATACTGTCAGACCATTGCTGCCAGATACTAAGCTTTATGAAGAAACAAAATGGGAGAAAACCACCATTTAAATTTTATAATGTATGGATAAATCATCCTGAATTCATACCTTTGGTAGAGGAGGTGTGGAAAACAGAAATCCGAGGGACAGCTATGTACAAGGTCACAAGAAAGCTCAAATTGTTAAAAGATAAACTTAAACAGTTCAATGAGCTACACTTTAAATATTCACAAAGTAAAATCATTGAAATACAAGATAAATTGAGTGCTACTCAGGAAGCTAGGCTTCAAGGCAACAACTCAATTGACCTATTGAAGAAAGAAAATGACCTCATAATTGAGCTTAATGATGAATTAATCAAGGAGGAATCAATTGCCAAACAAAAATCAAGGGACCAATGGGTGGAGGAAGGTGATTTAAACACTGCCTACTTCCAAAAAATCATGAGAGGAAGATATGCTCAAAACAACATATATACCATAAAAGACAGTAATGGCAAATTCACCTCAGATGAAAGTGAAATTGCTAGTATATTTGTTAACCATTTCACTCAGATCCTGGGTACAAAGGACCTACAAGTTGAAAATGTAAGTGTTAGCCAAATTCAAAAAATATGCGAGAATAAAATCAGTAAAGAGGAAAAGGAGGAGCTAACAGAACCCATAACTGATAGTGAAATTAAAAAAGCCCTGTGGTCTATAAATAGTACAAAGAGTCCTGGTCCAGATGGATTCTCAGCTGGTTTCTTTAAAGCATCATGGGACATAATAAAGGAGGACTTATGTAATGCAGTTAAGAGTTCTTTCTCAGATGATCAGATCCTGAAAGAAATCAACTCTGCAAATATCTCATTAATACCAAAGGTGAAAAATCCAAACCTCACCAAAGAATATAGACCTATAGCCTGCTGTAATGTAATCTATAAGATTATATCAAAAATTATAGCAAACAGGCTAAAGTGTACATTACATGGTATTATATCACTGAATCAGTCAGCTTTTGTACCAGGAAGATTAATTGGAGAGAATATACTAATTGCCCAAGATATAGTAAGAGGTTATTCTAGACAAAATATATCCAAGAGATGCACTTTAAAGCTTGATTTAATGAAAGCTTATGATTCAGTAAATTGGGACTTCATTTTGAAAACCTTAAAAGCTTTTGACTACCCTGATAAATTTATTAAATGGGTGAGTATGTGTCTAACCAGTACATCATATTCAATTATGATTAATGGTAGCCCTCAAGGTTTCTTTAAAGGGGCAAAGGGTCTCAGGCAGGGGGACCCACTATCACCCTACTTATTTGTTATAGGTATGGAAGTGTTATCACAAATTTTCAAGCATATTGGAAATAAAAAAGAATTTCAGTGGCACCCTAATTGTGGAAAAATAAAGCTTAACAACTTAATGTTTGCTGATGACTTACTTGTATTCTTTAAATATTCAAAGGAATCAGCTATGCTTATTAGAAAGGGACTCACACTGTTTGGAAAAATATCAGGGCTTCATATCAGTGATAGTAAAAGTAATATTTTCTATGGAGGGTGTATAGAACAAGATAAAAGGAATATGGAGGATATTCTTAACATACCTGAGGGCTTCCTCCCTATGAAATATCTGGGGGTTCCCCTCATAACAGGTAGATTAAGTCTATCTGACTGCTATCCTTTAGTTGAAAAGATGTCTACCAGGATTGATCATTGGGCCTCAAAGCACCTCTCTTATGCAGGTAGGATCCAACTAATTAAATCAGTATTAACAAGTATAGCTAGCCATTGGTGTAATGTCTATACTCTCCCAAAAAGGGTGATTAAACAGCTACAAAGTAAGATTATGGCTTTCTTGTGGTGTGGTAAGAGTAAATATGAAGGAGGGGCCAAAGTCTCTTGGGACCAGGTGAGTAAACCTATTGAGGAAGGAGGTTTGGGTATAAAAAATTTGTATGTTCAAAATCAGGTGGCTACAATTAAACTACTCTGGGGATGTTGCAGTCCTAAAGATAGTATATGGTCGAAATGGATCAATATCAATCATTTAAAGGGTAAATCTTTTTGGCAGGTTAAGATTCCAATAGACTGTTCATGGGGTTGGAGGAAAATCCTGAAATGTAGGAGTATAGCAAAGAATCTGATCAAGTATATTGTAGGTAATGGTAAGAACATCTCAATGTGGTGGGACTATTGGCTACCGAATAATACAAGCTTATTTGAGGTAAAAGGTAGTAACTTTGCATCAGGATACTATGATAACAGTAAGCTATCTCAATTTTACTGTAAAGGCAGATGGAAATGGCCACCGATGCTGAGCTTCATGAAGGAATGGGTGAAAAGCATATCAATAACAGATACTGAAGATACAATTAAGTGTACCTGCACAAAAAAAGGTAACTTTGTCACGTCTGAAGTATATAACCATATTCGACAGAAGGGAATTATAAATAATTGGTCTAATATTATCTGGAAGAATAAGGGTCTACCCAAATATAAAGTCATCTACTGGTTGGCACATATAGATAAACTACCAACAAAACAAAGATTGATGAATTGGGGACTTATCTCTAGTACGATATGTGAGTTCTGTGGATTAATGAGTGAAGACAAGAACCACCTATTCTGGAGTTGCTCATTCACAGCGCGTATATGGAACAAATGTCGAATCAAAGCTGGAATAAAATGTAACTCCACCGATTGGAACATAATCATTGAAGAATTAGCTCGGAGAAAGGAGAAAACCCTAAAAGCTGATGTTGCGAAAATGATTCTACCAATAGCTGTACACTCGATCTGGATTGAACGAAATAATAGAGTATTCAATAAGATCTATATGAGTGAAGAGGAGATTGAGGACAAGATAGTGAATCACCTGATTGAGAACCTTGCAAAGCTAAAATCATATGGCAAAGACAAGATTGCAGAAGAAGCGATTTGCTGGAGAGGATAAGTTGAAGAGAGAGGTTTATTAGGGCAAGAGTAGATTCGGTTGTACTTGTTTATTTGTCTGAAAGTAGAGAAGTCAAAGTGTTTGGTTTTGTCTTATTATGTTTAGGTCTGTTGGACCGAAGTAAGTTGTAATAGTTGGGCCCTCTAAAATGGGCTTTGTACTGGATTGGTTTTGTTCTTAATGATATAAAATTGGCTGGGCTTGCTGACCAAAAAAAAAAAAAAAAAAAAAAAAAATACAATGAGTATAAAAAAACTTACTAATAAACCTCAAAAAAGGTTGATAGTAAACCATATGAAATTCAATAATCAAACAACTGCAGGATTTTATAACATTTGGAGGGTTAAAGAAAGTCTAAGCTTAACTAATTTAAGTTGTAAATACCTAATTTGCTTTATATAAAAACTTTTTCTATTTTTCTAAAATCCAACTCATCACTTCACTCCCTTAACACTATTACTTTTGCAAACACCATCAACATACACTATTTCCGATCTACCACCATTGTCAAACACCAACAAGGAACACTACCAATTATCATTACTAAACACCAGACACCATCATATATTTGATTAATTCACCAACTCTGCTTATCATGTAAATATAAAACTTTTGTATGCAAGAAAAAGAAAAAAAAATATAATGTAATTATCTTTTAACCTTTTATTTTTGTATGATATATATATATATATATATATATATATATATATATATATATATATATATATATATATATATATATATATATATATATATATATATATATATATACTGTGATCTATTTGTTGCTTAGATAATTAGTTGTGTGTATAGATATTCAATCCAAGGCTTATTTAAAAAGAGATAGAATCAAATTTTAAACCATTTTAGTTCTTTTTCTAGACCATCCTATATAATTTCAATTTCTAAGTTTTCTGTTTTTAATCCAACCATATATTTTTCGTCTCCAAAAAAATTGTCACAACTGTTTTTTCACACAAACTAAAAATTATTTATTTCACCCTTCATTTATCTTGAATTTTTATTAAAAACAAAAATTATAATATTTCATTAAGGATAAAAATAGTATGAAAAATAAAAAAGTATCTTAATTTTCTAAAATGATAACTTTTTGTAGTCAACTATTTTTAGTATGAGTGACAATTTTTTCGAAAAAAGTATAAATAGACCCCATTTTATAATTAAAAACTTCAATTAAATAAAATGAAGTGGAAATATTCCTCTTTATTTGGAATCATGGACCATCCGTCAATTTGTAGTTAAAACAGTCAATCACCTGAATAAACCATCCATTAATTTGTCATAGCCACCAAATTGTATCAATACATAAAATGATAATAACATTACACACATCACTATATAAACAAAGGTGCAAGTTGAATACATTGTTAGGGAGACTTTATTGCTTGCTACTAAAACTCCCTATAATTTATTCTCACCAAATGTCTCATATAAACTATTCCCCTTTTTATATAAAACAAAATCTTAAAAAATTATACTCACATCTGAGGTCTTGTCTGAACAACATAGATTTTTCCATCTTTAACCACACCTTCAATATCCTGTGCAGATCCATACAACTCTTCAATTGCATATCCCGCTTCAGCAATTTTAGAGAGTATCGATTCACGAAAATTACTGTCTATAATTAACGGATCAGATGAGTAATCCAATATCACTTTCTCCTCTTTATCCATTGGTACACTACACACATATATACAAAACAAAAAGGTTAAATCCGTCCATATTACATCATTATTTTATCCGTCCATACCTATCATAAAGTCCTGCACCAGCATAACCTTCAAGATCTTCACCGTTCGAATCAGATCGGAATATTATAGACCGGGTTATAAAAAGCCCAATGGGCTTGCTCGGGTAACCCAAAACTTGTACAGACTTGAGATTGTTTTTCTTGCAAATAAAACTCATTGCACGTCCAGGATATGCTCCTACTAAAGTTTCTCCAAGTCCCTTAACTACCTGATATTACAAAACAACCCCTGAATCCACGAATCTACCAAGACAATAGTTTATAAAATTATAAATTTACCTCTGCATATATTTCGGAAGAGTCCTCGGTTGAGGGATTAGTAGTGTGAATAACAAACGCATAATCAGCGTTAATTACTTCTTGAACAAGAACAGCCATGCAAAGATAATCATGGTCTAATTTAACCCTCCGTGTGCTAAAATACGCTCTCTCGTTCCATTTTGAAGCCCATACCTTATAATAAAGAAAGCAAATATTTACTTACAGTGCTGATAGTAAAAAAAAATATTATAAATTATTACCTTTTTTATAGCCATCCATGCTTGTTCCCATCTTTGCGGTCCATCATTTCCAGGCCAAGGCATTCCGGAACTTTCCATCTTTTCCTTCAGTTCTTCGACCTATAATAAGGAAAATCGAAAAATAAAATTAAAAGCAAATAATAAATGAGAAAGTGGGACCCGTGAGTATATATATACCAGTAAAGGTGGTGGTGAAAGTTCTAAAACTGTGTTTCGGATTTCAGAAAGGGCACTAGAGTCACCTTCGTTTAGTTTTTTCTTTAAAATTTGTAACTTTGTTTCCACTTCCTGAAAAAATTATTAAATAGAATATAAACTTATGTAAAACGTTATATGAACCCAGAAATGTTAAGCTAAAAGACCTGATTGAGTTTATCTGAAAGAACTTGTTCGAAAACACCAAAGGGAAGTGCAATTGAAGTAGGAATTCCGACCCAAGAGGGAACTTTTCCTTTTAAATACGCGATATTACGTGATTTTGCTCCAACCTAGAAAAAATTAAAAAAAAAATTGAAAAAGAATTATAAAGCTGACAAAAAAGATAATAAGAGACTAACAAATACTCACCAATTCATTTGTGAACTCATCCGAAGATATTGCATATTTACCACTGAATTTCTTTTTAACCAAAGTTATAGTAGGTGAAGAAGTATCAATTTCTTGAGAGTTTAATGAATTTGTTAGCTCACCTTCTTTCTCCTCACTACAAAAAAATAAATTAAAAATATAATAAATTAAAAATTAGTTAGTTAGTTACATTACCTGTAAACTACATCAGCAGAAGTAGGTTTTAACCGCAATAACTTCCCTTCACTAGCTTGAAGTTCACTCCAAATATTCGGATCAAAACATGTCGCAAAACAAACCTTAAATAAAAAGCAATTTTTAAGGTTTAAAGACTCGGAAATTAATTATTTAGGGAATAGGGGCCCACCTTGCTATTTCTAGCGCGAACAGAAACATGTGAAAGTACATCTGGCATATCAAGTGTTAATACAGCTACAGTACCATCGGGTATTTCTTCTTCTCCTTTAACAGATTTTGCGATTAAAATAGTTGGTTTTGAGTATGTTTTATCTTGTACTGAAAGTAACTCATCCACAACTACTACATATCCAACAGCTTCAACTGGGCTAATTACTTGCCAGCTGTCAAATTAACAAAATTAATTATTTTATCCAACAAAATTAAATATTTACCTATTTTAGTTACGAATTTACCTTCCTAAATTAGCAGATTGACGAAGAATAGGATCGAGTCGATTAAGAAGTGATGATAATGAAGCAGCTGATCCAGACCGTATAATTTCTTCAGTAAATATATCAACCTGCCAAAAAGTAATTTACTGGTAAATTATGTACCAAAGTGAAATTTCGAAAGAGTTTTTTTAAAAAAAAAAATCTTACAGCCCATTCTTCGACATTAAGTTTTGAACCGAGATATTCTGCAGATGGTTGAAGTATTTGATGATAATATTCTGCTCTGCTTGAAAGTGCAAGTCTTGTTCTGTCAAGGACTGATTTTGCAAATAATGCGCAATCTTTATTTCCACTTCTTGACATGTTTATTGCTTGATTCCATCCCTAAAGATTGAATTATTTAATTGAAATGAAACGTGATAGATGATGTGGCAATCAAAGGATTGAACTACCTTTAAGCAATAGATGAGATCTTCATTATTATTCAAGGAAAGAGCTAGATTCTCCAGGATTAAAGAAATGAAGTACATAACTTTCTGCAAAAAAATACACAATATTAGTAACATTTAAAAAAAATTAAATAGTGGGGTAAAATATTTAGCATATACCTCGGGAGAAGCATTGTTTAATTCCTCATATCCTCTCTCTATAGCTGTTCTAACTGTAGAATCAAGTGCAAGATCCAAAAACAAAAGATCTTTAAGCCTTTCGTTTGATTTCGAAAGTAATGGCCTTAGTTCTTGTCTAGCCTCGAGCAAAGCCTGAACATGAATTTCACATATTATATCTGTGTGGGCCCACGAAAAGAAATGATCAAGAATGCATTATATATATATACCTCGAGAAGCGGTCCCACTTGTTTATCTTCAACATGTTGTGATATAAATTGAAGCAATTCCTATTGAACATTATATTTTAGTCATAAAATATTAGAAATTTGAAAACATTTTACAGTACCGGAAATCCTGAAGGTAAGCCTGAAACTGGATTTATATTCACACCAACCATGAAGCCTTCTCCCTGATAAGTAGTTCATAAAAAAATTAATTTTTTTTTTAAAAAAAAAGGTACAATTTATAAACATTACCTCAGCTTTATATCCCATGCAATTTGCAATTGCGGATTCAAGATCCGCACCTGAATGAACCGCCTGTAAAATTCTTTTAGTTAAGCTAAATTATTGAAATAGTAAAAAAACAGGGTAAAAATGTATTTTTAAGTAAAATAGGGATAATAAACCTTGAGAGTTCTCAAGTAATGTGTAAGATCACGTAAAAGACTATCTTTTTGATCTCTTCTAAAAGTTGGTTCAGAATGAATTGCACGGTCATAACTTAAAAGCCGCTCTTTTGTTATCCCATTCTCATTTAATGTTTTCCAGTACATACTTATGTCAAAATCACTCTTAATATACTCTATTAATGCCTGCAAATATTTAAAAAGATTGTGAAGAAAGTTTATGTATATAAGTTAATAAAATAAGTAATAACTCCCCATACCTGACATATTATGACATCATCAGGACTAGTATTATTATGAAGTTTTTGATGCCACTCCTCCATCATAGCACCTTTACAATCATTATTCCTCTGAAAAAAATTACAAAATGTTAAATAAAGAAAAAAACAAGGACTAAATTGCAAAACGGACCTGAATAACAAGAATTTCATCGCGAATTCTTTGTCCAACATCTCCTTCACCTCCACGTCCAACAGTAGTCATAATCATGCGTACAAGTTCACGATATTGAGGATAATTTGTATGAACATTTTGTAATAAATCTGTAAGTCTATCTTGAGCTCTACTTATCTCACTGAAAAACACGAATATAAATAAACCATAAACCACATTAATCATCTTCTCATGGGACCCACTAGTAGATCAAAAGTGTTATCTTGTGGGACCCATACCGTGGCTTTACATTATAGTTTTTGTTCCATATTAATTGTCTCGTAGCCATAAATCTCATCCATACAAGAATCGCAGCTAAACCTAGCTCACCAGAATTTGTCGCATCTCCGATAAGATCTGCTGCTATATTAAATCTAAGGGTAAAAATAAAAAAATTACCAAATTTAGTTTTTTTTGTTGTAAGAAATTAATTAAATTGAAACTTGAAATTTACCGATGCATAAAAGACTTTTGAGCTTCGTGTTCGAGTCCTGCTATTTTATCTAATAAAGCTTTAGCTGTTCCATTTCCATTTCCATTATCCTTTTGAGCTTTTTTAACTTGAGTATCAAATGAAACATAGAAATCTGATCCATTGTTTTTTAACCATTTTCCATTAGATAAAATAACAAAGGGCATCCCCGTAAATTTTTCATCTTCGATTATTATCTCCAAGGACTGGACCTGAAATAAGTTCGAGAAGTTAAGCTTACGAGCATATCAAGTTTACAGATACAAACCTTGTACTTTGGATCTTCAGAAGAAGTGGTAACAAATTGTGTCTGAACAGCTTTGTCTAAAGTAACCGAGCCAGGTGGCAATACACTTGAAGGTGGCTCCTATAAAATTACCACAATATGGTATTAAATTTCAACATAGACCAGTAAATTTTCAATGTTTTATAAAGATTTACCGTCCATTCTCCAGGTTTTATTGATAAAGACCAGTGTAATGTAACAGGTTCAAGATCTGTAGCAAGATAAACTTTTGTTTTACCCGAGGATTTTGCTATAAGTACCTACAAATTTTTTAAAGTAAATCAAAAAATCTTACTTAATTAAATATCAAAAACTTAATCATATACACTTACCACAAGTTCTTTATCTGCAACTTTGAATTGTTTCTTGTTTATAATCTGATCTTCAAGTTCTTCTTTTGCTTTAACATACAATTGAACATGAGATAATGCTTTTGGTTCTTCTGAAATTACTTTTCCATTTAAAGACTCAGTAGGATAATTATTCATTATTTGCATTATATCCCTATTTTTCCTTTGAATTCCTCCTTTAGTTTGAATTTGCTCTCCTTTTGTAATATTTTTCGAGGTTTCCTTTACAGGTGTATTACTCTTTGGTGCATGATCTTTTACGTTACTTATTTCATCTTTATTTTTCAGCCTCGCTCGTAAATTTTCGACGGAAATACCCTTAGCTATTTCATCTAATAGTTCAGTACGAGCAGCCTCATATTCTTCCTAAAAGTTGTAAATTATTTTACACAAAGTTCAAAATAAAATTTAAATAGCATGAACAAAACTTGCCTTCTCTTTCTGAGGAGAGTACACTTGTTTTCCATTTCTTTCCCATCTTAAATAAGCTTGAATTTGTACAAGATCTTCAGGAACTGAACCTTGTGGGACCCGCGATTCTTGTTTAGGTAATTTAATATGAAAGTTACCACCGTTATTTTTGAACCTACATGTAATGGAGTCAATTTCCATTTATATTGGTGAAAGTAAAATCTATCTTTTACCATTTATTTTGAGCTTCATCATAGATAAGAAACTCGATAGCTTGTATTCCAGTATCTTCAATCTCGATTTTTAGGAAAGCGTGTGGGCCAGACTAAAAGTAGATAATAAAACTATATTATTTCCACTTTTAATTTACATAAACACGTTTAATTGATTTTTTTTTTTTCATATATATATGACACTTACTTTCACAAAAGGAGTTCTAAGAGCTCTGTCTTTATATACTTTAGTTCCATCTGGACAACGATTTGGAAGTATCCATTTTCTATAATATAACAAATTATTAAATAAATTGGAAAATTGTAAAATAGAGAAATTTAGATGACTAAAAAGTGTAACATACTCTTTGCTTGATTTAATAGCACCCCAGTGTAGAAAAAGTTTGTCACTATGACTTGTTACTTTAAATTCTACAACTGATACAGAACCTGAAGTTGGACTTACAATATCAACCTGTTCATTACACAAGGAAAATCACATGTAAATGTGGAATATAATAATAATAGTAATAATATTACGATATATTGTTCTGAAATTTCTAATATAAAGTCAATTTATATAATAGTTTGTAATGTACCTGTAATTCGATATCCCGATCAAGGTTGAACTTTTCTCCAAGCTGTTACAGATATAGAAAGAATCCAGTTAAAGAAAACATAAGTTATGCCAAATATGCTTTTTCTTAATAAAGTAAAAGAAAGAAAGAAACAGTGTTTTTAGCTAATAAAGTACAGAACAAATAAAAGTAGAAAAGGTAAAACATATTTATTTTGCTTTTAAACTTTAAGAAAATTATTCCACAAGTGTCAAACTTTCTGTTTATATTAATAATTGAACAAAAAAGTAACGTGAATTGATCAATAAATCAAATGAACCACATAAGGAAAACAAAAGGCAGAAAAGGTGATTGGTAATTTATTTACCTGAGAAGAAGTATTTGTGGTTAAAACAGCTCGAGCAAAACCAGAGAAAACTCGTTGTTTTACCATGGTTAATTTATTTTTCTTTAATGTCAATTTGGTGCCTCGAAATGTGGTAGATAAAGGCAATTTACTTGTTTGAGAAGTTGCTTGAGGTTGAAAAAATGTGTAGTTGCCTCCAATACAAGGTGAATTTATTCTACTTTTTTGCTCCAAAACTGTTGATCCAAGTAAACTTTGATTGAACAAGTTATTCCCAATTGATTTGCTCATATTCTTCTCCTTTATGTAACTCCTGCTCACAATCAAATTCACAATCACCTTACCTACATTAATACTCAATCATATATACATACATACATATATATATACAGTCACGTGTTGTATATTCAGTTATACAACACAGTGAATATCTGCTCCAAAAAGTAGCAGATATACCTGATTTAATCCAGAAAATAGCAAATATATTCCTAGAGGGGTGAATTTGCAACACTTGTTACTTCTTGAAACTCATGAGTTTATTTTTTTTAAGTAACCATGGTACAATTAATCCTTCATATTCATATAAGTACATTAAACACAATTATGTATCTATATTACTTACATACACAAGCGAATTTCGCTAGTAATATAGCTACCTTGTATACATATACGCAGTCATACATACTCGTCATACATACTCTTTTCGCTAAATATACACAGGCAATTTAAATGCAAATCATAAATTTTTATAAGACATTAGAAATCATACATATAGATAAACACAATTTCTGTCAAATTCAAACCAGTTAACTATAAACTAAATAGCAATTCAATTTAGATGAAGATAATAATCTAATGAACGAATAAATAACATATATACCTTAAATTATATGTATGTAAAAATATTATAGATACATGTATGATTGTATAGCATGCTTTGATGAGATGAATTATATAGAAAAGGACAAAATTCACCTTGATTGGTGTACAGAATATTTTAGTCGGCTATGTTAGATACATATACACGACAAGAAATTGATAATTTCAACAGAATTTTAAGAAATAACCTTGAATTGAGCTAAAACATATGCAAAATGAAAGATGTTTAGAAAATATGTATGTAAATGGAGAGAGAAGAGTATGAACAGTGTGGAAAGTAGAGTGTTAAAAATTGGAAGAGCTGAGAGTTTAGAAATGGAGATGGAGGTGACAGTTTTTTTTTTTTTTTTTTGGATCACGAGCTTTATCACGTGGGAAAAGGTTGAGGGCGTGGGTCCCGTGAGTAGCGTCTACGTCGACATCTTTGGCTTTGAGAAGTTTCGGTGATATTTATATAGGTCGATCAATTTATGACCGTAGATTTCTGCGGTTTCTCAAAATGGGTCTATTTGTCTTGTTGTGATTTTCTTTGTCAAGCGGTCTTGTTGTTGTGATGCTTAGTGGAATTTTGTGGTTCGATGAATTGAACATGTATGGAACAAATAAAAAAGAATTGAATGTATGGCTACAATTTTGGCAAATAAAAAATTTAATCTTTAATTTTTCCTTAACATATCACTTTATTCTATACTATATAGTACCTGGTTATTTTCTTTCTGTTTGTGCTCTACTCGTTAATTATAATAAAACTATCTAAAAACCTCTGTAGGATGCAAACATGTTTTTGGTGTGTCTTGTTTACATTTGTCTCTAATGATGTAAGGTCATAGATCCTCTGAATTACCACTAATCAGAGTTAATCAGGTGATTGATTTCACCTCTATCTTTGTCATCTAATTTGCATTCGTATTTGTTTCACGATATATGTAGTAATCTAAAAAGTTATGTAGTTACCAATAACTCAATTGCAAGCCTTGATTATCACACCAAATATTGCCATAGAATTTCAACGACCCTTAACTAGCGCATGTAATTCTAACAAATATGTTTCCCTTATTACCGTATTGTTACCACGTTCAACCGTTATATTGAGTTAATAATCTAAAGCGCATACCTCAGTATGAAAGACTAATAATATCTCGCAAGCACCTGCAAATCTACATAAAAAATCCTTTGTGTCTCTAAATACGCCCTTATATATTAAGATTTATCTCGGTTTGCGACTTACCTATTTCACGAGCTTGTTTTTTGTCGACCCAATCAATCCGCCATCCCGTTTTGTACCCCAAGCTCGGAATGTGCCCTTGCTCGATACTCCTCTAGACCAAATTTGTCTGGTCCATATGCTAAAGAGACCTTTATTTATGTTCATCCATAGCAAATATGCTATGCATTTATTGGTTAAAACTTTAATTAGTCGACAAGGATAGTGGCTGAGAGCAGTTGGTTTCACTAGGTCAAGTTCGACGGGAGGCCACCGCCAACCGCAATTCTTGGATATCTCCCATTGGAGACAATATCATTTCTATGTTTATGTCCGCCAATATCTACTATGTGACTAATGAAAGAAGTTGAGCTATTTGCTACACCATGTCTAACAGTTGCTTTAGTAGTTGTTGTGAGATCCATTCAATATTTCTTCTACTAATCAATGTTGGATATTTATATAAGAATGGGGAGTGAGAAAGTAATGTTGCTTGACATTTTGTTTGGCAACTAACATATGTGTATGTTACCCTAATTAGTTTCTATCATAGTAAATGACAATGCTACTATGAGAATGGCTAAGATATGTATTTGTTCTTTCTTATATATATTTATCCACTTGACCTAAAAAAGGAGGGGTGATAAAGTCAAGAAAAAATAATTTTGAGAAATATCCCTAGTGATTATGGTAGGTGGAAGATTTTCATTTCCAAATTTTATAATATCGTGTAGTATAGTAATAGGGGTGTAATATTAAAAAAGAGATATTCAACCAAAGATGGTTTATAGTATGCTTTGGAATGGTAATTAGCAATGTATAACATACAATTAAATGCACATACTCAATCTTATCTCTTACAACTTTATTAAGTATTTATGGTATTTACATATTTGATCTTCACATTCAAACACAAATTATTACTAATAAAGTCTCTAATACATCAAAACATGCTGGATTTATTATATTAAAGATGATTCGATTTATTAATTTTTTCATACTCTTGGGAGAAGTGAAAAAGACTATTCATGTGCTAATAATCTCACATTTGGAATTTGAGAAAGAAGCCACTGAAATTACTTAATTTAAAATGGTTTTCTTTACAAATATCATCATCCTATTTAGGGAGATGTGGAAAAAAACTTTTTATGTGTTGAAGAGCCCCACATCGAAAATGGAGAAGAAAATAAGTGAATATTTATTTGCTTACTTTTCTATCTATTTCAAATAACTTAACACTATATAAGCTAAAGGAGAACTAGGGTGGCCCCAACGCCCCCTCCCCCCATCCCCCCCCCTCTCCACCCCCCCTCCCTCCCCCCCCCCCCCCCCCCCCCCCCCCGTCCGGCTAACCCGACACCAATGATGGAGACGGCGTGGTGTGGTGTGGGGAAGTCTTAGGAAATTAAAAAAAAAACTTTATTTTAAAGAGAGACTAGTATTTATAATAGTCATTGGTACATCAGATAACTCCCATCAGAAGACAAAACGTCCAAGACATGATGACTCTTTAATTCAGATTAATAGCTCTTCATTGCAGAATAATGACTCCTTAAGTCAATTGTTACAGAAATTACCAAGACTTGGTCAACAAAATGTCTGAATTTAATGAGCATGTAAGAGTTTTTATCACCATCCATTAAATGTGACATTTTTTGCTTTGCATCTCTCTTATATATAGTTCCTTTGTCACTTGCATTCTAGAGAGGTGAGAACCAAACAATTCAGAATAATAGAATACTCTCTTCTCTATGATTAGTCAAATTGTTTTTGACATAGAGATTATAGTAATGGATGGCTACAATTGTTAGAGATACTGGTACTCCCGGAATATTTTTTTTAATAATGCATTTTTTTGTGTATTTGTATTAGATTATTTTCTGAATGTTTCTGTGTAAGTTTTTTTTTTCACAATTTCTTGTAATAAATTGTAGTATTACGGTTTTTGGGATACCTTTATTTTCTTGTTTTCCATATTTTGTAATAGTTGTTTTATTACATTTTCTGGAATATATTATATGAAATCTAAAATATTTTTTATCAGTGATATTGTTAGTTTTTACCAACAATTTTAAAAAGATATTTTTGATATCACTAGTTGTAAAATGGTTCTTCTATTCGGTTGTTGCTTCATCCTTTAACGCAAAATCCATTCCCGACGTGACTGTGTTGGAGCCTTTCAATGGTTCCAACTACAAACGTTGGGCACAAAAGTTACTGTTATGCCTTGGACAATATGAACTAGACCTTGCCGTTCTCGAGGTAAACTACCAAAGAACACTAGGCTGGGATTCTGGCTCTTGAAGCTATGTTCAAGAAATCTAAGTCAGTGGTAAGGGGATGGATCTTGAATAACGTGACAAACCCTGCCTTTGATCTGTTTGCCATTGAGAAGTTCACAAAGACTATCTGGGAAACGCTTCAGAATAGGTATAGGGTGATGATTCTAATGAGAAGAAATATGTCATCGGGGAATGACCCAACAAGATCTAATCGGTCTTATATAAGTCTACAAAGTGAATCGAATCAAGGATAAGTCCTTAATTTTCCATGTTTATATAAGTTTAAGTATTACTTTGACCCCTTGTATTATACTATTCGACTCTTATTGAACTAAATGTCATTCAAAAACATGATTATATATCAATTGGATATTAAATCTATGTGTGAAAAAGGCTTAAAAGCACAAGACCCTAAGTAACACTTTGTGTGTTTACTCTAGCATGACACATGAATAATGGCCGATAAATTCATTTTGTCCATGTGATAATTAAGATAAACAATGTAAGTTTCTAAGAAAATAATGGTGGCATCATGCTGATCCTGCAATAAATTCCATTTAACAAAAGTTTGTAGGAAAATTGAAAGTCAAATTGATTATTTGTTTACTTTCAAAGACCCACTTTGCACACTTACAATATAAGATTCCATGAAATGATCTACTTCTTGTATAAACTCTAGTTTCAACTCACCCCAATTGGTATCCCGAAAACCATCAATCCACTATTTTTAAGTTAAAAAATTATCGCCAAATTTTCTTGGATCTACTTAATGGCCCTATCTTGGACCTTAGAGCTAATTATTTGAAGGAAGACGGTTTTCCTTTCCATAATTCATTGTGCAGTACTTGTTAAGGATGTGGTTTGTTGTGAGAAAAGCCTTTCCCTACAAGTTTTGTGGTAACACTGAGTAAATTAATAAGGTGTTCATCAATAATCCCTTTTTTGGTTGAGATGAATAAATAGTCGTAGTTTGATGGATAATTACATGTTCGGTGCAAACTTATTCAAAAGGAGAGACATTTATCCTCCCCTATCTATTATAATATTTTTAATCTTTTATTTAGTTGATTCTCAAATTCTGTTTTGTATGTCTTAAATTATTATAAGGCCTCATCCTTATTTCGAAACAAGTATATTTGACAAAACCTTGTGCAGTCGTCATTGAAAGTTAGGAATATTTTTTCTACCTCCAGTTTGCACAAAATTTAAGTCACATATGTCGTTGTGAATTAACTGTAAAGGTACTGAAGTCCTTTCTAAAGATTTAAACAAGTTTATAGTTAATTTTGACTCAACACGTAATTCACATTCCTTTTGAAAATTGAAGTTCATGTTAGGTAATAATCTGACATTCACTAACTTATTTAGTGAAAAAAATTGGCATGCCCTAATCTTGCATGCATGAATTAGGCGAGTCAAGCATATACATATAATCAGAATTTTTATTCATATTTTTCAGTTTCAATTTTGGTTGGTACTACGGTTATTTTATTCATCTTAAGTAGACTTCACAAAGATACCCATTTCCTACGTACATTTCATTATTAGTTAATATAAAATTATTATTTAAAATACAATTTTATGATTGACCTTGTTAAATAAGGACATAGAAACTAAGTTCTTGCAGATGTGTGGACCATGCAAAACATTTTTTAATGTCATTTATTTCTCGGAGGTCATCTTCAACACAATCTGCCCAATTACTTGAACCTTTGAGGTAGCATAGTTTCCCATATAAAGGGTTTCTTAATTGGTAGCATTCTTATAGGTTTTGAACATGGATTTGTTCAAGCACACATGTCAATTTGCTCTATATCTACCCATATTTTTTTTTTGATTTCCGAGTAGGTTGATTTTTGAGACCATTGGTGCTAGGTTCAAATCGTCAATACCATCAAATATCTCTGTCACATATGACTGACTATTCCTACCCTTACTTTGTTTTCACCTCCCTTGTTCGACAACATTAGCATTGACTTCATATGATCGAGGGTTGGTTGTCTTTTCATCCATTTGGTTGTCTTCCTCAATTCTCAACCTTAAAATTAGATATTTAAGACTTATTTGTTTGTGCTTATGCTTGTGCCTGTGCTTGTGATTGTGCTTGTGCTTGAGCTAGTTCTTGAAGTATTTGTACAACGAAATAATTTTTTCTACAAGTGTCCCAACTTGAAAGGTTCTACCAAATTCATATCTTTAGTTCTTAGTTCATCTGAAACCAACTAATATTGATGTACTTGTGACATTAAAGGTTTTGAATACATCATCTTGAAATCGAGAGCGACCACAAACTTCTTTGTATCGATATCTTTGGTCTTGTATTTATTTTCAAGGGAAATCCATAGTTTCTTGGTAGTTTTCATGGTATTTTTTACATTATATAATGGATTCTCCAAACAATTTAAAACATAATTCTTGCATAGGAAGTCACATTGGTTCCAAGAGTCTACTGCGTTGTAGGCTTCAACGTATGGATTAGACACCATTTTTTGTGGATCTTTCTTAAGAAGTGATGCCTAGCTTAGAGTAGTCAACAACCTCTTTTTTCCAATTCTTAAATTCATAACCACTTAACTAGTTTGGCATATTGACATGCATGCATTATATTCTTGAAGTGTTACTCATCTCAGGTTGCTTTTCACTTTCTTCAGTATCTTTCCCCATATTCTATATGAAGCATAATTTTGATGTTAGTAAGAAAGTAATTTTTGGTATGTATACACAAGCCAAAAAGGCAGAATAAGAGAAAGAAGTAGAAAGTATTTTACCTGTTGTGTATACACAAACTCATAAATTTTGAAAAAGTAATGTTTATAAAACAAAAAGAAAACGTTTTTGGTTATACGTCGTGAATCATAAATATCTTAAATTAATATGTTTTAGTTGTATAGACTAAAAAGGTTATTCAAGTCATACAAACAAAAATGCAGAATATAAAGAACAACATATTAATCTGCAAAAAAATAAAAAATTTAAATGTTGAGGCTTAGATTGGATATGATGTCTTTAAGGTATTTAGTTCACATACTCGTGTCTTACATTTGTTGGCTTCAACCTCCTATAGATTCTACGACAAAAATATTCAAAAGAAAGAGACACACAAATCTTACAGAATTTCAACGAATTTAATAATGTTGCTTCTTGCCTAATCCTCTCTTGTAATTTTAATGATTGAAACTTTAGAAATTAAATGAATAAACTGTTTTTGTTGGCCAAATGCTTATAGATAGTGATTAGGTGGTTATATATCTATTCAGGAACGTTGTGACTTGAATTTTTTATATGTGACGTTTCATATAATAGATCTGTTTGAATTAAGTAGACAAATTGTTACGCTGGCCCAATGGTAATGGATTTTTAGTGAAGGCTTTAACAATTGGAAACATATCAATTAAGTCATCGTCATTCATCATAAACATGGTCAATACGCGGGTAAAAACACATTCGACCAACAACTACTTTAACTTGCCCAAAATTATTTTTTATCATTGTGTGATAATGGCATTAAATATTAGGTAAACAAACTATTATATATACTAGGTATGAACCCGTGCCTGAAGGCACTTTAACAATATTAAATTAGAAAAATAAATAAATATTTCTTGAGATTAAAACAATTTTTAATAAATATTCACGTTACATGCAAATCTTGTAACATAAACAATGCTCCATGAACCCTTAACAAAGTTTGCCTAAATTAATGGATATTTTTTAATAGTGCTTTCAGGTACGGACAATACCTAAGTATAGCTCTAAAAAATTAATAAATATTAAGGTATCGTCTTTGTCTGAAGACACTTGAGATTTTTTTTGTTCTGTTGACGGACTGGAACACAGGTTTCAAGGGTGAAAGTCAAGGTTATAGTTAGGTTAAGGTTTTATTTTTTTGCTCGTCAAGGTTAAGGTTAAGGTTAAGGTTAAGGTTAAGGTTAAGGGTAAGATTAAGTTTAAGGTGAAGATGAAGATTAGGGTTTGAGGTTTAACGTTCAAGTTTAAGGTTTAAGGTGTAAAGTTTAAGGTTAAAGGTTTAAGTGTTAAGATTAAGGTTAAGGTCAAGATTCAGGTTTAGGTTAAAGTCAAGATTAAGGTTAAGTTTATGGTAAGGTTAAGGTCAAGGTCAATATTAGGGTTAAGGTCAAGGTTAAGATCAAGGTTGTGTATAAAAGTTATGGTTAAGGTTAAGGTTTTAGTGAGGTTTAAATCAACGTTTATTTCAAAGTTAAAGTTTAAGATTTAACATTTAAATTTTAAGGGTTAAGTTTAAAGATTTTAGGTTAAGGTTGAGTTTAACGTTTAGGTTAAGGATGAGGTCAAGACGAACAATGAGACACTTTTTATAGCTTCGTCATTCTTGAGTGCATCAATGCCGTTATTCGCGTAGAATATTGAAACAGAGCAAAGTAGATCAAAATGAAGCATAGTTATTTTCACAAAGTATTATTGCAGAGGATGCAATAACAAAAATATCACCAACTCTGGTCGTTGACTCAATATCATCACCAAGAGATTCATATTTAGTCTCTCTTTCAGGTGAAAAATGTTCCCCACATTTCTCCATGAGATTCTTCAGTTCCAACTCGAACTCTAAGTTTCGTGAATAGAATTTAGCAATCTTATCATTAACTTTTTGAATTTGACCGCTTAGTTGTTTCTTTTCACCTCTAACTCTCCGATCTTTTGTTCGGATGAAATAACACGCGAATTTACTTTTTCAATTGCTAAGTTTTATGCTTTTAATAATTCCTCTACCTCACCATTCTTTTGATTCACGATAGTAAAAGCTACCCCAAATTCTTCGTGTAGTTCTTTACAAAATTTCAATTTCTTTTTAAGCTCAATACTATCGAATAAAGCTTGAATTAAAAAATTTTGATTTTTCATGATACTGATATCCGACTTTATGTAATTGTTGCCTACTTCACATCAATATTTCTTGCATTTATTACGACCAAAAATCTTTATTTATATAATGTATGAATCTGTATGGTAACATTAGGTAATTTTCATATGACATATAGACATAAATATATATATATATATATAACAAAATTATTATTTTCTCATTCAATCATCATGGCCGAGAAAGATGTATCCAAATTACGTATTCGAAATCTAGAAATTCCCTTGATTTGTTTTAAAACGCAATATTGGCCCCCAAACTTTAGTTGGTCCACTAACTTTTCATAAATATATTTTCTCCCCATGTCAAAATGTCCACATATCACAAATATCACACCAAAGAAAGAAAAGAGATATGAAGTGCAATTTATTAAAAACAGAAGGCACACTAATTGGTAAATAAAAAACATTCAAGTATAAAAAATTAGAAAGGAGAGAATAAATTATTATTGGATTTCAAGATGTAAATAACATAAATAATTTTTATTAATAATATTGTGATGTGAAATAGGATGTCCGTAATAAATGCAAGAAATACTATGACATCCGAGCTGCTGCTCCCTATCGTTATTAGCTGTTGCAGAAAACTTGTATGAAACATCCTTCGAGTTTTGATTTCTGCTGCGATTTCTGGTGGAGTAATGAACATGTGGTTGTATAAAGGAAGTAGCAGCAACTTGCGAAGATCACCATTTATTACAATAAATACAACTCTCAAGCAGATGTCATTCAAAATATTTTGGATTCATTACCAACATTATTTTAAGAGAGATTATTGAAAAAGTCATCCTTGTTATAAACAGGCTGTAAAACACGTAAAATAATACGAGTGTTATAAAGGAAAATCACCAACGAAATGGAGACAAAGAGATAAAAATTCGAGTGTTAGAAAGGACAAAAATTAACAAAGTACCTTCAAAACAAAGGAAAATGCCCCATAAACATAATGTAACACCCTGTTGGATTGTGATACCTAATTATGTAGGCAAATTTTCTTTCTAGGGACGTTTCGGGTAAATATTCTTCTTGCACGATTGAACGAGCCTCTACACTACATAAAATTAATCATTTTTCTCTATCACAGAGTGTCCCAAAGCTGATGAATATCGGGACACATGAAAAAATATTTATACATAAAATGTTAATAGACTAACCTTTTTAAGCGAAACTTCAAAATTTAATAGCCTCTATCAGAAGGACGCAATTGTCAAAGAAAAGTACAACAAATAGATAAAAAAAGATATTTACACCTTTGCAACAGATTGGATATCCCTAATAGCCATATACAGTGCAAGAGTATAACCTGAGAAATCAAATCATTTGACAAACAAATTAATTAAATAAATAAATGTCTTAGCTACTATTACAATCCGTCCTAACGCCAAAAAAGAGTAAACTAGAACATCTTAGCTATCCTATCTTCCAATTCCTCTGTGCTAAAATCATCAATTCCACCAAGCTCATCAAATCCAACCTGAAACACATAATATTGTATAGCATGGTTATTAAACATAGCTTTGTTTAAAGTTCAGGTAAAAATACTTACCACATAATCATCCACTTTGGCATTTTTTATAAGAGCAATAGTTGGGAGAATTAAGCTTCTCGGCCAAGTATTGACTTTTCTCTGTGTTAATTTTCAAAAAAAAAAAGTCTTTATGTGCTGCTTTGCCAATATACTTAGATGCTTGTCAACCACCTGTACCAAAACTATCATTATTATTGGGAGAATTGGTATAAAGAAGCAAGAGAAACTTTTTTTTATGAAAATCTCTGCTTCCCCTTAAAAAGATAGATTAAATTTATCTCACATAATGGATACAAATTACTGATTAATTAAATTTAATAACACGGTCTCCAAAAAAGATCTAAATTTAACAACACGACTGTAATTATCAAAAGGCAATTCCCAACAAACAATTTAGCAGCTTTTTCTCATATTAAATTAAAAAACAAAATACAAACTCAAAAATAATTCAATTATTTAGAGTTTCAATGGTAAAATTTAGTTTCTTTTACCTTAATTTGGGTTCTTCGCCAAGCCTGTTGATGATGGTGGAGAATGGTCCCTGAGTGGAAGCGGTTTTCTTGGGCAGGAGAGCGGCAAAAGTGTGACTGCAAACTCATATATTAAAAGTGTAAGGAACAAAGAAAGGTGTGGGATATAAGATAGAGAGGGAAAAGAAAAGATATAAGATAGAGAAGGAAAAGAAAGCAACCATTAATATATCTTATTAAAAATAAAGACACCCCAAATGATTATTTCTTGTATAACAATTCAAATAAGACCAAATTGCTAGCTATTCTCAGCGCATCACTCTCATATGGTCCCTGCATTGTGCAAAAATTGCACTATAGGTCCCTGTATTGTGCAAAAATCGCACTATAAGTCCATGATGCACTATAGGGCCATGTATTGTGCAAAAATCCCACTATAGCTCCCTGTATTGTGCAAGAATCCCACCATAGGTCTTGTATGGTGCAAAAATCCCACCATAGGTCCCTATATTGTGCAAAAATTGCAGCCTATATTGTGCAAAATTGCATTATTGGTCCCTGTATTGTGCATAAATTGCACTATACTATAGGTCCCTTTATTATGCAAAATCGCACTATAAAATGGCCAAGATTTGAATAAAAAAATAAAAAACAACATGACTCTAATTATACTTAAATCAGATAATACTGAAAATTGTAAAAGTGATGAGATTAGGTTAAAAGTAATTCAATTTTTTAGAGTTTCAATAGTAAAAATTAATTTTTTTATCTTAGTTTGGGTTCTTCGATTGTTGATGGCGTAGCCAATCCGCTTGATGATGGTGAGAATGGTTCCCCAAAATTAATTTTTTACCTAAATAAGCTGGTTGATGATGGTGGAGAATGGTCCCGGAGTTGCGGCGGTTTTCTTGTGCAGGAGAGCGGCTTGGTGGGAAGAGATTTCTTTTTGTTCTTTTGTTCCTGCAAAACAATCTTCGCCAAGCTAGTTGATAATGGTGGAGAACGGTTCCCGAGTGGCGGCAGTTTTTTTGTTCGGGAGAGCAGATTGGTAGGAGGTGTCCTGTGAAGAGATTTCCTTTTGTTTTTTGTTACGCAGCTTTCTTGTGCATGTGAGCGACTTGTAGGATGGAGAGGGCATCTGGTATAGATAAAGAAAGGCGGGCCGCTTTTACATGAGTGTGAAGAGATTTTTTTTTTTTCATTTTAGAATTTGAAAAGATATAGATTGGGGGAATCAGTTATTGTATAAAAAGAAATAAATTATAATAAAATGGCCCATCTAATCTAAGGCTGGAAAATATAAAGGGAGATCAAGACACTTTAAACAGACGATTAATTAAAATAGATCTAATGGCTAGAAATAATAAAAATTTGATCCAAAGGTTATAAAATGTGGAAGAAAATAGAAGACATTTTGGGTTGTTGGCCCTTCTCCCATATTCTAAATATATATATATATATATATTATGCGTTGTATACTTATAAAACCTAGCCGCAACTATAATTCGTACCGTCCCATTAACTCTTCACTACATCTTTATATATTCAATTTTTCCATATTAATTTTGTTCTACACCTCATAAATTTCATATGTTCTTGTGATAATATACAATTACACTCAACACAAAGTCTGAATAACTTTCTCAAATAAGGATCTGTAGTTGAAGGGGCGTATAAGAAAGTCAAATGACAATTTAATATCAAATTGCTAGGAGGAAATCGCAGTTCTCGATAGATCTGAAAAGTTATACAGGGGATGTATGAAGTTCTCAAAAAGATATTATTTTCAAAGATGAGATATTGATTATATTGAAGTTGACAATTATATCTTTAGGTAAGAAGTGATAAGTTGTTGAATTTTTAATTTCTTGCAAAATTATGTATAATTATGAATGTTTATGTATTATTATATATGTAAATTCATAATTTAGTTTTTTATATATATTTTTTGGATTTACTATAAGACTTTCAAGTTAGATTTTTGTAAAATCATTTAATTTTGATTGTGAAATTTAATATGTTAATCATGAATTATTTTTAATATATCCATGGACAAATGCCTCTAATGGCCCCATATGTTTCAGTTTGTGACATTTCTCTTTTATTTTATAAATTGAGCCTTTTCTCCATTTGTCTCTAAGTTTGGGCAAGATTCATCCACTTTTAACATTCCATAAAGTTAGCCATGCCATTGAGATCTCAACTTGAAATTTGTTGATAAATAATTATAGTTTTAGTCATAAAATTGAGATTTAGCTTAAAATTTATATCTATAGCCATTACATATTATCCATAGTACACGTGTGAGTTTTTGAAATTATTTTCGTATATATTTACAACCATGTTAAAATATTTTTGTGCAGACTAGTTTATAATATAAGCAAACACTGGTGTAGACATAAAATTTTGATTATGTCTAACCTACTAAATATTTTTAACCTTGATTTTATTAACATATTTTAGTATTTTTTTGACATATTGACTCTACAAAATATAGTAGACGTGTGATGTGATTTTATTACCATCACGGGTAACTAAATATTTTATTTTTGCATACATAAGAGGGTAAGCCGTAAGTTTTACTAACTTACAGAAGAACGAGCCTAACAAGTAACTAAAACGGATCTAGGTGCATAACATCTGCTTGCTCATATCCCTTATCATGTAAACCCATAGATAGTCAGGTGGGTCATTAAACTCTCTCGGTTCTTCATTCGACATTGCTTCTTTCTGTTAAACATTAAGTACTTCAAATAAAATTTGCATCCAATATATTACATTATTTGAAGAGTTTGTACATGCCCGAAGTTTACTTCTATTTTCTACAATTGTTCTCATTTTTATATACATGTATATTATCATAATATTCTATACAATATTAAGTGTATTTGAGTATAACTAGTGTTTTGAACTAATTATGCATACTAGTTTTACATAGTTAATGATAAGAAAAAGTATTAACAATATCTTATTCTTTATTTAGTTTGAGTAAATTAAACATTAAAGTAAGAAAAATCATTAATATTAAGCTTTTTATATTTTGCTCTTAGGTCCTATATAATCAAGACATATTTTCAAGTCAGAGATAAGATCGTTGGTCATGTCATTTCAATAAAATATGACTATTTCACTAATATTCACGGTAAGATTTACTTGCTACTTTTCTATGATACATAAATATATTACATTCAAATTCATCGCATATCATTGCAACCCATTATACTACCTACGGTTGGTCACCGGCTTAAAAAACCCGCCCAACCCGATCAACCCACCCATATTAAATCAAAACTAGAAGGATCATTACATTATTGGGCGAGTCACGGTTTAAAAATATAAAAAATACCTATATTTTTGCGAGTAACAGGTTTTAAAGTAGAAACTCACCTACCATTTTGTTAAAAAAATCAAAGAAAATCCTAGGAGATTATTCGAAGTGTATATGGAGACCCTAAGTTACATTTTCTGTGACAACTTTAACATTCAAGCAAATTGACCCGCCCAATGAACCCAAATATAAATTTAGTCACTGCACCTGAAATTTGTCATACATAAACAAATTTTCAAAGGTTTATATAATGTATTGGACGAATGTGTGTCGAATTTTTAAGACTTGAACAAGAACAAGTGATTTGCGTATCAAACCATTTTTTCCACAAGCCAACCAGTGCACCCCCCCCCACCCCCCGTAGTACAATTGTTAGTGTATATTGCATTTCTCTTAACTATAGAAATTTTTTTGTAGTAAATTTCTATTTGTAGAAGCAACATGAGAAGGATGAAAATTCAGGGTACAATTGTAATAGTTCATGAAACTGGAGGGAAAATGTTGAATAAAGAAAAAGAATTAGCTTTAGCAATGATTCAAAGAATAAATTTAATAGCTGGTGCTACTGAATTTTATTGAAATAGTTCATGAAACTGAAGGGCAAATGTTTAAGACTATGTTTAAAATATAGCTTGAAATCTCACGTTTCTTACCCAATTTAGGATTTTGGGTTTGGTAAGAAATCTTGTAGGAAAGAAGGAATTTTTCACTGGATTGGATTTCATGTTTGAGCTTATTGGATCGTAATCATGACAAACGTAAGAATTCTATACTCAGATCCAGATGCTACGGATTCATGGTTTGTCATGATTACGATCTAATAGGCTCAAACACGAAATCCAAATCCAGTGAAAAATTCTCTCTTTCCTACTAGATTTCTTACCAAACCCAAAATCCTAAATTGGGTAAGAAACATGAGATTTCAAGCTATATTTCAAACATAGTCTTAAATATTTTTCCTTCAGTTTCAAGAACTATTTCAATGAAATTTAGCAGCACAAGCTATTAAATTTATTCTTTGAATCCTTGCTAAAGATAATTCTTTTTTCTTTTTTCAACATTTGTCGTTCAGTTTCATGAACTATTTCAGTTGTACTTCGAATTTTCTTCCTTCTCATGTAGCTGCTACAAATGGAAATTTACTACAAAACAATTAAAAAAATGCAGTGTAACACCAAATTGCTCACTCTAGCAGTTGCACCAAATTGATATCTACTGCAAAGCAATTCAAAAATCCAGTGTAAGACCAAATTGCTCACTCCAACAGTCATGGCATAAAATGGCATTCTAGGATTGTATAAAAAACAATAAACATCACGACTAAAATTACACTTAAATCAGATACTTCTGAAAAATTGTAAAATTGATGAAATTAGGTTAAAAATAATTTAATTTTTTTACCTTAATTTGGGTCTTCTCCAAACCGGTTGATGATGGTGGAGAAAGGTCCCCGAGTGGCGGCGGTTTCCTTGTGCAGAGAGCGGCTTGGTGTGTGAAGGTGAGTGTGTAGAGATTTATTTTTTTGCCTTAATCTTCAATTGTTTATGGCGTATCCAAATCGGTTGATAATGGTGGAGAAGTGACCACGAGTGGCCGCGGTTTCCTTGTTCAGAGAGCGGCTTGGCGTGGGAAGGTTATGATGGTGGAAAATGGTCACGTTCGGTTGGACTGATTTGAGTTCTTCGATTGTTAAGAAGAAGAAGAATAAGGATTTTAAAAAATATATATATATTGATTTAAAAAAAATTACATATAATTGATGGTGACCTCATGCCTAGGTGGAGCAGACGTGACGGTGAGGTGGCAATGACATGGCATCATATGAGATTGACTAACGGTCAACTAACAGAAAATCGAAAAAAAGACTAACGGTGACAAAAGAATTCATCAAAAGGCGTTTTGCGATAATTTTAAAGATATAGGACGGATATTGTACTTTTGTCAAAGTTAAAGGATTTGAAGTTTAAAATTATTAAATTTGAATATTACCGCCTAAATAAAACTAGTTAAACAAAAACACAAATGAATAAAGAGCAACAATATTTCTCTATTAGAAGGCGGAGAAGAAAAAAAAATTGAAGTTTAAAATTATTAAATTTGAATATTTTTTAACTTTTTTTTTTTGACAAAAGCATGAATTAATGTGAACACAGAAATTGGATGTCTTCCTATCTTGGAGAACTCCAAGATATTAACTATTTTGTTAGAAATTATTATATATTCGTAATTGTGACTATATATATATCATCGTGATGTGGCGTGATTTGAATGTAAATAAATTGTCAATCAAATCAAGAAAATAAATAAATTAATAATTTACTTCTATTAAAATAATGCCACATCATGGATGATATGGATTTAAGTGATTTATATTATTACTCATATAAATATAATCCAGGTGACGGTAGAGAGCAATTGTGCTATCACACAAGTCATGATGTTTGATTTCTAACTGTTCTAACTGTTCTAGTTTCGTGTTTGATTTCTTATAGCAGATGAAGACATGATGTTTAGCTCTTGTTATGTGTTTGAACATTAATGTTGATCCACCATATGTTATATCGAATGGAGTGTTGGGTTGATCCTTTTTCAATGGCTCCTCAAAAGGCACTTGAACTTATAGGGAGAACCTTGAATCAACAATATGAGAGGTGGCAACCCTGAGTAAGAGAAAAATCCCTCTTTTTCATTATATCTGTTGCATTAGTAAATACTAATCTATTTATTAAATTCTTTTGTTATATTGTTAACAGACTTGCTACAAGATTCCATTGGATCCCACCATAGACGAAGTGAAGAAGCCTTATATTACTTATCACAAAAATGCAAAAGCTGAGAGAGTGGTGTTTCATTACAATGGACATGGTGTACCAAAGCCCACACCTAATGGCAAAAATTTCTATTTAATAAGGTCTTCTTCTCTATTTTCCCCTAAAATGCTATAATTTGGCCATTTAATAAGATTCTGACTAATTTATTTTGATATATATAGAGTTATACTCAGTACATTCCTTTGCCAATCAGTGATCTTGATTTATGGTTAACAACACCATCTACATATGTGTTTGATTACTCTGCAGCTGGAACAATTATTAATTATTTTATAAAGGTATGAATTGATCTGCTTCTTTCCATTTAGGTCATGTTTTCGGATTTGGATGGTTTGTAATTATTTGATTATATGTAAGCCCACATTTCCCGCAGTTATTCAAGGAGAAAGGAAGCTACATGTATGCAACTTGTATCTCATACTTCTTGGCTACTTCTTCTATTACCTTAAGGCTTAAGGTGATACAAAAACATGAAAAATAATTTTTAATAATTATCTACGGATTAGAGAGGAAAAGAAGTTAAAGACATGTATCATCTTTACTCATAAAAGAAACATCAAACCTAGAGGTAATATATATTCTTGGTCTTATAAATGGATCTGTTTCTCGTCTTTATAACAATAATTTCCAAATTAAACGTGTAGGATAATGATCAAAATACGATCACAAAATCACCAAAACCAGAAGAGAGCATCTTCATGCCGCTTGATCAGATCTATGCTAAGCTTAGCTCAATTTTTTACTTATTTTTTGTAACTTCTGTTTTGTAAAATTGTTTACTTGAAATAATAATCGTATTAAATATTAATGATTAGATTTTTTTTTCAAATTCTTTTCAAAATTTTAATTTTTTCAAGTATTAAAAACATGTTTGACCAAAGTTGACCGTTTAGATAACCCGAATTAATTTTTTTACCCTTCTCTTAGATTACTCTTATAATTCATTGTTCCGAAATTATCTAAAAGTTTATCCTAATTCCAAAATCGGGTACAGTTGACCCGTAGTCTCTCCTAATTATAGTTATTCTATTAATATGTTTGAATTGAATTTTTAAAAAGAATGGGTTAGTAAAGAATATATAAGAATATTTTCCAATTTTTTTTACGTTTAAACCCTTTAATTTGATGTAATTTGAAAAAAAAGATTTTATAAACTTGTAAAATGAACTTATAATCCCTGTGATCTATTTATAGAATATTTAATATAGATAAAAAATAGAGATAATTTCTAATTAAGTCAAGAACTTAACAAATCATGTCTTACGAAATCTAGTTCAAAAGTTTAGATAAATAACATTCAAAATATTATTTTAAATTTATAATATATCTAATATAACTTTATAAAATGAAAAATATACATCCAAAAACGTTGAAAAAGTAAAAATTAAAAAACAATTAAACATAAAACCTAAAATTCATCTCTTCATTCAAACATAAAACAAAAAAGAAATCTCTTCCAATCAAGCTGCTCTCCTGCACATGAGAACAACCTTCATATAATTTTTCCACCATCATCATCAACATGGTTTGGTTGCGTCATTAACAATTGAAGAACCCAAATTAAGATTAAAAAAAATCAACTTTTTCCATTAAAACCTTATAAAATTTGATTTAATTTTAACCCAAACTCATCAATTTATAATTTTTCAGAATTATCTGATATAAGTATAATTTATTATTATTTAATAGGAGTCAGATAATTTAACAATGGTGCAAAGACGGAATAGTAGTGATGCTGAATTGCGGCTAAGCAAATAGAAATGGAGATAAAAATATTTTAACGGGCTTGGGTAGTAGGCCTACCAAATTAATGAACACAACTCAACAAATAAAATATACCCACTGAATTGTGTCGTCTAGCCCAACAATTTGTTAGATTTATGATCTTCGTCTAGCCTAGTGAATGTTGCACAAACTAGCAAATTGTGTCACACAGCTCAGTAAATTGTGTCACACAACCTAATGAATTATGTCGCACAACCTAATGAATTGTGTGACATAACCCAGTAAATTATGTCATAACCCGATGAATTGTGTCGCAGTTTTAGCCTAGTGAAAGGTATTATAGACCTGAATTGTCAGTGAAATGGGCTAGATTTCATAAAAAAAGTTTGTTGGGATGTGAACCTTTTGAATTAATCTTTTTTTTGTCAACCAGAAAATACAAGGAATTCATTTATACGTATTACAAAAATTTACTAGAAATAAATTAGAAGCTATAAGTGAAAAATCCTTTCAACCCGACATATCTATATTCCTTCTGGTACACTTTGCAAGCGCATCAACTGTAGAATTATATCTCCAATCAACATGGGCTATGTTCCAATATGAACCTTGACCTAACAATTTCCTTACTTCTGATAGGATAGGTTTAAGACTCCAATGGAGCCCGGTCATACCCAAAATTTCTTGAACTAATTCAAGGTTGTCAGAGTAAAACGAAACACTCTGACTCAACAAATATTTGCTTAATCTCATTGCCATAAGAAAGGCCCACGCCTCTCCTTCAATAATACTATTGATTTTACACCTCATGCTTTCCCTTTTCACAACATTTCCATCTTTATCCATCCCAATAGCAGCAATAGCAGCGAGTTCCTTGTTATTAATAAATGATGCATCACTCTATTTCAGCCTCATCCATTATCATTGGATTAGTCTTTTCATTTAAATCATTTTATCCATTTTTTCTTCGCACTATTCCTCCAATCCATACACGGGCCAAAGAGCCTATAAATTAACTCCTTTGATTTATTTAAAATATTATTAGTATTCCACTTAGTTCCTTCATGAAAATATTTCATTCTTTCCTTCCATAAATTCCATAGTATAATCATCACATATGCCGTAACCTGTTTTTTCTCCCACCCGTTTCCACTATATCCATTAATAATTTGTTTAAACCATTCTGAAAACGTACCTTTAAAGTTTTGATCAATCTTAATCTGCAGTGGCGATATAGCCCATACTTCCAAGCTAGAAGGGCATTTCAGGAAGAAGTGTATAATATCTTCATTTTCCAATTCACACCATTCACAAATTTCATTCTTGACATATTTTCTCTTTTTCAGATTATTTTTAACCGGTAAAGCATTATTACAAACCCTCCAACAAAATTGTTTAATCCTCGATAAACGTTATTTTTCCATATTATATCTCAAATACTATCATCCTTACTTTCTTCCATATTAGATGTCTATATTTCTTGAGCCAAATCTTCATTAACCAATATATGATAGCCTAATTAAGTCGAATATTCCCCACTTTTGCTATATGGCCAGATTAGTTTGTCATCATCAATAACACATCTCGGAATTTTTGAGATAAATTGACCAGCATCTTTTGAAAATATTATATGATTATTCCACCCCATACCCGAGTTATCAAAAAGTTCATGCACAAAATTAACTGAACAATTATTAGGCTTTTCAAGATATTACTAACCAGCAGTGATTCCAAATACTAATATTTCTTCCATTACCAATCTGCCATATCATATAATTCTTTAAGAATTGAAGTCCTTTATAAATGCTAGCCCAACTCCAAGAACGTCGTTTTGCCAATTTAGCATCCCACATACTAGAATTGGGAAAAATATTTAGACTTAAGAATTTTATATGCAAACGAATCCGGATTGTTAAGAAGTCTCCAAGCTTGATTTGCTAACATTGAACAATTCTTTTATAAAACTATCTAAACCCTAAACCTCCAATTTTCTTTGATCTCGATATTAATTTCTAGTTAATCCAGTGAATTCTTTTTTTTACTTCGAGCATCCCACCAAAAATTTACAACAATACTCAATAATTTTTTACATAAAGTCTTTGGAAATTCAAACATTGACATCGCATAATTTGGTATAGCTTGTAATACGGCTTTAATAAGAATTTCCTTACCTCCTTCAAACAGGAGAGTTGAAACCCAACTAGCTAATTTAGATAGCAATCTGTCCTTAATATAGTTGGGATTTTCACTTTTAGCCCGTTTGAGTGTAAGCGGTAACCCTAACTATTTACCCAAATCATTAGTACTTCTGATATTAAGTGTACGTGAAACCTCTTCTTTCGTAGCTTCTGGTGTATTCTTTCAAAATAGAATTGCTGACTTGTTAAGACTAACTTTTTGACCCGAAGCATTACAATATTCAGTAATCAGATTTTTAAAAATTTCAATTTCTGTGCGATTAAGATTAATAAAAAATGGATCATCCGCAAATAACAAGTGCTAATTTCTCGTAATTTGGATACCTTGGATTAATCCTTCTCTACAGTGAAAATTAATCAAGCTAATCAGACTTTCAGTGAGAAGAGAAAATAACAACGGTGAAAGCGGGTCTTCTTGTCTAAGACCTTGTTCCAGTTTGAATTTCTTCAACCGTTGACCATTGACTTCGACTTGAAAAGAGACTGAATTCGTGTCTTGATTTGGAAGATTATTACTTTTGTAGCATTTTTTGTATAATTTGTGTGTTATTGTGAAACTCTTAAGTAAAAGGAAATATTTAGAGGCCAAATCAATGTCAAAGAGTTAAGGAAAGAAGATCCAAGAGGAATTAGGAGATAAAAGGAAACAAAGTTAAATTAGGAAAGTAAAAGCTGCTAAATAAATTTGCAGTGACGTCCACAAAAGTGAATATAACTACAAATCAACTGCGATTTTGGTAGAGCCTTTAAAGGGACAGATAGATCTTCCAGCTGCGGTCGTTTTGATAGGTCGTACATCGCCTTCCACTCCAAGATTTCTACCTAGGGTTAAAAAATACATATAAATACACCGTCTTATTATTGTAAACATGTCCTTGCTTAATAATTAGTCTATAGTATCAAGTAGCAACATCAGGAGAAGCAAGTTGACAATATGTAACTTGATTTTAGTTTATTTCTTATTAGCATGAACTAAATTTCCCATAGCTTGGGTTTCGCATATGTATAATCTCTTAATTCTATTTTCTTATATCTAACTTTTTTTGGGAAAACTCTATTTAAATCAATTGAGCTTCTTAACCTTTACAATTGTTTTATGTGCTTTCATGTATTAACTGTAGTTTTTGCTAGTGCACGAGTATAGACTACCCCATTAATAGTAGTTATATAGTCACCGGAAGGGGTGTCTAATTGTTGAAACACCACATAAACGTCTAGTGTGTGGTAGTGATCCTGACGGGCTCACCTAACTAGATAGTCACTAGGGTTTGATTTAACCACTGATCATTGCGCAGAGTCCCCTTACCCAAGTCCCTTGGTAATTGTTAGGTTGCCACCTAAGTCCACCCGAAGGGGGTTAGGAGATATATAAAATCCTGACTACTTACTCTCAGAGTTTTAATCACCCTTATAACTAGAAGAAGAATTAGAAGATAAGTGCATACTAGCAAACCTAAGTTATATCTCTCATCTCATTCTTTTGTATTTATTTTATTTGGATTAGTGGTTTAATTAATTATTCTCTCCACTATTATTATCTTTATTTTATTGTCTTTTATTTCAATCAACTATTCTTTACTACGCTTCTATTCTAAACCACAATTCTAACACACTAAATCCCAGCGAACGAATCTTACTTATTATCTAAACTTGCAAATGATCTGTGATACTTGTAGTGAGTTCTGTGATTGGTTTAGGGTGATAGTTCGTATCTTTATTATCATTATTTCATCAATTCACACTCACACTCGCTTAGGAACAAAAAAACAAAAATAAAATCCCTTCACACACATTCGTATAGGGAAAAAAATCATCCGAACCCAATTAGCCGGGCCAAATGGGCTAAACCCAAGTCGCCGCCCTAAGTCGCATAGGAAAAAAAAACAAAAAACAAATCTCTCCACATTCACTACTAATCAGCCAGACTTAATTAGTCGAGGACGATGAGACGTACACAAGTCGCGCACCCAAAGTCACTGTACCAGTTAGAAACGCATCTCCGACAACAAATTTTTACTGCAAAACACTGAAAAACAATGCTTGGAACAAAAGTAAACGTTGAAAAACAATGACCATTTTTACCTTAATCTTTGTTCTTCGCTACCCGGTTCGAAGATGGTGGCTAATGGTCCAGGCGGCAACTGTTTGTGCAGGATATCTGGCGAAGGTAAAAAAATAGCACCAGAGATCTAAAGAGATCTGGATTCTTCAGATCTGAAGAGATTTCCTTTTTTTGGTTCTGATATGTCTCTTTGCGCAGGAAGTCTGGGTTCTCCATTAATGGCGCCAGTTTTCTTTTGCAGGAGAGCGACGACGTTGACGTGATAGTGGTGGAGGATGGTACGAACGACGGCGGTTGTCTCTGACATTAGAGAGAGACAGCAGGAAGGTGAGCCCCGGTGGGGAATGACCCACGAACGACGGTAGTTTTTCTTGTGCAGGAGAGCTTGGTGGTCTGAAGGTGGTCCATTAGGGCTTGATGATGTTGAAGGATGACCCACGAACGACGAGGGTTGTCTTCAGCAGTGGAGAGAGCCGGCGGGAAGGTGAGAAAAACACTTAAAAGTGCTTCTAGCATTTTAAGATTTTTTTTAATCTTGAAAAGCACTTTTCTGAGAAGCACTAGGATTGCTTTTCAAAATAATCACTTAAAGTGATTTTAGATCCATAAAAATATTTTAGACCCTTAAAATCACTTTTAGAAAAAGCACTAAACTATTGATTATTAAAATAATCACTTATAGTGGTTTTAGATATTAAAATATTTTTTAATTATTTTTAAAAATGTTTTAATTTTAATAAAAAAACATTTTTAACTCTAAAATGATCAATTCCAAACGGACACTAAGTGCCCCTTTGGAAGTGCTTGTTTGGAGAAGCATTTAAAAATGCTTTTATCATTTTAAGAGTTTTTTTACTTTGAAAAATATTTTTTTTCAGAAGCACTAAATAGGTGCTTTTTAAATAAAACACTTAAAATAATTTTAGATCTCAAAATTATTTTTAATATTTTTTTAAAATTTTCAATTTTATTTTAAAAACGTTTTTTTACTCTAAAATAAACACTTCCAAACAAGCTACAAGAATGGTAAATAAATGGTTTTTGAGTTTTTTTTAGTTGAGTTTTAAATATTAGAGATAGATTTTTGTTTATTAATTAGAATGGCGTGGGTCCGTAAAAACCATTACCCCTTTAATATTTCAAATTAAACAAACAAAATTTGATTTGGTAGTTTGGTTCAACTTGACTTGGTTACCTCCGTCCTCCGGAAACCTCAGACTTGTAGGGCCCGGTCGTTTAATTTTTTTCCCGTCTAACGATCTAGATGCGTCAACTAGTCCATGTTATTATTAACAATTTCCAACGGCTCTCATTAATACACGCAAGTCTCCCCTGCCCATGGATAACAAATTATTCAAATTCGGCTGCGTAAGCATAAACAATCTTCATTATCCTCTCACTGAATTAATTTTAATAGTTACTATTTAGAGAAAGAATCCTCTTACATATTCAGGCTTAGGCTTGTCCTCAGACCAGAAGCTAGCGAGAAAGTCTTACTTTTTACCAAGGCATATGGAGAAAGGGGGTTTCTCAGTTCTATCTTTCCTCTTCATTGTTGTAACTACGTTACTATTTCCACAATTAACGTTAGGGGAACCTAGAGCTAAGGTACTAGAGCTGTTATGCACAAACCAAACCGTTCAAAATGCCTCACTTTTTGTCAGCAACGTCGGTGCTTCAATGGAAATAATCGCACCACAATTATCTGCACAAGGTTACGGAGTAGCAGTTTCAGGACAAGGACCTGATGCTCTTTACGGTCTAGCTCAATGTTATGGTGATCTTTCAGAAGTAGATTGTGTGCTATGTTATTCCGAAATGCGCACCATAGTACCTCAATGCTTTCCCTTTAATGGAGGAAGAATTTTTCTTGATGGTTGCTTCTTAAGATCGTGGAATGTTAGCTTTTTTCAAGATTACACTGGACCAGATGATAGAGTGATCTGTGGAAATGAAACGAGAAAGAGTTTAGGATTCCAAGAAACTGCAAGACGAGCAGTTTTGCAAGCAGCTTTGGATGCACCGAATAATAAAGGGTATGCACGAGCCGAGATGAAGCCACTTTCTGGGACAGGGACTACGAATGAATCAACTTATGTTCTTGCTAATTGTTGGAGAACATTAAATTCTAGCTCTTGTCGAGCATGTCTAGAAATTGCATCGAGATCTATGCTGAGATGTTTGCCTTGGTCTGAAGGTCGAGCACTTTATGCCGGATGCTTTATGAGATACTCTGACGTCAATTTCTTGAATCCTTTACCAAGCAGTGAGAGTTCAAAATGTAAGCACAATTCTCTATGAATATAAGTGTGAAGTAAATTCTATTTAGTCCTAGTAGGTGGTCTAATCATGAATTCTTTGCAATAACCTTTTCTCAGGGAGCATAGCAGTTATTATAGCAGTAATTATTAGTTCCACAATTGTGGTGGCCGGAGTAGCAGTAATTGGAGTTTACATCTGGAAGAGAAAAAGTATACAGAAGAAGAGAGAAGGTTAAATCATATTTTCTACGTGAAAATGCCGACAGAATGTTTATAAACTCATCTTCACGTTAACTTTTCAGGTTCTTATGATGCAAAAAAATTGTCAAAAATCCTTCGTGATAGTAGCTTGAACTTCAAGTACTCCTCACTTGAGAAAGCCACATCCGGTTTTCATGAGGCTAACAAATTAGGACAAGGTGGATTTGGCGAAGTTTATAAGGTAATCACTTAAGCACACTTATATAACCGAATGAATCAAACTCATTCATTGAAATACATTATGTAATATAATGTTGCAGGGAATATTACCAGACGGAAGAGAGATTGCTGTGAAAAGGCTTTTCGTAAACAATATTCATCTACCAACTGAATTTTACAACGAAGTTAACATTATTAGCTGCATTGAACACAAAAATCTCGTCAAATTGTTGGGATGCAGTTCCTCTGGACCTGAAAATCTTCTAGTTTATGAATTCTTGCCGAACAAAAGTCTCGATCGCTACATTTTCAAAACAGATTCTAACAAAGATAAAGTATTAAACTGGGAAAAAAGATTTGAGATAATCATAGGGACTGCAGAAGGTTTGGTTTACCTTCACGAAAACACACATACACGAATTATTCATAGAGATATAAAAGCAAGTAATATCCTTTTGGATTCAAAGTTCCGTGCCAAAATTGCCGATTTTGGTTTGGCCAGGGCTTTTGAACAAGATAAGAGCCACATAACCACTGCAATCGTAGGAACATTGTAAGTAATTGTATCCAACTAGCTATCATAGGTAACATATTAGTAAGTGGTAATTGAAATGATCCACACTTTCAAATACACAGAGGATACATGGCTCCGGAGTATCTATCACACGGACAATATTCAGAAAAAGCAGATGTCTACAGTTTTGGTGTGCTTTTGTTAGAGATTGTCACGGGACGACAAAATAACGCAAACATAACTTCAAACGACTCTGGAAGCTTGGTTACAAGTGTAAGTACCCTTTTAATTATATAGTTTTTGTTTTTCGTTTGCCTTTAATCTAGTGGAGAAAGCAGGCATGGAAGCATTTTCAGCAAGAAGTAATAGAGGAACTGATTGATTATCCAAGTCTAGAGTTGCACAAAGATAAAAATATTAGTGAGGTGCTAAGGGTGATCCATATAGCGTTATTGTGTACCCAAGAGATCCCGTTGTTACGACCATCCATGTCCAAGGCACTACAAATGCTGGCAAAGAAGGATGAAGATCTTCCTTCACCCACTAAACCTCCTTTTATAGATGAGGAAACCATGGAATTTAACAGCACAATTTCGAATTCTGAGTCAGTTGCTACTATCTCTGAAAGCATTTTCTTTCCAAGGTAACAAGTAAGTGTTATCAGATATCGGAAAGATCACCCCAGCCCTTGTTTGGTTGGAATGATATCATCGGGCTGTTTCCAAGGTTTCAGCAGAAGATGGTTTCAATCGTATTAAAGTCATAGACATGATTTTGTGGCGTGGGCGCGTATAATTACATATATCCTTAGTATAGAAGGCGATCGTGTTGAATTACAAGGCAAAGGTGAGAGATGATTTTTTTTTTAAATAATTCATCTCTCGGAAGAGCCACTTTAGATTAGTAATTTGAGTAGGTTAACCCATCTGGCAAGATAAATATAACCAACTGGTTAATAGATGAAATCTTGAAACCATATTTCGTTGATAACGATCTTATTTCCGTAGCATTCGAGCCAATGTGTTTAGCTTAAATACAATTACCAATCAAAGAAACCTCATTTTTCTCTTTATCTCATATACTTTTTTATTTTTATGGAGAAAGAACATTCATTAGAGTATTATAGAGGGAAAATTTCATGTGCCGTAACGTAGATATACGATCGGATGGTACTTATGAGTGTTCAGGGTATCAAAATGAATATCGGGACCCGCGGCATATATGATGGAAGGTTACTTATGAGTGCCCAGGCTATCAGAATCAATATTGAGATCCGCAAGATCATATAATTGAACTCTCCTAGCTAGTATCTCCATTAATCTGGAAAATTAAGGCGTCGTTTGGTTTGCAGAAAACAATTTTCTTTCTGTTTTCAATGTTATAAAAAAATATGAAAAACGTCAATATCATGTTCTCTAATATAGCAGCGTCTTCATTAAAATTTTCAAGAAACTGCTTTCACTAGCCAACCACGTTTTTACTAATGTTTTGAAAAACTTAAAAACTAAAAACAAAAAATGCTTATTATTTTCACGAACCAAATAGGAAGTGTCCTGTTTTTCTATGTTACATCCTTTTTCGTCCAATTTAAAGGATAAAATAGATATTTTATGTTGGAAAATATAAATAAAATCACAAAAATGTATCTAACCACGTAAGTTTTACCATTGGAAGTATATATAGTTTTTGCTTAAATCACAAATCAAAGTAATCTTGAGAAACCAAAAATCATATCTCTAAATCTAATCATTAACCATCTAAATCATTATTATAGTGTTTTTCTTTAATTGAACACTTTTTCATTAAAAAATAATTGAACAAATTTCAAAATACGGAGAAAAGGAATAAAATAACTACCATTAATAAAAAAAGTTGTTAAATAATACTTACACGATTATATTTTATTGAAATAGTGTATTTCTCTGGTTTTTTGGATTTTCTTTTTAAATTTTATCAGTATGATTTGATGTGGGTTATTTTAAACACGTTTATAGTCATTTTTTGCCTTTGATTAATACATAGTGGCTTTAATATTTTTTTCTTCAGATGGATACATGTCCTTAAGATGTAACTCCTACTCTATCACTATTTTCCGGAAAGTATCCCACAAAGTTGATAATGTCTCACTCTGAAGATCTAATCGCTCTTTGTCTAGCGATTTTTAGCAAGTCTGTTCGTCCTGCCATTGAAGCACTTCAGAAGGTGTTGAAAACTACTTGGCCCTCCAATGAGAGCTTGCCTGCAGATTTCCAAGAATATAGGGTGGATTGTCCAACTTGCCGCTGACAGTTGCTTAATACCTTGAATTGATTCAAGGTTATCTGAGAAGATAGTTTTTCCTATTCGGAAAGTTCATCCCATATTGTGTTGCGTCTAGAATAGCTTGCAGCCCCATCTCCAGAGATAATAAATCGACATATACCAAGCACTAGGCGCTAACAGACAAAGGTGCTAATAGGACAAAAAACAGGAGTGCCTCCCCTTCAATCTCAGAGGTATATCTTAGTATTTTGGAGGTCTCGATTACATTACATGTTCGCATATGGTGTTGTACTAAGTCGACACTGGTTGGACTGCTTTGGTCTGTATATGAGACATCACAATACCATATAATGCCTAATTGGTCAGCTACATTTGGGTCCCATTACTAGTCTCTTTCCTCCATGTTTGGTGTAGTTGGTTTCCCTAAGCGCCTAAGTATCTCCAAAAAGTTCCTGATGGCTTTGTTAATAATAAAAAGTATATCTTCATAGTCTATAGGTATATTTTTGTGTAGACATTTCATCTTGGCTTTCCAAATATTCCATATTAACAAAAATATATGCTTCCACAACCCGTATATCCCATCCTCCTTGATGGAAAGTATGAGCTACTTCAAGAATCCAGGAGTTCAGATTTTGGACGCTCCCTAATATGGATTTGGAGAGCCGACCCTGTCAAGATAATCCGTGAAATTGTACATGTCAGAAATAAATGTTCCGGAATTTTTGTCTGATGCACGCACCAAGAACATTCCTTCGTATCAGTACGTCGACGTTTATATAGATTTAAATTAGTCAAGATAGCAATATTGCATGCTTTCCGCATGAAATGTCGTACAGTCGGGATGTTTGACCTCCAGATGTCATTCCAAAACTGCGGATGGTCCATATGTAAATGGGTTGAGGTTTATGGTGACTGGTGCACTTGTATGTCGGTCAAAACCTGATACCTTGTCTTAGTATAGTATACCCCGTTCTTCTGAAAAGGCCATATTGACATGGGTATACTTTTATTTGTAAGATTTGTGTCACTATATAATGTGGGAGAATAATTTCCAATAATCATGTATCCTAGTACAACTGGTTTACCATATTTAAAGTACAACCTGTTCGTTTATGGATTACTGAGTTGTCTGTTATCCATTGGTTGTTCCAAATGTCAATTATGTTGTCGTGCCCTATTTAATATCTACTATGAGCTTTTAAGAAATACCTCCCTTCTATAATATTAGCTGAGGACCATGTGCGTGTTTGCCTGAGCTTAACATGAAGAAAAATGGATTTAGGATAGTATATACCTTTCAGTAGTGTTGCTGCCAGAGTGTTTGGGTTCTTTTAAGTTTGCCATGCTTGCGCTGTCAGTAGCGCAATATTCATTCTTTTATAGTCTCTAAACCCAAGACCGCCGAGCATTTTATTAGTCGCCAATTTTCCTCGCAACCCAATGTATACGGTTTCTCTTTCCCGAATTCCACCAAAAGTTAGCGATGGTTGAAATTAGCTTTTTACATAAGGTAACAGGGAAGGAGAATAGTGACATAGAATATACTAGATTTAAATTGGTCTGGATAGCATTATACATGCTTTCCACATGTAACTTCGTACCTTGGTCGGGATGTTTGACCTCCAGATAACATTCCAAATCTACGGATGGTCCATATGTAAATAAGTTGAGGTTTGTAGCGAGTGATGTACTTGTATGTCGGTTAAAGTCCGATAGCCTATCTTAGTAGAGTATATCTAGTTCTTCTGTAAAAGCCATATAAATACATCTTGTGTTCATTTTCGATTCCAAATAGTAAAAATAGTGATTATTTCTTTATTATGATTATTAGAGATTTTTAAACAAAATACTAATAAAAATATTTAATTATTAAAAATTATTAATAATTTACTTTATTAAAAATCTATTTACTGAACTAAATCTTTATAGAAACTTATATATTTTTTTATATCTAAACTATCTTTATTTTAATTATATATTTTAAATTTTATTTTTTAATATTTAATATTTAACCAATAATGGATCACCACCACCTTCGTCCATTGACATCACCACCATCAGCTATTTATTTTTTAGTTTAATTTCGACCACCACCACCAAACAACGTTGCAGCCACCACTGCTGCCACCCCCACTTTCATTTTTCTAAATTTTCTGTCACCACCATCAAACAACACTGCAATTACCACTACCACCTCCACCACTACCACCACCACCATTAGTTTTAGCCAATTTTTTATTACCACCATATCCAACTACTGCTGCTGTAACCACCTATTCTGAATTTTTTTCCCGTCAAACTATTTTCAAGACATGAAAATCATTATTCGAAAAAGGAATTCACTGTTAATACATTGAAAATATTCAGCATACATGAAATTCATTATTTGGAACAAGGATTTCATTGTTAAAAACAACAAAAGTCTTTGTTTCGAACAATGAATTCCTTGTTCTGAACAATGAATTTCATGTTCAGCGAGCAATTGGCCAGATATCTGATCGGAAAAAAAAAAGCTATAGAGGTTGTTTATGGGGATAGGGGTGGCCAGTGGTGATGCCAACTAAATAGGAATTGATCGGAGATGGTGATGGTGGTGGCTGCAGAGATGGTCGGTAATGGTGTTCGAATTTTTTTTTTCAAAAAAAAGAAAAGAAAAACTGGTCTGAGGTGGTCGTGGTTGCAACAGAGGTTGGTGGTGGTGTCCGAATATTTTTAAAATAAAATTAATCGGAAGTGATGGTGGTTGCAGCAGTGGTTGAATTTTTTTTCAAAGGAATTAGTCGAATGAGGTGGTCGAATTTCTTTTTAAAAAATTTGCCTGAAAATAGCGATGATGGTGGCCGGTGATGTTGGTAATCAAATGTGATGATAGTGGTTGAAGGTTGTATTAGAATTAGTTAGATTTTAATAATTTTTTTATATAAATCAGTAAATAATAGAATAATTAAAAATTAAAAGTAAAAGTATTTTTTGTCGAAAGTTATTTTTAATAAAAACTCTTATTAAAACTTGTTTTTAACAAATAAGATTTTTAATTTAATTATCTTTAAAAGATGACTTTTATTATTATTGGTATATCATTGGTTCTGACCTACAGAATTTAATGAATGTGAAGAAACTATCACAGTAGACATTCATTACGGTAGGAGGTTCAAGAATGGTTGGTACAACAACTGCTTTTAATTTACATCACAACTTTATGTCCCTGGGTAATTTGCGTAGCGTGGTAAAGATTAAAGAAAGTTGGGTTTTTGTGTAAAGTTTTACCGTCGTCCTTATGTTTCCCTGAAGCTTAGACCGGAGTTCTTGAGCCGCGAAGAGGATGTGAGCTAAATGGCCATAATTTTCTAGTCTAATGTTCAACTAAAACTATACCTTTAAAGAAAAATGGTGACTAATACCACGGGGGACGGGGGTTGGTGGTGGGTGGTGATAGTATAACGAAGTATGATCGAGATAGTGATAACAATGGTAAAGATGTAAGTTCTCTATAGATTATACACTATTTGATGCGACAGTTGATGCGTCAGATAGAGTGGTTGGGTCAAAATTAATTTGAAGATGTTGGTGAATTCAAGTCAATATTGGAAAAAAAAAAAAAGAATTTAAGTCAATACTTGCACGTCAAAAAATTGGAGCAAATTTTATCAAAGGTAATGGCCTGCAAACATTTTTAGGCCAAACATTTCAAATTTTTTTAAACTAAATGTATTTAAAACGTGTATTTTTAGGTTATTTTATTAATTTTGTAAAATATTTTATTGATTCCAAGAACAATTTAGACATTTTAAATAAACTATATGTTTATTTGACCGCATCACATCTAGCAACTTTATCTAAAGTGTCCAAATTGTTCTTACAATCTATAAAATATTTTAAAAAATTAGTAAAATAGCTTAAAAATAGTCGTTTTGAATACGGTTAACTTAAGAATGTGACTTTCGAAACATTTGGCCTCACTCGATCGCTAAATTTTATCTAAAGGATCCTCACATAAACCTTTATTGAGGTTCTCTAATTGAGCTTCTGAAATTTTAATGGCATGTTCATGTTTATGAACTAATTGAGTGGTTGATTGGAAATTAGTTTTCATTGTATTCAACTTTTTAAGTATGGTTTTTTCAACTTCAATCCCTATATGTATAGAGGTGGTAGCTTCGACAGAACAAGTGGTATGAAAGGCCCCAGTAAATGTAGACGAAGCACTCCCAACCACTCAAGGTCAATTATCTCATGCCAAATATCATCGTAGCAGTAAATCAACCATCTTCGGAGTTCAAGCTCAATTCTCAAACACAGGGACAATTATCACATTTTCTACAGAAACGAATCTTCGGAATACACTTCCAAATCCAACGAGTCTCAAAGTTAACTCAAGCTATCGGGATCCCTAGGATGCCACACAAAGATAAAAAAACATATAAAGCAGATATGGAGGCCAAAAGTAATCAAGACAGCCCCTTCTCTTGGAAAATATTGGACGTGCCACTACCTTGAAAATTTAAGCCATTCATTGGTCAATAGATTTTAATCAGTATGTCAACATGTATAAGAGACACATGGAATTGATAGCCGATACAATTTTTTACTGCATTTCTTTCACGACTTTATTAGAAAGAGTACAACAATAGTTTTTAAAATTGAAATCCAAATTAATTGGAACCTTCAAACATTTATGTTGGAGACTGAGAGAACACTTCGCAAGGAGTAAAAATTTGGGTAAAGTCCTCCTGAAATCCTTTAACTTTGGCCAAAGTGCAGCATCCGTCCCTGATCTTTGTTTTTACCCTTTCGCGTCCTTGATTTCAGTATTTTTTGTCACCGTTAACCCTTTTTCCATTTTTCTGTCAGTTAACCGTTAGTCAACGCCACATGGCGCCACCTCACCGCCACCTCATCACCGTCTCTAGCTGTTAATTATAAAAAAAGAAAAAAGACTTTGAAGGTTTGAATCCTTCATATATCAACAATGGAGGATAAAAAAAAAACAATTAATAAAATCCAAACCACCTACCCCATCAATCCATATCAAACTTTATTCTGCTTTTGATCGAACAAATAAAAAATGAATTGAGCCTCATTTTTTCTGCTTTTGATCGAAGAAATTAAAATTTCATTATTCCATATCAAACCAATTAAGCCTCATTTCTTCTGTTCTTAATGATAATGTTGACTACCTATTTGTTCTCTCCCCAGAACCGAGATTTCCAAAACACTAAAATCCGAAGGGTCTCAAGTAGTTCATACAAGTTCAAACGATACAGATAGTTTCAATTCAATTATTAATTTATTTAATTCCTGTAAATTGCTTAAAACCACTGACCTTGATTCATTCAATCCTAATATCCCAAGAATTCGTGAATTTGTCATGAAAAACTGTTCATAGACCACCATAGCCCACCAATAGGTACGGATTCATCAAATAAATGCTCTGATCCGTTTCATAAACGTGAATTAATCCGAAAAGCCGAGCCTTTAATACCCGAAGAACCAAAAAAGCCATGGATAACATTAACAAAGAATATACAGAACGTAAAGTATTTACCTTCAATAGTAGATATAAATTTCAAATAGAGATATATATACATAGATGTGGGAAGTAGAAGTTAATTTGGTTTTATACTGCGTTTTTTGAAGATGAAGAAAGAAGCTATTGAAGCTTTGCCGGAGAGTTTAAAAGAGGTGGCTATGGTGCCAGATTTGACTCCTTTTCCGGCAAATACAATATTTTTTTTATTTAGGTGAAAGATCAGCGGGGCAAACCCATAAATTTATGGGCTGAAATCTTCATTGGCTGAACTCATAAGCAGAATAAAGTTTGATATGGGATAATGGGGTAGGTGGTTTGGGTTTTATCAATTGGTTTTTTTTTAATCCTCCATTGTTTTTTTTTTTGGTTACATGGGCTCCGGGCTAGTTTGCGCGCACCCGACTAATCCCACAGAGATATACATGCCTGCCCATATATATTCTCATGGTAAATCAGAACTAGGTTGCCTATGTTCAGGTTGGGGTTCGAGCCTTGTACCTTTTACTTTACACCCGTTAGGGAGGAGATTCGAACCTAATCCTCCATTGTTGATATATGAAGGATTCAAACCTTCAAAGTTTTTTTTTTCAATTAATAGCTAGAGACGGTGATGAGGTGGCGGTGAGGTGGCGTCATGTGGCGTTGACTAACTGTCAATTGACAGAAAAATTGAAAAAGGGCTAACGGTAACAAAAAAATACTGAGATCAAGGACGCGAAAGGGTAAAAACAAATATCAGGAGCGGATGCTGCTTCAGGGCTTTACCTAAAAATTTAGAACGAGATATAAAGAACTTCAATAACATGCTAACAGCCTAACACGACTAGTCTTCACACATGATTTTAGGAATAAAGAATTCTAAATCAGATTAGTCTCGAAACTTGTTATAACTCTCACTGAGATTTTGGAAGAAACTAAACACTATATCGAGGTCAAAAGATGTATTTGTAATATTAAAATAAAGGACTAGGATGCGCGGCGAGCAAGAAAACTATTGGAATAAAGATAAATCTTGCTCAGAATCTCGATTTAAATGTACATAATATTAGAGTTTCCATCAAGATTGTGTAGAATTCATGGATCAGTGATAGCTGATGTAGATGAGATATTAAAAGAATATAAGATTAAATAATTCCTTACATTGAGGCATTATCTTTGGAATAGCGGAGTGATTAAGTGAGATCATAATTTATAAATTGAGACACTGGCCTTGAAAAGATGCTTGATTATTTCCCTTGTCAATTACGTATGATTTCCTTGGAAATAAATCATAAATGGCAGAAATGAAGAGGAAAGATGAGTTCTCACAGCTAACTTAGCAGAAAAAAAGTGGGGGATTAGTGGGTGGAGGAAGATGTTCATCCTTGTTTTCCAGCATTTGTAGTGCCCTGGACATAAATGGTCTTAACAACGGGATCTCTTGGGTGCATAAAAGCGCTATATGAATCACTCTTACAACCTCGTTTTTTACACTGAACTCTAGATTTGGATCAATCAACTCTTCTATTCCACCTTCCTCTATTGTTCCTTCCTGGAAGTGCTTCCATGCCTGCTTACACCAAACTATCGTTTAAATTAAGCTATTAGACAGATAATTACAGATTTAGTCCTTAAACTTTTCAAAAGTGTTGCACAATATCCCATCTATTAACAATTTTGTAAAGCTCTAGTACTTACAATAGTAACCAAGCTTTCATATTCTGATGTTATGTTTCGATTGTTCTGTCTTCCCGTGACAATCTCCAACAAAAGCACACCAAAACTGTACACGTCTGCTTTTTCTGTCAACTGTCCGTGAGATAGATATTCTGGAGCCATGTATCCTCTGCATATATCAAAGTAGTATGGATCATTTCAACTATCACTTTCCAATATATTCATAAGGTTATCATAATGACTTACAATGTTCCCATAATTGCAGTGGTTACATGGCTCTTATCTTCTTGGAAAGATCTAGCCAAACCAAAATCGGCAATTTTAGCATGGAGGCTTATATCTAAGAGGACATTACTTGCTTTTATATCTCTATGAATAATTCGTATTTGCGTGTTCTCGTGGAGGTAAACCAAGCCTTCGGCAGTCCCTATGATTATCTCAAATCTTGTCTCCCAGTTCAATTCTTTACCCTTGTGCGAATCTTTGGAATTCAATAAAGTTACATATATTAATGATGAAGAACAATTGAGCCATGACTAATAATGGTGAACCAAGATTGTACTCACCGAAAATGAAGTGATCAAGACTTTTGTTGGGCAAAAATTCATAAACAAGAAGATTTTCCGGTCCAGAACAACTGCATCCCAACAATTTGACGAGGTTTTTGTGTTGTATGCAGCTAATAATGTTGACTTCATTGTAAAATGCGGTTGCTCTATGAATATTGTTTGCGAAAAGTCTTTTCACAGCAATCTCTCTTCCATCTGGTAATATTCCCTGCAATATTATTACATTATGGAGTAGCTTTGTTCATTATTCATCTTCATATAAGTGTGCTTAAGTCACTACCTTAAGAACTGTGCCAGATCCACCTTGTCCGATTTTATTGATATCATTAAAACCTCCTGTGGCTTTCTCAAGTATGGAGTACTTGAAGTTCAAGCTACTATCGCGAAGTGTTTTCACCAATTTCTTCACATCATAAGAATCTGAATAGTTGACATGAAGAGTAAGTTTAGATTTATCAGAAATCAGTGAGAAAATAAAAATAGGTTTAATTACACCAGGACCCCCCTGTGGTCTCCACAATAAGAGTCTATTAGTCCATGTGGTCTAAAAATGCCACCAGAAGTCCCTATGGTCCCAAAATATGAGCACTACAGGTCTCTGGCACTAATTTTGTTAGTTTTGCTAACAGAATGACATGAAATGACTAAAATACCCCTAAACTATTTGAACACCAAACCTTTTCTCTTCTTCTCAATACTTCTTTGCTTCCAGATGTAAGCTACAATGACTGTTACTCCTGTCACAACAATTGTGGAACTGATAACCACTGCTATAAGAATTCTTGTGGTTCCTGAGAAAAGGTTATTACATATAAGCCATTATAAAAAATTCAGACCACAAGAAGTGTCTGAACCCAGAAAAGAACAGAATGGGTTGTTCTTACCCCTTGAACTCCCGTTGCTTAGTATAGTGATAGGATTCAAAAAATTGGTGTCCGAGTATCTCATAAAGCATCCTGTATAAAGTGCTCGACCTTCGGACCAAGGCAAGCATTTCAGCATAGATTTCGATGCAATCTCTAGACATGCTCGACAAGAGCTAGAATTTAGTGTCCTCCAACAATTTGCGAGAACATAAGTTGATTCATTCCTTGTACCAGTTCCAGAAAGTGGCTTCATCTCGGCCCGTGCATACCCATTGTTATTCGGTGCATCTAAAGCTGCTTGCAAAACGGCTCGTTTTGCAGTCTCTTCGAATCCTGAATTCTTTCGCGTTTTATTCCCACAAATAATTCTATCTTCAGGTCCAGTGTACTCCTCATAAAAGCTAATGTTCAAGGTTCGCATGAAACAGCCATCAAGAAAAATCTTAGCTCCGTTATAAGGAAAACATTTAGATACACTGTTACGTGCCTGGGAATAGCATAGCACACAGTCTACTAAGGAAAGGTCACCGTAACATTGAGCTAGACCATACAAAGCATCAGGTCCTTGGCCTTTATTTGCTAACCCGTAACTCTGTGTTTGTATCTGTGGTATAATATTTTCCATTGCAGCAACGAAGTTTGTGACAAAAGCTGTGGAGTTTTGCTGTTGTTGGTTTGTACATGTCAGTTGTAGTACTTGAGCTCTAGGTTCCCCTAAGGTTACTTTTGGTAATACTAATAGTAACTCTATCCCAACGATGAAGAGAATAGATAGAATTGAATATGCTATTTTTGCCATACTCGTGAAAAAAGTAATCAACCACAAACTTCGTAGAAAGGACTGAGTAGGTGATAGAAAAGACTAAAGAGTGTATTAAACTAAATTTGGATTCTTCTTCATACTTTCATAAACGTTTACTTGCGAAGACTTGTTTGTCTTCAGGGATGTTCATAGATACTAAAATATGCTCTGCTATCTAAAGAAAAATTTGTTTTTTTTTTGCCTTTTTTTATTTATATGTCTTTTAATTTGATTAGTAGATTTTAATTTTATTACTATAAAGAATTTAAACCTAAAAGGAAAGTCTTGATAGTTTCTTCAAAGAATCGGTCCTGGTTGTCTTTAAATTGTTTGGGGTATTACGTCGAAGTAACCATCATCGTTTGTTGCTTCCTTTTTCTTTTTTTGGTCAAGTTTGTCGCTTTAACTTTTGCGGTTTTCGATTGTTATTTTACTGCACTTGTCAAAAATAAAATTGTTATTTTACCGCTAAGTCAATGGCGTATAGCTCAATTGGGTTCTTGATTGTCCCTCTTTATGTGCACGCAAGTGGTAAGTTGTAACTTTGAAAAGTTGCTGGCTAGCAAACACGGAAAGGTACAAAAGCAATGAAAAATAAACCATAGGAGTATAAACTAGTACAATTTAATAAAGGTATTCTAATCGGACCAATCAAAACAAATATTGGAATAACAATAGGGAAATTTCCCTCTTCACAAATTAGTCCCAAACCATGTTCACCATATTAAAGAAAAGATTTTCTGTATTCGAATTTTGATGATATTATAACGTTAATGTATGAACCTGTATTTCAGACCTATTTGAAAGAACGTTAAAGTCAAACTCCAATTTGCTATTACTGGAAAATATCATAAAAACGAATTTGCACATTAATTTAACCGAATAAGTATACAAATTGATTAATAAAACTTACAATAATTTTAAATTTCAAAATTATTTTTAATAATTTTTTAAAATCTTAAATTTTATTCCAAAAGCGCTTTTTTACTCTAAAATAAGCACTTCCAAACGGACCCTAAGTATACAATATTTTTTCTTTGTTTTAATGTGGATGGTTCGACCAACTTGCATGCACTATGACTATTCTTATAGAAATATACAAGTCTTCTCGTACATATTTCTAGGTAAATCAAAATTAGGTTATCTATATTTAGAAAGAGATTTGAACTTTGTATTTGTTACTTTAAGGAAATTATTTTATACATATTTACGCAATATAAGAAGTTAGAATTTTGTATAAATATATAACTTATGAACTAACTTTTGAAAAATAAACTGCAGCACCTTATACAAATTAGTTTCTATGTGCTTAGAAAAATTAAATGACTTAGTCAATTATTTTACTTAAACTAAGTTGCATTAAATCGCGTTTAAATCTAACTATCTAGCTCAATTAAGTTTTTGAACCATTTTCTTAGACTTCATCTTGCACCCCATGAACTAAGTAATGTCGAATGGAATATGATTCATCGTACCCCATGGACTAAGTAATGTCGAATGGAATATGAGACCACGGGATAGCGGTGTCGATTTTCACAAAGGAGAATTAGTTTTTAAGGCTAATAGACACTCGACTTTCTATTATAAGGCCAACATATAACTAGCTGGTTAGAATATGATTAAAACCCCAAAGTACCCTCCATTTCCCCTTTAATCACATTGAAGAAGCCAAAACCTAATCATCAAACCCATTAGGTATCATGAATCAGAAATCCAAACCTCTTCCCCTTTCTCTTCACTCTCCCTCTCTCTTCTCTCTCCCTTTCACTGGCACTGCATCACCATAACCACCCTCACCAACATTAGTTCCACCTTCACCAACATTACCTTCACTATAACCACACTCTCCATCATCACTACCTTCCCATCGATGGCTACTCTCTGCATCACTATATCCAGCCTCTCTTCAACCTCACCATCATCACTACCTTCCCATCGATGGTTGCTTTCTGCATCACCATATCCAGCCTCTCTTCAACCTCACCATTATCACTACCTTCCCATCGATGGCTGCTCACCGACCATCACCACCACCAGTTGGGTCAGATTCGCACCACAACCACCAACATCATATACCCTTGACGCCGCTCCGATTTGCACCACAACCACCACCGTTCGTAGCCCCGATCTCATCTGTCATTTGAGATCTACTTACCGTCGAACAAATCCCACCCAAAACCCAAACAACTCTGCACCCCAAAAGTCCGTAGCTAACCACCCTCTCCTCCACGTTCGAACGGATCCCAAGCCCCTCTCCACACTCCCGCTCATCGTCGCTGATCTTCCGCCGTCGTGAGACCATAACCCACCACCATATGAAACCATACCCCCCCACCATCAACACCATGGGGATAGCCCTGTGAAAGCCTATCCACACCATGGGTACAGAAATCACCTCCGACGAGAGTGAGAGAATAGAGACATGGGTATAGCCGGTCGATGTCGATTCGAATCATGGGGCCAGCCCGTTGAAGGCGATTTGAATGATGTGTACAGTCATATAGAGTTCTTCTGTTGTTCTTATAAATGTTATTTGTGTTCCCCTTTTTGAGTAAAGACTCATCCATTGTTGTTTCTTTCTTTTAGTCTTATTCCTCGTTGCTGGATCACGCAAAAACCACCATGGTCCAGCCCCATGAAGCCCCATCCCGTGATGGGTCCAGTCCCATGAAGCACATCGTGTGTACAGCCCCATGAAGCACATCGTGTGTACAGCCCCGTAGAGACCATTTTTTAATTGTTTTTTAATTTTTCATTCCCGTTTGCAATTTTCTTTTCTTTTGTTTCAAGCGTGTGTGTGTGTGGATAAGTGTTGTTGTTGTTTAATCCAATTGTGTGATTGTTAATACATTCGTTGACTTTTTAAGGTTTTCATTCGTTGTTGTTTGAATTTAAATGTTTCTTGTTTCTGATTTTGTGGCTGATAAGGCTAGGCCCAATATGGATTTTGTTCCTGCTGGGGCCAGACCCAATAATAGTGTTGGGTTGTAAACAATTTGGTATTGTTTTGGTTCATTAAGGGTGCAGTCCCATGAGAATTTGGACTAGTCATTAGGCCACCAAAACAACCTTATTTCATAATATCCTAGATGGTTTGAACGCCTATGAGCTTTTAAATGTACAATTATGACTAATGACTTCAGAAAATGTAATATGCAACTTAAAAAATAATGTAAAAAACGCCGCGGGTCCGTACCCACCTATGAAAAGGGAATGAATGTAAAATACGTGATGGGTTTGTACCCATCACGAACAAGGGTAAAAAAGTCAAAAACCCAAACCAGAAAATTGGGAAGTGGCCTTAAAAAATAACTTTTTCTGGTTTGGACTTATAATGTTAAGTTGGTGTTTTTTATGCCTTATTTTGTATTTTCCTCTTCTCACAAGGCTTTGGAAAAATATTGTTTTCAACAATTATCTTTTATACGAATTGATATAATTTATTTTGCTAGGTAAATAAATATTTTAAAAAGTCAAGAGGAAAATAAATTATAGGGCCAAAATTTAGCCAACTTTATAATTTAAAGCCAAACTAGGAAAACTTATTTTCTAAGGTCTAATTATAATTATCTAGTTTGGTTCTTGACCTTTATACCCCCTGGTTAAGATGGAAAAATAAACCCATGATGGGTACGGACCCAAATCGTGTTTTTACACCTCTTTATTCATTTGTTTATTACATTGTATTAAGTCATATTTGATAATTGTCCATTTAAAAGGCTATATAGGTATAGACCCATCTCGACCATTATCTCAAACGGTACAGACCCATCGAGACCATCAGGAAACGGTTTGTACCCATGACCCCATAAAATCATTAATCAACATTCAAAATAACCAAACGCCTGCTCATTTGTTCAAAATAACCACATTTAAACATTAGAACGAATAACAAATGAGAAGATCTGGGCTTGCATAAAAAACACTAACATACTGGCACTAACTAACAAAAATAAAGATAATTAGTTGATGTACCCAGGCCCATTACATTAACAAATGTAACAAAGCAACAAACGTGTGCTATACCCAGCATGGCCAAAACAAAAAAAATACAACTCTGCACTAGCACTATTGGATCAAACAACATCAAACAATCTCTGCATAATCACTGGTTGGAAAAAAAATGAAACTTGCAACGCAAATATAAAAAAACCCTTTCAGAATTTCACTTCACGGGGCTGGACCCATCACTGAATGGGGCTTCATGGGGCTGGACCATGGTGGTTACTTGCTTGTGCTTGACCTATACATGCGGCTGGACCCATGGTGGTTATTTGCTTGGGCTAGACCCATGGTGTGGATGGGCTTTCACGGGGCTGTCTCCATGATGGTGATGGTGATGGTGGTGGGGTAGGGTTTGAGATGGCGGTGGGTTATGGAAGTCACGACGGCGGCGGATTAGCGGTAAAGAGCGGCAGTGGTAGGGTTTGAGATGGTGGTGAGTAGATCTCTGAGGAGACCTGAGATTGAAGGTCAGTAAGGCCTTTAATGGTGGAGAATGGCCCTCTCAGGCGTTGGTTTCAGTTAGGCTTCATTGTTCTTCTCAGATCTGACCATCAACGATGGAGATTGAAACCAAACGTCTCTAGGTTTTCTTGTGCTGGAGAAGAGCATCTTGGTGTGATGTTCGAGGGTGGTGATGGTGAGCAGAGGAGAGCGGCTCTGTGGAGATGACGGTGAAGATATGGTGAGCAGGAGAATGGCTCGATGGAGATGGTGGTGAACCCTATTGGTGGGTGGGTGGGTGGGTGGGTGATGATGGTGATGGTGATGTTAATGAAGAGGGGTCTTCAGTGGTGGCGTATTTCTTGATCGGGGGAGCGGAGACAGCAGGAGGCAGGAGGGGTGGGTCGGGTGGGTTGTTCCGTTCATAAGAGAGAATGAAGAGGGGAGAGAGAAGAGAGGGGGGAGGGGGTTTGGTTTCTGATTCACGATACTAATGTGTTTGATGATTTGGGTGGCTTCTACACTGTGGTTAAAGGGGGAAGGTAGAGTAATTTGGGGTTTTTGTTGTTTTGTAACCAACTAGTTACACCCTGGATGTATAATAGACAAATAGCCATAGGCCTTAAAAACTCATTAACCCAAAAATTAAAGTGTAATCCTATAATAGTACACAATATTGTGTGCATCGCCGGGCCACAATTATTACTTAAGCAGATAGCTTGAGTAGTCATACTTCTCTAGATTCTATATGAAATCTAGTGAATATCTACAAAATATCACTATCTACCTGAGTAGATGCAAGTATCATTGCTTCGGGTTTGTTTATTAATTACCTCATAGTTAACTAAATCGTCACTAGATGTGTTAGCGACTGTTTGTGGTCGTCAAATTTGGGTTGCTATTATCTTGTCGTTAGAGGCGTTATTTAGCGTCCATATACTATCTATTGCGTGGTCATTAAATTTTATAAACCTTTAGTGATCACTGAGGTGGTTGCTAGAGGTCTAATCATATTGTCGACCTTTGGCGGTCGCTAGAGGTATTATACTATATTTATAGGAAATGTTTAGCTCGAGACATGAAAAAGACCCGTATGCCAAGAACTTAAAGACTATTTACTCGATTGGTTTAGGATAATCCAATTGAGTAGCCGACTTTATACACTTTCACATAGATCCTCATTGGGTCTCTAGGCAAACTGTTCCTATAAATTTGGACAATTCCCTTATATCAAGTAAAAGTATAACAATTAAAATTAAGTGTAAAACAATACGATAAAAATCTTGAGTAACGAATACCATTATCTTATCTAATTTGAACTAAGCAGTAAGTCTGTGACAGCTGGTGGGGTGCTCTCTAAATCAATAATCAATATACGCGCGACGATGACCTACGTATTGCATACATATCCTGCACTGGTAAACAACTTGATACTTCTTCTTCTAGAAATGCATGAGTTGCTTTTGGGGATTAGATTGAGCGCTACTATTATGAAACAAAATGTAGTGAACTTCAATTTTGTATTCACCCCTATCATAATCATAGTACATAATCCGTGATTTGGGAGATGTATCGCAAACCTCTCGGTAAGTGTTCATCTATTGTCGATCCTCGTGGAGTATTATGGGACCCCGTTGTATCGGCTATCTAAATTTGTAAAGCAAAATAATATTAATTACACTATCAACCACCTATATTAATTTTTACATTAATTGCAATAACAATTTCTATATTTAATATTTTTTATATTAATTGCACTATTAACACCCCTCCCCTCTAAATTATTATTTTATATTAATTGCACTGGTAAATAATATTTTTATATTAATTGCATTATTAACCTCCTATATTATTATATTTATATTAATTACATTATTAAGCCTTTATATAATTATTTTTATATTAGTTACATTATTAACACCTATATTCTTATTTTTATATTGATTACACTATTAAGCCCATATGTTATTATTTGTATATCAATTGCATTATTAAGCCCTTAATTATTATATTTTCATTTTAATCCCCTAAAATACTAATTGAACTATTAATCCCCCCAAAAGTTTTAATGTACGTTTAAGCACCTAAATAATTTAATTGTACTTTTAAGTCTCCAAATTTTTTAATTGTATGTTTAAACTCCTAAAATTAAACCCTTCACATATAAACCCCTAAACTACGAAATATTCTAATAAGGCCCTAAAATTCAAAATTAGCTTAAATTCTGCCCTACAAACAAATTAAACACATAATTCCCACAATATCATAAATATACCTAAAAATGAATACATAATCACAAAATTTAAAAGTAATTGAAACATATATTCTTAGTGTAATAGAAATATAGGATCTACCTAATAATATAGGACGGAGGTGGACCGGCTATAGTGGAGAGGCGACAACGATGGAGGTGGAGCAATGAGTGTGGTGGGTGGCGAAAGGGTTGAGGTGGTGACGGGAGTATGGCGACAAAACTCCAGCAATGACGGTCGTTGGGCGACAATAGAGTGGTAGAGGAAGCTCTGATAATGGGGTGGTGAGTAAGCTATGATTAGTGGACTCACGAATTCAGAAGATGCTCTGCAGTGGAGGGTTTTTTTGTTAGAGGATAACTGAAATGAGTTGCAATTTGTTTTATAAGATGTCGTGAACCTTTAGCGTCCGCTGCGGTGGTCGCTAAAATGGTAAAGTCTGTTGTTAAACCTGTTAGATCAAAAGATGGATAATATTTGATCATCAAATCATTTAATTTAGTGTATTACCGATCATGTGGGTGGCCGGTAATTGTTTTTATAGCAACCTTCCATGTGGTCGCTAGAGGTAAGGATCTAAAATGCCGAAACTGAAAAGTCAGTAGACGAAAAATGAAAGACGGTAAAAAGAATCGTATATCTCTACCGACTACTGTCGGTAAAGATAATATTTTTAATTTTTTTTCCACACTTCTGGCTGCCAACAGAATTGTTAATTTCTTCTTTTTTTAATCAATTCTTTTGGAAACTAGAGGTTGTTGTAAATAGTATGCTTTAATGACCACTTTAATAGGTCGCCAAAGGGTTGGACGCCAAAAATGCAAAATGTGGTAGTGTTAACAGAACAAAAGCAGTGAGATCATGCGTCTTTTCACTAGGCTTGGGGCGCATCTCCCCTCCTCCCGGTCCTGGGACACACCTCCGCCTCTAGATGAGTTATCATTAGATATGTTTGAGTAAAGAGTTGTGTGCATATAAGAAGAAGTGGAATCATCTGTTAAAATATTTTGACATTCAATTTTTCATAAATAAGAAATAATTCTATTTCTTGAAGGTCAATGATATCTTTCCTGCATTTGAGAGATTACCTACAAGATTTCATAGAAAATTGGAAGTACTTTGAGAATTTTGAAGACTACATCATTTTCATAAATAGTGATTCTAACTTTCTCAGGGTAACCTTCAATAGAATCTGTTCCTTTAGAGATTTGATTGTACTGTTCCTTTAGATGATATACTCATATTTAGTAACTAATATGCTATGTGGTAGATCTTTCCGCTTAGGCGCCGTCTAGGCGTCAACTCCCTCCCTCAGAGTGTTTTTTTTTTTTTGGACATAGGAAGGTGCCGAAGCACCAAAGGAAAAGAACCTAAATCATCCTATTCCTAATTTTCCAAATCTAGATGAGAGATCGAAAACACTAAGCGTGTTTCGACCCAAAACCGTCGCCCCGTGCCTAACTTCCTTAGCAAGCTTGTCCGCCCTACCGTTGAGCTTCCTACAAATGTGGTGGAACGTGATCTGCCCAAACTCTTCAGCGTTGCGGATAATCCTGCGCAGGATAGGTTGGATATTCCAACGAGCTGCTGACACCTGCTTTATACCTTGAACGACCTCAAGGTTATCTGAAAAAATTGTTATCTTCTTCCTTGGATGTGTTGCTCCTATTTGGGTAGCTTTGAGAACCGCGTTGGCTTCTCCTTCCAAGGCCGAGTTGCAATCTTTGTTGTAGCTATATTCAAAAGTTGTGTTATTATTGTTGTCTTTCCCTACGATTGCCATTCCTGTCGGTTCCCATTTGTTATGAAAAGAGGCGTCACAGAAGATTGATAGATCTTTTCTTTGTTCCTCCCCTTCTCGCCCTGCATTTACTTCCTCCTCTCTTTTGAAACCCTTGTATTTTCCTATTGTCCAGTTTATTCCGTGAATTTCATTCATTAGTTTTTTTGAAGCAATATTAATTCCCGTCCCACAAACTGACGTCCCTTCGTGCACGGCCTTCATCTTCGCTTTCCAGATGTTCCAAAGGTTGATCATAATAAAATCTCGTACTATATTCTCTTCCCATCCCCCCTTTGAGAAAGCTTGGATTACTTTTAAGAACCAATCTTCGATTTTATCTTTTCTAAAATAATATTCCTCTCTAGAATTATTTTTCTATTCTCTCTAGAATTATTTTTCCATTCTCTTTGGAATTATTTTTTTCTCTTCTCTAAAAAATGCAAGTGAAAAAGTCATTATTTATAGAGAAAATGATAAAATAAAAAACCGTCACATAAGTGCCTCTTCAATGCTCATTAATGCTAGCCGTTTTATTACCGAGTCAATGAGCCATCAATTATTGGTCGGTTTGTCTTCTTCATTTTTTAGGTGAGAATTTTTAACACAAAAAGTTTTCCCACTTTTCTTAAGAGAAAGAAAGAATTAATAAAATAAGACTCTTTAATTTTAGTAATTTCAAAAATTTATTTCTTAATTTTAATGTGGGACTATTAGTACATGAATAGTCTTTTCCACTTCTCCTAAGACCATGAAAGATATCATCTTTTATTAAATAATTCCACCAGTTGTTAGGCCTTCTCTAGTAGAAGTGAAAATGTGGTGTGTAGGAGGACTTGTAAATTTTTCATTGATGAAGCTACTTAATTGATGATCAGTTAGGAAATTCTCAGTTGGAGCTCTCCGATGAAGTAATTTCTGGAATCAAGCTTCATCGGAGCTAAATTCTTAATATGGAGGTTAAGAAATTTTTGTAGCATATGTCAAATTCAAGTTAGAAGGAAAAAAGAGTAGAAAAATATACCAACCGCACTTCAAGCACTGATTTGATCGCGGTGTAGAGAAGAGATTTTCCTACGAAGGATCATCAGAATGGTGTAGCCAGAGGTCAAAGAAGAAAAAAATATTACCGGAAGAAAAAGAACCACAAATGTTGAGCATGATTATCAATGACGGTCTCACAAAGTCTTGCTCTAAATAGATACCATAACAGAAGTAATGAGAGAGAGAGACAATCAGATGAATATATTCATAAAAGTGTATTGTATCACTATGATTTGACGATTTCAGCTTACACTTTATATACATATTACATTTGCTATACACCTATATATGTAAACGTGTGTATCTATAAGTGGAAGAGTACAGCTTTCTACAAGTCGTTACAAGTATACATAAAGTATTTCATTAACTAAATGTAACTAACTTTCACAAATATTACCCTTATCACCAAGGAAAAAGATACTATCAGAAATATTAACAACTGACTCATAATTGCCAGAAATGAGGGGGAAAGATGGGTTCTCAATTGTATCATTAAGTTCCATGGATCCTAATCTATAAAAGGAGGTTTGGTGGGTGAGGGGAGATATTCTTCCTTCTTTGCCAGCATTTGTAGTGCCTTGGACATGGATGGTCGTAACAACGGGATCTCTTGGGTGCATAAAAGCGCTATATGAATCACTCTTACAACCTCGTTTTTTACACTAATGTTGTGGTAGCTGTGCAAATCTAGATTCGGATCAATCAGCTTCTCTATTTCTTCCTGGTGGAAATGTTTCCATGCCTGCTTCATTCAAATCAGCGTTCAGAGTAAAGTAGAACAGAAAATTAAAATCTTTCGTATTAAAATGTTTCCTTTAGATAAGATGGTATTTTTTTCCGGCTTAATAACATGATCAAATAATATAACTAAATTGTACTTACAATGGTAACCAAGCTTTCAGTGTATTCTATCATTAAATTTTTGTTATTTTGTCGTCCCGTGACAATCTCCAACAAAAGCACACCAAAACTGTAGACATCCGCTTTTTCTGTCAATTGACCGTGTGATAGATATTCTGGAGCCATGTATCCTCTGTGTATTTGAAAGTATAAATCATTTCAATTATAACTTTCTTATTGGTTATCCATATAGTTGTAACAATAATTACTTACAAAGTTCCGACAATAGCAGTGGATGTGTGACACTTATCTTGTTCAAAAGACTTGGCCAAACCAAAATCGGCAATTTTAGCACGGAGCCTTGAATCCAAGAGGATATTACTTGCTTTTATATCTCCGTGAATAATTCGTGTATGTGTGTTCTCATGGAGGTAAACCAAACCTTCTGCAGTCCCTATTATTATCTCAAATCTTTTTTCCCAGTTTAGTGCTTTATCGTTATTAGAATCTGTCCTGAAAATAAAGTGATCAAGACTTTTGTTCGGCAAAAATTCATAAACTAGAAGATATTCAGGTCCAGAACAACTGCATCCCAACAATTTGACGAGATTTTTGTGCTCAATGCAGCTAATAATGTTAACTTCATTGTAAAATTTGTTTGCTCTATTAATATTGTTTAAGATAAGTCGTCTCACAGCAATCTCTGTTCCATCTGGTATTATTCCCTGCAACATTATTGCATCAATAAAAGGAGCTTTGTTCATCATTCATCTGTTATACAAGTGCATTACCTTATAAACTTCGCCAAATCCATCTTGTCCTATCTTGTTGGCCTCATGAAAACCATTTGTGGCTTTCTCAATTAAGGAGTAGCTGAAATTCAAGCTACTATCAAGCAGTACTTTTGTCGATTTTTTTGCATCATAAGAACCTGACAAGTTGATGTAAAGAGAAGTTCAAAAACATTGTCACGGTATTTTCAAAGACAAAATAAAGAGATTATAGGAGATATGATTTAACCTTTTCGCTTCTTCTGTATACTCTTTCTCTTCCAGATGTAAGCGACAATCGTTGCCACACCGGCTACAACGATTATGGAACTGATAACCACCGCTATAAGAACTGTTATCTTAACTTTTGAACTCCCATTTCTCGGTATAGGATTTAAGAAATTGATGTCCGAGTATCTCATAAAGCATCCTGTATAAAGTGCTCGACCTTCGGACCAGGGCAAGCATCTCAGCATATCTCTCGATGCATTATCTAGACATGCTTGACAAGAGCTATAATTTAGTGTCCTCCAACAATTAGCCAGAACATAAGTTGTTTCATTCCTAGTCCCGGTCACAGAAAGTGGCGTCATCTCGGCTCGTGCATAGCCATTACTGTTCGGTGCAACCGTAGCTGCTTGTAAAACTGCTTGTCTTGTAGTCTCTTGGAATGCTGAACTCTTTCTCGTTGTATTTCCACAGACAGATTTATCCTCGGGTCCAGTGTACTCATCATAAAAGCTAACATTCCAATGCCTAAAGAAACAACCATCAAGATAAATTCTTCCTCCAATAGAGGGTGAGCACAGAGGTATAGTGTTGCGCATCTCGGCATAACATAGCACACAATCTACTTGGGAGAGATCACCATAGCATTGCATTAGACCATTGTAAGCATCAGGTCCTTGGCCTGATTCTGCTTGTCCATAATTTTGTGTGGATAACTGAAGTATGATTTTTTCCATTGAAGCAATAGCGTTAATGGAAAATTGTGTGACATTTTGAGCAGATTGGTTTTTGCATATCAGCTCAATTACCTGATCTCTTGGCTCCCCTAACATTACTCGTGGTAATGATAACATCGTGACAGCAATGAAGAGAATAGACAGAATAGAAAAATCCCCTTTCTCCATATGCACTAGTAAATAGTAAAACTTTCTGGCTAGCTTTTATTGTGACTATGAAAGAGATTGATTGGTATTACTAGTTGAAAGCCTGTATGTAAGAGTAGAATTCAGTTAAAATGCATAATCATAGTCCAGTGTAGTAGGATCTCGTAATGAAATTATATACACTACCTAATAGCAATCCGCAAATTCATCAGAGAGTATAAGTTTAAGAATGAACAAATAGCCATTACTTCAAATATATATGTCATAAGATACTCCCTGTGGAAGAAAAAAAGTTTGTATAGTTCTCAATAATCTTGGTTCATAAAAAGGAACAATTAATGAATCTTATTGGCATTGGCCTAGATCATGTGGTGTAAATAGTGGACCAGTTTATTACTTTTTCAAAAAAATCAGAAATGATTTAAATGAACAATTGCATAAATGACTTACAAAATCATGCAAGAAATAATTCGTCAAGAATTGGGTTGGATCCAATATTTTTAAGGTATTTTGTCATGCACTACTTGCGTTAATGGTGTCAATCTCCAAGATAGAAAATACTACCGTCTAACAAAATCAGCACAAGAATTCTTCAGACAAGTTTTAAAAAACGTTTGAAAACTTAGGCATTTATTTGTCAAATTTTAAAAAAATTGGATATTAACGTAATACATAATGCAAGTACCACGTGGTACTTAACGTTAAAAGTAACGGTGGATACTAACGGAAGACATAAAATAAAAACCTAAGTACTGTTTGTCGCTTTTGAAACCTTAGACACTCAGTTGTCAATGTTGTCAATTTTTAAAAGACATGTATCCAGGGTATTTTCCGAAAAGATATTTAGGGACAAACTCTACTTTTTATGAAATGTTTTCTTTTGAGAAATAGATTCTGGCAAAATTTTCAATACGTCCGATGCTCGGGCGGGTGCCCACACCCCCTCCCCCAATCCGCGGCTTGATAACATTACTCTAGATAGTAGGTAAAGAATAAAATTGTGTAATATGTACCATCATTTGGATATTATACAAATAAAAACTAAACCAGCTATGTTCTTCTGATATTTAACTATTTATTTTGCTCAAAACTGATATCTAACTTTCCTTACCTTTTTTCTAGCATCTGTTTGATCATATCTAATCGACCAATATCACATCTTCTATCTGCTGCAGAGTGCCGCCTCCGAGAAAGAAATAATTAAGGGTGTAAGTGGAAAGTAGTGGAGGATATTAATTATAAAGAGAAGTCAAGTTTATGAAAGAAAGTAGTATTTTGAAAAGTAGTATGTTGAAAAGTATATGTTCCAAAATTCTTAAGAATCTGGAAGCCTGACAAAAGTAGGACTTTGGATCTCCCGGTTAGGTGAGGAGGAATTAGACTCTTAACTTGGAGTTTTAAATTTAAAATTCCAAAAATTACATTCACTGGAGTTTTTTATGATTTGTTTAAGAATAATAGTATACCGTCTAAATTTATGTCATTTAATATATTATCTATAAAATGTCGTTATTTGGATAAAAATAAATCATCAATCTATTTATTTTTTTAATTTAATTGATTATATACTTCTATTCAAATTATGTCACGTCATAGATACTATATAAAAAGGTCGGCACAGCTTAAAGCAACCAAAACAGTTACTTTAAGGCTCAAATTCGAAAGTGCCCTATAAAAATATTAACTACCTATATTTCTATATATAGTATGTATCGATATAAAAAATGGATACTCAATAAACCCCTCCAATCTTGTCCATCATCCCGTAAAGACATTATCTTTTTTATCCTCGTAAGATATTTTGAGTTCGCTCTCGAAACTCAAAATCTGAGTTTTGGGAATTTTCCCATAGTTCAAAATTTGAGTTTTGGAAAGTTTTCGATAACTCAAACTGCTCCTTTACGGGGAAAAAAGGAAAGAATAAAATGTATGGTGCATTTTATAGACAAAAAAATGATGGTTGTGGTGAGGGGGAATTAATTCTAACTTGAGGGTTTTCTTGCGCATTAATCCATAAAATGTCAATAAATGATGTTTGCTTTTTTTTTTTAATACATGGGTGTTCGGGCTAGCTTTCATGCACCACGACTAATCCCATGGGAAATATATACGCTTTTCCATGTTTATTTTTAGGTAACTCAAAACTAGGTTACCCATGTTTAAGGAAGGAATTCGAACCTTGTACCTTTTTCTTTACCCCCTTTAACATGATATTTGATTCTTGATTGTATTGTATGTTTCTATATCAAGTGTCATGGTTTGAATCTTGGGAGTGACTTATTTTTTATAGGTCTGATCAAAGAAGTTCAACTCAAACAAATGTCTAAAATACCATTTTTCAACAAATCATTGCATAAAAAATATTTACTTTTTATCACTAAACAACTATATAAATAATACATTCTCATTTTATAAAATTCTAAAACCGAAATATTTTTATTATTACAACATTTTCTATTTTAAAACTAACTCATTTCATAATATTTCCTATTTTATAACAGATAATTAAATCACTTACTTGAATCGTCAAACCTGCATGTGCGTAAAAACAAAAACAAATCAATTAGAAATCAAGGGCTAAAAGTATAAAAATACGTAGTTGGTTGACAATACAAAACTAGTGGGTTGACAGTGCAAAAATAGTGGGTTGGCACCAAAAAAACCATGGGGTGACAGTGTAGAAGTAGTTGGTTGACAATACAAAAGCAGTGAGACAACAATACAAAATAATGGGATAATAGTACAAAAATAATGGATTGACAGTACAAAGATAGTGGGATGACAGTACAAAAACAATGCATAAGAAATTTCATAAAATCAAAGGTTAACTTTCTTTCACTGAAAAAATTATAGGCCTAGTGTGATTATTGTTATACTTTACTCATTTTTCTATTTGTAGTTTGATCTCAATGAAGCAGTGTGGGTTATATACCAATTGAAATTGTAGTGGAAACATTAGAGATTAGAAGGGTGGGGTGTATACATTCCTCCATTTGTGCGGCAAATTTTTCGATGATTTGTCATGTTGGGGCGAGAAAAAGCTCGTCGAAGTTGCTGAGGGAATGTCGAAAACAAGGGTGCAACTTTGGACATAAGAAGGAACAAATGAACAAACCTGGCAAATAAGAGATGTGATAGCCATTGACGGATCTAGAAAATAAAATTCAGGGGCTTGAAATATGGGGGTTCGGTGTTATCGTCTCTAATTCTAATTAAAGTAAATATAAAAAAACATAAATTTATAATTACCAATGTCAAATATATATATATATGGGCATGCTACACTATTGCGATTCTCGTTCGTTCAACAAAATGAACTAGAATTTAGCATTACCTAAAAATGATGTAAAATAACACTATAAACGCTACATTTTGAAAAAAACACCATCATACCTATTTTACATAATACCACTGAAATTTTATTAATATTTTATAATGTTATATTCATATTCTAATTATACAAAAAGGTGGATATTATAATTTTATCAAGCAATGTATAAAAGAAATGCTAGCCTAAAATTAAAAAAAATAAAGACTTATATAATGAATTACAATATTCTCATAAGTCGGTGAAATTGACAAAGTTATTACTTAAATTTTTAGTATATTAAATAAAAAAATTGAAAATGTTGAAATATAATAATATAGAAAGTCGCAAAAAATAGTTATGTAATTTTATTAAATATTTATGCAAAATATAAGATTTTCTATTTTATGTGGATTTAAGAAAAAAAATAAAGTAATTGCTATGTTTTGAACACAAGACCTCTATTTTAAATCATGAAAATCAAGCATAGCATCGGCTAAGGTATGACATCTTATGTATACTTTAAAGCGGGAATGTATAATATAAACGTTCATAAGGGGCTAATTATTTTTTGAGCAAAAATTACACTTGCATATCAAAAAATTTGCGGGTTCGGGGGGCTCTGGACCTTAAGTAGATCCGCCCCGGGTGATAGAAGGTTGGAGTTGGAGAATACAGTATCAATGACGGCGGTTATTGGGACGGTTGCTAGGGCCAGAGTGATGGCTTTTTTTACATTGAAGAAGATCACGCACTGTTGGACGATTGAGAGGTCTGTAAGAACACGACAACAATCATGTATATAATGTCTTGGGTGAGGGTTGTAATTGATTTGGGGGTTGAGATGTTACAACAATTATCTTTGTGTGAATAAGAAAAAAGAAGAAAGGGATTAAGCATGTCGAGAAAATAGGACTATTGTGTTGTTGATTAGTTTTGTATAATTTATTTCTCTCTCTTCCTATTATATCTCACATAGTATTTCAATTATAAATAAAGATAATGCTAAAAATCAATTACTTAATTGTGATTGGAGTTCACAGAGTTATACAGGAATCAAGTTAGTAGAGGATCCAAATCCAAAAATATTGGTATACCAAATCTATCCTTTTTTTAATTTAATATAACTAATCATTTTATTTTTTAAATTTTTCCACCAAAAAATCTGACTAAATTATCCCGTTAAAAAAATTTCGGCCAAATTTTTTCCCGCTAAAATTTTTCGTCCATATTTTTCCCGTCAAATTTTTCCGACCAAACAAAAAGTCCACAAAAAAAATTCACGTCAAATTTTTATGTTATTATTCGGTGGAAAAAATCATACCAAATTATATTTAGAGGTTTATGTTGTTTGTTAGACAAAAATCACATCAAACTATATTTCGATTTATTTTGCTATTTTTTACCAAATTATTTTTTGGTTTATACATTAAGATTTATTATGTTGTTTGGTGAATTGAATCCCACCAAACTATATATGAAAATCAATGTTTTTTATTTAAGAAGTTTATTTGATGGGAAAAAAATTTGACGTAGATTTTTTTAGTGGAAAAAATTTGGCCGAAATTTTTTTTAATGGGAATATTTGGCCAAATGACCAAAAATATTTTAGTTGGAAAAATTTTCAAGAATTTTTCGATGAAAAAATTTAATAAGGTGGTCATAATTTAAAGGTATTATTTTCTATTATATCTTTTATATTAGATATAACTTTTAAGGATAATATCACCTTCTTCTAGGATGGTTATAGTAATTGTCCATATATATAGATATACTGATTTATCCTTATCTATTTGATATTTAGTCAAACCTCAGTTGTTGGATGACTAATATGGCACAGCATTCAATCATTTGATTTAATCTCGTCTTTTGCCGATGAATTGCTTCAATGCTACTCGTGCAAATTTGAAATGGAAAAATCTCAATAATAAGCGTTGTATTTGGGCTAGATTGGTTTTAAAAAATGTTATTAGACTTGGTACGATAAGAAAGATAATATTGGATTACAGTACTAAGAAGGATGAGGAGTGGGAAGAGTTTAAAGGGTTGCAACGAGGATTTGAATGGTAAAAGTTGTAGTAAACTAACTCGTGGTAGACTACGAAGGGTGTGTGCTGAAACTCGATGGATACTCGTTCAAAATTCCCACCTTTGGTTGGTTATATCAGGATTGATACATATGCAAAAGTTCGTATAACTACAATTAGGACTGGGCTCAAATGTGATTGGGGTGGGGGGAGGGAGGAAATTACTTTGTAAAGCTACAAATTCAAAAAGTTTCTAATATACCTCCCAACCAAATTTTAATCCTATAAACATCCATATCCCAACTAGTTGGTTAGGATATTGTCTATTCTACCCTTGCACGTCATGGGTACGGACCGTGGAAATGACATTTTTACTTACGTTACCTCTTATACGTCCCAGCCCCATCTCGATTACTAACTCCGTGGGTACGGACCATAAACCACAAAAACAATCTCTCAACAAAAAAATCATCTAAATCAACACAATTACCATAACATACAAAATGAAAACAATCCAAATCAAGTACAAACCAACTAAATTCACATATTCAGATAATCAGAATGAAATATAAACAGTTTCAAAATGTTGATTATATTCAACATATAGGTGGAACCTAGTCAAAATTTACAACTAATTCCATTACATATTTTGAGATAAATTACAAAAGAATATAAGAACAGGAACATAGGTGGGAAATGGGAATTGACGATAGGTGATCAAACACACTTCGATTGGGCTGGACCCATCACGGGATCGGGCTTCCACGGTCTGGACCCATCACGAGTACCACAACCAATGGGGCTGTAATTCGCAAACCCAAACCACAATCAAACTATGGTGGGGTGTTGAGGCTGCTATTGAACTGGACCCATATGCGTTGCTGCTGCTAGTGGGCTGGACTCAGCAAGATTAACTCCGAGAGGGATGGTGGTGAGACGGTGGAGATGAAGGATTTTGGTGCTGAGCAGTGGTGAACAGTTGGATTTTGGTGGTGGGTTATCCATTGATGCAGCTATATCGGACCCATCGGCCTTGAGATGGTTGGTTCAGTTTGAACTCGCTGGGTTTTTCTGTGCTGGAGAGGAGCGGCTTGGCGACGGCGGTGATGGTGAGTATAGGAGAACGGCTCTGTTTAGATGACTGGGCCTCAACGGTTTAGACCCATCAAGCAGTGGCGAGCAGTGGGATTCACGGATGCAGCGGGTGGGCAACGGCATGATGATGGTGGGCGGGTGTGTTTGATTATGATGAGGGTGGGGATGGGAGGTGGTGTTGTGGGGTGGTCCGATAGAGGGTAGGTGTGGGTGGTGGGTTTGTTTGATCGGAGATGAAAGAGAATGGAGGGGTGCTGGGGTTTTGGTTGAGAGAGAGAGCAGAGATGGGTTGGGTGGGGTTTCGAAGGTTGCTGCCGGAGATTGGGGTTGGGTAGGTCCGATTCTAGGGGCGGCGGCGGTGTTTGATTTGGTGGGTCTGATTGTAAGGTGATGGTGGGTTGCTTGGTTGGGGTGGGTGGGTCTGATTATAGGGGTGGTGGTGGGTTGCTTTGGGTGGGTCTGATTGTAGGGTGGCGGTGGTGGTTTCTTGGTTTGATCAGAGAAAGGGAGAGGGGGTTCGGGTATGCTTTTGGAGAAGAAAGGGTGGGTGTGTGGGATTATATAGAGGGCAATATTGGGTTTTTTGGGAATTGTTGGTGAATTAGTTGAAATTCAACTAATGATTGGAGGCTGGAGGATGTTTTTAATAAATGGGGTAGTGAGATTGGCATTATAAACTTAATAGCCCGAGGGGAGGGGGGCGAGAGAGGACCGCAACTAACCTCAGGCACAATTCAAATGTGAATAATTTTTTTTTAGGGAAATATGAATTTCTTTTATAGCCCATCCCCACTACTCCAGAAAATTAGTCCTCCCCTTTAAAAAATTAATATCTCCTCTGTACGTTTTTCTTTTTTGTGAATGTTTGCAACCCCGACTTGCAATTCTGGATTTTTGTCCCTGGTCATACACATATCCTTCATTAAATAGAATCCACACTTAAAAAGTTTATTACCTCCTCCATTTTAAAATATTTGTTGACTTTCCTTTTTACATAAATTAAAAAATATAATAAAATTTGAAGTAGAAATCATTTTTAAAACATTTTTAAAACAGATGAATTAGAATTAAAATATCTAGATTCGACTAATTTAAATTTAAACTCGACTCATTTTTTCAAATTAAACGAACAAAATTTGAACACTTCGATTAGACTTGACTTGTTTACCTCCGGAGACTTGTAGCTGTAGACTTGTAGTGCCCGGTCGTTTCATTTAGTCATCTGGGCTCTGTTTAACGATCTACATGCATCAAACTAGTCCATGTTATTATTAACAATTTCCAACGGCTCTCATTAATACACGCAAGTCTCCATTCCCATGAATAATAAATGATTCAAATTCGGCTGCGTAAGCAGAATTAGAGAAAGAATCCTCTTACATTCAGGCTTAGACTTGTACTCTGAGCAGAAGCTAGAGTAAGTCTTACTTTTTACCAAGGCATATGGAGAAGGGGGGTTTCTCAGTTCTATGTTTCCTCTTCGTTGTTGTAACGACGTTACTATTTCCACGATTAACGTTAGGGGAACCTAGAGCTAAGGTACTAGAGCTGTTATGCACAAACCAAACCGTTCAAAATGCCACCCTTTTTGTCAGAAACGTCGGTGCTTCAATGGAAATAATCGCAACACAATTATCTGCACAAGGTTATGGAGTTGCGGTTACAGGACAAGGACCTGATGCTCTTTACCGTCTAGCTCAATGTTATGGTGATCTTTCACAGGTAGATTGTGTGCTATGTTATTCTGAAATGCGCACCGTAGTGCCTCAATGCTTTCCCTTTAATGGAGGAAGAATTTTTCTTGATGGTTGCTTCTTAAGATCATGGAATGTTAGCTTTTTTCAAGATTATACTGGACCGGATGATAGAGTGATCTGTGGAAATGAAACGAGAAAGAGTTTAGGATTCCAAGAAACTGCAAGACGAGCAGTTTTGCAAGCAGCTTTGGATGCACCAAATAATAAAGGATATGCACGAGCCGAGATGAAGCCGCTTTCTGGGACTGGGACTAGGAATGAATCAACTTATGTTCTTGCTAATTGTTGGAGGACATTAAATTCTAGCTCTTGTCGAGCATGTCTAGAGATTGCATCGAGATCTATGCTGAGATGTTTGCCTTGGTCTGAAGGTCGAGCACTTTATGCCGGATGCTTTATGAGATACTCGGACGTCAATTTCTTGAATCCTATACCAAGCAATGGGAGTTCAAAAGGTAGGTGTAAAGTATTCCCTATTTAGTCCTAGTAGGTTTGATCATAAATTCTCGGTGATAACCTTTTTTCAGGAAGCATATCAGTTATTATAGGAATAATTACCAGTTCCACAATTGTGGTGGCCGGAGTAGCAGTTATTGGAGCTTACATTTGGAAGAGAAAGAGTATACAGAAGAAGAGAAAAGGTTATATCATATTTCCTGCGTGAAAATTGCCGACAATTTTTTTATAAACTCATCTTCACGTTAACTTTTCAGGTTCTTATGATGCAAAAAAATTGTCAAAACTCCTTCGTGTTAGTAGCTTGAACTTCAAGTACTCCTCACTTGAGAAAGCCACATCTGGTTTTGATGAGGCTAACAAGTTAGGACAAGGTGGGTTTGGCGAAGTTTATAAGGTAATCACTTAAGCACAGTTATATAACCTATGAATCAAACTCATTCATTGAAATACATTATGTAATATAATGTTGCAGGGAATATTACCCGATGGAAGAGAGATTGCTGTGAAAAGGCTTTTCGTAAACAATATTCATCGAGCATCCGACTTTTACAATGAAATTAATATTATCAGCTGTATTGAACACAAAAATCTTGTCAAATTGTTGGGATGCAGTTCCTCTGGACCTGAAAATTTTCTAGTTTATGAATTCTTGCCGAACAAAAGTCTCGATCGCTACATTTTCAAGACAGATTCTAACAAAGATAAAGTATTAAACTGGGAAAAAAGATTTGAGATAATCATAGGGACTGCAGAAGGTTTGGTTTACCTTCACGAAAACACACATACACGAATTATTCATAGAGATATAAAAGCAAGTAATATTCTTTTGGATTCAAAGCTTCGCGCCAAAATTGCCGATTTTGGTTTGGCCAGGGCTTTTGAACAAGATAAGAGCCACATGACCACGGCAATCGTTGGAACATTGTAAGTAATTATATCTAAATAGCTATCATAGGTAACATATTAGTAAGTGATAATTGAAATGATCCAAACTTTCAAATACACAGAGGATACATGGCTCCAGAATATCTATCATACGGTCAATTGACAGAAAAAACGGATGTCTACAGTTTTGGTGTGCTTTTGTTGGAGATTGTCACGGGACGACAAAATAACAAAAATTTAACGATAGAATACACTGAAAGCTTGATTACCATTGTAAGTACAATTTGATCATGTTATTAAGCGGAGAAAAAAATATACCACCTTATTTAAAGGAAACATTTTTATACAAAAGATCTTAATTTTCTGTTGCCCTTTACGTTGAACGCTGATTTGAATGAAGCAGGCATGGAAACATTTCCACCAGGAAGAAATAGAGAAGCTGATTGATCCGAATCTAGATTTGCACAGCTACCACAACATTAGTGTAAAAAACGAGGTTGTAAGAGTGATTCATATAGCGCTTTTATGCACCCAAGAGATCCCGTTGTTACGACCATCCATGTCCAAGGCACTACAAATGCTGGCAAAGAAGGATGAAGATCTTCCTTCACCCACTAAACCTCCTTTTATAGATGAGGAAACCATGGAACTTAATGGCACAATTGCGAATTATGAGTCAGTTGCTAATATCTCTGAAAGTATTTTCTTGCCAAGGTAACAAGCAAGTATTATCAGATATCGGAAAGATCACCCTAGCCCTTGTTTGGTTGGAATGATATCATCAGGTTGTTTCCAAGGTTTCAGCAGAAGATGATTTCAAGCGTATTAAAGTCATAGACATGATTTTGTGGCGTGGGGGCGTATAATTACATAGATCCTTATTCCCACCGTTACATTAAATTTGTCCACTTAACTTTTCACATATAAGAAACATAATAAACGCATTCACCATTACAAAAATACCCCTAATTAAGTATCTTGATATCTTAAATGTATATTGAAAATATAAATTTTAATATTTTAATAAGGGTAATAGTGGAAAAAGTAGGAAAAAAAGTGTCTTGAACTTCTAAATAGATAATATATTTGAAACATTATATTTAGTAAGTGGACAATTTCAGTGGAACAGAAAGAATAATATAAAAGACGATCGTGTTGAATTACAAGGCAATGGTGAGAGATAGATTTTTTTTTTAAAATAATACATCTAGGAAGAGCCACTTTAGATTAGTAATTTGAGTAGGTTAACCCAACTGTCTAGATAAAATAAAACCAACCAGTTAATATCTTGAAACCGTATTTAGTTGATAACAATCTTATTTCCGTAGCATCCGAGCCAATGTGTAATTAAATACAATTTTTTTTTTCATATATGAGAGGCTTAAAAGCCGTTTAGAACAAAGAAATTACAAAGAACAAATTCCTTATTGAGATGTAAGCACAACTCTATCAGTTGTACATTCGCTCCTATCTCTCGTAAGAAAATCTTAAAGATATTCCGGAGGGTCTTCGAAAGTCATTGGTTGCGCATTCATATTCGCTCCTTCTTTTGCTAATTTATCCGCACAAAGATTTGCTTCTCGGTAAATATGTGATAGTTCAAGGTTGCTATTATTATTCAATATTGTCCAACATTCCCGAGCAAGTGAAACGCAGCGACTACTTGAGTTCCCACCGCCCTTCACTAGCGCGTGGAACTCCCTCGAGTCCTGATCAAGGTGATGATTTAAAGTCCCACCGCCCTTCACTAGCGCATGGAGTTCCTCCGAATCCGATTCAATACTTAAGTTGGTGTAACCACGGTTAATAGCCCATCTTAGACCAAAATAGAGCGCAAAAATCTCCGAAGTAATTAAATACAATTACCAATCAAAGAAACCTCATTTTTCTCTTATCTCATATACTTTTTATGTTTTGGAGAAAAAATATTCATAATATTATAGAGGGAAAATTTCATGAAGCGCTTCAACGCAGGATGAACAGACTTGCTAAAAACGCTAGACAGAGGGCGACAGAAGACGAGTAGATCCTCAGAGTGGAACATATCAACTTTGTGCGATACTTTCTGAAAAGTAGGGATAGTATAGGAATTACATCTTAAGGACATGTATCTATCTGGAAAAAAATATTAAAGCCACTATGTACTAATCAAAGGCAAAAAATGACTATAAACATATTTAAAAATAACCCACATCAAATCAAAACTGATAAAATTTAAAAAGAATAACCAAAAACCCAGAGAAATGCACTATTTCAATCAAATATAATCGTGTAAGTATTATTTAACAACTTTCATTCATTTTCTCCGTATTTTGAAACTTGTTCAATTATTTTTTAATGAAAAGGGTGTACAATTAAAGAAAAACACTATAATAATGATTCCGAGATCATTTATTGTTAATGAATTTAACATTTTATATTAGATTTGTAGATATGATTTTTGGTTTCTCAAGTTTCCTTTGGTTCGTGATTTAAGCTAAAACTATATATAATTACAATGGTAAAACTGATGTGGTTAGATATATTTTTGTGATTTTAGTTTTATTTTCCAACATAGAATATCTATTTTACCCCTCAAATTGAATGGAAAAGAATGTAACGTAAAAAAACACGACACTTCCTGTCTGGTTTGTGAAAATAATAAGCATTTTCTGTTTTCATTTTCTATGTTTTACAAAATACTAGTAAAAGCGTGTTTGGCTAGAGAAAATGATAACAGTTTTCTGAACACTTAAATGAAAACGCTGCTATATTGGAGAATGTGATATCGAAATTTTCCATATTTTCTTAAAGAGTAATGTTGGGTATCATCCAAAAAGGTATCACCTAAATATCGCCCATGATGTGGCGGTTAGGTGGACCAATCATAAATTTTCTCTTTCTAGATTTACCTCTCTCTCTCTCTCTCTCTCTCTCTCTCTCTCTCTCTCTCTCTCTCTCTCTCTCTCTCTCTCTCTCTCTCTCTCTCTCTCTCTCTCTCTCTCTCTCTCTTCCATGATTGGTCCACCTAACCGCCACATCATGAGTAATGTTTAGGTGATGTGATACCCACCATTACTCATTCTGAAAAATATTGAAAACAGAAACAAAAATTATTTTCTGAAAATATATTCTGAAAATAAAAAATATCTTCACAAACCAAACATGGCCTTAATTTTCCAAATTAATAGAGATACTAGCTAGGAGAGTTCAGTTATATAATCTTGCCGATCTCAATATCAATTCTGATAGCCTAAGCACTCATAAGTAACCTTCCATCACATATTCCGTGGATCTCGATATTCATTTTGATACCCTGAACACTCATAAATACCATCCCATCGTATTTTGCATTTTTTATGGCACAATCAGGCCAAAATCTCTTGGCTCCGTAGCTCGATATTACTAAGGATAATTTTGGCCAATCAATAGGCACATCAACTAATAAATCACTAATTATATTTTAGTTATATCACTATTTCAAATTTTATAGATATATAAATATTGAATAAGTTGATCTTATAAATCAATCATCTCCACCACCCCTGTTCTTGTCGTCAGGACCACCACCACCACCACTTTCGAGACCAATGAATACTTCCTTAATTGTCAATTCCACCTTTGTGGTGCAGCTATTGTAGCAAAGTAATATCTTGTATACTGAGTATGGTGTTGGAACTTTTAGGAGAGACAACTGGCAATACTACTCTCCCAGTTAATTCAATATTTTTTAATGATTTTCTTGTTTAAAATCTCAATTAATTGTTTTCAACCGACCACATCAAAAACAGTTATTGTTGTAGGTGGTAAAGTGGGGAGGAGAGAAAGGGTTTATGTTTTTAAGTAGTGTATATAATTTCTAGGTACTACTTTGCTGGGCTAAAATTATGCATTTCAATTGAATTCTCCTTTTACATACAGGCTTTCCATCGAAGTACCAATCAATCTCTTGCATAGTCAAAACAGAAGCTGGCCAATAAGTTTTTCTCTATGGAGAAAGGGGATTTCTCAATTTTATCTATCCTCTCCATTGTTGTCACGATATTACTTTTACCACGAGTAACGTTAGGGGACCAAGAGCTAATGTATTAGAGCTGATATGCACAAACAAAACTGTTCAAAATGTCGAACTTTTTGTCAATTATGGTGTTGCTTTAATAGAAAATATCTCACTGCAATTATCCACACAAAATTATGGAGTAGCGATGTCAGGCCAAGGACTATATGCCTTTTATTGTTTAATGCAATGTTATGGTCCCCGCGGTCCAACAAAGAGAACACCTGGAGGAGCGTAGTCCATAAGAATGAACCCTAACAGGTTGTTCTTCCAACTTGATATGAGTTGGATAGTTAGTAGGTCCTACAAGTTAACTACCCTACCATTAGATGGATAAGGATGAAGCATAAAGATAAGCCACGACGAAAATAGCGATATTTAGAGGATCAGCTACGCCTGATCCAAGTAAGAGTCATAGCTCGAAAATACTGGGAGTAGGTAATGGTAAGCTCACTTATAAATACTCCAAAATTTATAATTGAGGTACGCCACTTTTACACAAAAAACACTTATCATTCCATACTTTTCACTTCTGAAAAACTAAGGCCCGTGAGAGTTTCTTTTTGCGATCAATACTAAGCGCTATCAGGATCCCCATTTGGTGGTGAAACAAATTTCTAATGTAGGAAATCATGTCTTAGAATCAGAGGAGAGACAGGTTGTCGAGCAAGAGGCCAACGCTAACTCAACCCAGACAACACGTTCAATAATATTTATTAGTAGTTTTTATTTTCACTATGAGTTGGCGTTGCGTGGGGAATCGAAAGGAACTACCTATTAAAATCCACAACAATCAAAAGTTATTTCAAAACAAAGTAGAGTGAATACCACAAACCAAAAAAAATAGATCTAGAAAACTGATAAAGTTTTTTGAACAACTTGAAGTTTCAAGGCGCATATGGAGGATCAACTAATACTGATCAAGGCGTCAGAGTAATTTACCCTTTAGGCTCCAGCATGTCAGGATTATTATCAGGGTCTGGCCCTTTAAACTCATTAAAACTTTAAAACTTACTAGCAAGGTTCAAACCTCTTACGCTTTCTGGGGACTTATCGACAGGGCTGTCGGGCCCTCGTAAATCAACAAAATATAGAAAGGGTTCTCGACCCTAAAGGTTTTAGACCTTTGATACTTATGAGTTATGACCCTCTTAAAATTTCATAAATATCAATCATGCTCTCTTGATCCTAACTAATGAAATTGATCTCCAAAAAGCCTACCAATAAAGCTTTGCCATCTTCATAAGGTTGCCAATACCGGGGTTTCTCAAACCTAAAGGAGGGCTCTCAGTCCTGGAAAACCACAATAGCAGGGTTATCAATCCTTTAAACAACACATGAATATTAGGTGAAAAGCAACAAAGAAGCAGTGTTATCTATTAATTAGACATTGCTCATGGAAGTGTCCGTTTTGCAGGGTGGATCATCTAGAATTTTTTCTCCAGGGTGAAAAGATACAACAATAAGCGGAAGTTGGGGTTATAGTCCCAAAAAAATTGGTTACTAAGCTTTTTTTTCAAAAAAAATCGGCAAATTCTCATGCGTCTTGGAAGCGACCATCCACCCCGGTTCCGCTTCTTCCTTAGTATTAAAATAAACATACATATCGTTTGTGAGCTTCGACTGTTAAAATTTGAGGCCTGACTCATTGAAATTCAAAGATAAATATATAAAGTTTAAAAATATAGTTTATATTTGATTACCGGCTATCTTTAACTATCTTATAGGTGTATATTTGATATTGATTAGCTGAGAAAATAAAGTAACTTAACATATAAAAATAAGGGTAAATATGATATAATAGAATGTTATTGTAGCATTACTCAAAAGAAAAATAGATAAATCTTTGTGTATTATACGTACCATCATTCGGATTTATATAATACTAACTAAACCAACCATATTTTTGTAATATAAAACTTATTTTATGTAAAAATGATATTTAACTTTGTTTACCTCTTTTCTTGCATCAATTTGATAATCTCTGATATTCAACCTTTCATAACTTTCATTTGTTAGGTAACTATAAAGAGAGATAGAGAAATTATAGGTGTAAGTAGAAAGTAGTAGATGATATTAATTATAAATACGAAGTTAAGTTCGTGGTAGGAAAGAGTGGAAACTATTTGAACTGGAGTCATCTTCTTTTGATTGTTGAAAAAGAAAATTTTGTTTTTTAGTCGAAGAACTGGATTCTTCCAAAATCTTAATTGTGGAAAATTTAATACTTAGAAAACTTTAAGCAAGAAACACCTAATAAAATTAAATAATACAAACCAATTATCAATTTCAGTTTTCTATATAAAATTTAGTTAGAATAACGATTTGTATAGAAGACAATAATACATGCCTCTCATTCTCACCTAATCAACTCATATACCTGAAGAATTATAAAAGAAAATACAATGTTATCCCATAAACTTTTTACTTTTATGAAAAAAAGAATACTAAAAAATATTTGATGACTATAAAAACAAATTTTCATAAGGTTTATAAGTTTCTTAAATGTAATTTCATTGTCAATATATTTGACTCTGAGTTACCCATTAGTGTAATCTTCACCGATTTCACTTAAGTGTTGGATATTGAACACTTAAACAATCATCACTGATTATTTATATGTTTAATACTTAACACTTAAGTGCATTAGTGAAGATTCCTTAAGTGATTAAGTATGTGTTTGTTTGTGTCACTACGTGTGATTTTCACTGATTACACTTAAGTATTAAGATATTGAACACTTTAACAATCATCACTAATACTTAACAATTAAGTGAATTAGTGAAAATTAATTAAATGATTAAGTATGTGTATGTTTATGTTTCATTTTCAGTTAACCACTTAATGTAATCTTCACTAAATTTTTATGTGTTTAATACTTAACACTTAAGTGTATTAGTGAAGATTATCTAATTGTAAAAGCATGCGTTTGATTATGCGTTAAGCACTTAGTATAATCTTCACTAATTATACTTAATTGATAAGTATTGAACACTATAACAATCATCACATGTTGTTTATGTGTTTAATACTTAGCATTTAAGTGTATTAGTGAAGATTACTTAAGTGTATAAGTATGTGTTTCTTTGCTTGATTCTGACTTAACAACTTAGTGTAATCTTCACTGATTACACTTAAGTGTTAAGTATTGAACACCTTAACAATCATCACTAATTATTTGTGTGATTAATACTTAACACTTAAGTGTATCAATGAAGATTACACTAAGTTTAAGGTGTTAAACACTAGAACAATCAATGTTGATTGTTTAAGTGATAAACATTTAACAATTTAGGTGAAATTTGAGAAGATCACACTTAAATAATTAAGTGTTTAACACTTAAACAATCAATATCGACTGTTCTAGTGTTTAACGCAATCTATAAGAGGCTTGAACAATCAACACTTCAATTGCTTAAGTGTTAACACTAAACAATTTAAATGTGATCTTCTCAGATTTCACATAAGTTGTCAAGTGTTTAACACTTAAACAATCAAAGTAGTGATAATTTAAGTCAATATTGATTGTTTAAGTGTTAAATATTTAATTATTTAAGTAAAATCTGAGAAGATTATACTTAAATTGTTAAGTGTTCAACACTTAAGCAATCAAAGTGTTGAACACTTAACAATTTTAGTAAAATATGAGAAGATTATAGGTATTAGTGTACTAATGATATTTGTTGTTTTGATTTTTGATACTATCAGTGGCAGAAAATGTTATTGAGCTTGAGAAATCATTTCAGGAACACCCCATCCCACCTTTTTCACATCCAAAATATGATTGATCTAGATGCCCCTACAAACAGACCCACAAAAAACATAAAACAATCTAAAGAATATGCCAAAATATCAAATCGTTGGGATCATTTAAGTAGATTTATGTAAGATGGGAAAAGACATGGTAAATGTAATTATTTTGGAAAAGAATATGTTGTTACTTCTAAAAATCATGGTACACGTAACATAACATAATTGAACAAATGGCTAAACGAATATGCCAAATGTACTAGTTTAATACACCCCAGTTCAGACAGTCCCAACTCGTCTTTAAACTTAGTGATATTAATAGTGAGGGTGGTGGTTTAGAACTTATGTGTATACAGTAGAGTTTGCTAGGGAGGCCTTAGCTGAAATTATTATTGTGGATGAGCATGCTTTTAGGGTTGTAGATGGAATTTTATTTAAGAACATTTGTTATGATTTACAACCCCATTTAAAGTGTCTTTTAGATAGACAACTGATAGGGATGTAATGAAGATTCACGATAACTTTAAAAATCTTGATGAAAACTCGAATATGTGGTAAAAGAGCAAACTTAAAGAACAATACTTGGACCTCTATACAAAATCTGACTTACATGTGTATGATTGGACATTTCAATTATGAGAATTTTGTTCTTAGGATGCACATTCTGAGTTTAGAAAACCATAAGGGTGCAACGGTAGGGATATATTAAAAGATTGGGGAATTGATACTATTTTAACCCTTATCGTTGATAATGATAGTTCTAATAGTGTGGTTGTTGAATGATTGCAAACTAAGTCCTCAATTGAAAAGAAAACTACAATATGTGTTCACGATTACTTGCATATATGTTGTTGTGTGCGTATCTTGAATTCGATTATTAGTGAAGGGCTAAAAGAAGATAATCCTTCAATTATTATAATGCGAGTTGTTATTCGTTATGTTAGATCTTCTCCTTCACGCTATGCCACATTTGAATGGTTATTGTTGCTTCTGGCCTTCTCTTAAAAAGTATTTTGTGTCTTGATGTCCAAACTAGGTGGAATTAATCGTATCCGATGCTTGCCTGAGCAGAAAAATATGACGAGCCTTTGCAAAATGTTCAAAAAGTACAAAATATGAATCGATTACCTAACGAATTAGATTGTGGTATGCCTAATGAGTTGGGTTGGGATAATGCCCGGTTTTGGGTACATTTCTTTAAACTCATTTACGAAGCAACCCTGCAGGTTTCCAGTACTTTGTTTGTCACTGCAAACAAGTATTTTTATGAGATTGTGATTTTATATCAAGGCATCGTGTTCTTGTCATGGGTGACGCGTCCATTCTTGATAAGATGGCTAGTTCTATAATGTTAAAGTTTGAAAAAGCATTGTGGTTTAGATGCTAATATGAACGTGTTGCTTTATATGGTCATTGTCCTTCACCCGAGGAAGAAGCATAATTATCTTGATTATTGGTTACATAAAATGTTTGGGAGTCAAGTTGTCCATTTACTCGAAAAGATAAAGTTTGTGTTGATAAATATATTTATGAATTGTAATACCATTGCTCACCCTGTTGTTGTAGGGAAAAAACCCTCCACCATAGTAATTGAAGTTCAACTTGCAACATTTGATCCTCGAATATTCATGGCCAACCAGCTTAAAAAACTTGTGTGATGCTGCCCAAGTCCAAATGCGTAGGATTGAGCTTGATAAATACATTCTAAAGGAAGTTTAGGTTAGGGTAGATAATAAGGGCGTTGTTGAGCCATTTGATTTATAGGGATGATGGAAAGTTAATTCTCAATGATTTTTTGTCATTAAAGGCCCAGGATATTTTGTCAATCCTTGTCTTTACTATAGCTTCTGAATCTACCTTCAACACTGGAAAGAATTCTGGACAACTTTAGAAGTTGTTTGCACCCTAGTATGGTTGAGACCCTTGTGTGCACCCAAAGTTGGTTACGCAATCATGTTCCGATAAATTTTTTAAGCTTCTAAGGCTAATATCGAGGAACTTGAGGACAATTTAAGTAAGTTTTAAATTTATATATATACCTTTTTTCTTATTTCTTAACTACATTTCTATATTCTATATACTAAATCTACACTTGTGTTATTTTGTGATGTGTTGATAGGTACATTGATACGACATGAGACCGGGAACTAACTCGGCTACTATTGGGTAAGCAATCATTCGATCTAAGTATCTTATAGTGTTGGTGGCAGTTCTGTTACTCACGTGTTCCGGATATTTTATTAGGCTTATTTGGCTACAGGTGATCCTAAGATTAAATATCCAATCAATTCCGAGATCGATGACGATTACGGAAATCCGAGACCACTGATGATAAACCAAATAATTAATCATACTTGTCCAATGATGATTTTATAACCTAGTTAAATTTGAGTTCTAAGACATTACTCTTATTTGTAGAGAATTGATAATTGTGCATGCAATTGCGCTATAGTGATCCACAGGTTTGATATTTCAAAACGAGACACTTAGAAGTCATTTTGATTGTTCAGCGACCAAGTATACGAGGAATTTTGATTAAGTCTATTTCAATATATTTGTTTGAAGTTTGAATTATATTTTGAATGCAAGCACTTGTAATTTAATTTGAATTATGGTTTTGTAACTTAATTAGCGCACCGGACATTACGTTTATGTAAAATTATAATTTACGAAATTATCCCGGTGATAGTTTAGTTTTGTAAACTTGTAAGCCTGATTTTTGGCATGAATGACCGTGATTCTTACGAATATTAATATAATTTCAGTTGGTGAAAAATCTGAGTATTAATATTACTTTATTTAGTGAAAATCCATATGTAACAAATTTTATCCATGGTTAGCCCGTGTTAATTTGTAGGTAACTCGTAACTATTCGTGGGTTTTTTATAGTTAGTTTAATGGTTAGACTATTCCGTAAAGACTAAAAAAAGTCTCTGGGATCGAATTTTATTTTAGTTATTTCAAAAGTGGATTTAAGATTATGAAAAAAAAACCTTAAAATTGTGGGTAAAAGTTACTGACCTGTGCTACCTGTGTTCAACCGTACGTATAAGTGTAAAAAAAGAAGTTGGTCAACAAGGAGCGGCTAAGATTATTAAGACATTTATCGTGCATTTTAAACATAAAAAACGTCCAATTCGACATTTATTCGACTCTTTCTTGGATGCACTCTTCACTTTATGCATTATAATATAATAGCCCTGGTCAACTCCCACCTCCACTTCCCATCTCTCTCTCTCTCTCTGAGCAGCTGAGTATGAATGTGTTCTACAATTAACATGCTTGCAGTCTAAACAAAAGCTTGCCAGATTTCAGCACCCGGCCCCACTTTAAAGTTTAATAAGAACAGGCCTAGCCCGAGCTGAAACTCTCTGGATTTTGTCAAGGGAATATGGAGAAAGGAACACTCTTAATTCTATTTATCCTCTTAATATCATCACAACAAACATTAGGGGATCCAAGAGCTAATGTAATAGAACTAACATGCTTAAACCAAACACCATCAAACGTTACTACTCAAATTTCAAATTTCGTAGTTACAATGGAAAATATCAGCTCCCAGATACAAACACTAGATTACGCACTAGCAATTACAGGCACAGAAGCTGATTCTGTTAACGCCCTATTTCAATGTTTCGGTGATCTCTCCTTATCAGATTGTTACCTATGTTATGCCGAGGCACGCAGGGTTATTCCGAGCTGCTTTCCTGTAGGAGGAAAAGTGTATCTCGATGGTTGTTTCTTAAGATCCCAGAGTCATAACTTTTTTCACGAGTACACTGGACCAGATGATAAATCTATTTGCGGAAATAAAACGAGAAAGAGTTCATCATTTCAGAAACTGCAAGACGAGCAGTTTTGCAAGCGGCTTTGGATGCACCAAACAATAATGGATATGCACGAGCCGAAATGAAACCAGAGTCTTGGACCGGGACTGGTAATGAATCGGCTTATGTTCTGGCTAATTGCTGGAGTACGCTAAATACTAGGTCTTGTAAAGCATGTCTAGAGAATGCATCAAGATCTATGTTGGGATGTTTGCCTTGGTCTGAAGGTCAAGCACTTTATACAGGATGTTTTATGAGATACTCGGACATCAATTTCTTGAATCCTATACTAAGGAATGAGAGTTCAGAAGGTAAACATATTTCTGTTTTACCCACTTGCTATTTAAACCTATGTAGTGTGATTGACCATGTGTTGTTTGTATAACGATTTTCAGGAATTTCGACTGTTGTAATAACTGTGGTTGCCAGCTCAGCAATTGTTGTAATAATGGCAGCAATAATTGGAGGTTACATTTGGAACCATAGACGAATAGAGAAGAAAAGAAAAGGTAGAAGAAGCCTTTTTGCACATACAAAGTTTACATAGAAGTGTAAATTTGTGTTTTACGACTCTATTTCAGGTCCAAATGATGGGAAAAAATTGGCTAAAATTCTTCATGATAGTAGTTTGAACTTCAAATACTCCACACTCGAGAAAGCTACTAATGGTTTTGATGAAGCTAACATGCTTGGGCAAGGTGGATTTGGCACAGTTTATAAGGTAGCGAGTTAAGCACACTTGTATAATATACATAGAAGAGTCTAATAAGAGTGTTAAGCAGGGAAAAGCAGGGAATTTTGTCAGATGGAAGAGAAATAGCTGTGAAAAGGCTTTCAATAAACAATGTATATAGAGCAGCTGAAGAGTTTTACAATGAAGTGAACATTATTAGCTGCATTGAACACAAAAATCTTGTTAGATTATTGGGATGTGCTAGTTCTAGACGTGAAAGCCTTCTAGTTTATGAACTTATGCCAAACAAAAGTCTTGATCACTTCCTTTTTAGTAAGTACATGGAAGAATATAAATGTGAAAACATAGTGCAATGTGGATGAATAAACTCAAATTTATATTTTTATGCTAAATTTACAGATCCAAACGAGGGTAAAACACTAAACTGGGAAAAAAGATTAGCGATAATCATAGGGATTGCAGAGGGATTAGTTTACCTCCATGAAAACACAACAAAACGGATTATTCATAGAGATATAAAAGCTAGTAATATTCTCTTGGATACGAAGCTTCGCCCTAAAATTGCAGATTTTGGTTTAGCTAGGTCCTTTCAAGAAGATAAGAGTCATATAAGCACTGCAATTGCTGGAACATTGTAAGCCTTTCTCTTGATTATATTGAACGAAAAAATTATAAATTATAAATTATATAATATGTTACGAAAAACTTGTCATATCTGTTTTTTTTTTAAATTTGAAGTGGATATATGGCTCCGGAGTATCTAGCCCATGGAAAATTGACAGAAAAAGCAGATGTTTATAGTTTCGGTGTACTTTGATTGGAGATAATCACGGGAAGACAAAATAACGGAAGCAAGGAATTAGAATACCCAGACAGCTTGGTTACTACGGTAAGTATTTTGACAGTTTAGTCCTTTTAACGTGCAAAAGTAAACATTTTAGTCCCGTATATCTCATATTTGTGAGAGCGTTAATCCTTTTTTTAATGGTGATAATGAAACAGGCATGGAATTATTTTCAACAAGGAACAGTAGAGAAGTTGATTGATCCAAATCTAAAGTTACACAATTACTATAACATTAATGAAAAATCCGAGGTTCGAAAAGTGGTCCATGTAGGACTTTTGTGCACTCAAGAGAGCCCATTGTTAAGACCATTTATGTCTAAGGCACTACAAATGCTCATAAAGGATGAAAATCTCCCTCCACCCACTAAACCTCCTTTTATAATTGAGAAGATTATTGAACCTAACCATCCTAATTCATTTGCTAATATCTCTCAAAGTATTATCTATCCAAGGTAAAATTAAATTGTCCGAACTGTAATTATCATCATATAAAGATTTTATATCAGAATCATTATCAGATTCTTTAGAAACTTTTTGTTCAATAGATTACAGATTTCAAGTTGAAGAAAATACTTCTATCGTGTCACCACTAAATTTCCCATAAGTCCCCCAGCAATTTCAAAATGTTTGGCATTAGAAAATCCTGCTTCTAAAGCAACTTTCTCCAACTCTTTTCCTGGATTAGAAAGATACTTATAATGTTAAAAGAAGAAAGTAACATTTATGAAGTTAAAATCATGTGCAACTAATCTCACAAACCTGTTAAAAAATCATTAATTGAGGATTTCAAGTACTTGTACTCATCCTCAAGGCCATAACCACGTGCTATTGGAACAACGATGGTATCAATCATCCATCCCTGGAACAAAAGAATTTCGAATTAGTCCTATAGTACAATTTTAACATAATATAGGGACCTATAGTGTAATTATTAATAGTACCTGAGTTGATGCAGTAAAAGTGCTAGAGCTTTTGTTAAAGTCAAGAACAGAAACTCTTGAACCTGGTTTTAATACACGACACATTTCTTGCATGGCTTTGTGAATATCAACAACATTTCGTAAGCCATACCCAATTGTAATGGCATCAAAGGAGGAATCAGAAAATGGCAAACATAGCGCATTGCCTTCAATCCATCTTTGGTGCATAATTTTAAATTAACTCAATTAAGGGATAAATAATTCAGAAAGAATATAAAAAAGATCACAAGGTATTGCACAACAACTTAGAATGAGTAATTCAGCTGAATTACCAGTGCTCACTTGATATTCTTGTAACAGGCCTTTGAGTGTAAATGTTGCCGTGATTTAGCTGTCAATAATTGTTCTCCCGAAAAATCAAGGCCAATGACCTGCAACATTTATGATTCATAAAATTGATAGCTAAATAAGATAAAAAATTAAAGTTTATAAATTAAAAAATGTAACGGAGACTAACCTTTCCATTATGTCCTACTTTTTCAGATAAAAGAAAAGATAAATCCCCACTTCCGCAACATACATCCAATACATAGTCTCCTTCTTTTGCTCTGTTTCACACAAAGATCGTAACTTCTAGTTTAAATAGATGATAAATACTTGAAATTTATATAGATTCGAGAGCTTAAACGGAAGATGAGCTGAAAAGCATAAATATGGAATAAGAGAGTGTAGGAATTGAGTCGTACCCACTCCAAGAAACCCCCATTCTTTTCCATATTCTGTGCTGGCCCAAACTTAACAAATCATTTAACTATATTGAACATGGAAAATCAAGTATTAAAAAGTATAATGAAGAATGAAGAAAAATTGAAGCTTGAGAGGTTGACTAAAAGTTTAGGATTTGCTTACGTTATCATAAACTGGAGCAATGCGGCTGAAAAGCTCCTGGCGGTTTATGGAGCAGCGAACCGGGGAGGTTCTTGATCGGAACGGTGGAGGATGGAGTCCAGGAATTGAGGTATGGAGAAAACTAAGCTGAAGTGAAGCCATTTGTATCATTGCATTCCTGTTTTCTTATCTCCTTCCTGGATGTTAGAAGAACGAATAAGCTTTTTTGTCACTGTTAATATTTGTCGGGCCAGGACCAACCGTTGTAACCTCGTCATGCCCAATATCTTATGTTTCAAATGTTGAAATGTTTATCGTGCCCAAGTAATTTGAACAAAAAAAAAATCTGGCCCAACTCCAACCGTTATAAATAATATAACATTCAATTAATTACACAGAATGTTGACAAAAAAAAAAAATTTAATTACACAGAATGAAAAAAAAAAAAATTGCAGGCTTCGAATGGCCTTATATATTTGTGGCCGCGGTGTGGACAATTTGGAACAAAAAAACTCGCTAATATTTGAAGAAGTAGCCTGTGTACCCATGTATTAGAGATTAAAAGAGAGATAGTTACTCTAGCTAGTAGTTTTGTATTAGCGTGGGGAAAGTGTTACGATGGGGGTACAGTTAGAGTGGTTAGGACTATAATGGTAAAATGGGTTAAGCCTAGTGAGGGTACTAAACTATCGTCCAAAAAAAACTAAACATTGGTGGTAGCTTCATCGCCGTGAAATGTATAGCTCGTATTGGGGGCATAATAAGAGACAAATACGGCGCGTGCATCTCTGGTTTTATGGGTGCGTGCACGGCTTTCTCTCCATTTATTTCGGAATTGTTTGAACTACATTTTGGCCTTAGATGGGCTGGGAACAGATTAGAAGGAGCTCCACGCGCTAGTGAAGGGCGGTGGGACCTCAACTCACTATGAGATGGACTCGGAGAAGTTCCACGCGCTAGTGAATGGAGGTGAAAACTTAAGTAGTCGCTATGTTTCAATCTTCGGAGAATGTTGCGCGATGTTGAGAAAATTTCCGAAATTTGAGCTAAATCATATATTTCGTGAAACTAATCTTTGTGCTGATAAACTAGCTAAAGAAGGAGCAAAGAAGAGTACTCAACTGATGTTATTTAACGACCCTTTGGACTACCTTTGGGCAATCATTACTAGAGATAGAAGTGAATGTGCAACTGTTAGAGTTGCATTAGATAGCGGATAAGTTTTGTTCTAATTGTAATTGTTGTTCTTAAGGCTTTTAAAGCCTCTCATGTATGAAAAAAAAGAAAATTACAGAGATGGAGATTGAAATGATTTTTAATTAACTTAATAATAAAATTTTAAAATATTTTAGAATACTCATAATTTAATTAATATTCCTTAATTATATATATATGTAATATATATTATCTTTAACATTTATTATAATAATATTTGTTTATTTATTTTCTCCACCACCACCATACCTACCACCCCTTCACCGACCACCACCACCACCCCACTCCCACCACCACCACAACCACAACTCCCACCGCCACCATACACCCTAACCATCCCCATCCAAAACCACCCCTCCACCTCACCACCATACCCGTCACCCCTCCACCAACCACCACCCTCACCACTACCCCACTACCCCCACCCGTAACCTACCACCACCCCCACCACCACCTCTCCCCACCCCCACCTCTCCCCACCCCCTACCCCCCACCCCCAACACCCCCACCACCATTGTTCTCCGTCGACCACCACCGACTAGTTCCGTCACCACCAACACCATCACAAGCGCGTTCGTGAAATTTTTTTTTCTTAAAAAAATCATACAAAAATTAAAAAAAAACATTTTTGGACGAGACAAATAAATATTTATGTCTATGAAACTTTTTGAACTTTTTTTTTTGGAATTCTTTAATTTGACAATCCGTTTATGTGTTGCTATAACACACAAAAAAAGAGTTTTCAATTTAACCACATGCGCGCGTCTGTGAATTTATTTTTATAAAAATTCATAATTCGTTCCAGAAGAATCTAAAAAATTATAAAATTGTATTTTTTGACGGGGCAAGTTCATGTCTACATCAACGATTTTTTCGATTTTTTTTAAAATTTCGATATTCAGTCTTATGTGTTCTACACAAAAATATATTTATGTATTCATGTAACACACAAAATCAAATAATCAATCTAAAACATTCTCTTCTTTAACAAAATCATTTATTCTCTTCATTAATTTCATATATCCTATTTTTACTCGTTTTTTACTATCTTGATGTATTATCTTTCTGTCCAACCCTTTTTTGTTATTTTGTGTGTTGATTTAATACACAAAACAGTCATTTGTATATTACACCAACACAGAAAATCATGTTTTCCCTTTAAGTCATGCCCCTTTTCAGTCTGTGATTTTGTGTATAACATGAACACACAAACTAATCGTTTTGTGTAATGATGTAATACATAGAAAAGAATTAGTGTCTATTACTTTAGCGTCGAATACCCTAAACACTAAACACCATAAAATCCTAACACTAAAAACCATAAAATCTAAACCCTAAAAACCATAAACATAAAATCAATAAAATCTAAACCTAAAAACTCTAAACCCTAGCCCTAAACCTAAAAACACTAACCCCAAACCCTAAATGAAAACCTTAAACCTAAACCCTGGAAAACCCTAAAATCCTAAACCCTAAACCTTAAATAAAAAAACAATAACTCTAAACCTGAAAACCCTAGAGCCTAAATCCTAAAAGAAGAAAAAAATTAATATGATGAGGTATGTGATTTTATGTGTTCCGAGAATACAAAAAACTGAGATTTGTATCTTCTTGAAACAGACAAAATCGCAGAGAATGAGAAAAACGACTAATATGATGGGGTCTATCATTTTTTTGTGTTTTAGTGCTACACAAAAATGACTTTTGTGTATTACTAAAACCATAAACCCTAACCCTAAAGATGATAAAAAAGTAACTAGAATGAACTAAAATTATTTTCATGAAAGTATAAAACTTGAAAACCATATGCCCTAGTTCCTAAACCTTAAATACATAAGCCCTAACCTTAATAAAACCAAACCCTAAAACCTAAATACACTAATGCTATTAAACCTAACCACTAACCACTAACCACCCTAAAAACACGAAAACCTCAATACAAAAACAAGAAAAAAGACTAATATGATAATGTCTGTTATTTTTTGTGTTCCAAGAATACACAAAACTGGTACACACAGATTTGAGTTATATGTGTTACAAGAATACACAAAAAGTTTTGTGTATTCTTGTAACATACAAAATCACAGAGAAGGAGATAAAGGATTAGTGTGATGTGGTATGTCATCTTGTCACTACTACAGATCGGGGTTTTACCCACGACTGTTTACCGACGACACGCAAAGTCGTCGGTAATCTTTTGTTATTTACCGACGACAGGTTATTACCCACGAGGAATGACTCGCCGGTAATTTACCGACGACTTGTCTCGTGGGTAAATCATAAAACGCCGTCGTTAACTTTTTCTTATTTTTTTATATTTTCTAATTGGAATTGTCGTCGGTAACTTACCGACAAATTTTAAATTCGTCGCTAAATCTAGAATATAGCGACGACTTATTTAGTTTACCGACGACTTTACGTGTCCTCGGTAAATTTGACGTTAAATATATGGACAGTCTGTATTTTTATCTCCTTAAACCCCAAAAACTCCATTTTTTCTCTCCTAATTTCTCCCAAAAACATCAATCAAACTCATTCAATTTTTTTGCAATACCTTCTCCAATTCATCTCTAACCATTTGGAAGCTTATAATCGAGGTGGGGCATCATCAACACACAATTTAATCTACAAATATTAGGTAAATTCTTGATTTTTTTTTTAATTATGATCATATTTGGTGTAATTCTTGCAATATTATGGGTTTAGGTTTATTGTTACATTATCAAGGTTGAGACTTCATCATCAATATCCAATTTCTTCCACCAATTCAAGGTATTTTCTTAAAATTTCAAACTTTTTAAATTTATTTTTATGCATGAATTTTGAATTGTGTATTAGTTGCTATAGGTTTTTATTTTGTATTTTTTTTATTGTCTTGTTATATATTGTGTATAAATCATGCATACATTCATTTATTTCATATATTATGTTTCATATATTTTTGTATTTGTGTATTTATTTATGTGAAATTGTTTATATATTTATTGTGTTGTAATTTTATTTATTATTTATTGGGTTGTAATTATATTCAAGCCATTGGTTTGTAATTTGTGTTATTTATATTCATTGTGTTGTAATTTTTTTTTTTCATTTTATCAATTGGGTTGTAATAATTATTTATTTTATTTTCATATGAATGTAGTTGTCTTGTTATCTAAAATTGTTGTAAAGAGATGGCTTTGGATAAGAGTTGGATGGATGCTACGGATTTATTCGATCCAAACTATCTTGTTGGTGTTTTGGGTTTTATCGCATATGCAAAACAACATTCGCAATATGGAGATCTTATTTATTGTCCGTGTAACTATTGTAAAAATAATCGTCGATTAGCCTCTCGAACGGTTACGAACCACCTTTATAATGAAGGGATTATGAAGTCGTATCGGGTTTGGATAAAACACGGTGAGCAGCCGGTCGTTCCCGAAGAAATCCCTATTCCGAATAGAGTTAATGAAATTGCCGAGGTTTATGATGATGTGAGACACAGTTACGATGTTGGCGGTCATCAGGGTGACACCGAGATGAGAGACGCAGAAATTCCAAGTAGTTTCGAAAAACTGTTTAACGAATTGGAGACAGAATTATATCCGGGTTGTAAAGCGATGATTTCATTGAACTTCATTGCCAAGCTTATGCACGTAAAAGTAAAGAACAAGTGGACTAACACGTCATTCACCGAGCTATTGGAGTTGATTGGTCGTATTTTGCCCAAACCTCACACTTTGCCCGATTTGTATGATTCATGCAACAAGAAGTTGAAAAGCTTGGGTATGGGGTATATTACCATCGATGTTTGTTTGAACGATTGTGCAATATTTTATAAAGAGTATAAAGACCTCGATAATTGTCCAGTTTGTAGCGAGTCTAGATGGGACCCAAAGAAGGGTATCAAGGTACCGCATAAGAAGCTCCGCTATTTTCCGATTGCTCCCAGGTTACAGCGACTATACGCTTCAAAGCACACCGCTGAAGACATGATTTGGCACCATACCGGTAAGAGTGCCGATCCGGATGTGTTGCGTCATCCGGTTGATGGTGATAGTTGGAAGAGATTTGCAGCGCTACACCCTGAGTTTGCTAGCGAACCTCGTAACGTATTTTTGGGTCTCGGTATCGACGGGTTTTGTCCTTTCTCTATGCAAAACAACTCGTATAGCATGTGGCCTGTTATATTAACCGTCTATAACTTGCCTCCGTGGGTATGCATGAAGGAAACCACATTTCAGCTTTGTTTGTTGATTCCGGGTCCTCGTTCGCCCGGTAAGGACATGGATGTTTACCTCCGCCCTATGATAGATGAGTTGGACGAGTTGTAAAGTAAAGGGATCCTTACGTATGATGCCCATACAAAGCAAGAGTTTACTATGAAGGTTTGTCTGTTGTCCACGACCAATGATTTCCCCGCTCGGTCATACACTTCAGGATGGTCGGGTCAAGGTTACATGGCTTGCCCGGAATGCATGGATTCCACACCGTCATTGGGTGTGAAAAAAGGCGTGGTTTACTTTGACCATAGACGATGGTTACCCACCGGACATCGGTTTAGAAAAGATTATGTTTCGTACCCGGCAACCAATTTTACTAAGCGACCGAAGAAATATAGTCCAGCTAGTATTCAGACACAGTTAGATGGTCTTCCCATTGTGTTTCCCGGCAAACACAAGGATTTTGGAGGCAAGGTGACGAAGACTACAGGTCCTCACCAGACGAATTGGAAGAAAAAGAGTATTTTCTATCGTTTACCTTATTGGTCCGAAAATTTGTTGAAACATAACATTGATGTCATGCACTGCGAGAAAAACGTGTGTGATGCTCTTCTCGGTACAGTTATAGCAGTCGATGGGAAACCAAACAAAGATAACGTTAAGGCGCAGGAAGATCTTAAGAAAATGAAATTCAGGAAAGAATTGTGGTTGGCAACAGTAGGAAATAAAACGATTCTAAAACGTGGAAAGTATACGTTGTCAGCGGAGAAGAGGAAGTTGTTTCTTGAGTGGTTACAGGTACAGAGGTTTCCCGATGGATTCGCTTCTAGTATGAGGAATAACGTTCAAGCCGATTCGGGAAAGATCATTGGAATGAAATCTCATGATTGTCATGTTATGATGCAGTACCTTTTTGTTTGTTGTCTCCCTGGGCTTCTAGATGATAAATCGATTAGCGACGCAATTATTGGGTTAGTTAACGTGTTTAGAGTCGTTTGTAACAAGAACCTGAGTAGGAAAGAGTTGGTGGATGGTAAGGCGAAAGTGGTAAAAGTGATGTGCAAGTTAGAAATGATCTTACCTCCCGCGTTTTTTGATATCATGATCCACTTAGTGATTCACTTATATGATGAAGCGTTGTTAGGGGGCCCGGTTCACATGCGGTGGATGTACCCATTTGAAATTTATTTGAAGAAGTTGAAAGAGTATATTCGAAACCCGGCTAGGCCTGAGGGTTCCATAGCCGAGGGTTACGTGGCGGAAGAGACGTTGACTTTCATATCGCGGTATCTTAGTGAAGAAAAAACAAAGTTCAACGATCCAGGGAGATACAACGAACAACTGCCAGAACCAAAAGAGATATCCGTTTTCAATTCTCAGTGTACTCCTATTGGCAAGAAAGAGTCAGTTGCTTTACCAGCTCTTCAGAAGGAGCACGTCAGTTGGTATATTTTGAATAACTGCGACGAGCTCGAACCATATAGGACGTAAGTAACGTTTACTTATTTATATATATATTTATATATATAAATATTTATATATTTATATACTTATATATTTATATAAATATATATATATATATTTATATACTTATATATTTATATATTTATATACTTATATATTTATATATTTATATATATATATATATATATATATATTTATATACTTATATATTTATATTTCTTATATATTTATATACTTATATATTTATATTTTTATATATTTATATATTCATATATACATATATACATTTACATTAACTTATTTATATTCATTTATGATTTTAGTGAACACAAATCCACGCTTACGGGAACGGGTGACGAAATAGAGATTATGCATCGTCAACGGTTTAAGAGTTGGTTTTTGGAAAAGGTATGTACTTTAGACGTTGGTTTAAACATAATCTACTTATTTCCGAAGTTTTTAGTATTATTTATGTATGACAGGTTCATGGGATGAAAGAGACAGGTGATGTATTAGCTACCACTGAGATGGTATCCTTGGCCAACATGTCTTTTGGTGCGGTGGACAGATACGATTCATGTGTCGTGAATGGTGTCAAGTGGGTAACTAAGGGTAAAGGAGAAAAAAGAGTGACGCAGGATTACGGAGTTTGTACCACGTACGAAGATAGACCATGTTATGGAGAATTAGTGAAAATATTGGAGGTTAATTACACTAAAGGGTGTTCAGTTGTCTTATTCGTTTGTAAATGGTACAAAATGGCTGAATCGAGGACAGAACATGGGGTAACCTTTATTAACACGACAAACTTTGAGTGGGAAGACGAACCATACATTTTAGCATCGCAAGCCAAGAAAGTATTCTACATTGACGAGATTAGTGCGAAGAAATCAATGAAGGGTTGGAAAGCCGTTTGGTAAATAAATGATCGTCACGGATGGAGTCCCGAGTTATGGGGTTCGGAATCACTATCTACAAACAACGAGAGCATTAGTATACCTTTGGGTAACACTGAGACGGTTTCCAAACCGGAGAACTTGGCAACTACCGAGGAGATCGAGATTGACCCAGCTCATTTTCGTATTGAGATGGCTTTTGAAATGGTTATTGATGAAAACCAGGAAATCGAAGACGACACGTGGGAGGAATATGGTGATGAAGAAGAACCTATAGAGGTTAATAGCGATGATAGACCTATAGATATTAGTGGATATGAAACTGATTAGGATATTTTGTATTTGTTTTTTAGTCTTAGTGCATTTTGATATTGTTTGACCCTAACTATTGTCTAAACACCCCTAACACTCAAGATTGACCCTAACTATTGACAAAACACCCCTAACACTCAAGTTTGACCCTAACATGTTGACTAAACAACCCGAACACTCAAGTTTGACCCTGACTATTGACCAAACACCCCTAACACTCAATTTTGACCCTAACTGTTGACCAAACACCCCTAACACTCAAGTTTGACCCTAACTGTTGACCAAACACCCCTAACACTCAAGTTTGACCCTAACTATTGACCAAACAACCCGAACACTCAAGTTTGACCCTAACTATTGACCAAACAACCCAAACACTAACATTTGACCCTTAACTGTTGACCAAACACCCCTAACACTCAAGTTTGACCCTAACTGTTGACCAAACACCCCTAACACTCAAGTTTGACCCTAACTGTTGACCAAACACCCCTAACACTCAAGTTTGACCCTAACTATTGACCAAACACCCCTAACACTCAAGTTTGACCCTAACATGTTGACTAAACACCCCGAACACTCAAGTTTGACCCTAACTATTGACCAAACACCCCTAACACTCAAGTTTGACCCTAACTGTTGACCAAACACCCCTAACACTCAAGTTTGACCCTTAACTGATGACCAAACAACCCGAACACTAACATTTGACCCTAACATGTTGACCAAACAACCGGAACACTAACATTTGACCCTTACATTTGTGTGTGTATATCTTAATCCCAAAAAGAATAAAAAAAGAAAAGAAATAAGGAAAAAAAGGTTTACCGACGATAATTAAAGATTAACCGACAACATTCGTGAATTGAATGTCGTCGTTAAATTTTTACCGACGATATTCAATTCAAGAGTGTTGTCGGTAAATCTTTAACGACGATATTCAAAACCCTGTGTCGTCGGTAAACTAAATTCTAAATTTTATTGGCCAGAATGGGCGGTTCATTTTTCCCGCCCAAGGGTTTACCGACGACTTTTGAAAATGTCTCGTCGGTAAACCAGAACACGCAACAGTCGTGCGTACGACTGTTTGACGCGTGTCATGTTTAGCGACAACTTTGACCTGTTTACCGACGACTAGCGTGTCGTCGGTAAACAATTTATCTATTAAACCCTACCGAGCTCATTTCTAAAACACAAAAACATCAAAACACTCTCAAAAAAGTCGATTTCGAGGAAGAAGGAGCTGTTCCGAGCCATTCCAACACCCCTATAACATCAAATGTAAGTGATTCCATGCCAAAACTTAATCATTTCTTCAATTTTTTTTTCAATTTTCTAAATCAAATCCTAACTTTTTTTTTGTTTTTGTTTTTCCTATACTCTGCTTGGCATGGATTGCTAGATATGTTCAACATAATCTCCACGTAACAGGTACCACAAATCCGTGACTAAACCTATTTTTTTTAATATTCGAATTGATTTTTTTTTTAATGTTGTATTGGATTTCTTGTTAATTCCGTGATTTTGTGATAGATTTTAGATTCTGAATATGTATTTTGTTGTTAAATATACTATGTAACATGATTTTTTGGTTAATTTTTAAAAAAATTAGGGTTTGTATTTAGATGTGTTTTGATGTAATGATTTTTGATGTTTAGAAGTTTTAGGATTATTTGTTAATTTGTGTATGTTAATTTTTGATGTGTTTTGAAGTTTATATGCAAATATGAAAACTCTAGGGACTAAAAATGCAATTTAGGGAATAAAATGCAATTTTAAAAACTTTATATTTTTAAAGAATTTAGGGTATTTTATGCAAATATGAAAAATCTAGGGACTAAAAATGCAATTTAGGGACTAAATGACAAATTAGGGTATTTTATGTAAATATATATGATATAAGGACTAAATGACAAATTAAAAAACTTTTAAACAAATATTATGGACTTTAGGGTATTTTAGCAATTTTTGAAAATACGAGGACTAAAACGCAATTTATAATATACAATTTAAAAACTATGAAAAATATATATTTTTTAACATTTATATGTGTGTTTTTTGTAATTTTTAATAAAAAAAAATCTAAAATACAATTTATTAATTTTATTTCAGTTATAGATGGCCGCAGTAATGCCTAACGACCACCGGGGTGACGGGAACGGTGAAGATCCGAACCCGAATCAACCCCCGAACTTGAACGATTGTAATCAGCCGCCTGGTAAATATAAATTAATTTATGAAATTCAATTAATATAAATTACTAAATTAATTAATATATTTTTCTTAAACAGTTAAGCGAAAGAGGAGACCCCGAAATGTCTCGACTCTCAAAACCGCCAACGATGCCAAGGAGAAGCTAGGTGGGCCCCTTCCGGTAGATTTTTGTATCCTCGACGACACGTGGAACCCATTCGGTGAATATGGGAAACACGTGGCCCAAGTGGTGGGTCTCGCGGTTCGAGAAACGGTCCCTCCCTACTGCCCCTCATGGAGTGCTGTGCCGCCTGCACTAAAGACCACGATCCTCAGAAAACTCGAGGAGTTCTTCAACCTCGAGGAGTGGAGGGCCCGCCGAGATTGGAACTTTATTAGTGGGAAGCTAACGTTGTCTCAGTCCGCTGCTTACAGACGGTGGAAGCATGACTTGAAGGCCGATTATGGCGATTCAGATGAGTGTCCACCTGATGTGCTTCCCGAGGATTGGAAGCTGACCCTTGAGATGATGAATGACCCGAACAAGAAGGTAAAATCAAAATTTAATTATTTTATTATTAAATTATTGTTTATTTATTTTTTTAACTTGAATTGTAACAGGCTCAGACGGAGATTAATAAGAAGAATCGGCAGAACCAGAAGAAGCCGAACAAGCCAGGTTCTTGGAACCAAACCCAGACCCGCCACGAGATTATCGAGGTATAATTTATTAAAGTAAAAATAAAATTTATTAGTTATTTAATTTAATTTTTTAATAATTATAATTTTTTATGTATATTTTATAGGGTAAGCTGAAGATTAACACGAAGGAGCCCCCAAGCTATATAGACGAGCAGACCCAAGAAGAGGTCCCCCTTCCATAGATGGGCGGATACTTCGAGTACTTGGGATATGATGGGGCGAAGGGCAAATCGGTCGATGATAGATGGGAGCAGGCTAGTGTAAGTTTTTATTTAAATTTAAATTTATTTCTTTGTTAGTTTTTATTTAACTTTAAATTTATTAATTATTTATTTGAAATTTTATTACAGGGAGTTTATCGGGAGAAGCTTAAGGAGCGGGTTATCGAGACGGGGACCCAATCGGCTGAGGATGTTCCAGTGGAGGAGCAGATAGGAGCGTTGAAGGAGACGGTTCAGGAGGTGATGAAACCGGCTAAGAGTAGACACTGGATCCCTTCGATCGGAGCTGTCTTCAAGAAAAAGAAGGACCCGAAGCCGCCTGTTTCGGACGAGACCGCAAAGAAGAACGCGAGAAAGATCCAACGGATATTCGACGGGATGAACGAGCTCCACGCAGTCCAAGGATTACCTCCTATGCCGGATGACGATGCTCCACCGAGCTCCTCTAGGTCCGATGATTTTTTCACGAAGTTGCTCAAAAGCCTCAATGAATCCCGTGAAAAAAACGGTCTCTCTCCGGTCTCCGATGAAGAAGAAGATGAAGATGAAGATGAAGATGAAGATAGTGATCGAGGAGAAGATCTATCGGGCCCGTGATTGACTTTCATTATATTACGTTTAAGACTTTTATTTTATTTAAGTTTACATTCTTGACTTTTATTAAGTTTTCATGTAATATTTTGACTTTTAACCCCGGGGTTTGACTTTATTGCCCGGGGTTTGACTACCCGGGTTTATTTATCTTTTTATGAATATAATCCATGATTTCTATTTATATTCAAAATTTCATAGAATATTAATTTGTAAAAAAATCAAAACCAATTTAAATAAAAATAAAAATTAAATAAAAATTAAATAAAAATTAAATAAAAATTAAATAAAAATTAAATTAAAATTAAATTAAAAAAATTGAATTTAAAAAAAATTATTAAAAAAATAATTAATCACAATACCGACGACATTCATGTCAAGAATGTCGTCGGTAAAGATTTTCAAAAAAAATAAAAATAAAATTTACCGACGACCTTCAAGTAACTAAGTTGTCGGTAGGTTATTTAAAATTTAAAAAAAAACTATTGGAATAATAGGATACCGACGACCGCGTCGTCGGTAATTACATTATTTACCGACAACAGTGGTTGTCGGTAAAGTAATGCGTCTTACCGGCGACCGGCAAGTTCGTTGTCGGTATGATAATTTTTACCGACGAGCTAAGATCCGTCGGTAAAATATGTGGGGTTATCGACGAGAAGCCAAAACAGTCGTCGGCAAGGCTGATTTTACCGACCAACTTCTAGGGACGACAGTTTACGTTGTCGTCGGTAAACATATTTACCGACGAAATTGGCTGATTTACCGACAGATGTCGTGGGTAAATCAGCGACCTGCTGTAGTGTGTGTATTGCAGTACTACACCAAACTAATTTTTTTCTATACTTGTAACACACAAAATCACAGATTAAAGAACAAAAAACTAATACGATGTGTCATTTGGTGTGTTACATGATTATAAAAAATAAAAATACATATATTCCATATCTACACATTCTCTTTTATTTTTTGTATATTACATCACTACACAAAACAGTCGGTTTGTGTGTTCATGTGATATACAAAATCGCAGACAGGAAGAGGCTTGTTTGGAATAGAAAAGGTGAATTTGTGTGTTGCTGTAATACACAAATGACTGTTTTGTGTATTACATCAATACTCAAAATAAAAAAAACCGGTTGGACAAAAAGATAATACGTCAAGATAGTTAAAAACGAGTAAAAATAGGGTATATGCAATTAATAAAGTGGGAAAAAAATGATTTTCTTAAAGAAGAGAATATTTTAGATTGATTCTATAATTTTGTGTTATTTTAGGAATACATAAATATATTTTTGTGTATTGTAGGAACACATAAAATTGAATATCAAAATTTAAAAATAAAATTAATTTTAAAAAAATCGTCTATGTAGATATGAACTTGTCCTGTAAAAAATCATTTTTTTAGATTTTTCTGGATTTCTTTGGAATTAATTATAAATTTAAAAAAAAATCACACGTGCGTGGTGGAATTGGCAGTATGTTTTTGGGTGCTATAGCAACACATAAAACGGAATATCGAAATTAAAATATCAAAAAAAAATTATAGACGTAAATATTAATTTATTTGTCCAAAAATGTAATTTTTATTTTCCTTATTCTTTTGGAATCAGTAATGGTTTTATTTTTTAAAATTCACGGACACGCGCATGTGATCGAAGTAATTAGTGGTTATTGGTGGTGACGGCGGTGGCGGAACTAGTTGGTGGTGGTTATGAACGAAGGTGGTGGTGGTCAACGGGGAATAATGGAGATGGTGATGGTGGTGGATGTATGAGGTGGTAGTGGTAGTGGTAGATACATGAGGTGGTGGTGGTGGTTGCATGAGGTGGTGGTGGTGGTGGTTGTGGTTGTGGTGGATGCATAAAGTGGTGGTGCTGGTGCTGGATGCATGGGATAGTGGTGGTAGTTGTGGTAGTAAATGTTTGAGGGGGTGGTGGTGATGAGCGAAGGTGGTGGTAGTCGGTGGAAAATATATGAAGTGTTGGTTCGGTGATAAATGTATAAGGTGGTGGTGGTAGTCGGTGAGGGTGGCAGTATAAAAAAAATTGTAATATATTATGAATATTATATAATAAAAATAAAAAAAATAATTAAAATAACATAAAAAGTAATAATAGAAGATATATGTAGTAAATGTTTATGAGAATTAATTCTATAAACTTTGAATAAGAAGGATTTTCTTCTTTACTTTTTTAAAGAATGAAATTTAAAATTATTTTTTATTTTAAATGATATTTTGGATTAGATGTTTTATTAAATTGAATTTTGTGAGTTAATTATTCTATATTAATTATATTATATTTTTAAGTTTAATAGCGAACGATTCCATATATGATTTGAAAAAATAACAATTCTCGATACGAAGTGAATTACGTACGCTGATACGAAGTGAATTACGTACAAGCTTATCTTTCCGTTTGGTTATTTAATTGAGTCGAATTTCACAATTACAAACAAAAAGTAAATTTCTAACATATACATTTAGGAAATAAGGCTTTCAACAAATTTGGCGCAATATAGATATATATACTCATCATGATCTCAACTTAATCATCTGAGAAGAAGTTTCCAGAAAGATTGCCCATGACTGCTAACTGCATATTCTCAGAGGGTCTCCAATGTCTTTTCCTTTGATTTATAAACCAGTTATTTATTTGCTTCTGATCTAACCCGGTCAACTCAGCCAGCAAAATTTTATCAGCCTCCTGGTTAACCAAAGATTGCAAAAGTTATGATGTTATGCATCTTTAGTGCTAAAATATTGTTATATATAAGTAAGACCGATCCTAAAGACTAAAAAATAATCAACTGACTAAAGCATGAAAAAGTTGGTGAAGAAATACTAACAGTAGGATATGGCCATTTGTAATGAACATTCCACCATTGAAGTAGGCTTTGCCTTGCGTCTTTTGGTAGCTTTCCTTTCTTCTTCTTCTTTGAGAATTCCAGTTTTAGGTTACTTATATGACCACCATATTTGCGCAGTAGATTATCTTTAAGTTCTTTTTCATTCTTCATTTTTACATCTTCCATCTCTGTCCCTCTTCCACTATATTCCTCGTCTGATGATAAAACATTATCATCTGGACAACAGGAGATAAAAAAAACATAAAATATTAATCTGTTGATTTTAACTAGGTAATTACAATTTATTGCTGTTAAACCAGAATTTTTTGTTGAAAGAAAAGAAGGTTTAGGTCTGGGCATTCTTTTCAGAATTTATTTTCCATCTTAATTAATTGCATTATAGATCTCTATATAAAGATATACCGATCACTTGTGCGTGGATAATTGATGACAATATTTTAGAACTTGACTGTGATATAGTGGATAATTAACTTATGTCATATTATTTTTCATTTAATTAAGTAAGATGAGCTCCAAAAAAGAACAAATTAATTGGTTATAATAATTAATGGAGAAGAACATAGGATCTGTTTAATTTTGTTATTTGGTGAATAAGTTGTTGCGTCGTTTCTGAGACAGTACTCAGTAGCACAGACTAATCATTTAAGGCCATCAAACAGAAGCAGCAGTAACACATATGAAGTTTACTCAGGTTAAAACGATAGGCTTACACGTAAGTTAAACTTTCAAGCTGGCCCTCTATCACCAAACACCTAGGTTCTTCCTTTACATTATTTAGTATATTAAGTTTATAATGATTCCTTCTTTTATAATTATAAAAGATCTTTATTCCAATTTATATAATAACCTCATATAGAAACCACCTTTATATATATTGATATTTCTCTTGGATCCAAGAATATAACTTTGAACCAGTTACCAAAACTAGTTTTACCTATGGTGGTGTATCATTGTAAAAGTCAGTGTAGGCCGTGTAGCTTGATATTAAATATATTATCTAGGTATATATTCCAAATTGATGAATGGCACAAAGACCCATATGTTGCCTGAACAAGATTGATTTGACCGCCACTATATTGTATGCAGAAGCTGATCAGAATGAGTGTGTGTGGAAGAAAAAGGGTTTGTATGCAAAACTATTCCAAAAAAGGCTGTCTTTTTGCAGCGTAATAAGCGGGAGTCCATGTGAATTTAGACCACCCCCGATGTACCCGGGCTCTATCTATCATATATATTTGACTGCCCCCACAAACTTTATTAATTATTGACCTTTTTTCTTCATCGTAAAACCATTAAAACCCTATCTCATCGTCCATTACATTAAAATCCTATCTCTACATGCTATATCTTTTGTTATTTTACATTAATATTTTAACATTATATATTCTCCTTTAGAAGAAAAAAAGTGAGTGAAAAATGATATTAATCTCCTCCAAAAAATAGTTAATCTCTATTAACATAATTTTTATTTGACCTGTATTCAATATATATAAATAATTAATTTCCAATCTCAATATTTAGATCAACTTATATAGCCCATTATTCCAAAGAGTAGTTTCCGCATAATCTTTTTTTTCTTGAATCTACCTTTGGCAACCATAAAAACATGTACGTCCGGAACGAAAATAATAATAACAAAAAGAGTAATGCTAGGTATCACCCAAAAAGGCATCACCTAAACATCACCCATGATGTGGCGGTTAGGTGGTCCAATCATGAAGGAGAGAGAAAAAAATAAACCTGGAAAGAGAAAATCCATGATTGGACCACCTAACCGCCACATCATGGGTGATGTTTAGGTGATGTCTTTTTGGGTGATACCTAGCATTACTCTTAGGAATATATACCTATAATACATTTAGATGATAAAAAAACTCAAAATATCAAAGATTTAGGAACCTAAAACCTTCGTGGCGTATCCTCAGGGATGGCCATGATCAATGATTAATTAACTACATTCTCATTTATTATAACATAACATATGTTCCCTGAAATAATAATGCATATCTCTATGTTGGTTAACAGATAACTTGATCTTATTTACCAAAAGAAATGAATTGACAACTTGGATGAGCTATATACCCCCTTTAGAGATGGAGACAACAACAGCTTTTACTCCATAAAGAATTTAAGTGACAAAGCTTTACACTCTAAGTACACATGAACCATTAAATTATTAACAAAGAGATCCCAATTGTACTTAGTGATTTGAACATACTAATATTCAAGTATTATTTCTGTACAATAAAGTGTGCCTAAGTATTAAAAGATGGTAAGATCACTAAAAGGTTGCAAATTCTTTTAGAAAGCCCACAAGATCCAGGGTTGCACGTGAAATAAATCAGAATGGATAACACCAAATTGCATTTTCTACATATAATTGAAACTATTTTAGCTAATAGATATTTTATATATCATGTGTTTCTTTTTTCATCACATTATGTTTTGACGGGATAGAATTGGTTTTTTCTAAAAAGAAAATTGAATAAAATTAAATATTTATAAATATTGTTTTAAAAAATTGGAATCTAAAATGATTTTAGATATATTTAAAAAGCACATACCTGATATTTTCTTAAATTTTTTTTTTTTGACAATCAAAAATTATTTTAGTGTTTTCATTTTCAAATACACACTTATTTTATTTTTTTGTTCCAAATTCAAATACACACACTTAAGATTTAAGATCTACAATATACTCAACAAAAATAATTGTAGCAAAAAATATTGTTACTTCAAAAAATAAATCATTTCCCTTGTTTGCTTTGACCTTTATATAAAGAGTAGCGGAAAGATATCATTCTAGTATCCTTTGATAAAGAATTTTATAAGATTTTGATTTGAAAATTTAAGTAATGACAAAATAATTAGTAATATTTTAACTATCTTTAATACTTTAACCTAATCTCAAATGTACTTTTAATTATTATAATAATAAGATCTAAAAAATGGTAATTAAATAATCTTTGTTTTAAGATTAATTATCAAAAGAATTGATTGTTTAAAATATTCAAAAATATTTTATCTCAGTTAACAAATCTATTGTTTTCGAACCTCTTTTTAAACATGGGTATCCTAATTCTGATTTACCATGAAAATATACATAAGGATGTATATCTTTATAGGATTATTCGAATATGCGCAAGCTAACCTGGATCACCCATGTAAACAAAAAATAAAAAAATCAATCGATTTTTTTTATATGATTTACGTATTTTTCTATTTTTTTATATGATTTACGTATTTTTCTAATTTATTGTATGTGCTTTTATAGATGCGGGTGCTTTGTAATAGATTACGTATCTAAAATTATTATGAACCTTATATATATATATATATATATATATATATTTGGTTGGTAATTTATTTATTACGTGGATCTTTAAGATTAATTTTTTTACACAAATAAAACCTTGAATATATTTTTTTCTACTTTAAACATTATTTAATTATAATATAATTATATAATGTTGGAAAAGGTGGTTGGGTGAGGTGAGATTAGTTATAAATTTATATATTTCTAAATTAGGGGTATAATAAGATAAAATTGTTTTATTAATTAATTTTATATTATGATAATCAACTTTCAAAAGCTTTTATAGATCCGACCAAAAAAAGCTTTATAAATAATTTATATGTAAGTTTTATATTTGGTAGTGTATTCCTTGTTGTAAACTACTTTTTCCTTTACTTTTTCTTCTTTATTAATACAAAAAGTATAAATTATTCAATATTTCTTTAAACAAACTAGTAATTTTTTTCCTAAAATTTACTATAAGAAAGATTATTTATTAACATTATAATTATTAAAATATATTTTATAAAAATATAATATTTTAAATAAATACATAAATTACAACATCTAAACAGAAAGGAAGTGCATATAAATTATAAAATATTTTAGTTTATTTTTTTTAATTAGAAAATCTTTTAACAATGATTATTTTAAAATTAATTACTTAAAAAAACCAAAAATATATTCTTTCGTTTTAAAAAATCCAAATTTTAAATAATCAATATTTTTTTGGGCTTTAAATAAGTTGAGAGTTTTTAAATGAATTATGTATTTTATTTTATTGAGTGAGGTTTTTTTTTTAATATGTTGATGGTCTGTATTAATTTGTGCACACCATAACTAATTCTATGAGAATATATATGCCTTATGCATATTTTTAAGTAAATTAGAACTATTTCTTATGTTTAGAAAAAGAATTCAAGGCATATACCTTTATCTTTTAAATACTAAAAATTAGCAAGGTTTGATCGGTTAAAAACTAAATTATTTGGTTATAACCAGTTGGGGTTAGCCCAATTGGCCCCGAGTCTAAAATTGCTTTTCGATATATTAAAAAAAAACTTAATTGATTATGAGTTGTTTAATTAATAAACAATAAATTATGCAAAAGGATTTTAATTAATAAACAACGACTTTTTGATAGACGATCCTTAATTTTTAAATGTGGAGAAAGAAAGGAGTATTACATATTCATTTGTCTTCCTTCACCTCCCCTTATCTCTTTCCTTTTCGAATCAGACATGCACGTAGCCTAAATGTACAGAATAATTATGTAAATTGAGGAAATGGCCGGGACTCAATAATATCACACGTTTTCTCACTGTTACCCTTGACTTCTGGTAATTAAATACTCTTTATATAAAGAAACCGAAGATTGCAATATAAAATGACTAAAAACAGTACTATCAATTAGTAGAAAATACAAAAACGAACTAACCAGATCCAGAATACTGGGGGACAAAGAAGGAAACATCTATTAATCAAATAACCTAAGACGAAAGACTACAATTTATTTCTAACATTAGGTTTGTTTGAACTTATGATATCGGCCGAATAGCTAGAGAGTATGGAACTAAATGTTGGATCTTTACAAAATTTGTCTAAATGCTATTTGATGAAAAAAAAAATTAAGTTCAAGATAATTTGTTTGGATAGGGGAATAATATTAAATTTTCTTATAAAAACTGTAAATAAATTGTAATATTGAGAGTTATGTTCATTAAAATATTAGAATTGCGCATTAGGGTTAAAGTAAATATTATAAACTCATTTTAAAAACTTTATATACATGAATTTTGATTTTTTTTTTAATACATATGAGGGCCATTTTATATTTACTTTAATAAAATTCAATCTCAGGATCTTTTAGTCTCCACAGAGTAGTCTAACCGCTAGACTAAATATCGATCTTGAATTTTGATATCTAAATATTATAATTCTCAGTTACATAGTTCGTTATTTCTAATAAATCGATAGGTGAAATTTTTGTCTTTTGGCTAAAGATAATTAAGGGAGATTTGTTTTTATTTAATGAAAGTAATTAATAAGCCATTACATAAATAAGATAAAAGATTGTTTTTCAGACCAATTTGAATATAAATGACTTTTACCAGTAATTGTTTAATTAAATTCAAGCTAAGTTTAATCTATTCAATACTTACCACTTAAAAGAAAAATAAATAATACCTTGAATCTAGTTTACCTTATTATAAAAGTTTTGAGTATTATTTTTCCTCTTCAACGCTCATATTTTTTTAATATTGACCAATTTTTAAATATATTTTTATTTAAGAAATTTATACAAATATATATTATATATTATTCACAACATCCTTTCCCTAATACATCAAAATACTCCTATAATCGATTGTGAGGATTTTTAACACTCAGTTAAGACAAGGAGCCGGTACTCTTACTAATGACTTAATTAAGTTTGAGTTTGTTAAGTGTTTGTTTTAGTTCGACTCGTTAGTTAAATAAGACAACCTCAAGCTTTAAATTCAAACTTGTTTATTAAACGAGTAGAACTCAAATTTGCATAGAATTGACTCGTTAAAATTGTGAACTGTTTGTAAAGTTTCTTTACAAACAGCACGTTAATAGATTTGACAGTCAATTTTATCAATATATATATATATATATATATATATATATATATATAAACTAAAATTTTGTAAAAATATATGTGATTAATCATAAGTAAAATATTATATATCTAATGCGTAATTTTTTTTGTTTATTTTAAATCATATTATGTAATGTGTTGTATATTAATTTTACAAAACTTTATTTTAGATCATCTAAAAATTCCCAAAAAATATTATATATCATAAAAAAATAAACAAGTCTTAAATAAAAACCTTTTACGAACCAATTAAATAGATCTAAAATTTAACTTGGACAAAAAAATTTAAAAAACCAAACACAAGCATGAATATTGAGTCTCGTTTTAAATTCAAACTAAACTCAATCTCATTAAAACATTATACCAAATCAAACTCAAGATAAGTAAAATTCGGCTCAACTCGCTGTGTTTGTAGCCCACACTCAACCATCTCATCCACTAAGGACCGGCCCTTCGGGTATTGCCACCAAGAAAGCTGTTTTAGGCCCCAATTTGATTATTAGGACCCTTTATCAAAACAAATTTTTTATAGTTACACAAAATCTTAATTCTTTTTTTTCTTTATGTAATGAAGCATATTTTGGTTTTTTTTCCGAATATATATATATATATATATCGATGGAAACCTATTTATTCTCTCCTTCCCTCCACCTCAACTCATTGAAATAAACACAATCCATCCACGGACAACTTATCATTAGACCATCAAAACACACAACCCAATTGACACTGATAACCTCCCACAACCGCCCCCCCCCCCCCTTCCCTCCCCGCCATTAATTCCACTCCCTTGATGGTTTGTATGTTACATCCATATATGTCCTTACCCGGCACAGATCCGGTCATCCCTTTTTGTTACAAAATTGGGATGGTTTTTGTACAAATATGTTTAGACTATAGACGCTTTAAATATCCTTGATATATTCCACATGATGTTACGTACCTTCGATGCTTTTTTTAGGATTAATGCCCAAGAAACACCTCAAATTAAATTTAATGCCCCCTCACCCCTGCCGTTCTCCTTTTGCCCATAAAAGGCACCTCTTTTAATTTTTATCCTATTCTACCCTTTTCTACCGCCGCCGCTCTCTCTCTCTCTCCACGAGTTCATAAACAAATAACTATGATAGCCGCTCTCTCTCTTTCGTTTAAATTATCAGCATATACACAAACACTGTGAATTATGAGAGCACCCATTAATGACGAATTTAGCAAGAAAAATAAAGAAACAGAGAGAAGAATAAGATGAAGAATGAATAAGAGAGGAAGAAGAGATGTTTTATTTCTTGTTACAGTTACAATGTACAAAACTAGTTTATATACAATCATGTCTAACTAGATATAGCTGTAATCTAACTAATTTTTATGTAGAAGAAACAATTTGCATTTTGGTCCCTGCATTATTTCTTTTTATCCAATTCATTTGCTGTATTCAAAGATAGATTGACATCTCCACTGAAACATGATATTTGAGTATTGGGAAAGTAAGAAATTATGATTGAATTGTGCGAAAGTTTGTATAGAATAAGTTGATTGATTAACGTTGAAAAACTAGAAGAAAAAAAGAATTCAAATGAGTAATGGGAATCTCTCCCAGAACTCAATATTTAGTCCGCAAGTACAAAAATGTACTTGCTTAGCGTTTTCTGAGTTCTGGGAATATATCCCAGTACTCAACATTTGCCACAAGTCCAAAAGTGCACTTGCACAAGTACAAAAGTGGGCTTGCACAAGTACAATCCGAGTTCTGAGTAATGGGAATCTATCCCAGAACTCAACATTTAGTCCACAAGTACAAAAGTGAACTTGCTTAGCCTTTTCCGAGTTCTGAGTAATGGGAATCTATCCCAGAACTCAACATTTAGTCCACAAGTACAAAAATGTACTTGCACGAGTTGTGGGAAACACTCCCATTACTCAACATTAGTCCATACAGTACAAAAGTGTACTTGCACGAGTTGTGGGAAACACTCCCATTACTCAACATTAGCCCATACAGTACAAAAGTGTATTTGCACGAGTTGTGGGAAGCACTCCCATTACTCGCCCTTGACAAAAATTGTACTTGCACAAGTCCACTACTCGCCCTTGGCAGCAGCAGTCGACAGCAGTAAGCATTAAGGTATATTTACCTTAAGTGCCTTTTATGGGCAAGTGGCTAAGGTGGCAGGTGGTTATTGGGCTAAGGGCATTAAGGTATATTTACCTTAAGTGCCTTTTATGGGCAAGTGACTAAGGTGGCAGGTGGTTAATGGGCATTCACCCCTTTTTTTATTATGAATTTAGATTCTCATTATTTTTAGAGTAATAATATAAATTCATACTGTGACATAATTTAATTATATATAAATTATCAATTCTTTTACTTTTTTAATATAATTATGTTGGTCGTATTTTTGTTGATATTTTAATGATAATTTATTGGAAAACTTGATGAATAATCAGTACCTTTGCAAAGATCTCCAAGCTCCTCTTCAATATTGTTGAGGAAGGTAGTTGCTTCAAGAAATGGCTTTGAGAGATCCGATTTGAACTTCACTAGTATGTCGCAATAGGTCTTCTACAAAATCACAAAAAAATTGCTGAGATACATATCATACATCTATGTATCTATAGACGAATACAAATAAGAAATCAAGACATGAAAAGCAAAAGAATATGTCGAGAGAAACCATAAACACGTCGAGCTCAGGATCGGCTTCGAAACAAGCTGTAGCTGCGGCGCTTTGCTTACACGAGTAGCTTTCTCGCCTGATTTCATCGAGTAACGAAGATATTTCTGGCGGTGCTCCGACCTGAAAATAGTGCAGTTCATATGAGTTCAACCTTCAAGAAATTTAGGTCTGTTCATGTTACAAAATAACATCAATTCTTTTGCTAATCTATAATTACTTCTCGTTGCGCTATCTTGACTTGAATGAACCTAAAACCTAGCTAGCCATGATTATCGCCCATTTTGTTTTTACATAACAACCCAATTGGTAGAGTACTGCCTTAACCATTTGAAAAAATAACTTAATTTCATAAAAAAACACTTAAACATGTAAACAAAAAGAAAACAGAAACAATAATCGAGAGCTTAAACGGCTAACCTTGTGGCAATCAACATAAGCATCTAGCAATTTGACAAAAAAAGGATGAGACACGATTTTCGCTTTCATTTCGCCGTAATTATCTTGAATTTCTGGGGTGATTGAAGTTGTTCTAGATGATAGAAATTCATTTCCTCCAATATTTTCCGATCCTAGCAAAGGATAATACCCATAAGATGAAACGAGGTTATTACTGTAGGTGTATTCAGCTGCATCAGGTATCATCATATTTTCTGGTGACATCAAGGCTTTATCACCATAATCATATTCATGAAAACCTCCGTATATGACGTTGTCCATGGCTGTAAAAAGATTCTTGCACAGTCAAAGTAAAGTAAAAATTATGATAAAAGAATAGTAGTTGAATAAAGTTATTCTTTTTTGAGATAGATGGTACAAGTGTGTGGGTATAGGTTTACTATGTGGTGGAATTGTTTGTTTATAATCATGTGAAGTTTTGGATTTGGTTGGAAATGGAGTAAACAGACTGAGAAGAAGAAACGCTAGTGTTGTTTTGTTCTTGTTCAAGTGTGCGTTTGTGTGATCACTTTTGGCGAAAAAACAAAGAGATGCTGAAGGTGAATAATATGAGGTCCCATGATATATTGTATTCCATTAATAATTAATTTATCTTCATGAAATTCTTTTTCCTACTTGTTATTTTTTATAATTTGTATTAAATTTGTAGGGCACCTAGTGAAATAAAAGAACATGTAGTCCACCCAAAGTCATAGTACAAAATTGCCTTGTCTAGTTAAATCTACTTCCTTCCTACTCCATAATGCATGCAAGTTTGAGGACAAATGAAAAGACAATGGTTTGGATGAAGATATCCAGTTTTGGCTAATTCTTAGCCTTCTCAATAAAATCAATGATTTGGATTTAGTGGAAGGAAAATTCTTCAATCCAGAATGGTCAAATATTATTACAAGATAATTATAGGGTGATTTACTCATGAAGTCCACAGATTATTGTCAGTTGCCCATCAAGTCCAACCTACCCTAAAAGTCGAAATTGCCCTTCTGCTCTATTAATATCTTTTGACTTACCAAAACTAATTTCCTAATTATATGCAACCAATCAATTAATATAAAAGAAAAAGAAATAATTACCAAATATATTAAATTAAAACACAAAATAAAACAAATAAACTAATAGAAAATCACTTATTATATATCTTTAATAAATTAAAGCCAGATACATTAAATTAAAGCACAAAATAACACTAGTATTTACAACCCATCGATATTAATTAGCACACCATCGATATCCCACACATAACCCGTCTGTTTTTCATACAGTCCAAAACACCAGTATTTACAACCCATCGATATTAACTAGCACACCATCGATATTCCACACGTAACCCATCAGAAATGTGCAGTGTGTCCACACGTAACCCATCAGTACAAACCACCGATACTAACTAACACACCACTGATATTCCACGCGTAACCCATCAGAAATGTGCAGTGTTTTCAACCCCACCAACAACACTTATCCACCACCAAAAAACCGCCACCATCACCACCTCGCACCACTCCACCAACAACAATTCTCCACCATACAAAGTCTCAGTTGCTGCATTATTTTGTGACACCCCCCCCTGCTCTCTGCCATCTCTTACCTCCATAGAGCTGCTACAGCAAGGGTTCCTGGTAGAGCTGTGATGAACGGACCTGGCGAAGCAGCGGATCAAGAGCTTGGAGACGCTGCAACGCAAACACCTGGAGGAGTAGCCGAGCTTGAGGGAGCTGGAGCAGCTGTTCGTGAGGAGCTGGAGAAGCGGATCGTGAGGAAGCTGGAATGGAACGGGAAGCAGCCCATCACTGGCGCGGCGGAGAGGAGCAAAAAAATCAGAAAAATAATGGAACATACCTTACTGTAAAAAATGGAAGAACGATGATGGTGTATTGTTGTAGAAGATATCGGTGGTGTTGCTTGTAGAATGATTTTGTTAAAAGGTATAACAAATTTACTATAATAAAAGCATGATTCATGGGACTTAAGATATCAGCTATTAAAAAGGAATCAGTTACTAGCTAAAAATAAGGGATAGCTTGATATTGATATATTCTAATGAGGGGTAGTAATGGTATATAAAATCTAACGCAAGACTCTATAGGGAGGAAATGAGGGGTGGGACTTGATAGGGGTGGGATATTGGGTTCTAGGACTATATAGGTTAATATCTCATAATTATATTAGGAAACTAATTATATATGATAAAGTATCTAACAAATCAAATAACATATATCTTAATATTATTATTATAATAAATTAATTGATAACTATGATAAATATTAAACCATCTAACAATTCTAAAAGAAATATCAAACTAATCTAATAACACATGCATATCTTATTTTAATATTTAATGATTTAAATATAAATATTAACCATCTAACAAAAAATCTTTTAAAAAAAAAATCACATCGAACTAATCTAATAACACGTATCTTATTTTTACAATTAATAACTATAATATATTAATATTAAACCATCTAATATCAAAAGAAAAAATTGTTCTTAAAAGAAGTTTTATTTTCATAATTACTTTAGTAGTAAAATATTATTTAATTATCATACAATTCTCAGTTACAACACAGCTATAATCTGACTCAAAATAATTCTTCAACATAATTAAGAAAAAATTGAAATATTTTAAAATCGAAAGGAAAGGAAGAGGCTTATAATACGGTTGGTTTTCGACCCAATTCTGATTTTGTGGGGAGTGATAATTAGCGTAATTTCCTTGAGGCTTATAATAACCATTAGAATAATGGTTTCTTTGATGAGATACGAAGAAAATCAAAGCTAGATTATTCATACAACTCTGCGACGAATGAATTCTTGCTCCATAACCAGGACATGAAGGTAAGGTATGTACTAGATTTACCTGAGTTATTGATCGCGCTTGTTCTTGTAATTCCTTGAGATGTTGGTTTAATTCTTTGATCTTTAGAGATTCTAAAGTATCTTCTTGTTTTTCTGATTCGATCGGCCAACTTCTCTCGATATCCAGAACTATTTCCATAATAGTATTAGCTTTTTCAGGATCTAATAACACGAAACTTCCATCTCCTAATAAATATGCTTTTGCCTTGGACTCATCATTGAATCCTCCACAGAACATGGTTAAATGATATTCGAGCGAGGAGTAATGGAATAGACATCTCGCTTTCTTCTCGTTAAAACGTAACCATGCTTCACCAACACTTTCCCCTTCTTCTTGCATAAATTGTTCAAACTCCAACATATCTTTTAAACATCTACTGACTGGATAGAATCGGTCTAGGAATTTTGCTTGGAGTTTATCCTAATGTGAATTAATTTAGGGAGTTGGGAATCATACCAATCGCTTGCACTCCCGGTCAAAAAGATCTAGAACATAACGTAGTACATCTGTTCCTATGTAACGTCTTTAATGATATAAGCGTCATAGATTTGCATAAATTTCTGGACTTAACGAACCGAATCCTGATGTGCAGCACCGCTAAATTCTCCATGACTCGCAAATTGCGCTATCACGCCTGGATCAGGTAGAAATTTAGTGGCTTGGATTTCTAGAGTGCGAATTCCTCTGGGTTGCACTCTGAATGAGATGGGAAGATCAAGTTTCCTTGGGCTTTCCATCTGGAAAAATATGTAGAAACAAAACTAAAAACAAAAGCGTAAAATAGATTTAACTGAAATAAAAGCACTAAATAAATGCACAAGGACTAACGATGTAGTCCCCGATAGCGGGGCCAAAAACTTGGTGTCGCCTAAGGTGTGATAAAATAATAGAATAAAATAGATGCAAATGAACACCCTAGGCTAGCACGTTACTCACAACAAGTACCACAGATCGTATGCAAGTTTTAATGATAGAATTCGTTCCTCAAAGACTACGTAAGTTAGAGAGAACTTATGCAATTATCAAGTGCAAATAAGAAAGCTAGAATAGTAATACACAAGAAATAAAAGACAATAATTTTTGTTTGGTTTTTCTATAAATAGAAATTTAACTAATTAAACTAAAGACAAAAAAGTAAATAAGAGAAGAAGAGAGTATGAGAGTTTAGCTCGAGAGATAAAGTAATCCCCACTAGCCTTGTTTATTCTAATCATGTAAGAGAGAATTATGTAGAATTGCAATAACCAGGATTCTAAATTCCTCCTAACCCCCTTCCCGGTGGACTTAGGTGGCGGCCTCACAATCACGAGGGGACTTAACTAAGGTGCTCCTATGCCACTAGGTTCTTAGATGAGACTGATCGGTGGTTAAATCAAACCCTAATGGGTATCTAGTTAGGCAAGCCCGTTAGGATCAGTACCGCAAACTAGACGTTTTTGTGGTGTTTCAATAATTAGACACCCCTTTCGGGTGACCATCTACCTACTATTAAGGTAATCCTATACGCATGCATTCGCAAGGAAAACAGACAGTAAGTCAAAGCACATAAAACAAAGGATAAAACAGTCATTCATTTAAATAATTAAACTCCCAAATTAAAATAGATGTAAAACAAGTCTGGTGTTCATACCCATATGCTAAATCTCAAGCTAAAATAAATTTATTTCATACTAGAGAAAGAAAAGAAAAGAAATACAAATTTGAAGGCTTGTGAAGGCATAATTTGATGTTCAGATCCTTCCAGACTTCTCTTCTCTTGTTGTAAGCTTCCTCTTGGCTTAAGGATTGACCAAGGATGTGTTTCTACTGAATAGAGGGTGTATTTATAGGGTATTCCAAACCCTAGTTCGGATTCTTGGAGTAGAGGTCAAGTAATAGGACTCTTTTCCAAATCAAATTCGTTTCCTAAAATATAGAAAATGAAAGAATCTGCTGCTGTTTTGTTTTGGCCGTAACTTCTTCAATATTGCTCACATTGACACGTTCTTTATATCGAAACTAATCGTCTCGGAATGCTCTACACTTTTTCTTCAGACCATTTTTTCAAATTCCCGTCCAGTTTTTGAGTTATGATCAATTTAATGGACGTAGCTACTGAAATTCAGATTTACTTGGCAACTTTTCCTTTCCTGTTTTATCTTTTACTTCCTTTATCTCCAATTTTCATCATTATCTTCTTTCCCTTATCTCTTAGAATTGATTTGGCATCTAATTAATTATCATATATCTTTAAAGTTTCACAATTAACAAACAATTAAACCAAATATGCTCTAAAAATAATAAATCATCGAATCAAGACAAGAAATAGGAAAATATAGAAATATGAATAAAAATCGATAATTAAATTCCTAAATACACCTAAAATGATGTATCCAACCTAGATTAATTCATCACAAATAGGGAGACATCAATATTATTCCGACTTAAAAACAAAAGAGAGAATAAAGAAAGACTAGCAAGAGAAAAATAAATGGCCGCATTAATCAACAACAATATCAATGATATTCAAGTGGAATTGGATAATGCGGGAAATCCAATAATCCGTAATCCTCCAATTCCTCAAGTTTGGAATAATCGGAATCGAGAAATTCCCCCTCCACCTGGAGAGCGAGCTCAACCTCAATTTGGATACGATCCATGGTTCGTGCAAGAACCTGAACAAATTCCATATCGTGCTCCTGCTACTGGTGTTGGCCCTCCAGATATTAATGTTGGAACTCATAGACCCGATGCGGGCATGCTAAATCAGTTCTGAGACTACGAAATTTTTTGAGGAGTGGCTGGAGAAGATCCAATTCTTGCAGTACAGAAGTTCATGCAGATTTGTGATGTGTATATAACGAAGGGTGTAACAAGAGAACAGATATACTTTGCAAATTGCAGATTTTACGTAATAGACGTAACGAGTGTATGGCATGATCAACAAGAGCCACGCCTGAATTGGGATGAGCTACAAACAACGTTCTTTGATCCTTATTATCCAAGGAATATGAGATTGAACGCACAAATAGAATTGACATCATTCGAACAAGAGCACGATGAATCCCTAGGTAAGTTCTGGACAAGATTTCAATTGTGTTTAAGAAGAGTTCCAGATCATGGTCTTTCAGAAGAGCAATAGATTTCAATATTCTATAAAGGCCTTGAAGGACGCTCAAGAAAAGATCTAGACTTACTTTGTGGTGGAGGATTTTTACAGGTACTACCCGCTAACGCTAAAATTATATTAAATAGAACACCGAAGAATGAGACGGGTTGGAGTACAGTAAGAGCACCTGGTGGTTCCTGGTGTGTTATAAAATTAAGAACTAAAAATAGAGGAACCACAATGCCGCAAGTGTACGTTTGTCCAAGTAATATACGCTAAATCGGGTTTCGTTCTCAGGGACTGATTAGGCACAACTCAAGTATTAATCAAATAGTAGTAGTAATTGCTTAAAAATAAAATAATTTTTTTTTGTTTTTAAGTTTAAGATGCAAGAAAATAAATTACGGAAATAAAATAAAGCAAGTAAAAGAGACTTAAACTTCAGAAGAGAGAGAGTACTTGATCCTCGCAAGGGTTTCACCTAACCTATCTAATTAATGCTTCTGTTTAAGGGCTAAATTGGTATTATTGTGCTAGTCAAGAATCTAAAATCTCCTAACCCCGTCAGGGTGGACTTAGGAGCTATATTATGGTATTACAAACCCCGTTAGGGCGATTATAAGTTACTTTCAGATGAATAATATTTTACCTCATTGGCTGCATGATTAGTTAAGCCCGTCAGGGTCAATAACAAATACTACGCGTCTATTATCTAAGTCTGTAATTAAACCCCCCATCAAGGTGATCACTTCCCCACCAAAGTGAATAGCTTAATTACTACGAGCTAAAGTTGATTCATGACTTCAAAATTAGTGATTAAAACAAAATAATAGTCAACAACAAATACCTAGTCTAATTTAAACAATTAAATCCCAAATTCAGAAAACATAAATTAAATAAAATTGGGTTCGACCCATATAGCGATTCTCATGTACTAAAGAAATTAGTTCATAACGGAATTAAAAACTGAAAATAAATAAAAGGAATTCATATTCAAGTACAAAAGATAAATTGATAACCTAAATGGTTGGATGACTGTTGATGGAAGAACAGAATTCTCCCAGCTCTAGTTTCTCCTTGCCTTCTTGCTCTAACTTGAAAACCTTAAGCCTCTAATGTAATTCTCTGAAGTGTATTAAAAGAGGAGGCTAAGGGGTGTATTTATAGGTGTGAGGAAGCCCTAATTCGTTTTTACTTGGAGTGGAAGACAAGTTAAGAACTCTTTAATTCGCAGCCCTAAAATATAGGAAATGTAAGATTCTGTTGCTGATTTGTTTTGGTCATATCTCTTTCAATACTTATCCGTTTGACGCGTTCTTTATATCGAATCACATGTATCGGAAAGCTCTATCCATTGGTCCAGACCATTCTCCCAAATTCCTATCCAATCTAAAGTTATGATCTCGTCTTTGAACGTGGTTGGAATTTCAGATTTATTTGGTAATTTTATCTTTTCCTTCTTTGCATATTTCCTTCCTTAATCTTCCAATTTCTATGCATATATTCTTTCCTTCACTTCTTAGAATTGACTTGGTCTCTAATTAATTACCATATATCTTTAAAGCTTCACAATAAATAAATAATTAAACCGCATATGCTTTAAAAATTAATAAATCATTAAATCAAGACTAGAAATAAGAAAGTGCACTCTAAAATTAGAAACTCGAATAAAATACTTCCTAACACACTTAAAATAATCTAAGACTTTAATTCTCACCTCTCCTCCTTGTATTGGTTATTCAAGAGCCTACTAACTTTGCACTAAAAATAACCAAATTAACGCACAAAAGCTCTAAAAATGCAAATAGTCTAATTCCAAGGGGAGAAAGTGTAATATTACGAAATAAGCATAAAAGTCTATCAAATAAGTCAAATATTCACCTAAAAGGATGTCTCCTAAGGGCTAATATTTAGAACAAATAGGGAGACATCAGCACCTACCCGAAGTACAGGTCATAGTGAGAGTATTGTTGAAATTGATGAGAAATTCTCTTCGTTAGAGAATAAATTGAAGAACACACTTGAGCAACAATTGAAACAACTTAGTTTAATTGTTAAGGAAGGGTTTTCAAGTAGAATAGTTGATGTGAATGTTACACAAGAAATATTTGGGTGTTCAAATTGTGGTGTACATGATCATGATTGGGAGAACTGTCAAAGCAACCATGTTTGTTTCCAACCGAGGGAACTATAATTCAGGTGGTCAAGGTTATCAGCCAAACAGAAACCATCTGGGTTTCCAATATTCAAATCTGAACGGGGTCACAAATCCAACTTATACCTATCAACCACGACCCCAAGGAAATAACTACCAACAGAGACCACAAAACAACTACCAAGGGGGACAGAATTACAAAAATCAAGCCTAGAGACAACCTCCTCAAAACACCTATACCGATGCTACGAAATAGAAAGCTCTACCTGCTCAGCCTCAAGAAGGTGTGTTAGATGTTCAACAAACTTTATAGACACTAATTGCTATGCAAGCAAAAACACAATAAGATAAGCAAGCTTCTACCGCATCGTTCAAAATGTTAGAAGATCAAGTGGCTCAAATGGAAAAATAGTTAAATCAGCGCCCACAAGGGCAACTACCCAGTGATACAGAGACTCCTCACCAGCATGAAGATTGCAAGGCAATTTCACTTAGAAGCGGTAAGCAATTACCACCATCATTTCCCGTTATGAAAGAATAATAAACAATTGTGAAAACAAAAATGGAGAAGGATGTGGTTGAGGAAGAAGGTGAACCAGAAGTAGAAGAGGTGGAAGTTGAGAAAATTCCAGAAAAGCCAAAGAAGAAAGATATTGTGGTGGAAGTGAACCGTCATTCCCCTCCCTTTCCATCACGTGTCCAGAAGAAGAACGATGACAAAGAGAACAAAAAGTTTATAAACGTGGTGTGTAAGCTTAACATTAATATGACATTCTTGGATGCTATCAAATATGTACCGAAATATTTGAAATTCTTGAAAAGAGCTATCACCAACAAACTCCCATATCTAGAGAATGAAATGACAGGTTTGCTAGAAGAATGTAGTGCAATACGCCAGATTAAGTTGCCACCTAAATTACTTGATCCTTGGAGTTTTACTATCCCTATTCTTATTGGTGATGAGTGGAAAGGGAAAGCTTTGTATGATTTGGGTGCGAGAAATATCTTATACCTAGATCAATTTTTGAGAAGTTGAAGATAGGAAACGCAAGACCAACCTTTATGGTCTTGCAAATGGATGATAGATCCCTCGCGCATCCAGAGGGAAGAATAGAAGATGTCCTCGTCAAGGAAGGTACTTTAATTTTTCCTATTGATTTTTTATACTTGATTACGACGCGGATAGGAATGCCCTTATCATTTTGGGAAGACCATTCCTAGCCACAAGGCGTACTCTTTTTGATGTAGATAATGGAGAATTAATTATGCGTATCCAAGACGAGAAGGTAAAGTTCAACGTGTTTAGAGCAATGAAGTTTTCGGATTCCAAGGAGGAATGCTTCCTGTTGGATGCAATTGAACAGGTAGAGAAGGAACCAACTAAGGATGTGTTGGCCTTAGGAATGGAGGAAAGAGAGATAAGAAAGAAATTACCAAATAAAGCTCCTTCATATCCTCAGGAAAGTCCACACCTCGATCATGCAAAGAAGAAAGATAAGGAATGTGCCATGAAGGTTCCAAAAGGACGTAAGAATGAAAGAAAGAAAAAGGAGTTCAGAGTGATTGAAGAAGCCGCAATGAAGAAGCCTAACCTTATTCCGAAATCGAGTGAATCCAAGAGTTCTTGGCGAGGACTAGGGGTGAGCAAATGAGAACCATAAAACCAAACCGAACCAAACCAAAAAACCGGAAAAAACCAAACAAAAAAAAACCAAAAACCGAAAAACTAAATGGTTTGGTTTCCAATTTTAAAAATCTAAATTTTATTGTTCGGTTTACTATGCAAAAACCGAACCAAAAAACCAAACAATAATCGAACTGACGAAGAAAAAAATAAGGAATATGTGAACTTTTTATATGAATTATGTGGGAGAAACTTTTGATGAGAATTTATCATCTACGTGAAATTTTAGTTTTACTATTCGATGTTTCTATTAGTGTGAATTTTTTATTATATCACTTAACATTATAAGTATCCATTACTTGATTGATTTGATTAATCATGATTCTATGAATTAGAATGTAATAGATTTAATTTTACAAATTTATGTGGTATTGTAATTTAAGATAAGTGTTGTTAGATTATAGATTTTTATTTAATTGATATATTAATAGTCCACATGGACAAGTAATAGTAGCATAATTGTACTAGAATATTAGTCTCTATTGGACAATGTATTTAAAGAAATGGAGCGAAAAATATTATTGACCAACCATCCAAATTCGAAGCGAACCAAAACGAAACAGAAACTAACCAATTCGGAACCAAAACCGAATGTGGAACCAAATGCAAACCACCCAATTTGGTTATTATATTATAAAAAACCAAAATATTCGGTTCGGTTCCGGTTTTGGCAAAAAACCGAGACGAACCGAACCATGCTCACCCTTAGCGAGGACCGTTTATGGTCACAAAGATTATCTCTGAGAAACTAGTTGGAATCAGAGCCAAGGGATGCAAATTCCGCATAGCAAATATTGATAACCTCACTCACGGTTGGGGAGGTTATGTTAAGAAATGATATCAGAGGTAACCCATCGAGCTTCACGACGTCAAACAAAAGCCAGTTCAAGTGTATATTAGTTTATTGTTTTCATGTCTTTCAAGTTCTTAGTGTGAATTAGAGTAATTGTTGTTAATTAGTGTTCAAATTAAAAGAATTGAGAACGGTTGGAGTGTTTTGATGTTTACAGGTAATTTTTGTTAAGGATTCGGGAATAAACAGAGGGTACTGATGCCCCCAATGGAAAATCTGAGTAGTCCAGTGGATCGTAAACACAATGAAAATGAAGATGAAAATGAGTATAAATTTTGTAAGAATCCGAGGTGTAGGCGAAGAGAAGACGAGAAAATTTGATGAAAACTCTCAGCGCGAATACGCAACCCATTGCGTTCAGCGAGTTTGCTATTCGTGCCCAGTATGCCGCCCCAACTCTTTGGAATGGAGTTGTCTACACGCAACTACAAGGTGCGTCAGCGAGAGTTGGCTATTCGCGCCTGGTATGCCGACCCAACTCTCTGGAAATAGTTACCTATACGCAACTAAAACTTCAAAAGGCCATAACTTTGTGCTCGGGTGTCAGAATTAACTTTTTCTCGAGCCTAAACCACGTATTTTTTTCAAGATATATCCAATGGAGTAGTCTGTATACCGATCATATAGCAAAAAACCTACTGGAATTTGCACACTTAGACGCAACTATAAGGTGCGTCATCGAAACAAAGGGAAAATACATGCAATTCACCATCAAAATATCATCAAATCCCCCTCCAAACCAATCCAACATCGAATCAAATCACCAATATTTCCAAAAACCAAGAAATTTGTACTTTAATCCAAAAAAAATCTTCACCAATAACGTAAATTTTATCCATTAAACCTTTCCAACACCATAGATATTGATTACTCATCTCAAATAAATCACTGTTGTCACTACTTGTCCACCTTCAACAACATCAAGAGACACAAACTTTATCAATAGCTTTTGCACTTTGGAGGTTGGAGATTGCAAGTGCGAGGTATCAAATCCTCATAAATTCCACAATCAATCCGGTGAAAAATTGAGTTTGGGGTCATTCGAGATGATATGAAGGTTGGAGAAGTTACGAAGAACATGAATTGAAAAGAGAGTTTGGTGTCGAGGAAGAATTTGAGGAGAATGTGATTTAGAGGGCCATGAAGCGATGATTACACAAAGGGAAATATGAGTTCGAGTTGATGAAGAGTGCGTTATCGAAGATGAATTCAACGGTGTATGATCTATACATCGTTGCTAAGAATACTTCACAACCTCGAGGTGATACCATATGCAATTGGCCTAGTGCCTATAAAGATACGTTTCCTTTTACCTTTTCTCATTCAGTAGTGTATATTAATTTTATTTTTTTATAGAGTCTTTTCGAGACGTGGGGACACAATTCATTTTTGAGTTGGGCATGGGGTATCGTTGCCTCATCCCAATTTTATGCGTTATGTGTTTTTACTGTTTTTCAAAAAAAAATTAAATCAAATAAAAATCAGTTTAAGGAATTATCTGACTGTAGAGTTTGTTGAATTTCCCCATAAGCATACTTTTTGTAAATTAATGATAGAAAATGGTAGACCTTAGGAGTTAGTGTAAAATGCACTTTGATTGCATGCAAACATTAGGTAATTGATAGGAAAAATTAATTAACAATGCAAAAGAAGTAAGCTTGTACTTAAGGAAAATGAGTGGTTTATAAAACGTGAGATCTAAATGAGTAGAGAACCCACTTATTTATGAACTAGAGGCAAGCTATGTAACTAGGAAAATGATAGGGTAGTTCTTTAATATCCATTTGAGACTTTTTAGCTTTCTAACCCGTAATTAATATTATCCTTCTTAGCCCCATTTTTATCCTTTAATCCTTTCTTATGTCGCCACGATATAAGCCATATCCCGTTAGTTTATTAGGCATTTCCATATGACCCGCACTTGAATCACGATCCCGGGACTTCCTATCTTGAGCTTGAGTTGGGGTGGTGGGTTTCATTATTGGGAAATTACATTGGGAGGAAATTTTATGTGTTTGTATTTATGCGCAATTGTTGATGATATATTATTTGTAACCCTTTGCCATGGTCTTTGGAAAAAAAAAGAGAAAATAAAAGAAAAATATTGTAAGAAACGTGACCATTCACATCAAAATGATGGTCAGGGATATATTATACAAAAAGAAGTGAAATATATATATATATATATATATATGAAAAAGTAAAGTAACCGGCAAAGTGAAAGTTTAGAAATCAGCTTTAGTGCTTATTGGGTTAAATTTGGGGACACTAAATTAGTGCGTCAAATGGGTTGAGTGATAACATATTAAAGTGTAAACTCAAGCTCTTGGACAGTTGTTGATGGTAAGTGAGGAGAGAGCCAAAAGCTCACTTCAAGTTTACCAATTATACATACCATACCGTCACTAAGCCTACGTTAAAGTTATAAAGTCCTCGTGATTCCTAGGTACATAGTGAATTTATTATGCATCTAATAAGGAGTAAGCAAAGTGGAGCGTTCAAAGCGAGTAAGGATCGATGAACACCTTATAGCCACCATCTTGAGCTAAGTAGTAAGTGTAACCTTCTAACATTGTCAAATTAATTTTGACTGATATTATTTGTGTTTGATTTTGCACGATAAGTGTATGTGTATATTAATTCCCGGGCCATACTATATGATATTTGTTTTAAGCTGCGCTTTAGGTATCATTCACTAGACTCACCTAAGACCTTTGTTTTTATTTTACTTTGTCAGGACGACAAAGGTTTGAGTTTAGGGTCTTGATGTTTCCTGTTTTGTTGTAAATATATGCCCTTAGAGACATCATGTTAGGTGGAATTTATGCTTATTTTGATGTATTGCACTTTCTCCACTTGGAATTATGTTATTTGTATTTTTAGAGCTTTTGTGCGTTGATTTGTTTGTTTTAGTATAAAGTTTTTAGGTACATGGAAGCTATGGAGCACCAAGACAATGAGGAGAAGTAAAGATTATAGTCTTAGATCAAGCGGAGAGATCAAAAGCAAGAAAGAATCACCCGAAGAGTTGACTAAAATAGATGAAAATCTGGATAGCTATTACTAATTGCTTATTTCGAGCCACATCGGTACTGATTCAGTCATGGGGATCTGAAAGAGAAAGTTTCTCATTTGAGTTAGCAAGATTTGAGGACTGGAATCAGGTGATTTGGACGTGAGACGCAAAAGTTACGGCTGTTTTACTAAGGGTATACAACACTTACGGGATTTGCTAAATTGGACTTGGGCTTTTCTCAATAAATATATTATTATTAATTAAAAAACCCAATCCGATTTAGTAATTATCATAGGCTTTTAGACCTTATTTTTATATTCGCTTCAATAATTTTCAAGTCAAAGTCAGAGCAAAAGGCAGAAGAGAGAGCTAGAGTTGGAGACTTAATATTCTTCCAACAATAGTACAATCCAACGCCTCAATTAGGTCACTTATTTTATTTCTGTAATTCAAGATAATGACTTCTTTTAATTTATTTTCAGTTTTTAGTTTGAATATGAGCTAATTTCATAAGTACTTGAGAATCGCATTTATGGGTTAAGTCCTAATCTATATAATTAATGTTTTTTTCCGAATTTGGGATTTTGTGATTTAATTTAAGCTGAGTATTTTGTATTGACTATTATCGTGAATCTATTTTCTATTGAGGTTATAGTAATAAGGTTATTCACTTTAGTGGCGAAGTGATACCTTGACGGGGGGTTTAGTTACAGACCTAGGTATTCGTCAATGATCATGAAGGGCTTGACTAAACACGCAACCAATTGGGTAAAAGACTTCAACATTCGAAAGTAGGTATAATCACTCTAACGGGGATTTTAATACCATAGGATAACTTATAAGTCCACACGAGGTTTAGGAGATATTAGAGTCCCGACTAGTACATAAAAACCAGTTTAGCCCTTAAACGTAAGCCTTGCTTATATAGATTTAGGTGAATCCCTTGCGTGACTCAAGTACATCTATCATATTTATGTCCACACTTATTTACTTTCAGTTAATCATTCCGTTAATTTATTTTATTTCATCTTAAGTTATAATTCAAAACCAAACAAATATCTTTACATTTTTTTTTTGTTTTAGCAATTACTTCTACTATTCAGATAAACACCATAGGCATAACTAACTGTCCCTGAGAACGAAACCCGATTATCGGATTATTGCTTGGATGACCCGTACACTTGCGGTCTGTGGATCTTTTATCTTATTACTTAATTTTATCACACCCTAGGTGCCACCAGATATTAACGGAATCATCGACGAACTTAGTGCTTACACACCCCTACGTAATGACATAGCTAATGGCTATGATAATCGGTTCTGGCCAACTAACTCAAATATGGGGGTGTTTAGCAAAGATTACCCAATATCTAAGTACGGTCACGGTTGGACCGAATACAATAGACTCAATAGTCATGGGATATGACACGAATGTATAAACCGCCTTACTGAATTCATAGTCACACGTGATAGTGCTATTGAGAAGGACTTGATGAATTCACTCATAAGGCGTATCATTCTAGAAAGAACACGAGGACGAGTGCTCAACTCATAATGAATTCATAGCCATTATGTGGTGGTCCTTTTGAGAAGGATTTGATGAATTCACGATCAAAAGTGAGACTCGGCATTCATGATAGAAGATAAGGAGACGTCCTTAAACAATATCATATGAATAAATCTACAAAGTTTATGTCCCGCAAGGGGTGGTCCTTAAAGAAGGACTTGATGAACTATCTGTAGGGTGATGTTTGAGGGAACCATAACTTTTAGTAGGGTTAGAGCATGTGTTGTGAGGGTCTCGACCGAAAACAGTTAAGTTCAAGAGTAAGTTCATTTAAACGGAATTTGTTGGTTGTCTCACTTCCGTACGTGTCAAATCAAATCGAAAGATATTGCCACTTAAGTACAATTCACCCAAATACTGACAGTTATGGAAACCTGTTCACCTTCTCTCCCAAAGACCCTAAGTGGGGGATTGTTAGAATATATAATTAATCAAGGGTAAATCATTTAAAACAAGACATTAATTTTAATTTTTTTCATGTTCTTATGGGAGAAGTGGAAAAGACACTTTTTTGTGAAGAAAATATCTCACATAGGAGCCGAGATAAAGAATACATTAGTTTAAAATAGCTTACCTATCTATTCCTACGAAAATACCTAAAGGCTATGAAAGCCAAAAGAGAAAAGGCAAAGCCCCACACGCTTGCACCACCACCACCGCCAGGCGCGGCGCGGCGTGGGCGTGGGTTCTGGGCTCGTTGGGGAGCAGTGTTCTAAAAACCGGCCTAGGCGGCCGCCTAGGCACTAGAAGGTAGCTTAACTTCCAGAAATGGACCAAGCGGTCCCAGAAGGTCCTAGGCGGGTTTAGGTGGCGCCTAGGCGGTCTGAAGTTAAAAAAAATTAAAAAATCTATTTTTAATATAAAAAATTAAAAGTATATATTTTTACATAAAAAATTATATAAATTTATTTTAAAAATTATATAAACATAAAAAAAATATTTAAATAAATATCAAAACCGCCTAGCAAGAAATCGCCTAGGCCCCGACTAGGCGTCTGCCTAGCGCCCTAGGCGCTCGAAGGTGGTCGACCGCCCGCCTAGCGCATTTTAGAACACTGTGGGGGAGTTAGGGAGTTTGGGGAGTCAAAAAATGTAAAATTAAACTAGTTTTCGGAAGAGGCTCTAGTAGAAGAAGACTAGTTCTTATAGTAGTCGGTGGCAAGTCAAATCCTTTCAGCCAGAAGACAAGCATCCATCAATTACGCACTAGAAGACAAGCGCCTACCAATTACGCACCAGACAACTGTTACAGAACTTGGTCAACACGGGAATGAATCAAGTCAACATAGTGTCCAGATTCATTGCTGGAAATTAAAACGTGTAACGTATGTGTCAATCAAGGGCCAGTTATGGAGACAATCAAGGGCATTAATTGGGACATTTCTGACAAAGCTTTCTCATTTGTTTTAGTTACGAAACGAATCAGAAAAGAACAAAAGAAGAACTTTCTACTTCTCTAAAATATTAGTGTAGAAACTCTATGTTAGAGATAACTGGTACACCAGAATATCTTTTTAACGCAATTTTTCCGTATAATTTGTGTTTGCTTTTCGATTCATGTAAGTTTCATTTGTATTATTTCATTTATGATAATCGATAGTTTACTTTAAATTGAAATATTTCTTATTTGGATTTCCATTTTTATTGTTATAAACTGTTGATTTTCACTATTTACCAACAATAGAAATATATGAATGATGGAATTTTGGTGTATCTGCGAATGATGTTAGAGTTGTTGGAGTTAAACATGTATTCAGTTGAGTCTAGTGATATGAGATCAAACAAAGGTTAGAAATTACGAGGAGGTGTATTTTCTGATAACATTTCGACAATCAAATTAGTATTGAGATCGAGGATCGAGGAAGATATATATTAGACTAACGATATATAAGGAAAAGGTGGTGGTGGGGGGGGGGGGGGGGAGGGGGTGGGGGTGGAAGAGGGAAGAGTTGCAACACTGTTGGGGGAAGAGAAGAAAGAAAAATAAGGATTTTGTAGATTTTTATATTGAGGTAGTTTGGTAAATTGAATTTTAAAAAGTTTTCTATCGATAATAGATTTCCAGTACAGGATCTCTGGGTAAATCTCTTCAATTTGATATCTCCTATGGTGCCATATATTTCCAAACAATTTAGACCAGAAACTAAGTGTGACAAAAAAAATTGTATGCCATTTTTATTAAAAGAATTGCATCACTCGAGAAGATGCATGTTCTTTAGAAATCAAAGTTGCTACATTCTGCATCATACCAATGAAGTGTTGAACTAATTCCCAACTTTGAAGCAGCAAGATCAAATTCAATAAGATGGTTCGCCATTTGATGAGCCCCTATTACAATAGATGTTCTTGGATTTGGTCCTCCATCAAGAAATGCTAAGCAAGCAGTTTTGTTCCCAACATCCACCATCGTGTTGGTCCCGTAGAGTTCCCAATAAACATCTTCACCAAACACAAATCCTACCCATGGAACAGACAAACCAAGCAAAGGGTTTCGAAGTAATACATTAGTGCTATAACATTTCGTCCAAGGTGCCACAGGAGCCACTTTAGCAGCATATCCAAATTGATCATCGAATGTTTCACTAAAAGCCTTGTAGATTGAGCTTTCAAGAACAGTGTACGGGTTTATAGTACTTATTTTTGTTCCTCCGTAGCCTTTGCTGTCAATAGATAGCAAGGATTCGTTTATAGGTACAGTAAGATGTAGCTGGATACTTATGGACTTTAAATTAACAAAATATTCCGCTGATGGTTCGCCTTTTAGCGTGCTCACAGGATTAATGTATAGCTTAACAGACGTGATAAGATGAAGAAGAATCACAGCTGAAACACAGCTCATGACAGCTGTTAAGTAGTTAGTTTGTTACACAATTAGTTATAACTAATATGTATGTATAGTGTATGTATTAGCTCGTGTATATATATCATATACACATGAATGTAATGAATTAATCAATCTAATAAAATCTTCTCTTCTCTTCTATTCTATCTCTCTCTCTTCTCTTCTATATGGTATCAGAGCTATATGAAAGAACAAGCTCTTTTTCTTCGCCATTAATGGCGGCTTAAAACAGAACAACAAAACACTTTGAGCTTTGCTATCTTTCATTGCTCGATCTTCCGCGCTTCACTTCCTTTCTTTCTTATTCTCCATGGCTGAATCATCTTCCTCGACACCTCATATCTCATCCAGTTCTGAAATACCAGCTGGTCTTCTTCTTCTTCGTCAAAATTGGGCCTCGCTTGTTCAAATCAAGCTTGACTCCACAAATTATGTGGTTTGGAAGGCTCAGCTTGAAGCTGTGTTGGAAGCTCATGGATACCTCGATCATGTAACACGATCCGGAGCTCCACCTTCATCAAGTAATCCAACATATTCGACTTGGTTAATCGAAGATCATCAACTAAAGGTATCTCTGCTTTCATCAATGATTCCATCTGTTTTTTCGCAAGTTGTAAGATCTTCTTCTGCACATGACGTTTGGATAAAACTTGAAGAATTGTTTGTTAATCAATGTCGTACACACGTTCATCAATTGAAAATGAAATTGTGCAACATTAAGAAAGGAGACAAATCAATGACTGAGTATTTAGCTAATATTCAAGACATATGTGATGGATTAGATACTGCTGCATCTTCTTTACCTCTTGAAGATGTTATTATGTACACGTTGAAAGGCTTACCTTCTGAATACAATCAATTTAAGTCTAGTATTCGGATTACAAATGCTCAAACTTCAACATTAAGCTTCCATTCTCTTGGTAGCTTACTTGTTTCTGAAGAATTGCACATGAAGATGTCTGAATCAAATGACTCATCTGTGCATCATACTGCACTCTTTACGCCTTCTTCAGTGAATTTCTCTTCCAATAATTCACCTCGTGGACGAGGACCTTCAAATCGTGGAAGAGGCTATGCCAATAGAGGTCGTGGTAGACACTTCTCAGCACAAAATACCTCTGTGTTGGGAGCTCCTCCATCACATAACTCTGGTATGAATACTAATGCTCCAACATGTCAAATATGCACTCGTATAGGCCATATAGCTCTTGATTGTTGGTATAGATCAGACTTTGTGAATTATCCTTCACCTAAAGCTCAAAATCGAGTTATCTTAGCAGCACACTCTAATTACACACCTAACCAGTCTACTCAACATCAAGCTTATGATCCTGAAATGTGGTATTTGGATAGTGGAGCTAATAGTCATGTTACTAATGATCCTCACTTGATTGAACAATCACAACCTTATCATGGTGCTCATTCAGTCTCAGTTGGCAATGGGCAAAATCTGGACATTGCAAGTGTTGGTCATAGTAAGCTATATACTCCTACCTCTTTATTCTCCTTGAATTCTGTTCTTCATGTTCCATCTATTTCTTCTAATTTGTTATCCATTTCAAAATTCACTAAGGATAACGATTGTATTATCTCTTTCAGCTCTAACTCAGTCTCTATACATGATTGTGTCTCACATAAGTTACTCTTTCAGGGCCCTTGTAGGGATGGCTTATATCCAATTTCATCTGGTACAAGCTCATCATCTGCACAGGCTCATTTTTCTTCAAAACAATCTTTACAATGTCTATCTTCAAAAGTTGAAAATTCATCAGCTATCTTATGGCATTTGCGCTTGGGTCATCCTTCTTCTCAAGCTTTAATTCCTTTAAGTTCTGTTTTACAAAGTAAACTAGATCATTATGGTGTTCAATGTAATTCTTGCGCATTGTCTAAAGCACATAAACTTCCATTTTCTTTGTCTACTACTAAAGCAAATAAACCTTTTGATATTGTTCACTCAGATGTATGGGGTCCAGCTCCAATTTCTTCCTGTTCTTCTTTCACATATTATGTTTTGTTTATAGATGATTATAGCAGGTTCACTTGGGTGTATCCCTTGAAGTTGAAATCAGAAGTTTGTGAAGTATTCAAAGCATTTCATATGATGGTTCAAACTCAGTTCAATGCTCAGATCAGGTGCTTAAGATCAGATAATGGTGGGGAATACACCAGTAATTCTTTCAAGATTTTTCTTCAATCATTGGGCATTATTCATCAAACTTCTTGCCCTCATACTCCTGAACAAAATGGAGTTTCTGAGCGCAAACATAGGCATCTAATTGAGACTACATTAGCTTTACTTACTCATGCTTCTCTTCCAATGAAGTTTTGGTGTGAGGCTTTAGCTGCTTCTGTGTATCTGATAAATATTTTACCAAGTCCTGTACTTCACAACAAAAGCCCTTATGAACTGCTATTTACTAAACCTCCATCCTACAATCATTTAAGAGTTTTTGGGTGCTTATGTTATCCTTGGACAAAACCATATAATCAACATAAGTTTGCTCTCAAATCTGAACCCTGTGTGTTCTTAGGATATTGCACTTTTTCAAAAGGTTACAAGTGCTTTTCTACAACTTCTTCTCGTATGTTTATCTCTAGACATGTTCAATTTAATGAAACTTCTTTTCCATTTGCTATTAAACCTTCAGAAACTCTTCCATCTCCACCCACCAATTCTATCTATACTGATCTTTTTACCCCAATAAATCTATCTTCTCTTTCACAACCTTTTTCATCTCTACCTAACACATCTTCTTCTCAACATTCACCTCCAAATCCTACTTCCACTCCACATCATTCTCCTTCACCATCTCCTACTATACCTCAACAACAAAATCCTCCTCCTCCTCATCATCATATGGTAACAAGAAGACAAACAGGATCTCTTAAACCTTCATACAAATGTCAATCTCTTATTCAGACACCAACATTACTTGAACCATCTTCATTTAAAGAAGCTGAAAAATTTCAGTGTTGGCAAGAAGCAATGCAAGATGAATACAATGCGTTAATTAGTCAAAACACTTGGACTCTTGTCCCTACACCACATGGTAGAAATCCCATAACATGTCGATGGATTTATAAAGTTAAAAGACATGCTGATGGGAGTGTAGCTCGCTATAAAGCGAGGCTTGTAGCTCGAGGCTTCTTACAGGAGTTTGGTTTAGATTATACTGAAACCTTCAGCCCGGTGGTTAAACACCAAACTATCCGTGTTATATTAGCCTTAGCTGTCTCAAATAATTGGGCTATTAGACAATTGGATGTATCAAATGCTTTCCTCCATGGTGAACTCGATGAGGAGGTATACATGACACAACCACAAGGATTTGTGGATTCTACTAAATCGTCTTATGTATGCAAATTAAACAGGTCTCTCTATGGCTTAAAACAAGCTCCTCGAGCCTGGTATTCTTTACTTCATTCATTTCTTGTTTTACAAGGATTCAAAGTAAGTGCAGCTGATTCTTCTATGTTTGTCAAAGGTGTTTCATCTACCTTAACAATCATATTAGTATATGTAGATGATATATTAGTAACTGGTGCTAATTCAGAAGAAGTCTCAAATGTTATTAGTGCCTTAAAGGATAGATTTCAAATGAAGGACTTAGGGCATTTAGCCTACTTTCTTGGACTTGAAGTGACCAAAACAAATGAAAATATAGTGGTTTCTCAGGCTAATTATGCCCTCTCTATTCTTAAAAAGGCTGGTTTGAGTGAATGCAAACCTTCTACTACTCCTACACTCAACAAAAGTGCTGTTATATCAAACTATCAAAAGGAATTATATGAAGATCCTTTTATGTTTAGAAGTTTAACTGGTGCTTTACAATACTTGACCATTACAAGACCAGACATTTCCTTTGCAGTTAATCAAGTGTGTCAAGCTATGCACAAGCCAACAAATGCAGATTATGAAGCCTTAAAGAAGATACTAAGGTATCTAAAAGGGACTTATCATTACAGCCTACAATTCTCATCTTCTCCATCTACTCTTCATGCCTTTTCTGATTCTGATTGGGCTAGTAATGTTCAAGATAGGAAGTCTACAACTGGCTATTGCATTTTCTTAGGCACAAACTTGGTTTCTTGGGGCTCAAAGAAGCAAAATACAGTCTCAAGATCTTCAACTGAAGCTGAATATAGAGCTCTTGCTCATGTTTCAGCTGAACTTAAGTGGTTCACATTCTTGCTTCAAAGTCTTCATCTTCCTATTGTAACTCCTACCTTGTCGTGTGATAACATGTCAGCATTAGCCTTGGCAACTAATCCTGTATTTCACACCAGGACGAGACATATTGATGTGGATTTTCACTTTGTTAGAGAACAAGTAAAAGCTAAAGTGCTTAATCTCAGGCATGTTTCCTCATCAAATCAATTGGCTGATATTTTGACTAAAGGCCTTGGAGTTACTCAGTTCACATCTCTTCTATCCAAGCTGCCCATGATCAACATGCTTAGCTTGAGGGGGGATGATAAGATGAAGAAGAATCACAGCTGAAACACAGCTCATGACAGCTGTTAAGTAGTTAGTTTGTTACACAATTAGTTATAACTAATATGTATGTATAGTGTATGTATTAGCTCGTGTATATATATCATATACACATGAATGTAATGAATTAATCAATCTAATAAAATCTTCTCTTCTCTTCTATTCTATCTCTCTCTCTTCTCTTCTATAAGACGTATATCTGAAAAAACTTGCTACATCGAATTTCTCTGTTTTGTTTGTGTTTGAATAAAACCAGTAAGGACCATTTCCAAAAAACAAAACACCATTGGCCTCAGAGGTTGCAGGCAAACACAAAGAAAATTTGCGTGGTAAGCTTCCACCGAATGAAGATGAGAAAAGGTTCCATAACCCGGTTTTTGTTCTTCCTAGACCAGCCATTCCCTTAGCTTCACTAGCAAGACCATTTAACAGTTTAGTACGAGCACACGAGAAAATGAAATTCGGAACATTCTCTGATACACCGGCCTTAAATCCGTCTGTAGATTTAATTGAAACACTATCCGTCGCTAATTCTCCATGCGCGACAGATTGTGTTATTGTGTTTTCAGGTGTAAGATAGCAAGTGTGATTATTGCATCCCGGCCTAGGCGATGATAAGCAGTTAGAACAACCTTTGGCTTTAGCGAAAGAACATGCGGCTGAACCACAACGGCCTGATTTATATGTGGATGATTTGTATCCATTTTCACAATCCATCCATAGATTTTTCCCGCCTAGGTCAAGGACGAAGCTAGTGGCCTTGAGAGGTGTCCCTAAGCTTAAGTGAGCAATGTATTGAAGAGTTGAGGCATCTTTAGAGATAGGAATTAACAAACCTTTAGGCCTTGAAGATGATTCTGCAATGCAAAAGAAAGTGAAAATAAAGAGGAAAAGAAGGAAGATATTATGAGAATAAGAAGAATTCATTGCTGATAATGTGATTGAACAAGTAACTTCATGGCTTTTATAATGCAGTTCGCTCGGGCGCGGCTGTTTGGGGAGCCCATAATCCGGATAATATCAACAATTTACTCCGAGGAACCATTTTGTATGAAATCTTTAACTGTTTTGTTATGCTTCAGGCTTCAGCCGCCTTCATAGACTTTGAGTGTATGATCACATGGGGCCAACCACTAGTCAAAGGATAAGCTGGTCCTTCAATTATTTCATTACTTTTCAAGTTGCAACAGTTCCATGATACTAGAAGAACTAAGAAAGCAATTCGACATTTTCTTCTCGAAACGTTTTGATATTTATATTGATAATATATCAAAGCATTTCACCCGTGGAATATCGAAATGCTTGCGCTTATCACGATCAATTCCAAAAAAAAAAAATATATGCATTTCATTTTACATCCTTCTAATTCTATGTAACCGGAATAAAGTTAACCATATTTAAGAAGGTGATTCATATGCCTTCATACTTGGTATTTTTAAGAGAGATTTTTATCTAAGGGGTCTTGAACACCCACCTCTAGTCCTAACTTCTAATCCGACCTCATCTTTTTACTATTCTCACTAAAGACCTCAATTAAATTTTAACACTACAAGCTAAAAATTTATTTACATATTTATCCTTATTTGTTTCTTTCCCCTATATATATTAATATTTATCAGAAATTTTATAAAACCATTTGTTATTACCACATTCTCTCTCTACGGGTCTCTCTCTAGAAGGTTATACCACTCCCTCCACCGCGAGTACCCCTCTCCTCACAGCACTGAAATGGCTGCCGGTGAGTACAGTTATTCTCAGCACCAACTTGAGCTCCCCGAGAAGAGAGCTGGCCGGAGTTGGTGTTGCGTTCGTGAGCAGTGCTGCGTTGGTGAACAGATCGAGCTTCATCACCATTGATTGCTCCAGATCGAGCTTCATCACCATTGATTTCTCCAGTGAGCCATCTGTTTGAGGACTGTACAAGATCGAGTTTCTTCACCATTTATTGCTCCAGTGAAAGCCATGGCCGCCGCCTGCGCTCGTCGGAGTTGTTTTCCTGTGAGTGGTTCGAGATGTTACGTTCATGTGTGTGAGAGGCACAAAGAAGTTTCAAACGAGTTTTTTTTTAGATTTAGTCAAACCAGATATTAAGTTTAGGTTTTTCTTTTTTTCTTTTGTTCAATAGTTGTAAATAGTTAGGTTTTTGTTCTGTTGTAATAATAAATGTGTGTAAAAGTGATACTCATCATTTTTTAATAATACTCAACTTTTTTTTATCGAATACTCTTCTTTTTTAATAGTATACTCTTCAATTTTTGTAGAAAACTCATCAATTTTTATAGAAAGTCATCAATTTTTTAGAAAACTCATCATTTTTTTGAAACTCATCAATTTTTGTAGAAACTCGTCATTTTTTTGAAACTCATCAATTTTTGTAGAAACTCGTCATTTTTTTTCCGGTGACCAGAGGTCAGATGTCGGTTGTCGGAGGTCGATGGTCGGTTGTCGGAGGTCAGTGGTCGGTGGTCGGAGATCAGAGGTAGGTGGGTAGTGGAGAAAGATGAACAATGACGTCATTCCTTTTGTTTTTTAGTGTTAGTAAGGGTATTTTAGTATTTGGTTATTTTTTATGTCTCTTTAAAGAAGTAAGATTCCCACTAATTTCTTTAGGAAGAAAAACTAGTCTCCAAGTCCCTATGTGTCAATCACCCTTTTTAAGGACCTTTTTTCAAAGAAATTATATATATATATGTGTGTGTGTGTGTGTGTGTGTGTGTGTGTGTGTGTGTGTATGTGTGTGTGTTTATATTCATTAAAATAATATAAATTATAAGTTAATTCATTGGTAAAATGGTTTGTTTACTTATGAGAGACTCAAGATTTGAATCTCTTGAATAATTTTTCTTGGAATAGATTTCGGTGAAAAAATCAGAACATAATCAATTAGTAAAAAAAATTGATTTTTTTATAAAAAGAATTTATGTATATATATAGGGATCCGTATATTGAAATTCGTTTTGGGTCCCATATATGTAAGGTCCGACCCTATGTACCTTCCACTTCCCATTCTTTAAGTGCAGAAGAAATAGAAAAATCTATACAATTAAACTAACTTAACTGGTTAAAATATTATGTCTTATATATTCATGGGGGTAGGGTTTATGGGGCAGAAAATGTTCACCTCCACAACCCACCACATCCTAGCACTTGTTTCATATGTTGGTTAATTTTAATTCTATTTCTAAAAAAATCATCTTTGCTTATGATTTGGTCAAATATTGATTTTTTCTTTAATAATTATAGTTTTTCATTTTTTGTATCATTTTGAGTTTTTCAATATATCTGAATGGGACAACAGATGCGCTTGCCAAATGCACTCGTTGTATGGTTAACCTAGTGGGTCGATTTCTCTGTGTTTGGTGATTTTAATTTTCTCAATGTTATGTGTAATTAAACTTCCTTGGTTTTATTGACAAAAAAAAAGTATTTCACTATGAAATGTGTAGGTTGTTGTTGTTGTAGTTTTGATTGATTTAGCTTGTGATTTATGAATAGATATCTATTGCGCATGTACTTGTGAATCCATAGTTATCAGTTATCACTTATCAATTTGTCATAGCCTAGATTGTCTACTTGTTGTAGACTTTGATGGGTTATGATAGATTATGTGATATATTATGTATACTATATATTGAACACTTTAAACTCTTATAGTCTTATAAAATAAATACATGATGGGACTATAATATACTGAACGGTTCTTATTGATAATAAATTAGACTTTGCTTAGACTCTTACAAACTCATGTTATCATAGTCTTATGATTGATGATGTTGTAAGGGATAGGCAATAGCCGAAAACTATATGTGCTTTAAGATAATTGGTGATAAATGTGATTAATAAGGTCTATTAATTTTGTATTGAATATATTGTTTCTAGAATCTTATAGTCTTATATTCTTATGGTGTCATTTATTACTGAGTTACTAGTTTTTGTTATTTAATTGAAACTCCCTTATGAATTCTTCATCGCCGCGACAACTCTTAAATCTTGAGAAAATTAGTGTTATCAAAAGAAACTTAGGATATAGCATGGGAATGGCTGAGTCTCAAAAACCAAATGACCTTAATGAGGTTACTTGTAGATTATGTGGGAAGCATATGAAAAGAGGCATTTAAGGAATGAATTAATATTTGATACATAAAGTTGGCAATGCTATGGGATGCCCTAAAGTCTCTATTGAGGTGTAAAATAGATTTTGGAAAATTATTGAACAAGAACGTGAGAGAAATGTTGATAAGCCTAGAGTCAGTGACATATCTGTCGGGGTTGTTTGTCTCTGGATCATGTGCAAACTCAAGATTTTCAAATACAATTGGAGGAAAGAGGGTAGCAAAGATCGTGGGGAAGGAGGATTATAGAAAAATGGGTTATATATACAAAGTGATGACCTAAGTAAAGAGTCAGATTCAAAAACATTGAAAAGGAATATGATGCTCACTTGATAGTTCCTGAAATCATTAGCACTAGATGGTATGTTTCACTCCACCATCCTCTCCATGTAGCTTGGTATTACCTAAATATTTCCTATAACTATAGTGATAAGTATCCTAATACCACCAATATTTTAGATCTTATTACGAGTTTCAGGAATTCAGTTACAAAGTTTGTTCCTGATGAAACTTCAAAATATATGGAGGATTATTATTTATTTTATGCATTATAAGAACATAACTTCAGTCATGGAAAATCTAAATGTCAATATATTTAGAGAAAAACACTTATTGTGTAATTCATCAACTCAATTAGCATTTGAAGTCCAATTGACAAGAAGAATGGAAGGGGTATATTATTCTTGTTAGAGGCCACACATTTCGAAACTACTAAAGTACTCTCAAATAAGCCAAAAATCACCTAAAGACAAAAAAAGAAAATCAAAATTAACATTGTGAATGCTCAGAGTCTGATAGTCACTGATCACAAATACACCGTCGCCAATGTGTCCGTGTCAGCAATGGTATTAAGCTTGCTCAGAAATTTTAACATTGAGCATGCTCAAATATTTTGACATTGGGCATGATTTTTAACATTAGGCGTAATTGTATCACAAAGAATTTTTTTAACACCTTTTAATTGAGTGTGCTCAGTGATTGAGATTTGACGTATTTTCGTCACTGAGCATGCCTTGTGGTTTACATCTACATTTAATATGTTAAAAATTATATTACAAGAAATATAAAGAAATGGACGCGGAAAATAAAATGGAATGGTCATTATTTTCAAAACCAAACCAGTTTAGAACGGAGCAAAAAAGTTGACGTTATCCGGATGATATAGGCGAGGTGGCCATATTACTCCAGTTTGTTGGGAATATCTTTTTAGCATCCATGGTTGAGAAGATTTCTTCTCCCTGTGGTGAACCACCATCATGGATGCTAAGCTCCAGCACGACCAACCACCACTACATACCAGCCACCAATACGAACCAACCACCAACACCCTGACACAATCACCATCTTGAACGACCCACCACCACAAACCACCAAAATCATGACCATGAACGTGCCACCATAACCATGGCCACAAACCACCACTAACATGATCACCATAAACCACTACCAGTGACAACCAAGTTCCCCCTCCTCCACCATCTCTACCACGATCCTCCAACTAGCTCCAACCATCATTACATGGAACCACGAGCCACCACTAGCAACTTCGCCACGAGCCACTACCAGTTCAACCACAATTGGATTTTCTAGATTGGAAAGAGGGTTTGTGTATATATATGTGTAATTTAGTCTGTGTATGTGTTAGGTTCTAGGATCTAGATGGGATATATAAAAAAAATAAAAATAGGGTATGAAAAATTTAGATTTCTTTGAGATATTTATCAAAAACAAACCATTGAAAAACTTTTTTGTTAAATACAACCTTCACTAAAATGGCCAGAGGTTGTGGTGAGCTACAATAAAATGGTCAGAGTTGATGGTGACCGGAGATGGTATTGATACATTATTTGTTTAATATTGAAAAATAAATATATATATATATTATATCAAAAATTAAATATTATAAAATACAGATACTTTAATTGTAGAAAAAGAGATGAATTGTTTTTCAAAAATATTTAGTTAGTAAGTAAGTTTTTTATAAAATAAATTATTTGAGTTTATTTTTCATTAATTTATTTGGATAAAAAACTTTTTTTAAAGTCGAATTTACCTTTAGAAAAACTATTTCTTGAGTCTTCACCATTAACTTTTTTTTCCATACATCTGAGGTCTAAAAGAAGACCAGTAAACTTACTAAATTCTCGAAGAAGTGCAGAATATATTTCTAAACAAAAGTCACCAAACTCCAATCTTATTGATAGATTACTAATTCTTTCTCTTTTTTTTTCAAATGAATACTAATTATTTCAATTATCCACATGGAAGTTTCAAAATCTTGAAAATATATCATGATTTATTTAGATGATTTGTGAGTTCGTATAAAATTTAGAAGAAAAATATGTATCATCAAAGGACACACTAGACCAATTCTATTCCTACACCATAATCTACATACATGTGTCAATGAAGAAAAAAGAATCTTATATTCGAAAAATTTATATCCACTAATGTGTTTATATAGGATGTAGCGATGATTGTAACATTAGAGACATATTTATATAATATATAATATATAAATCAATGGTTAAATGTGTGACCTTGGTCTTGAATATCTGGTCACTTATGTTTATATTTCTTCTTATGATCTTGGGAAACAAAAAAATCTTGATGAAATTTCAAATTTTATGAAAAACTGAATGATCTCCCTTGGTTCCTTATTGGAGATTTTAATCTAATTAGGTACAATTATGAGAAAATGAGAGGTAATGAACATCATAACATATCTAAGAATGAGTTAAATACCTTTATTGTCCAACATGATCTTACTGATATATCTACCAAATGCTGCTTTTTTACTTGGAGTAACAGGAGAGAAGGTGATCAATTAATTAAGCAAAAGATAGATAAAGGCATTGCAAATCCCTCTTGGGATGCCACCTATCCAAATGCTTGGATTGCCACCCTCCCAGACATTGGCTCTGACCATTCACTTCTCATTCTCCATACTGATATTCCTAAACATAATAAATTTGAAAGATTAATGTGCAAGAAAAGCTGGAATTCTGAAATTGAGGTTGAGAATATTATTCATCAACGTTGGAAGTCCTACTCTCTTAATATATATAAAGGTATAGTGAAATTCGGAAACAAACTTCACCAAATCTCTCATATGATTACAGCTTGGAACAAGAAAAGAAGACACAACAATAGAAATCTTATATAAAGTCTTATGAAAAAATAGGAAGGAATTGTTAATTGGGATGATCATAATCTTATTTCTAGCCAATCGGAGCAACTTTAGAATAAAGAAGAACGCTACTGAAAATAAAAATCCAGGATTCAGTGGGTGCAACTTGGTGATAAAAATAATGCATTTTTTCACAATACCACTAACTCCAGGAGGAAAAGAAATAAGATTCTTAGGCTTCTAAAAACTGATGGAACTTGGTGAGATGATCCAAAAGGTATTGAAACCCTTATTAGTGAACACTATAATAACAATTATAGTAGTAATGGCCCTATAAATTAGCAATCTATGTTGAATAAGATTACTCCTAAAGTAACCACTGAAATGAATATAGCTCTTGAACAACCTATATCTATTGCAGAGGTTAGAGAGGCTGTTTGGAGTTTGGGTACTAACAAATCCCCAGACCCAGATGGGTACTCTGATAATTTCTATGAAAAGCACTGAAATATAATCAAATATGATCTTATGAGAGGAATTATTGGTTTCTTATGGAATCGAGGGGACCTTACCTCTATATATAGAACTTATATCACCCTTATACCCAAAATAAATAGTCCAGCTACTATAAGACACTACAGACCCATAAGCTGCCCAAATTTCAGTTATAAGATTATAGCTGCTATTTTTGCCTATAGATTGAAGCCTTTTATGAACTCCATCATTTCGAATGAACAAGATTCTTTTATTAATACTAGAAGTATTATTGATAACCTCATAATAGCTTATGAGGTAGTGCACTATCTTAAAAAATAAACAACCTTCTAAATCTTATGCATCAGCTGTAAAGCTTGATATCTCTAAGGCTTTTGAAAGCATTGAATGGGACTTCCTTTTTATTCCATGTCTTCCTTGGGTTTTTCTAACACTTGGATTAAACAGTGTGTAACTACTATTTCCTATTCTATTCTACTTAACGGGACCCCTATTAATAATATAAAACCCACTAAAGGATTGAGACAATGTGATCCCTTGTCTCCTTTCCTCTTTTTCATTGTTTACACAAGCTTTTTTTGATCTTATTCATGATAAAGTCAATAAAAAATTACTTATGGGAATTAAACTTAGTTTAAACTGTCCAAATTTGACTCATATTGCAAACGATGGCTTATTCTTCTTAAAAGATAATTAGGGTTTAGGGTTTAGGGTCTAGGGTTTAAGGTCTAGGGTTTAAGGTTTGGGGTTTGGGGTTTAGGGTTTAGGGTTTTATATATGTGTAGTTATGCCTCTGGTCAAAATGTAAACTTAAATAAGAGTGGGTTGGTTTACAGTAAAAATACCCCCTCAAATGTGGCTTATGATCTTACCAATATTCTTAACATAAATCACCTATCTACATTGGGAAATTATTTAGGTCTCTTCCCTCGACTTGGGGAAGATCTAAAACTAAAGCTCTAGAATTGCTTATTGAAAAAGTTATTACCAAATTAGATAATTGGAATTTTAAACTACTTACTGAGGCAGGAAAAGAGACACTATTTAAGGCAGTGATTCAATCTATCCATGTTTATGTTATGACTATTTTCCATATACCTGAATTTATTTGCAATAGAATATCATCTCTTATTACTTCTTTTTGGTGGGGGAATAAAGGAAAGCATAAAATTCACTGAAAAAGCTGGAAGTTCATGGAAATGCCAAAAAGAGAAGGTAGGTTAAACTTTAAAAAAATTGCTCAAATGAATTTAGCCCTTCTCACCTCCTCGGCTTGGAAATTTAATATGAACCCAGGCACAATTTCTTATCAAATTCTCAAAGGAATATACTTTCCTAATGAAAACTTTAAGTCAGCTAAAATGGGCTATAATCCTTCATGGGGTTGGAAAAGCCTTTTAATGGGAAGAGATAACTATCTTAAGATTACTAAATGGGTAGTTGGTAATGGTAAATCAATCAAGGTATGTGAAGATGATTGGATTCCCCTATCTGATAAGCCAACTAACTTCTCAAATAGTCAAATACCAAGGTATGTGAGTTTATAAACCTAAACATTACTTGGGATACTGTATTACTCACTACTTTTTGGGAAATGAAAATTTGGAAAAAAAATTCTAAACTGAATATTAGTATTACTGATTCAAATGATATTCAAGTTTGGGATAATTCAAATACAGGAAAATTTACGGCTAAAGAGGTCTATAGTTATATAACCAACTCTAGCATTAGTAAGAATAAAATCTTAACTAAAAAATGAACCTTCAACCTCTACGGTACTCACATATAATTTATGGGATGAGACTTGGAAGCTAAATTTGCCTCCAAAACTTTGAAATTTTACTTGGAGAGTTATCTCAAATTCGATGCCTACTGAACTTAATGATTTCCAAACAATATATGTAAGCTGTGTAATACCAATGTTGAAACATAAGATCATCTCTTCTTCTCTTGCTCTAGCTCAAGAGCATCCTGGTTTGCAACTCCTATAGCCTTCTTATCCTCAAATGGTTTTACATCTAGAATGGATAAATGGCTACAAAACCTTATAGAAGCCAAATATGATAATGATGAGAAAGGAAGAGCTATAGTTGAGATGGCAATATGGCTCTTATGGGTCATATGGAAGGCCAGAAATAAATCTATCTTTGAGAATCAAGAAATCTGTCCTCTATTAGTTGCAATACAGGCATATAAAGCTTATGATGAGTTCAATAAGATCAACAATCTTAACTCTGAAGCAGACGAAGACAATAACCTAAGAATAGATGAAAAATCCGGGATGGAAAACAGGGAGTATAACAATGAAAACCTAACTTATATATATGTGGATGCCTCTTATCTTAAAGACTCTAACAAAGCTGATGTGGGTTGTATTTTCAGTGATCAACTGGGCCAACTTTTGGAAGTTAAATCGTGGAGTTTTTGCGCAAATATCCCAGAAGAAGCAGAGGCAATTGGAATAAGAAATGCAATCAAAGAAGCCACTGATCAACCATCTAGGAATTTCATTTGGAAGAATGATTGTTTTAGTCTCATGAAGTCACTCAAAAGTTGCACAAAGTTTGCGAATCGTCATTTCTCCTACATCTATGAGTCATCATCTCTCCTACATCTATGAGGACATTCAAACTTTGTCGCAATCAATCAACGTTAATTTCAAGTTTACTTCTCGGAAATTAAACCAAGCTGCAGATTGGGTTGCGAAACGATCTCTGGATCCTTTCCAAGCAATTGGACGGTTTCATTCCCCCCCCCCCCCCCCCCCCCACCCCCTTCTAAAACACTTCTTACCTTGATTTTGTTGTAACTTGTTTTAATATATTTGTGTCATTTCGTCAAAAAAAAATATGATGTGTTATTTGACTTTTGTCACATATCATTATATTTTTTATATTTGTGATTTTATTTTATCATATATTTTTTATTATTTTCTATACTATGACATGTGTTTTTTATTATATTTTTTCTCAAAAATTTATAATGTAAATTTTTGTCTATTAAGGTAACAAATTACAATTTAATTTTATTCTTTATATATTTTTAATATCTTTTTAATTAACTTGAATTGTGTTCCCATCTAGTTGTGCAATTAACCCAAAAAGAAAATTTTGGGGGTAAACCCCCCAATCCCCCTTATACATCAATTCACTTATTTGACCCCGATCTACAAAGCATGCCAACGCGCCTTACTAATACACAATAAGCATCCAATTAAAATGGACATCGCACTGCGTAACTGCAGGATCGAATTGATTTTTCAGAAATTAAAGCTGCTACATTTTGCATTGTACCAATCAAGATTTGAACTAATTCCTAGCTTTGAAGCAGCAAGATCAAATTCAAAAAGATGGTTCGCCATTTGATATGCACCTATTACAATAGATGTTCTTGGATTTGGTCCCCCATCAATAAATGCTAAGCAAGCAGTGTTGTTCCCGACATTCACCATCGCATTGAACCCGTATATTTCCCAATAAACATCTTCACCAAACTCAAATACTAGCCATGGTCCATCCCAAAGGTTCAGTAATAAAGCATCAGTGTTATAGCATTTAGTGAAAGGTGCCACAGGTGCAGCTCTTTGAACATCAGAAAATTGACTATCGAGTGTTTCACTGAAAACCTTATAGATTGAGCTCTCAAGAACTGTGTACGGGGTTATCGTACTTAATTTTGTTCCTCCAAAACCTTTCTTGTTAATGGATAACAAGGCTTTGTTTATATGAAGAGGAACTTGTTGCCTGAGTATTAAGGACTTCACATTAATAAAGTATTCGGTTGATGATTCACCGATTGAAGAAGTACTGAGCTTAACCGAGGTATATCTGAAAAAACTTGTTACATCAGATACCTCTGATCTGTTTGTATTTGAATAAAACCAGTAAGGACCATTTCCGAAGAACAAAACACCATTGGCCTCGGATGTTGCAGGCAAACACAGAGAAAATTTCCGTGTCAAGCTTCCACCAAAGGAAGATGAGAAAAGGTTCCATAACCCAGTTTGAGTCCTTCCTAGACCAGCCATTCCTTTCACATCACTAGCAAGACCATTTAACAGTTTAGTACGAGCACACGAGAAAATGAAATTCAGAACATTCACTGAAGCTCCGCCTTTAAATCCGTCTGTAGATTTAACTGAAACAGTATCAGTCGCTAATTCTTCACGCGCTACAGTTCGTGTTATGGTGTTTTCAGGTGTAAGAGAACAAGTTTGATTATTGCAACCCGGCCTAGGCGATGATAAGCAATTAGAACATAATTTGGCTTTGGCAAAGGAACACACGGCTGAACCACAATGACCTGGTTTATAAGTGGACGATTTGTATCCATTTTCGCAATCCATCCATAGATGCTTCCCTCCAAGGTCAAGGACAAAGCTGGTGGCCTTGAGAGGCGTACCTAAGCTAAAGTGAGCAATGTATTGAAGAGTTGAGGCATCTCTAGAGATAGGAATTAGCAAGGCTTTAGGCGTTGAAGATGATTCCGCAAAGCAGAAAACATTGAAATTGAATAGGAAAAGAATGAAAAAACTATGAAGATAAGAACTCATTGCTGAAAATATGATTGAACAAATAAGATGATGGTTTTTATAATACCTTCTGCTCAGGGTTGACTTTGGGGAGGCTACCAAATCCCAGACTTTAAGCCCCGGATTTAAATTGACTTTAGCCGCTTTAGTCGACTTGAAGACTATATGATAGATAAGGGGATATAAATAAATTGCAGTGTGTGATCGATCACTTGGGGCCTGAAGTAGTCCAAGAAATAGATGGCCCTTCAATTATTTCGGCACAATGCAAGTTGGTAGTCTCCATTATGTCCTTCAAGAACTACACATACATTTTCTAAATCCCAGCTGGTAAATGCATTTTTTAAACCCACTAACGTGTGAACTCAATTGACAACGAGTAAAAAAAAAAAAAAATTGGCGAAAATCACAGCATGACAAAATGATAATAATTTGGGTTAAAAGAAGCTTCCATCACCGATAACTTACTTATTACATTACACCCGACATGGAAACATTAGGGGTGAATACGGACCAGGTTTACTCGGGCTCATACTGGACCTAGCGCCCAGGTGGTTTGGCCAATCGTGGGCCAAGAGATATGGTGATGTTCTAAGGTAAGGATAGAGTAATATAGTTAAGCTTCGATTTTGCCAAAGATAAAGGTACAGTTAAATTTTACCCTATCTTCGAATTACCTATACACAAATTACCCCTGGTTTAACCTAGGTTAAATGAACCTGGAAAATTTTCCTAAGCCTAATACAAAGTATAAATTTTCAATACAAATTTCCATTTAGTTCTTTAAAGTACTTAATATTCAAAATTTAATAACAAAATATTCTTCAGTAATGATTCACACAATAAAAGTTTACAACTTAATTAAATTTATCCAAAATATTAAAACATAATAAAATTCATCCAAAATATAACATTTAACTTTAAATCCCATAAATTATTTTCATGTGTTGAGAAATTCCATACTCCTTCCTTACACGTTCCTGTTACTTACACCATTCACAGATAAATCAGCAGTTGACTTATATATATTAAGGCTTTAAGCCTTAAGCCTCAGAAAAGTTTCATCATAAACTGGAATAACTTAATTAAATCATCATAGGCCTCGTGTAATAAACACTTTCATCGGTCTCAGATATAGTTGGAAAATATCACGGGATTCCCGGAAAACCAACTATAACTCATCACCGGATTGTGTTGTAAACACGTAGGAAACTCAACTACAAAAGGCGGCTACCAAATACATGCTTATTAAACACAATGATAATGAGTGTAAGGACTTGTTTTTGTTTAATATTTTATCCAACGTTTCCCGGTGGTTTTAAGTCAAATGTGCCTAAATACAAGTCAGAAAGTACGTAAATCACACAATTTATTTGTCAGATAGATAAAATAAGAATACAGTAAAGAAATTTCAAACTACCAAACTCAGTCTCAAGTTCTTCGACTTTATCCATGGCGGATTCTACCGATAATGCCTCACGTAACCAGTTTTGGGTACATATTACTGCATCCACGGTGTTGGGGGTGTAAAGATCTTTTAAAACTATCAAGAACTCTTTCCACAGTACTAAACGATGATTCAGAAGCGAAATTAGAAATTGGAACATATGATATATTTTGGGCCATCAAAGACAAAACAAAAAACCGTTGAGAATTTCCCCTCCACCATACCATAGCATCAAAAAACTCATCATCATCGCCTTCAATAGCTTCCAAATAATATTTTTCAAGCTCAGTATTCCCACTTTTTGTATGTGTTGAATCGTGGAATAACTTGAATTGATCTTTAAAGAATTTTCGGATATCGGTAGTCGCAGAAATGATGATTCTGATGCCGGTTCGATCCTTGTAACAACCGGATTTGCTATAGCATAGTAACTCTCAAACACAGATTTTAAACCAAGAAAAATATCCTCAACTAAGGGGTTGACTTCAGTACTCCCGTGCATGTATTCTAACCAATATCGAATATAAGAAAATTTCTTTCTCGGGTCAAGAATATCCACCATGTATAATAACATATTCATCTTAGCCTTTACTCCCCAATACTTATCAAATTTTGCCTTCATTGTCGAAGTCATTACATCTAAAACTGTGCCATCCCCTGAGCCAAGATTACACATTCCTCGATACATAAGAAATATCTCATCAAAGTACGAATTACTAGTTATATACTCAGTGTTAGAGAAGCGTAGAGTAGAGTCATAGAAGAGTTTAAGATACGTTACCAAGACACAAGCATTATCCCAATCAATATCAGTAGGTAACCCATGACCCAAACCTTCTATATATTCAGTGAACATCTTATTTTCCTCGAACATCTCATTGAAAGCTTTCTCGTATTTTTCAGCCCCATCTAGCATAAGATAAGTGAAATTCCACCTAGTATCAACATCAAGACAAAATACATTCGTGGCAGAGATGTTAGCTATAGCAACATAACGTCTGAAGCATAAAAAACGGCTAGGGGATGATTTAAAATAACCTACTACATCATGCATTCTTACAATGGCAGGATGGATAGTTTTCAACCCGAATTTGACTATAAGGTTTAAAATATGGAAACAACACCAAATGTGAAAGTACTTGTTGTGACATATAGTGGAATTTTCCAAAAATGGCAAAAAAATTCCCTCGCAAGCGAGTTTTCAAAAGAGATTTTTGATGAGTAAATTTTTTTGCAATGTCCCGTGCAACGGTCCATCTAGATGGAATTTATAAAGTGGTTGCATACGATAACAAAAAAATTTAAAACCTACCCCTTGTACAACCCAAAAAGACATTTCATCTAGTATTTCCATCTCAATTAGGGCATGTCTAGCACTTTCTTGTGTAAAACCATATGATTCAATAGCCCCATCCCCCTTGGTTGATAAACCTACTGTCCAGTTTCAATAATGTTAAAAGGATATTTTGGACAACGATTTGTACGTAAAGGGTTCATGTGTTTGTTTAAATTATTAGTCCTATGGTAATCAGAACTAGCGGTGTATCTTTTTTCACAATAATTACAAACACCATACCTAAGCCCAAAAATGATCCCAACAAGTAGACGAGGTTTGCCTTTTCTTTTTCTTTTTTTTTAACTAGGGGGAACAATGGTATTGGTATTGGTCTGTGAATGGGGAGGGGTTGAGTACCGTAAGTGGTTGGATTAAGATCAATCACATCAATGGAAATAGGTGTATTTGCATCCATATTTTTGTATAATTCTAGCAAAAACAAGATAAATATTAGTGTTTGATAAACTAAAAATAGAATATAACTCATTACGCACACAATTAAAGTTTAATACTATTCAAAATACACTTCGAAATACAAAAAAAAAAAATAAGCCAAGTATTTAATTGGAAATCAAATATATTAAGCGGGAGCACCGAGGGATGGGTCTGCATTTCAAGCGGAACTAATAGCTCTTCATTTTGGGCTAAATTTAGCCGTGAAAAGGGAGGAAGCGATAATAACTGTCGAAACCGATTCGCTAGAGTTACTCGCGCTAGTGAAGGGCGGTGGGAACAATAGGGATTGGTTAGGCAGTCTTATCAAGGAATTTAATGATATTCTTGCAAAACACCTGGGATATGAGCTCATACACGTGTATAGGGAAGCAAACCGTTGTGCGGATTTTTTGGCGAAACTAGGGGCGCGTCTAGAAGGGGATGTGATACAATATTACAGGGAACCTCCTGAAGGGCTAAGGAAGATCATAATGGAAGACATATGTGGTGTAGCCACTCCTAGATATATTTTAGATACTCCCACGGGAGTTTGATTATCATGTAATGTGCTTTTATTAAGGTCTTTTGACCTCAGATGTAATGAAAAAAAAATATATTAAGGTTATATTAATATATATTAAATATTTAAAATTTATACAAAAGCAGCAACACTATTTTACTTCATAATAATTTGGTAATTTACCATAAAAAAGTATTATTCATATATAAAAATAGAAATTAGGCATAAGGGAAAATGCCCAATTAAATCATGGATCATATTATCTATGCTCAAATGTTGACGGGTGATTAATTCTTCCCAAATAAATTAGGTTGTTTCCCATTTAAATCAAATTCCTATTGTACAATTACATTGGTACCCTTCTAGTCAAAGTCTTCATTTAGTTGTCAAAGTCAGCATTTTTTTTTCTCTCGGCCGCCGGCCATAAATACCATTTTCCTTCATTAAGTCTAAACCCATTTCCTTCATTAATTCTAAACTCATTTCCTTACAATGAAGATTTTCCACATTAATATACTTTTCTTCATTAATTCATCATTAGTGACTCCATTAATTTCCAATTGAAGTATATATTATTTCCAATTGAAGAAGATTCATTCCATTAATACGATAATTCTGCAATTTTGTTCGCCGTTTTCGTCATCTTGTCGCAGAGGATAATTCTTCTTCAATTTTTAGTTTTTTTTATTCTGCAATTTCGTTCGCTATCTTCAATTCCCCAGGTTTGTTCTTCTCTATCTTCAGTTTTTCTGTTTCTTCAATATTTCTGCAATTCATGAATTTGACGAATTGTTAGGGTCCTGTGTTAGGTGTTGATAGTTTTTGTATATTTTAATATATTTAGGTGTTTGATTGGACATTTTATGTGTTTTTTTCTTTATTCATGTTTGATTCTTACCTGCGCTGCAATTTTTTGATCATGATTGTTTATTCATTGTCTGCGCTGCAATTTTTTTTTGATTTTTTGATTCTTACCTGAATTTCTAGAGTTAGTTGCGAGTTCCTTCTCTAGGTTTAGTGTTACCTAGCTTCAATCCTTCAATGTTTCTTCAGTTTATAGATGAGACGAATTGGTGTTTGATTTTTATGGTTTTTGGTGTGGTTTATTCATAGATGGATTATTCATGTTCTGTTTCAGGCTTTGTATTATGGCATCAAATCCTATTGTTGAATTTAAATATGGTGATCAACTTGCTCTGTATCCCTTTGACTTTTTCGATTCATTCCAGTAGATCAAGGATTATGTTATTGGTCGGTGGATAGATTTGAGAGTTTGCTTGTTAGAATACAGGTACACTTTTGGCAATCAAAAGTCTTGTTTAATACTTGGTGAAGCTGATTTTGCTACTATTGTATGATTATTTCATCATAATTTGTCAACTCCATTGAGTAACCTTCTTATTGAGATTAGTGTTATGATGATTTTAAAAAAAATTAACCCTCTTCAAACGATCAATTTGTTGTTGTGCAGAAACTATTCATACTGATTGAAAATAAAGATGGGACAAACCAGATATGGGACAAATCCCATCTTAATTTTTTACGTCGGGAAACAACACATCACCATCTCTAACACATTATATCTTTAATTAGTTTTACAATAGAGATGGGACAAATCCCATCATAGTTATACAATAGAGATGGGACAAATCCCATCTCAATATTAGAATGAAGATGAGACAAAATCATCCTAATCTTAAAATTAGAGATGGGACAAAATCTCATTTAAAAAGACAGGTTTTATATTCAAGCCAATAGTTATCTGCTCTTTTGATAGTATTAAGAGGGTCTAGTTTAGCATTGTTAAAAATATTTGCATTTCTATCCTTCCATATCTGCCAGGCTAATACACATATTTCTTCCACAATATATTTATTATTGTTGTATTTGAGTTTCCCTTGTTCTTTAATAAGGTTAGCCATCCATATATCCAATTTCTTGGATTGGTTGCTAACCCTTAAAGTAAGTGGGGAAGCTAACCACGTGGCACGTGCCCATTCGCAATCAAAGAGCAAATGTTCAATAGTTTCAATATCCTTGTTACATATAGTGCATATTTTCGTATCTTTACATTTTCTCACAAAAAGATTTTCAGCAGTTGGGAGTATATTTTTAATGGCTTTCCACATAAATTTTTTTATTTTGGGTGGAGTTTTCATATTCCATATTGTTTTCCATATAATAGGGTCAGTTACATGAGAGGTAGAAGGCTTAACCTTCTTTAAATTCTCATTTGTTTTTGACATTTCATTTTTCATATAATGGTAGCATTTCTTAACCGAGAAGAGTCCATTAGGGCTAAGGGACCAAATAAGATTATCATTTAGTTGTACAAGTGGAATAAAGGTCTTGATAATGTGTTCATAGTCTTGTTGTGAATAATTGGCCTTTACTTTTTCTAGATTCCATCTCCTTTGACCTTTATGGATAAGGTCAGACACTTTTGTAATATTAGTGTCTTTTGGTTTAATAATTCCATCTGTATGAGATAGCCATTGGTCTATATGAGGATTAATATCCTCACCATTACCAATTTTCCATCTTATATGTTCTTTAATAGCATTTCTTCCAGTAATGAGACTTTTCCAACCCCATGAGGGTTTATTTCCCAGATTAGCGTGGAGAAAAGTCTCATTTGGGAAGTATTTGCCTTTTAGTACTTTATAAAGAAGAGAGTTTTTATTATTTAATAAGTTCCATGCTTGTTTAGATAAGAGAGCTACATTCATAAGGCTAAAGTCTCGAAAACCTAGGCCTCCTTCATATTTACTTTTCGTAATACTTGACCAATTGGTCCAATGAATACCCTTGTTTTCCTTATTTTTCCACCAGAATTTAGCAATTTTCATAGTAATGCTTTCACATATTTTTTTAGGAAGTAAAAAGGAAGAAATAAAATAATTTGGTATGCTTTGAAGCACAGATTTAATCAAGATTTCTTTACCTGCTTCCGAAAGGAAGAGGTTTTTCCAATTTGTGGTTTTTTTAATAGTTTTTTCCACAAGGCAATTTAGTTCTCTCACCTTTGATCTACCCCATTCAGTGGGTAGCCCAAGGTAGGAGCCTAAATTATTTGTTATTCTCATATTTACTCTCGAAGAGAAAATATATTGGATGTGATGTGGTGTATTTGCACTGAATTTCACACCACATTTATTTAAATTAAGGGTGAGTCCTGTAGAGTATCCAAATTTCGTAATAATATCATTAAAAGTGTTTGTGTCTTTATTATTTGCTTTTAGGAAAAATACACTATCATCAGCAAATAACAGATGTGTTAAAGGAGGGCAATTTCTTGCTATTTTAATACCATCTATCAAGCCTTTCTCAATTTTATCTTTCATAAGGTCATTCAAAGTTTGAGTAATAAGACAAAAAATAAGGGGGGAGAGGGGGTCCCCTTGTCTAAGCCCCCTTTGGGGCTTATTTAGTTTATGTGGTTGTCCATTTATTAGGATAGAGTAAGAGACTGCACTTATACAGTTCATAATCTTTTCACTCCATTTAGCTTCAAAACCTAATTTTTCCATGAGTTTAGAGAGAAAATCCCATTCCACAAATTCATATGCTTTTTGTAAATCGGCTTTGATAATCATACTATAGTTTTTAGTATTTCTTTTTTCTTTAAGGTAGGTGCAAACCTCATGTGTTATATAAGTATTCTCTTGAATACTTCTACCCGGGATAAAAGTTGTTTGATTATTATCCACTATATAACACATGAAAGGTTGTAGTCTATTTACTAGTATTCTCGCTATAATTTTATATATAAAATTAGATACACTAATAGGCCTGTATTGTTTGATATTCCCTGGGTTTAAAATTTTGGGGATAAGGGAAATATAGGTATGATTCAAATTCTCAAGACTTTCATTGTTATACCAAAAGTTATTGATAATTTTAATAACATCAATTTTAATAATATTCCAATATTTCTTGTAAAAGAAACCAGGGTAGCCATCTGGCCCTGGGGCTTTGTGGGCCCCTAGCTCAGAGACTGCCAGCTCTATTTCTATTATAAGTATTGGTTTCATAAGGGACTCATTCATATTCTTAGTAATTTTTGGTTGTATCACATCAAGAATAGGGTTAAAATCTCTTGGGCCAACCGAGTTAAAGATACTATTAAAGTAATCTAAAATATTAAGGTTTACCTCTTCTTGAGAATTTAACCATTCTCCCTGATCATTCATAATAGTGCTAATTTTATTATAGTATCTCCTCTCTTTAGTAGCTGCATGAAAATAGGATGTGTTTTTATCTCCTTTTACTAGCCAATTAATCCTAGACCTAGCAGCCCAGAAATCTTCCTCTTTTTTCCAAAGAGTTTCAATTTCCTTAACAATCCAGTTATATTCATCTTTATCAGTGTCATGAATATTTTTATTATTGGTAATAACTTTCAGTCTTTCCAGATATTTATCAATCGCTTTCCTAGTATTTTTAAATTTTCTCTTGCTCCAAACAGTAAGTATGCGCTTACACATATTGAGTTTAGTAATAATGTTACCTTTAGTAATAGTTTTTATAGAATTTCTAGTTTTCCAAATATTTTCAATAATTTCAAGACATTCAATTTCTTCTATCCAAAAAATTTCAAAGTAGAACCTTTTATGTTTATTATCTTGTTTATCATCAAAGTGTAGTAGGAGTGGGCTGTGATCTGAACCTACTGCTGGTAGAGCATTAATCCAGGCATTGGGGAAAGCATCTCCCCAAGTTTTATTTATCAGATTTCTATCAAGAATCATTTTAATCAATTGATCCTTGTTTCTCCTATTGGACCAGGTAAAGGCACAGCCTTTATTGTTCAATTGAGTTAAATTCAGATTTTTAATAAAGTTGTTAAACATTTTCATATTACTTTTACTATTAGGATTTCCACCTAATTTCTCATTGGAGAATCTTGTAAGGTTAAAATCACCTATCAGATTCCATGCCCTATCATTTTTCGGGTTACAGTTCATAATATAATCAAGAGTTATTTTTTTTTTACTATCTATTGGTGAACCATATACAAAAGTAGTATTAAACTTAGTACCATCCGGTTTCAAGAATTCACAATCAATATAGTTTTCCGTTTGATTGAGTATTTTAATATTATCTTTATTACAGGCAAAGATGGCCAAGCCCCCACTAGCCCCTATAGGTTCAACTGTTGTAATAAGGGTCATGCGAAGAGGTTTTTCCAATTTTTTAATCACAGAGTAAACATTCTTAGTTTCCGAAAGAAAAATTACCTCCGGTCGATATCTATTACAGATATCTTGAAGGGTCTGGACCGTCAGGGGTGTGCCAATCCCCTGAACGTTCCAGGATAGGTGTATCATTGAGCGCCATGGGATGAGTAAGGTCAATCCCGGAAACCTCTCCATCTTCAAGTTGTTGCTCAGAAAGACTACCTTCTTCATTACCGTTTAATTCATTAGTTTGAATCATTAGGGGATCGAAATCCACTTCATCTTGTTGGATTGGCTCCTCATAATTTTGTAGACCTTGGCGTTGAACTGGGTCATCTACTTTCGATCTAAGTTTCCAAAGTTTCTCACTACGCCTCTGATTTTTAATAATGTTTTGAAGATGAATTCTTTTGTTCTTCTGGCTTTTAATAGCATTTGAATACTCCATTTCCTCATCTTTTTCCTGTATGAAGATATTAGGATTGGTTTGGTATTCGTTACTGATTTGATGTTGTTGTTTAGGTTTACTACTTGAGGGTTTCGTAGATTCAAAGGGGCTTGTAAAAGGTTTATTTGGGTTTTTTTGTGTGGTGGGTGTTTCTATGTGAGCTGGTTGAGAAGTGGTTGCCGGAGGTGAAGATGGTGGAGTTGGGGATTTAGGGTTCTTTGGGGACGGGGTGTTTGACTGAGGAATATAGATGAAATGGTTAAGTAAAGTGTTGGATAGTGGAGTTTGGGTTAAGTTATCCGGGTTTATGTTAGAGAGTGGGCTAGTAGTAAGATGGTTCGGGTTGTGGGTTGGGTGTTGTGGTGAATGGGTTATGCTGCTGACGAGCCCATTTTTAATAAGTGAAGATGGGCCACCCTAACTTGGGCTCGGGAAAGAGCCAAATGCTATATCTTCAATACGGGCTGGACTATCTTTAATTTTATTAGCCATATTATGGGCTAGGTCCAACATTTCTTTCTCTTTTTCAATAAACTTCATTTTATTTTTATTATTTTCCGAATATTTATCCTCTTTCTTCTTCATCGTATCACTTTTGTCTTGGGTAGTACAGGTACTGGTGCTCGTGTCCATACCTTCACCAAAGACAAAAAATTTTGAAATATCTTTGTCTTTATTGAGTACGTTGGTATCGGATTGTACCACCTGTCCTCTTTTTTCATTAATTTCCAAATTACCCTTTCTCGTACTGATTGAGTTGGGTTTACTGAGTTTGCGATTCCAACTCGGTTTGAAGCTCTTCTTACCTCCATTGATGGAATTTTTGGTTACTGATGAGATTTTTTCCAAGTAAGAAGCGGTTGATTTTGATGGACCCCTTGTAGAGATCTTAATCCAACTCCCAATTCTGGGTTTCACCGTTGGGTTTATACAATTTGAGCTAGCCTCATGATCAAAGAGGCCACAGTTATAGCAAACTTGCCCAATGTTTTCGTATTTAAAATCAATCCAATATTTGGTAAGTTCATCTTCAAAGAAATTAATACCCGCAATAATTGGATTTTCAAGGTTCCAATCTAATTGTAGCCTTGTTATAGAATTTTCATCTATAATCTGAGTTTCTGGTAGAATTATTTGATGAACAGAGCCAAAGTTCATCATAATTTTTTCAATGCAATTTTTTGTAAGGAGACTTATGGGTGTACCTTTGAGCTGTAGCCAAATTGTTGTGTTGTTTACTTCTCTTTTGGCTTTATCAAAGCAGTTAATAGCGAAGTGCTTACCCATGATTGTCCAGGGTCTCTGGTTCCATACAGTTTGTTGATCCTTCTCATTTTTGAATTTAAGAATAACTGTGTTGTGATCAAGCTTCTCTGTTTCTACCTCTTCCGAGATATTCCAATATTTGTTAATATGATTCCTGATGAAAACATGGTTGGTATGTTCTCGGATAAGAAGCTTAGCAGTGAGCTTAAATTCTTGAATAGTTTTGTATTTTGTATTGGTTTCGGGTGTGATAACCAGTTTACTATTACTTGCAAGAGGGTGTTTAGTAGAATAGAAATTCATAGTGACTAGGAAAACGAGAGAGAGAGAGAGAGAGAGGATTAGAGCTAAGAATTTGATAAGAAAACTCAAGGAAATTTAGGATTTGAGAGGGATTTAGGTGGTGGTTGAGTGGTGGCGGTGATGTTTTGGGGAAGATGGGGAGGAGAGAGGGGAGAGCATTTCTTAAGGCCTAGATCTGATTGTAGTACTTTTTTTCTTGATATTTCATATTCTTTCCGTTTCACTAAATTTGTCCAATTACCTTTTCACATATATTAAGAAACATAATAAATGCATTCACCATTACAAAAATACCCCTAATAAAGTATCTTGATATCTTAAATGTGTATTGAAAATATAAATTTCAATATTTTAATAAAGGTAATAGTGGAAAAAGTAGAAAAAAAAGTGTCTTGAACTTCTAAATAAACAATATATTTGGAACATTATTTTTAATAAGTAGACAATTTTAAGTGCAACAGAGGGGAGCCTCTTAAAAGAAGTAAATATCCTTATACTATAATTTAATTTATTTATGGAATTTTCAAACCTCCATAGAAGATCCAAGTAGACGTTTATTCTATAATGACTACACAGTAATATACAAACAATATAAATAAATCAAAAGGAATTTAATAATTATTCGTTATGATGGGTTCACTGTCTTAAAATTAAGGCTTACTCGGAATGCTACGTTGTATCTTGTCGGTTGTTTCTTAAATTATCACCACTACATCACTTAGTTGTGTGCACTCACAACTAAATGAATGGAACTATCTCAAATACTTTTCGCTCATATTTTTCAAGAAATAAATCAAAATATTTTTCTCTGGCTTGTTTTACGTTAAGTGTTCAATCATATAAAAAAAGACCAATACTTATAACCTCGTGAGATAACACCAGAATAAACGCTCATAGTATTCCAAAACATTACAAATTTTAATATTAATCTCATATCAGGAGGTTATAATAACAAAGTCATGCTTTGAAGTCGTGCATGTCTTTTTTCTAACAATCTTCCATACAAGGTAGTCAAAGACAGTATAAAGGAAACAAGAGGACTGGAAAAAGTAAATGAGCAAAAAAAGGGTTTAATTGTACTTGAACCCCAAATACAATCAATTATGATTTGGATTTGACGCATAATAAAGTGAGATAGCAACCAAATCCATCCCACAATGATTTTCTTTAGTTGAGACTATCACAACACATACTTAGCTCAAATTCTTTGATCCCGGTAAATTCTTTGATCTCGTCACACGCTCTCTAAGTTTCATGTGCATACCTTAATTTCTCATGAGTATTCTAAAAGACACTCCATGCCTTTGTTGGAAGACGACTCTCGCCTTCACACTCACATTGATAATTTCACGAACGTCCGTTATAGAATACGGCTTTTGGAAATTATAGTCATTGAAAGGTAAATAGATCAACAACATCATATTCGATGATTTTATCAACTTAGTCTCATAAAATTGCCCCAATGGGTTATGAAATACTATTTGGAACAAAGAACGGGGTTATGAAATCATCATAAGTATAAGTCAACCTTAGTTTAATGATAGATGAACCCATCAAATCCTTCTCAAATAACCACCACTTATAGACTCATTACAAGTAAAATTGAGTTTTAAAACATTGATAATTCTCTCAATCCCTTATAAATGGGACCGCCACAAAGCGATATAAATTCGTTACGAGTGAAACTTAACCTTAGAAAACATCATCGATGAATTCTTTAGATCCGTTTCAACAGAACCATCACTAAAAGTCATGTGTTCATTAAGAGTAAACACTAACCTTATTTGCACTATAAATATCATAGGTATGAGATGTAGTGTACTAGTTCATCTCTATTTTCAAGTCAAATGGGCATTAACCCCGTCCCCTCGATTTTTCTAATACTACTCTAGTTATGTCTTGTTCATGCCTTCAGTAAATTGATTAGCCAAATTCTTTCTCTAATCTTACATATTATAAGGATTTAAAGCAAAAAGAAAAACCAAAAACGGTACCTTAAACATATATTGGAATTTATAGCTAACCTTTCTTAATCTATTGAGAAATTCTAACAAGGAAACTAATGGAGTAAACACCTGTTCTTGTTCTTGTTCTTGTTCTTGTTCTAACTCTGCAAGAATTGCAAGATTCTTCTTACATACAATTCTACATATATTTAAAATGGGCCCTATAAACTCAAACATATATTGGACAAAGGATTTAGTACTTATCCAACTTTCTCTTCCTCATTTTTACAATATTCATGCATTCAACCGAATATTAACATCTATCGATAATTAAAGTTTTAAGGTAATTTTAGTTTTGAACGAATCATCTGGGACCAGACAATTCCATTGCTTCAACAACAAGCGATGATTCATGTACATAATCCGAATATCTTTGAGGAATACCATCAAATCCTCGATTCCTTGAACTCTCAACTCTTTGTGAAGCCTCCCATTTCTCAGCCAACCCATCACCTTCCAACATCCTTAAAACTTCCGACATTTTAGGCCGAAAAGTCGGATTAAATTGAGTACATAAAAGCGCAACTTTTATCATTTCCTCTAACTCAACTCTATCAAAATTGTCCTTCAAATCCTTATCCACCATCAACTTTATCTTCCCCTCTTGATGTATCTTCTTAACCTAAATTCACAACCAATAAATAATTAAAACAAATTCCAATCAAACAAAACATGTTCTAAAACTTACCCAATCAAGCATTACACCTTTCTGATTAACTCCACGTCCAAAATCCAACGCTTTTTGACCCGTAATTAACTCAAGCAATAAAATCCCAAATCCAAATACGTCAGTTTTTTCAGACGATTGACCAGTCGATAAATACTCAGGAGCAATATGTCCTATGGTCCCACGTACAGCTGTAGTAACATGAGAATCACGATGATCCAATAACTTAGCCAAACCAAAATCTCCAACTACAGCTTCAAAATCTTCATCTAATAAAATATTCGCTGCTTTAACATCACGATGAATAATCTTCGGATCACATTGTTCATGTAAATACACTAATCCCCTTGCTGTACCTAAAGCTATCCTTTTCCGTTTCGACCAATCTAAAACTGGTCTCCCACGTATATAATCTGTATATAAACATATTATAAGGACCTATAATGCAATTTTTTCACTTAAAATAAATTTACTAACCTTTCAATCTAGATGCGACACTTCCATTAGGCATATAAGAGTAAACTAAAAGTCGCTCATTTTCAGTTGAACAAAAACCCCAAAGACGGAGAAGATTTCTATGAATAGCTAAACTAATCATTTCAACTTCTGTTTGAAATTGAATTTCACCACCTACAGCATTATGATCTTTTAACCTTTTTACTGCCACAATTGTACCGTCATTTAATCGACCTTTATACACAATTCCATAACCTCCTTTTCCTAATATATTCTTCGAATTAAAATGATCTGTAGCTGCTCTTAGCTCCTTGAATGTATACCTTCTTAAATGACCTAATCTTACTTCCGGATCATATTGATCTGTTAACGTATAAGAAATTTAGAATCATGAGTTATGTTAGTTGAGACATTTATACAAACACGTACCATTCACATCGAAGAAAACTTGCTGATTATGTCTATAACGCCACCAAAATAGTAAACCGAGGAGTATTATAACTAAAAAAGCTGCACCAAAGCTTACTCCAAAAGCTATAGCTACACGATGATTACTTTCCGTGTTAGCGTTTTGTTGACCTGAAAAAATCGAATTGTAAGACGAAACAAAGGATTCAGACAAAGTATTTTGTTGAAACGTACCTTTTCCACTATCTGTAGGGAAAGATAATGGTTCTGGATATACTGCTGAACAGTTGTTATTAAAATTTTGCCCACAAATTAACGGATTTCCAACTATTTTGAACGTTCTTGCTGATACTTTCGGTAATGAACCACTAAGATTGTTATACGAAAGGTCCCTGGAAAAATAATAGTTTGCAAATTAGCACAAGCGTTTAGATAGAGTTTATTACAAAGTACGTACAGTAGTGTAAGGCCTTCAACATTAGATAGAGTTTCTGGGATTATTCCATTAAAGCTATTGTTGTTTAATTTTCTAACAAAAAAAAAAAAAGACGGTGTTAATAATTTCGAACACGTGAAATATTTAAGAATAGGAAAAGATTTATGTAACTTACAAGTAATTTAAATTCTTTAGGTACCCAAGAGAAATGGGTATTTCACCATCTAATTTGTTATTAGAGAGATCGAGTGTTTGAAGCTTTTCTAATTTCCCAATAGCATCGGGAATAGGACCAGAAATTGCGTTATTCTGTAACAACCTATATTAAGACAACGTAATATCATTACAGTCAGTACATTACGTAAGCTTTGCATCTGTGACGAAATAAAAAGACTTACACTGATTGCAATTTAGAGAGATTTCCGATACCAGTTGATAAAGTTCCAGATAGACTCATACTAGGCATGCCCCTGAAATTACGGCGTAAAAAACACGACCAAGAATTAGTTAATAGGATGATTTTAAATGTGGGCCCGTTTAGATTATATGAAAGCCCAGAAAGTCGAAGACTTACAGAGCAGAAACATAGTTATCTGAGCATGTGACCATTCTCCAACTACATGGATCTACTGAATTAATGTCCCAATTTTCTAAAACATTGTATGGATCGTGAAGACTACTTTTAATAGCCATTAGTGCTACAACTGTAAGTTAAAGAAAAAACAACATGAGTATTCAAAATATTTCGATTACTCTGTTTCAAACATTGAAACAGAATTAATCAGAAAATTGAAAAAGGGATTAATATAATAGGAAAATTTCATAACTTACTAATTCGAAACTAAAAATCAAGTAAAAAAATTAAAATTATACATTATACATTAAAGATTGAAATTTTAATAAGATACTAACCTTCATAGTTTATACCAGTAGGAGACAGAGCACCAGAAGAATAACCCATCATTACCAAGACCATTAATCCCAAATTAAAGAACACAGAACACCCTTTTTCCATACTTTAGAATCACTCAATTGCCCGTTTAATTTCTCTTTAAATCCATCGTGTTCCTTAAAAAAACCCACCAAAACTGACAATAACCCAAAAACAAGAAGGCATTTTTCATATGAACTTGAAAAAGAAGCTTCGAGAAATGAGAATCAGTACGCTAGCAAAAGCAAAACCAACTTTAACGTCCCCTTTTTCGCTAGAATCTTTAAAAACGCCTAAAAAATGCCATTTTAAGAAACCAGAAAACTTTAAAAAATGTAAACCTAAGATTGAGCTGCTAAAGATTCATTCTTCATACAATTGCACTGTTTCTCCCTTGAGGAAAAATGGTCACCCTTTACAATGTTGAGCCCAAAAAACAAAAGGGAATTTTTCTTGAACAAACCAAAAACTCAAAATCTGGGAATTTTCTTGAGATCTGAGAATGTTACTAACACTATTTTTTAGTGTGTATTTAGTAACTGATCCACACAAATTATATGTGGGTGTTTTTCTTGCTATTTAGCTAAAGTGACACACTGTATATAGCTTTGAACCAAATGACCATATCCTCTCAATCTATCTCTATCTATAGTATTGTTCAATGTGTTAATAAACACAGTAAAGATTAAGATACAAACAACACAAGAAAATGCCAAAACGTAAGGCCAAGCTTACGCACATATAGATGTGGTAGTACACGCAAGTGTAATAAATTTTTAATTTATTTTTTTATGTGGGTATAAATAAGAGTTTTAAATGTAAAAAGGAGGAATAATTTATTGTTGGAAAATTAAAATATTAATATTAAAATCGTTTGATGGATGGGATTGATCAGAAAGAACAAAGGAGGAGAAGGGATGTTGTTGTCTAAAGGCAATTTTTTGGGCAGGAAAAGTAGTGTGTATGACAGGTCACGTGCTTGGCTTGTCTTAGTCTTTGTTGGCTTTTGATAGTAATATTATATTGCAGAGTTTAAAATGATCTTGCTCTGTAAAAGTTTTTGCAGGTATGGGCCCACATTTGCTATAGTGCACCTTCGCTTTCTTTGAGGAAAATTCTTGTCTAATTAATCTAGTTTTATCTAGGCAACTTATTAACACGAGTCTTAAATTCTTGTCTAATTAGATCTAGTTTGATCTAGGCAAGGCAAGTTATCAACATAAGTCATTCTTTCAGCATCTCATAATTACCTCTCTATTCAAAAAATATATTTTATTCTTTACATATTTATGTTTTAATTTTATTAGAATTTTGTTAAGCAAAGTTCCAAGTTTGTTGCATCACCATCATTCTGTGTATTATGTCTTGAGGAAATTACAAATCCCAGCCCACATCAGCAAAAACATTATAAAACGCAGCCCCCTCCCTTAGATCTACTTATAAAGTCCCTCTTTAGCTCTTTAGTTACACCACATTACATTCTTACCCTCCCTTTTGTCATGACTTGCTGCAGCTAGTATACACGTTGCATCCCTCTTCTCTCTCCTCTGTTGCATCCTCTCTCCTCTATATGACACATATAACCGTATCACCCCCTCTCTCTCTCTATATATTACACTCTTCTGCAGATCACAATCATCTCTCTCTTTGATATTTGAATTTCAAAATAACACATCTCTCTATCTGCTACACTGTTCATCGTCTTCCAAGCAAATCATAATGTTCATCCGTGGTTCATAAAAGATTTACGCAGCAACAGGTAACATTTTTCTCCATTTTCATTTTCATAGTCAATGTAATGTCTAGTTTTTATGTGATGGTTTAATGTACTAAAACAATTTCTGGGACCATTATATGATGTTGATGTTATGTATATATCATATATAAAACACAAATTTAATGAACTCATAATCCAACATTATCATGCATATCTGAGCCAATACACAAGTTTTGAAATTAATACTACTATCCATCTGTACAAATAAAGATGCTTATTAAGGATCTGTGCATATTTTTATGTTACAAACACTCTCTACACTCGTGAAATTTTGTTAATCATTAATATTCATATGTTTCTACCCCGGTGGGCATGCACCCTTAACCCAGGTTTACAGTTGTTTTTTGCGATGTAATTGGTCTGTCCCCATATGGGTCTGTCCCCATACGGGTCTATCCCCACACCTGCATGTACCCATGTCTTACCTTACTGTATCCTCTATGTCTAAATACTTCTCATTCCGTGTTTGATAGTGTTAAACAGTCCTAATGGAGCGAGGCATTTTTATTTTCAAGCATGGTGCTGAAAAGTATATATCTCCAATGTCAAAGTACCCATTACTGTCAGATGTTCACGAATTTGTCTATCTCAAATGGCCTAAACTCGCTACAGCTGATATTGTTTACCAATATTCTATCAGCGGGCACGACGACTGCATACTGACTTCAAACGATGATTATGAAACTCTAAAATGGTTGATGGTGCGTGATGCGCAGTACGAGTACACCCTGCACCATGTTCTGTAATGTGCACGTGCCCACCATGTTAAACCCTTACTGTACACGTTCCCAAGACTTTTATTTAGACTGTACACGTCCCCAGTACATGTGATTACGTATAGTGTGCACGTACCCGTTGTCTGTTAATAGACATCGTTTTTTCTTTCACGGTCATCATGGACAATGTAATTGGTATATTAAAGAACGGCAGCGAGAAGTATCTGTCCCCCATGGCCAAGTATCCCCTGTTATCCGACATTAAACAGTTCGTGCTTAGCTCATTCGGCTCCGTCCCGAAACCCACAGTTATAACCGTGCTTCCTCCTGCTATGAAGAATCAGCCTGGTCGTCCTCAAAGTAAGCGTTTTCTGACTGCATGGGAACGTACCGAAGCTCCAATACGGTGCGGCAATTGCCACGAACTCGGTCACCATAACAAGACCACATGTACTAACATCATTTGACCAAGTCGTTTCGATTCAACATCTTTTGGCTTTTCATAAACAGTTTTATTTACGCAGGTTTTTGTATTTTGTCGTGTTACAATTCATATGTTTTCGTTTATCACCACTCATATGCCATGTAACTCCACATCCCCCGTTTCTGTAATCATTAACACATTATGATATGAATTACCACTATTTGTCTATCCATCCTGTAATGTATCTATATTATACACGACACTAATGTCTGCATTTACAATACGTAATACGTGGGTACAGTCCCAGTGATCTCAACATATTTACATCCTATTCAGCTACCGACGATGTTCTCGTTTCAACTCCCATGTACACGTTCCCAAAAAACCATGTTAAGGTTGTCATACGCGTGTACACGTTCCCATACTAGACCTACTACGCAAACGTTAGTGTCAATGGGAACGTTCCCATATGGGAACGTTTCCATATTGACACAAATCATGTCCATTTTACCAATCGTGCTTCCCTACCACGTCCAACGTCAACCCTATGTGCACGTACCCATATGGGAACGTTCCCATATCGACACAGATCATGTCCATTTTACCATTCGTGCTTCCCTACTATGTGTCCAACGTCAACCCCATGTGCACTTAACCATATGGGAACGTTCCCATATCGACACAGATCATGTCCATTTTACCATTCTTGCTCCCATACTATGTCTCCAAAAAAATGTACACCTCCGACCCTCTTGGGAAAGCTCCCATTACTTTGGTATATTTATGTGCACGTACCCATAGGAACGTCCCCATTGACTGCGTCAATACGCTAGCTTGTGACATTCATCTGACTAGATAAAATTAATACACTATGCAGTTAACTTCCAAAACCAAATAAACATACAAATACAAAATGACATTGTTTGGTACAGCCTTCGTGCAAAGGACTTACAACAAAATAGAGACATAACGAATACTACTAACCTATTACAAATACACATTCTTTGTTAATTATGAATAGATTACGTAATCGTATGTCATACAAAACCAGGCGACACGGCTATGTAATCGACATATGCACCCCCATCATCTGTCATGTAATCTTGTTGATACTTCCAGCGGGGTATTTCTTCGTCAAATCACTTGCGATCCTTGCTTCTTTAGTAGTCCACTCCGTACGTAACATTTTATCCGCAATCAAACCGCGCATAGCCTTATGTTCATTTACCGTATAGTTCCCCCTCACACCTAACCCATTGTACACATCTTGTGCGCATAACAAAACATATGCTCCTGAGTCATCGGTGGCTGGCTTAACCTGAACTTGCTCCTGGGAACGTGTACAATAGGAAATTCAGTCTCATGGGAACGTGTACAATAGGAAATTCAGTCTCATGGGAACGTGCACATTGCGCCATACGGTGGAGGGTACGTGCACAGAAGCAATAGCAAGGATTTCTAAGTCGCTCATGGGAACGTGCACATTGCTCGATCTAGATGGGGCTGTACACAGATGCGATTTTTGGACTGTGAAGGGGCTGTGCCCAGTGGGGGTTCAACGATTCTGCGAAAGACAGCAAATATATTAAATTAAAAAGCACATTCAAAAATAAAAAATAAAACAAAACCTAAATGCATCACCTAACAGATCTGGATCCAGATTTGCTGCAGTAGTCAAGGGGCTGTACCCATTGGGCCTGGACCCATTTCAAACGGTCCAAAGTAATGGGTTACTGCTGTCAAACGCATGTGCGATTTTTGGTTCGCAAAGGGGCTGTGCCCGGAGGGTTCAAGGGTCTGGAAACGTGTCCAGATTCGATTATGCAAAACAACAACTATATTAAATTAAAAGCACATTAAAACAAAAAAAAAGAAAAACAACACGTAATTACCGCAGATCTGGATCCAGATTTGTTGCAGCAGTGTGGCGGATTCACGGCGCAGTGGTGGCGGATTTACGGCGCAGTGGTGACTGATTTTACGGCGCAGCAGTGGTGGCGGATTTACGGCGCAGCAGTGGTGGCGGATTTACGGCGCAGCAGTGGTGGCGGAACCATCACGAGATCCTACCTTCGAGGATGGAGATCTGCTGAGATCCAGGACGAGACTTCAGAAGGCGGTGGTTTTTGGAGGTCTTCGACCGGCGGTGAACACCATGCTCCACGAATGCAGAGGGGGCGAGAGGGCTTCTGTTGGTGGGGAGAGGGCTGCTGTCGGTGGTGCTATGGTGATGCAGTTTTACAGGAGAGAGAAGAGAGATGAAGGTGCAGAAGGAAGGTGGAGGCGCAGCGGAGGTCTTCTTAACAGGGGTGGATAGGGTTGGGTTCATATGAGAGAGAACAGTGAGCAGGTAATGGGGGTGGTTTTGTGTTTCGATTCTTAATAGGAAATGGGTTTGGGTTTGTTGGGTTCTTTGTGATATAGGTATAAAGAAAGGGCAGGGTAGTCTTTCCACATACCTAGTTGGAGTAGTAACTAGTCCTCCAACTAGAAGGACTTTTAATGTTAACTACTATGTTGTATGGGCTCTTTTTAATAATTGCCCCTTATGTCTTCACCAACCGATTGATTGAATATGTTTGTTGGGATAGTTATATGTTTGGTGCGTAAAACAATTTTAAAAAAAAATACATACACACCTATCCTTGATCCTACATAGATGTAGTGTGAATGAAAAAGGTTAGAGATCCTCTCCTTAAACTTTAGATTAAAGTATTTTTGGATCTTCCTTTTTTCATATATTCTGACAGAATGATCACACGTTGTGATCAAAGAATTATGAGAACCAATTGTCGATATTTTATTATCCCGAAGATAGCTTAAAAGATCTCCTTGAAATTGTCGCACATAGTTTATCAAACCTTAATAATCTTAAGTCACCGGTAAGCCCGGAGCTCCACTCTACTTCGACCATAAAGAGTTTCACACTTATCCATAAAATCAACAATGCCACATTACTTTGGCCATTCTTTGGCAAGTTTTTTAAGGATGTGTTTTGATAATCTCTATTGGTGTTGGAAAAAAAATCGAATTGACTAAAAATGTAAGCCGCTCGCATGTGTTAATATCAAATCCACCACTAGACATTGCTTCTGTACTAGCAATTCAAAAAAGGTGTATATGATTGTCAAAACAGTAAGAAAGAAAATTCAGTATGTAGAGAAGCAATAGCCTAGAATTGAGATAGCCAGACAGTTGGACTTCTTAACACATGTAGAACGTACATTTTTCTTGAATTTTATAATCAGATTTGTTGGACAAATCACTAATTGCGAAAGCGAAACGGTAGAGCTCATTTCAGCTATTGATAATGATGGATAATAACTACTTTTGCAGGGGAAGCAACTAGGAGGTAGTATTACCTCAGGGGAGTAAATCAAGTAGATAACTATGATATTAGTGAAGAGGTGACCTCATTCTTAGCAAAAGCTTGGGACCAATTAACCACAAAGCAAGTGTTTATGGTAAGTTTAAGCTAGATACAATAAATGTACCTTAAGTGTTTGTGGATTTGACTAATCCAAATGCTAGTGAGGCTATTTTGATTGATATTGATGAACCTTGTAAGTCAAAGAATTTGGTTAATTCACGTGAAATAACCACCTGAGTCACCATGAATACATGCCTAGGAACTTGGTCGATGACTTAGCCAAGGTGAATACAAACGGATGGTGTAAATATGGAGAATATAGATTTTAGGAGTGTATTAATGAATATTATAAAGTCGTCACAAATGGATGAAATTGGATTGCTATGAACAGAACGAGGGTGAAATACTTCAACTACTCCCAAAAGGTGAAAAGATCATTGAACAAGGATTTGGCATCTTGCTTGTGCGATATGTTGCTAGGAAAACCCCAGATATGAGGGATATTGAGCGAATTATCCTAGAATGGGGTACGAAATTCAAGTGGAAGATGCACCATAGTGGATGGCTACTTTTTTAATTTGAATATGACGGAAAACCTCTCTTAATAGCCGAGATCACAAATTTTTTTGACTTTGGAAATTTTGAAATAACAAAGGCTCCCACTTGAACTAGCATTTAAAAGCTCCTGGATCAATGGAGGGTAAAATCAAGCAGTGGAAAAATTAGCCTCACGTGTGGGTAGGCCACTTAATATGGATGGTATAACTAAGGTAAATGGAAGATTTTTGTTTAGATAATATTTTAGCTGAGATATAAATCAAAATAGCTCGATAACATGTCGTAAATGTTAATTCGTCTAAGGGGATTGTTCATTCATTGAAGACCGGGTATGAAAAGTTACCTATTTTTTAGGAGCACTATAATGTGATAGGACATCTCACCCAAAATTGTATCTATATAGATGATTGAAATGGGGTTATGAATATGGAAAAACACATGTCAACAATATTAATGAAGAGCGGGTATTTATTGGGGTAAATAACCTTGACTTGGGTTTACATGGTTGTGGTACTACATATTAGAATAATCAACCAACTCGAGATACTAAAGTTGGTCACTTGAAACCAAAAGTAGCAATGAAACAGGGTCAAGTAGTTTTTTGCAGCACTTGGTCATTGATGTCTCCTCATTTGTGATAATTAAATATAATTCAGAGACTTCATTTTAGGCGTATTTATTAGTTTATAGGTCGACTTTAGCTTGATTTAGTGCACTTTCCTATTTTGGGTCTTTAATTAATTAATTATTATTTTTAGAGCATATTGGGTTTAATTATTTATTTAGTGTGAAGCTTTAGAGATATATGGTAATTAATTAGAGTCCAATTTGGTAAAGAGAACTAAAGGAAAGAAGATAAACATGGAAATTGAAGATAAGGAAGTAAAAGCTAAAAACATGAAAAAGGAAAACCTGCCTTAAATCTGAATTTCTGCACCTACGACCACGAATCAGCTTATGTCTTAAAAACGGTGAAGAATTTGGAGAAACGGTCAAGAGCAAAGTTAAAGATCTTTCCGAGACGATGAATTTGGTATACTCATACGCATCAATCGGAGAAATATTGAAGCTGTTAGGACCAAAAGAAAAAAGGGGCTGATTGCATGTTTTTGGGCTACGAATTTGAGTTGGGCTTGGAGCCCATATTTACCTTTTCCTTCAAGAAAACGAATTAGGTCAACCTATACACTATAAATACAGCCTCTTAACACTCTTAAATCATCCTTGGCCAGACCCTAAGGCCAAGAGGAAGCTGCAACACAAGAGAAGAAGTCTGGAAGGAGCAGAGCACCATATGTCTTCTTCAACCTCTTATTTTGTAATTCTTTTCTCTTCTCTTCTTAGTATGAATTAATTCTTTTTAGTTTGAGTGTTTAGCATATATGTATGAACCCTAGTTTTGATTGACATCTATCTAATTTGGGAATTTAATGTTTTAAATTGAATTATAGTTTTTATTCTCTGTTTATGTGTTTGGATTTATATTCTGTGTTCTTGTGGAAGTGCACCCATATAGAATTCCCATCTAGTAATTAGGTCACCATTGACAACGGTATTTAATTACATGTTTAGCACATAACGTCTAGTATAAGGTTTGATCTGACAACCCAACCTAGCTAGATAATCATTATGGTTTAGTTCTTGTGATTATTTACCAATTACAGGAAAAGTTTGCTTAGGAAGCCTTATTGACACAGGTAAATCCTATTTAAAACTACCGATAGCGAATTGGAACCGATTATTGAAATACTACATAATTCACCCTTACATGTTTAGAACGGCAAAACTAGTGGGGATTACATGCTATCTTCTTATTCTTTTCTTTTATTTATTTTCTGTCTTTAGTTTATTAGTTTAGTTTTATTATTTAAAAAACCAAATAAATATTTGTCTATCTTTTCTTTCTATTTGCGTATTATCTTTTCTATCTTTAATATCTGCACTTGATAATTTGCATAAGTTCTCTCTAACTTTCGTCAGTCTCTGAGGAACGAATCTTCTTATCATTAAAACTTGCATACATCCTGTAATACTTGCAGTACTTTGTTAGCTTAGGGTGTTTATTTGCATCTAAAATTATATCATCTTTTTATCACACCTTAGGCCACATCAAGTTTTTGGCGCCGCTGCCGGGGACTACATCGTTAGTCCTTGTGCAATTATCCCGTGCTTATATTTTAGTTAGTTCTATTTTACGCTTTTCTTTTTAGTTTTTGTTTTACAGATTTTTTTTTAGGCGAGAGCAGATTTATTAGGAGAAGGATTTCGTATTACTAGATCCTGCAGATATGGATGAGATAAACCAGCTAATGGCTGAATTACGCGAACAATTTGCTCGAGAAAATCTAGTACATACCACACCTTCATGTCCTAGTTGTGGAGCAAGAGATCACTCGTGGGAATATTGCATGAATAATCCAGCTTCAATTTCCTTCATACCTTATCAAATAAACCATTATCATGATGGTTATTATCAATCCCAAGGAAATTACGCTGATTATCAGCCCCCACAGAATTACAATTGGGTCGGAGATCAACAGACTTATTATCATAATAACCATTATTATGATGATTATTATCAACCACGGCCACAATCTTACTATCCTCCACAACCTATCTATCAAGAAACGCGATTTATAATGAAGCTTATCAAGAACCACCTCCTTATTCAATGCAGCAAACCGTACAAGAACAACCTTCGAGTTCAGATTCAAGCATGGCTAAGATAATGAACCTAATTGAAAAGATGGAGATTAGCCAGCAAAGAATCCAAAACTCAGCCAATGCGCTTAAAAAGCTTGAGCACACAGTGTCACAAATGGTGAATAAACTTCAAATCTTTGCAGAAGGGCAACTCCGAAGTGATACTAGTGCTCCAGCAAACAAAGTTTGTCATGCAGTTGAATTACGAAGTGGAAAACAACTACCTCCACCAATACCAGAACCAGAACCAGTCCCTATTCCAGAAACGGGGGGAGAAGAAACAACAGAAGATACAGTCAAAGAGGTAGTTGAACAAAAAAGTGTCCAATAGAAGACACCCGAAAAGAAAGAGAGCCTAGTGGTAACCAACACATGTCCTCCACCACCATACCCTTCACGTGTCAGAAAAAAGGACAATGACCTGGAATTCAAGAAGTTCGTTGACATGGTGAGCAAGTTAGAGATTAAAATACCGTTTGTAGAAGCTCTCAAGAGAATGCCGACATATATAAAATTCATAAAGGACATTCTTTCTAACAAACGAAGATTCGAAACTGAGGATATGAGTGGATCACCAGAGGAGTGTAATACTATCGAGTTACCACAAGAAACACCCCGTCCCACGAAATCTTGGATAGCACCATCCATGATTATAAAGAATCGAGCTGAAAAGTTCGTGGGAATTAGAGGCAGAGGGTGGAAATTTCGTCATCCTTAATCGAGGTAACACGTCTAAGTTTGAAAGACGTTAAACAAAAGTGTTGTACAGGAGACAACCCGTAGTTTTTTTAGTTTTTATGTCTTTTACGTTTTTAATTTATGTTTAGTTTAGTTATTTTTAGTTGATATTGCATATTTGAGAAAGGTATTAGTGTTTTTGATGCTCATGTATTGGAGAAATCGAGTTAGGGAAGAAACAGAATTTTTCAGAACGGATAAAAGACCCGTGCGGGGTACCCCTGCGGTGTACCCCCTATACCGCACCTATGGTCCGCAAGCCCAAAAAGCGTGCCACGGGGTGCTACAACGGGTATTTTGCCGAGGGAAAAATTTCGAGCTACAGAAGGTGCGGGGTACCCCTGCGGTGTACCCCCTGTACCGCAGCCATGGTCCGCACGGCGCCGATAGAGAGAGAAAGTTACGGGATTTTGGTTATAAAAGAGGTATGAAGCTTTTAATTCCGAATTTTATAAACCCAAAGCCTATTTCTCTTCTCCAAAACTCTCCCAACTCCATTAAAGCTCATCAAAACTTTCACCAATCATCAAAACACTACCCAATCATCAAAAGAAACACATCAAATCTTCTCTCCACATCATTACAAGAGAAATTCAAGCACCCAATCCTCACCAAATCCATCAAATTGAAGAATCAAGAGCTTAAATTTTTACAATTCATCCTACAATTTCTTAAATCCAAGCCAACACATTACAAATCCACCTCACCCACATAGAGATTCATCATCCATTCATATTTCCTAAGCCAAATCAAGCTTGTTCAACCAAAAATTCACAAGTTCAAATTTCAAGGGTTGCTTAAGCTTTGAGTTGGGGGTTAATTGAGGATGACTAATAGAACAACAATATTAGCTAACAAGAGGGAGGTGAAGAAAAGCAAGTTATTGGATTTAATTGAGAAGAAATCAAGTGAGAAAAGTCCTAGTTCCAATTCAAAGGGTAAAACAAGTCAAGAGAAGAGAGGTTAGCATGCTGTGTTGAGTCAATGGGCAAAAAGGTTCTAACTTTAGTGAAGAAAACAACACAACCTCTACAGATCAAAGACCTTACACCCTAAGAAAAAGAGAGAGCTTCAAGGGCCCTGATAGCTTCTCCAAAGAAACAATTAAAGGAACTACCTTTTTCTTATAAGAAAGTATTTGAAGAAGAAGTTGAAGGAGAATACAAGAAGATTCGTGGAGATTTGGAATGCTTGGGTTGGTATACGTTACTGGTAAGACGTTCTTTTTATTGAATTGTATTTTGTGAGAAGAAGAAGAAGAAGTGGCACAGTTGATCTATGAGGAGGTGATACGATTTTCGATCTCTCCCATGTCGTATTTAATGCAATATCATACAATGATCACGTGTCTTGATCGGAAAACGAATAAGAAGTTGGGTGAAGAAGAAACACGTGAGTTTAGATGAGTAACAATATTGAAAATGCTTGGATCATTAAAGTTTTGAGAGTAATGCAACTTTCAAAAGGAGAAAAGGAGTACATCACAACACTCCTCGAGCAATCAAAGAAAAATCCAGCAAAATCCTATCTTGGATGTTATTAAGGCGAGGTAATGGCCTCGAAGAGTATGTTTTCTTTCTTCCCTACCATTTCTTTATGTGCAATATGTATGCTAATTTTAAATTTTATTTTTTGAGTCTTTTTCGAGTCGTGGGTACACGGCTCATTTTTGAGTTGGGGGTGGGGATTCGTTGTCCTCATCTTCCTTTTTGTTTTTTTTCATAAAATTTATAATTTTTTGGGTTGAAATAGGCATAGAATATCTTTGAATGTACCTATTGAGCATGATTTTATTAGGTCAATGATAGTAGGTAGTATGTTTTTGAAAGATGTCATAAATTTGTTTAGATGCATGTATGAAAACAGGAAATAAAAGATAGAAAAGTTAATGAGCAATGATATGAAGTCACGTTGAAACTTAGGGAAATTATTTGGTGTGTAGAACGGGAGGTTTGAAATTAGTTGAAAACCCACTTATCTATGAACTAGTAGTGAAAAAGTAACGAAATCTGGTAGTTAGAAAAATGATTAAGGTAGTTCTTTCATATTGAAAACATCTGAAGCCTTTTTATACTTTCTCACCCTTTTATTTGATTTTGTTATTATTTATCCGTCTTAGCCCCTCTGAGCCTTTCTAAAGCCTTTTATTGAACCACATTATAGTCCACACCCTTAGTTTGTAGGACTTATCTATATGACCCGCACTCGAATCGCAAAGCCTGAGACAATTCGTTTTAGAGCTTGAGTTTGGGGTGGTGGGTTTCATCATTAGGGAACATTGGGTTTTGGGAATTATAATTGTGATTTTATTGATGATGAAAATGTTATTATTGTAACCCTTTGTCGGGGTAATGGTGAATGAAAAAGAAGCTACGAGCTAAATTTGCCAACAAGGGTATAAAAAGAATATATATGAAAAAAATAGAGTGATATCTCGAACATCAAAAAGAGAATCATATCTATACAAAAGAGAAAAAATTGATTTGAAAAGAAAATATATATTCGGACCGGCAAAGTGGATTTTATATCATCACAAAGGTTTTATTTGGGATTATTGGGAATGCACATTAAAGCATCAATAAATTGGGTTGAGTGAGAACATCTTCGAGTGAAAACTCAAGCTCTAGGGCGATTCGTTGATGGCTAGTGAGGAGAGAGCCAAAAGCTCACTTTTCATTATCCAAATATATCATACCGTCCCTAAGCCAAGTTATAACCCAAGACCTTAGGATTTCTAACTACTTGATGGAGAAACATTTGAGCTATTAGGTAGTAGGTAAGTGGACCATTGGATGCTATTTAGGGCCTATGAACAACCTATAGCCATTAACATGAACTAAGTTATCATCCTCTCCTTCTGGCATTGCGAAATTAATCTGGACTTGAATTTATGGATTGTTAATTACATGTGTGTTAAAACATGATTGTGCATTATTTCTTGAGCATTACTACATGAGACTTTTTAGATATTTTGCTCTAGGATCATTTTATTATGTTTTGTTCTTATTCTCCTCCTACTTCTTCTTCTTGACTACCCTACTGTTGTTTACTTTTATTGTATCAGGACGATACAACTTTGAGTTGGGGGTCTAGTCACTAGAATTGATTTCTTTTAAAGGAAAAAATGTAACATACACGTCCAATTTAGATTAATACTCCAACAGAAGGTTACAGGGCAAAAACAATGGGATGCTGCAACAGGCAAAGCCCAAAAGTGCTTAACGGGTTCCCAAATTCAGATAGGAATAGAAGAGTGACGAAAAAATAGGCGCGACTCAAACTTGGACATCAACTTTCAAAGAGAAACCCAATGGAAAAAGTGAACTTTGGCGAGAAAATGTGTTTGTAAGTAAAAAAAATAGAGGAAAAGCAGAACATATTTGTTTTGAGTATAACTCTTCTAGGTATGTTATATGGGCTTCACTAAGGAGGCAAAGAGTATCGGAGACGAGGAGTAATTGTTTACAACGGTGGTTGGTAAAAAACAGAAAAAATGGGAACAAAGTGAGTGATGGAAAAAGAAGATTTGGAAAACAAAATCTCCTTTGAGAAGAGGTTTTTGGAAGAAAAAGACAATGATCATGGGTCTAGTAGTTCAAAAGGATCATAGTGGAAAAAAATTTAAAATCATAAATGTCAACTAGACCTTATGTCGTGGACTAGGCCTACGTGAGATGAGCCACTAAAAACCGTTTATATCATTAATCTTCCATCTCTTTACTTTCTTGTATGCTAACTCCTCGATCTATTATATCTATTATTGTTTTTTATCTTTGGCTTAAATACTGCATGTTAGGTGTTTAAGTATTAACTCCAATTATTATTGACTAAGTGTTATTACAGATTGTTCATTCTAAGTATTTGATATAGTGTCTAATCATATATATATTTGCCTAGCGCGCGCACACACAGACACACAAATATATATATATATACCCCAAATGAGTTTTTAACTAATCATTTGCCTACTTTGTTATCCTTGTATTAATTAAATTGATTGAGCATATGTGTTCGCCGTTCGGTGAGAATTATTTTTTATTTGGCCATTGTCCTATTCACCCCCGCCTATAGGTTATTTCTTGGGCAACAAGTGGTATCAGAATCTTAATTCTACGTGTATAGCCACTTGTAAATTTAACAGATCATGAAAATTAGCCTTGTTGTTGAGGGACTTTCTAGACCTATTTTTTTTAAGTACATAACTATTTTCGAGATCTAAGGGGGAACAAGTGTCATTGATTTGATGGAAGATATCTTGTATGTTTGTCAAAAAGGGAAAGGGGTAACATTAGCTCTGTAACCTTCACTAAATATTGTATTGTTATGCTTGGATTTTAAACATATTAAGTGTTGATTGGTTAAGTATTTTGTCATGCTTTGTGCTTATTTGATATATGTTTATGAGCATGTTTAGATTAAAAGTCGTTGGTTTTGTGGCTGGGTGTTTTCAGATCGAATAACCCATGAACTAGGGGTGAGCAAATGAGAACCAGAAAACCAAACCGAACCAAAAAACCAGAAAAAACCGAACCAAAAAAACCAAAAATCGAATAATCAAATGGTTCGGTTTTTAATTTTTCAAAAACCGGATTTTTTGGTTCGGTTCGGTTTACTAAGCAAAAATAGAACCAAAAAAACCGAACTAACGAAAGAAAAAATAGGGAATGCATGAACTTTTTTTATAAGAAATTATGTAAGAGAAACTTTGGTTGAGAATTTATCATCTATGTGAAATTTTAGTTATACTATTCAATGGTGCTATTAGTGAGAAGTTTTTTTATATCACTTAAAATTATAAGTATTCATACTTGATTGATTTTGTAAATCATGATTGTATGAAGTAGGAAGTAATAGATTTATATTTATTATAGTATTGTAAATTAAGATAAGTATTGTTAGATTATAAGTTCATATTTAATTGATATATTAATAGCCCACATGGACAAGTAATAGTAGCATAATTGTATCGGAATATTAGTCTCTATTTCAAGAAATGTGGTGAAAATATTATTGACCAAGCATCCGAATTCGAAGCGAACCAAAACCGAACCGAAACGAACCAATTCGGAACCAAAAACCGAATGTGGAACCAAATGCGAACCACCCGGTTTGGTTATTAAATTATAAAAAACCGAAATATTCGGTTCGGTTCAGGTTTTGGCCAAAAACCAAGACGAACCGAACCATTCTCACCCCTACCATGAACGTAGTTGGTGGACGAAGCTTACTTTGTTTGTAAGTCAAGGGAGGCATGGATACGTTTTCATATAGATACATTGTTGGTTTTAGCAGCGAGGATGGTTGTCTCGTAGCTTCAGATCAGACAACGCCATTAATGGAGGTCGCGATCTTCTCTGTGTACAACTTGGGATGAAGCTTACGTTAGGGAGCTTCAAATATATATATATATATATATATATATATATATATATATATATATATATATATATATATATATATATATATATTTTCTTCTAGGCTCAGATTTTTGTTTATTATTTGTGTAAATTTTAATATTATATACATTTTAATTAAGAAAAGTAGTTTTTCAATATAACAATTATAGGTAGTTCAATAATTTCATTTATATGTGTTTTTTTTTTAATTTCATTTAGATTTATACATGCTCAAATATTTCAGTTGAAAATGCTCATGAAAAGAAATGCTCGTTGGAAAATGCTCAATAGAAAAAATACACCAGTAAAAATACTGAACACCCTTAAATAATTTTTTAGACTACTCATAAATTATTTCTATGCTTAGAGATCTTCTGAACTTTCTTAAAGACTCTTTGATCCTATGTCCGATGGTGATGCATCGATGGTGATTGTCATGATCGATGGCTGATGGTGAACAATGTTGATACTTAATGGCTCCTAAACATGTGTTAAATGATCATTTTGTCACTTGTTTTTAGGTGATTGACCTATGGGGTCTTGAAGACACCCTTTATGGCTTATAGGGGGCATGTAGCTAGGTTCTTCTTCAAAGAGGTTATCACCTAATCTTATGGTGACCAAATACTAAAATACCCTTAAATAAAATAAAAATCACATAAAGACAAAAAACAAGTCAATAAGCATGGATGACCAACTCATTGAGTCCTTGAGTATCAACTCACTAAGTATTGATACTTTTCAGCTCCGACCACCACCCATCGACCTGCGCCGACGCTGCCACCCGAGGTATACTCAAAGAAAAAATTGAGTACTCAGAGATTTAACGTATTGGAAATTATTTGAGTATCAATACTTTTCAGCTCCGACCATCGGAGGCATCGCGCATCGGGCGTACTCAGAGAATTTAATGTATCGTAAAATCATCGAATGTCGGAAAAAACTCAATGAGTATACTTAACAAATCATTGAGTATGAAAAAAAGATAATGAGTCTACTTAATAATTTCTCTAAAATTTTAGTAAAAACCACTGAGTATTATACCAACATATAAAAAATTATTAATTGATAGAGATAATATTAAAAACAACAACAAAAATATATATATAACTTAATTACATAAAACAAACAAAGATGTTGTTATACCCTATTACCATATTTATTAAAATCCAATATACCTTATTACAATATTAATTAGAGATAAATGCCAATAGAGTCCTAGAACTCAACTTCCCACCCCCAACAAGTCCCAGACCATGATTTCACCCCATCAAGGTCCAAACGTTTTTAGTGTATACCGTCATTACACTTCATCAGGATCAAATAATATCATGCATTCCTTGATTATCGCGTATAACTAATTCCACTATATCAGCAAATATTCTAAATCCCTTAATTAGCAATTTATTATTGGAAGCTTTGTTTAATACGTTAATATCAATATCATATCGATATTACATTCACGCCGACCACCACCAAACTCCATTCACGCCGACCACCACCAAACTCCATTCACGCCGCCCCTCTTGATCCAAACTCCGACCATCAGCCACCGCCGAGAAGATACACAGCGACAGCAACAAGCAGCACCCAACCTCCCGTTCTCCTCCATCGAAGCCAACCAATGCACCATCGTTCTTCCTTCAACACCGACCACCACCAAACTCCATTCACGCCGCCCCTCTTGATCCAAACTCCGACCATTAGCGCCTGACATCCGACCCACCGTAACCCATTAGTTTTAAAATGCAACACATCAATATCATACACATAACCCACTACCAATAGACGACAGCACTAAAGGCTAACCCACCGAACTCAACATTCACACCATCGATATTACAAAGCATTACCCATCATCTTCATTCCCACCTTCATAGTCTGCACCAATTTTTGCTAACCCAACGACTTCAACATTCACACCATCGATATTACAAAGAATTACCCATCGAGTTTAGTGGACAACCCACCATCATCCATTTGAACAAAAGTTTCAAGTTTTTCATCAGTTGATGCATTTGAATTTTATTAGTTACTGATTGTAATTTTTCTGGGTTATTGGTTTGATTGATTGCATGATTTTAGCGATTTTTCTTTGTTTTAGTTTCTTTGTTTTAAATTTTAACTGATTGCATGATTTTAGTGTTTTAGTTTTGGTAACAAATCTCCAATTAATGGGTAACTAGGGGCAAGTCTGTCATTTGCGGTGGGCTGGACCTGATGGGCAATCACTGATTACTTGTGGGCTCTATAAGGAAATCACCCTATTAATTAAAAATCAAAATTATAACTACTGAGTACTCTATTACATGCTTTCATAGTCTTCATTGGTCTTGTTAACATGTAAGACATTAAATACATAAATCATAATTTCAATCCAACCCAAACTTTGATCTCCAACTTCTATTCTATATTTCCATTGGTCAATATATATAATTAATGAAGATCCATTCTTGGTTGTTTTTTTCGATCACATCAATTGTACGAATCCACATCTAAATATATATATATATATATATATATATATATATATATATATATATATATATATATATATATATATATTTTAATTTTTCCCAAAAATAGAAAAGTTATAGAGAGCTTAAAACCTGATAAAACGAATAAGTTCCTAAAAATTGTTGCGAAAAAGCTTCTTGATAGCACTGAACCGGTCTTCAACAACTACTGAAATGACCTCCAAACTCGCGCAAATCTCAACAACTACTTGAAGTCGTGGCAACTGAACGGGAACAGAGCTTGAGCTCATAATCTCATATCTGCGAATGGATTTGCTAGCCTGGAGATTCAAAATTTTGATTTGCTTGCTCTAATCTGCTTGCTCGAAGAACATCAAATTTCAAAGCATGGTGGACTCCGATCTGATCGCTAAAGGAGCATCAAAACTCAAACCAAATTAACCTCACTAAGCTCAAAAAATGGCATTTAAGTTTGAACTTTACTAAGTTCAAACTTCACTGAGCTTGGATTCCGATCTGCTTGAAGCTTGAACTCAGGCCACTGAGCTTGGATTCTGATCTGCTGGAAGCTTGAACTCGGGCCATGGATGCGACCATGGAAGCTTGAACTCAGGCCATGGACTCCGATCTTGTGGAGCCGAGAAAGCCATGAACGAGCATAAGGAGAAGAAAAGGGGAGACCATGGATGAAGATTCAAAAAACTTGAAATGCTTAACAAAAAGCTACCGAGAGAAACAATAAGCTTTAGGGTTTATTGGTGTATGATTTTTAATTTTTATATTTAGTATATATAGTATTTAAAATAAAAATGAGTGGATAATCGGTAGTGGCATAAAAGACTTCATATAACTTATAATATTTAAAAAAACTAATTGGACTTTAGTAAAAAAAATGGATTGGTTGGGAGTGATTAAGTCATTGGGGGAGCGGGGGGAGGTCTTTAAGACCCGTTAGGTAAAGAGGCAATGACCATACACACCCTACAAGGTGGTGATATTGACCATAAAAGTCATGTATAATATAAAAAACATAACTAGACAATAATACTCTTGACTAAATATTTCCACCAGATAAAATTTTCCCGCCAAAAAATTTCTGACCAACTTTCCCGACCAAATTTTTTCCCGCCAAATTTTTCCGGCCAATTATTTTTCCCACCAAATTTTTTCGGCCAATTTTTTTCCCACCAAATTTTTATGTTGTTATTTGGTGGGAAAAATCCCACCAAATTATATTTGAGGTTTTATGTTGTTTAATAGACAAATTTCACAATTCGATAACGAGTCAAACCTCTTTTTCTAACATCTATATGAATAGTCAAATTTTTCCCACCAAATTATATTAGTTTATGTTGTTTTGGTGAACAAATCCTACCAAACTAGTTGTGATTTATGTTGTTATTTGGTGAGAAAAATTCCAGCAAATTATATTTGGGGGTTTATGTTGTTTGATGGGAAAAATCCTACCAAAAAGATCCAAAAATTGCATTACAAGTCCCTATATTATACAAAAATTGCATAATAGGTCCCTATATTATGCCAAAAACTACACTAAATGTTCCTATATAATACACAATAACACAAATTGCACTATATGTCCCTATTTTATACACAAATTGCATTACATGACCCTATATTATACAAAAATTGCATTACATGTCCTTATATTACAAGTCATATATTCAACTATTATTGATAAAATTGTGTACTCTAAGGACGATACAAAGACTCTCAAAGTGCAGTAATCGATTTTTATCTTCAAATTGAGGGACCCACGTTTATACGCTTTCTTTAACTGTAACAAATCAGTTGAACCCATACACGCTCATAGAATTCGTAGGATCAAACACAATTCTTCTCTTCCTTAATCTCTCTGCAATTATAAAGTGTGAAGCACACGAAGTACTGCAGAACCAGCCATGGATCCATCGCTTAAACCAAGCATGTTTGTTTTACGAAGTGTTATAAGTTCATTCACAGTTGAGCTACTTAGACTGTGAGCTAAATCTGAAATCTCAGAAACAAAAGACTTGTGATGGGGTCCACCAACTGAGGCTAACTTTTTTAGTACTTCGCCAACTAGCATGTAAAACAAAAGGTTCATAGTTAAAACCACGAGATAGTTTACAAATTAAGCACACATAAAATGGAGAAGGTTTTAAGAAGTACCCTTCGTGACCAAGAAGAACACATAGGTTATGCAAATCGGGTTGTGGAAGCTGCATTATGATATCATAAGTACCTGTAAAAAGAAGCAAAAACAGTGAGTAAAAGAATGAATATTTAAGTAACAAGGAATACAAATACAAACCTCTTCATGCAATTCACTAGGAAAAGTGGCGATGATTGAAGCGTTATTTGGTGGGAAAAATCCCACCAAATTATTATTATTAAAATGAAAAATCAACCTTGATTTTACGCTTTGTTCTATATGAAAGACTAATAGCAGACAATGCTACAACAACTATGGTTCTGTCATTATCATCAGAGGTGTCTTTCCCCTTTTCAAAAGTACTGCATACACAAAAATCAAACCCTGATACTTCTTATTAATGTATTCGATGAAAGGTACATCTTTACATAAAGGATAATGAAATATTCTCCAGATTATCAACTAAACTACACTGAAAGGGATAATATGGACACCAATTAAAGATCTTAGACACCAATACCAAAATAATGCTTCAATAAGAGAAGAGAATCATTCAATAGCCCAAACATGTCTTCATTATCAAGTAAATATCTTAGACCAGACTTGTCCCTCCTTGACTGACTTATTGACAATCCGGAAAGATTTAAACGGTGCTTTCCAATATAAATCACTGTCTAAGAAACAATTATGAAGAGTTAACGGATCGAGTAAAGCGATAATATTAGTAACCTTCGTACAAATCACGATCTGGCCGAGATTTTCAAATCTACTTGCAATTTTTGGGGGTAAACAAATTATATCGCTGAAATTATAACCTAATAGCTTTTCGGCAGTAGAGGAGATGATGTTATGGGTCGGAGGTTGTGCTCGAAAAGAGATGCGCGGAGGAGCGGTGGTGATGATGTCTCGGTTGATGGTGGTGGTGGGTGGTGGCGGCGATCGCGAGAGACGAAGTTTTTTTTTTTTTTGGATTACAGAGTCGATGCTTATGTTTATGAAATATAATATATATATATATATATATATATATATATATATATGTATATATATATATATATATATATATATATATATATATATATATATATATTATTAAAAGGGAAAATAAAACAGGGCAGAAAAGGAAAGGAAATTTTTTTGGGTTTTTTATAAAGATTATTAAACTAGAAGATAGGAGAAGACTATTAATAATGAATTTATGAGTTAGATGGTAATTTTTTCTTGAGTAATGATATATACCACCCAAATGTCACCTAATGACGTGGCGTGAATTGGTTGGTTACAAATCTTTAATCAAATCAAGAAAATAAATACATTATCAATTTGTAACCAACCAATTCACGCCACGTCGTTGGGTGACATTTGGGTGGTATGAATTTGGGTGGTATATATCATTACTCTTTTTTCTTAGGTAAAAGTTTCTTGTTTTTTTATTTCTTAATTTTTATGTGATTTTTATGGTTTATTTAAAGATAGTTTAGTAGAATGTATTTTAATTTGTGATCTCTAGTAAAAATAAATTTTCTTTTCTTTTCTATTATCGGTCAGATATGTCTTCGAGATCCATTAGATCTATTTTTCAAGTATATATATATAGGTATCCAATATTTCGACTAAAATCAAGATATTTATGTGAAAGTGTTGTAAAAACGTGTTACCAATAACAACAAATTTAGTTTCTCGTAAAGGTACAATGGATGGAACTTGTATTTGGTGTAATGATATGGGAGAAACAATTGAGCACCTCATGCTCTCATGTACGAAGAGTAAAGGTTTGGGCTACGTCAGTTTTCAAATCAAGATCAATATTTTTCAACATCTGATAGGTCAGTGGTTTATATTCACTACTGAACAATTTTCCAAAAATGGATGGAATAAGCGAACTATGGCAACCTATATTTTCATTATTTGTTGAAATATCGGGAAATGAAGATGACATGTTTTCACGACAGGGTTAAATTTAATGGTATTGAGTTTATTATTAGAGTAATACGTTAATGGAGAATTATTTTTGGATCAGTGGAAGGATGGACAAGTTCAACAGATTGAGGTTGGTAAAATACGATAATAAAATATCAACACGAATAATAGATATGGATATAAAAAAATTGTGATATTTCTTTTCAAAATCTTTTTTTTTTTTTTTTTTTTTTGGGCATTTAATACATTTCAGTGTCTAACCACTCCAACATCTATTAACCGATTCCTAATCGAGAAAATCGAGAAGTAAGTAACTCGAAATTGTTTCCTCCTTCCTGTTGTGCCCTGTGCCTGGCTTGTTTAGCTAAATTATCTGCACGACCGTTGAATTTCCTTGGGATGTGCTTGAAAAAGACTGGGGCTACCATCGCTGCCAGTCTGTTTATCTGCCGAATCCACGGTCGAAGCTTCCAATTAGCAGCCGACACCTGCTGAGTACCTCGAATCAGATCGAGGTTATCCGAGAAGATCGTGATCCCCTCGTTCTTTTCTCTAATTGCTCTTTTCAATGCTACAATCACTGCTTGAGCCTCCCCTTCCATACTCGTATTACACATAGCAATTTCAGAGTGATCTTTCCTGTTACCCGTCTCCTTAACTATTTGCACTACTCCAATTCCAGTTGGAAGGTGTGGTACCTCAAATGACGTATCGCACATATAAGCTATTTGCGTATTGTAACTTAGATCAGTAGCTATGCTTTCTCCTGTTCCCGCTGTACAATTTGGTAGTGCTTGACTTGCCACCCAGTCTCCACCAAACCTTTCATCCATATGTTTGTTGGCTGATCTGATGACGTCATCAGTGTCTATAGTATAACTTTGATGTCGACTTTTCATTTTTGACTTCCATATGTTCCAGATCAACAACAACACATAAGATATAACAACTTCCCGTCTCCATCCGCCTTTAGCAAATGTATCGATAATCGCTAGTACCCATTCTCCCAAATGCTCAACCGTTTGTCCGACGTAAATTTGTAGTGCCGATCCAGCCCAAACAAGCTTAGCTATATTACACAAGAGCAGTAAGTGCTCCACCGTCTCCTGTTCCGATTTACACCATAGACACTCTCCCTCCACCTCACAATGGCGTTTGACCAAGTTTCGACCAGTTGGTATAGCATTATTACAGGTCTTCCATGTAAAAATTCTGACCTTTGTGGGTAGATTTGAGTACCAAACCGTAGTCCATAACTTGCTCTCCATTTGAAATGTATCAGATTGTCCAGGTGCCTCCCTAATCCCTGCCTCTGTAATCACCTTATAGCCTGACTTTGTTGCATATTCTCCGCTCGAAGTATAAGGCCATATCAATTTGTCTTGAATGTCTCTGCCACACGCCTTTACCCTTAAGATAATGGGTATAACCGGTACCGGAAATATCTCATCTAGCACCTCTGTATCCCATTCTACCGTACCCTGTTTCAAAAGGTCCTTCACCTTATATATCTCACAATGCACCGGCTTTTCTAATTTCCACGTTGTATCTAACCAGTTATCTGTCCAAATATTAATATTTTCTCCATTGCCTATTTGATACCTACCATATTTCTTTAACAGATCGCGTCCCTCTATTAGGCTGGCCCATGACCAAGTTCGAGATTGTCGTAATTTAACATCGAGAAAGTTACATTTAGGATAATAAATACCTTTAAGTAACCTGGCCGCTAATGTGTTTGGGTTGTTCAAGATTCTCCATGCCTGAGCTGCCAGTAATGCTGTATTCATTTTCTTAAAATCTTTGAATCCCATTCCACCTATCAACTTGCTTACCGCTAATTTCTCCCATGCTAACCAGTGAATTCGAGATTTTTCTCCAGAGTTCCACCAGAAGTTCGAGATTGCCGATATCAGCTTGTTACAAAATGTTATAGGAAAAGAGAAGATTGACATTGCATATATCGGTATAGCTTGTAAAATGGCTTTGATAAGTACTTCCTTTCCACCGTCCGATAATAACTGCGCCTTCCATCCTTCAGTATGCTTGAACACCTTTTCTGCAATCCACTGAAGTGATTGTATCTTTGATCGTTTATGACAAAGTGGTATTCCCAAGTATTTTCCAAGATCATCCTTTTCCTGTATTCCAATATCCGAAGATACCTGTGACCTACAATCCGCCTGGGTGTCACTACTGAAGCAGACCGAGGATTTCGTGAAGTTAATCCTCTGCCCGGAACCTGCACAATACTTAGATACACACTCTCGAAAAGTTTGTATTTCAATATCATCTATTGTCAAGAAAAATAATGAATCATCCGCAAAAAGTAAATGAGTTATGGTCGGACAATTTCTAGTTATCTGTATCCCTTTCAACTTACCTTGTTCAAGTTTTTGTTCAATAAGGCTGATCAGGGACTCCGACATAAGAGAGAACAGGAAGGGGGACAGCGGGTCTCCCTGCCTGAGGCCCCTTTCAGATTTGAATTTACGTAGTCGCTCTCCATTAAAACTAAGCTGAAAAGTAACAGATGATATACAATTCGCGACCCAACATATCCATTTATCACAAAAACCTAATTTTCGTAGTACTAAAAGGAGAAAATCCCAGCGTACCTGGTCATATGCCTTCGCCATATCCAGTTTCACCGCTGCCATTGGTTTAGGGTTCTTTCTCTTTCGTTTCATGAAAAAGGATATCTCCTGGGCAATCAAGATGTTGTCTTGTATTGCTCTATTCTTGATGAATGCTGATTGAGTCGGAGACACGATGATGTCCATAATACCCTGTAGTCTATTAGCCATTATCTTAGCAATTATTTTATATCCAAAATTAACACAAGATATCGGTCGGTAGTCCCCAACACCCTCTTGGGTTTCCCCTTTTGGTATTAGGGTTACCAATGTCTCATTTAATTTATCGAGAGATATATTATTCATAAAGAAATCCTGAACCATTAGAAGGACGTCGGTATGTATAATGTGCCAATATTCCTGGTAGAATTTACCGTTTAATCCATCTGGCCCTGGTGCCTTTGAAGGTGACATGTCAAAAACTGCTTTTCTCACTTCTTCCAAATCTGGTATTCTCGTTAGGTCTTCATTCATCTCGCTTGTGACTTTGCTTCTTATAGCCTCCGTCGCTTCCTCCATATCGTCTGTGTTTCTCTCTCCGAATAACTTTTCATAATAATCCTGAAAACTGTTTCTGACTTCCGATATTTCCTCCGTCCAGATGCCATCCGCCTTCTTAATTCGTTGAATTCTATTCAAATGGCGTCGTTTGATTGTTGCCAGATAAAAGAATTTTGTATTTTTGTCCCCATATTTTATCCAATTTTGTCTTGCCCGATCATACCAATATTTCTCTTCAGCAATATACGTTTGCTTTAAAACCTCTTTTATTTGAGCCTGTTCCTTCATTACCTCTTGTGATGGTTGTTTTTTATCTAATTCCACCATTTTCTTTGTCAATTCGTTTATTTTCTCGGCGTTGTTCCTAAAAGTTTTCTTACTCCAGCCTGTAAGTGCTGTTACTGTATTATCTCTTTTTTCCACGAATACCGGTAACGATTCTTCCAATCCTGTCTCTCCCCACGCAGTTCTAATAACATTTTCGCATTCCGGGTGTTCTGTCCACATTGTTTCAAACTTGAACCATTTTAATCCTCTATTTTGTGTTTTCTCTTGTTGTAAAATAAGCGGGCAGTGATCCGATCCTATAGCTGGGGGTATATATACCTGTGCGTTACTAAACCTGTGCAACCAATCACATGACGCAAACGCCCGATCAAGTTTGACCTTGACTGGCTTATCAAGTTGACGGGTGTTCTGGGAATACACAATAATGGGTGTGATTAGTATGAATGTTAATGATCATACTTAGAGATGTTGGTTTGGTCGAGTAATGCAAGTCAGATTTGTAAGGTGAGGTTTTGGCAATTATGCATGCATGCAAAATAGCAAAATTAATTGATGGACAAAAGTAAACTAATTTAGTCAAGTAGTCTTGACTCTTGAGTATGTTCAAATATTTCCAAATTGATGATGTTTTAGTGGTCTATCCAACCTTTATTAATCAATATTCGAAAAAATATGGATGAAAAGATTTCGTTGCTTATCTAACATATTCTTAAACTTTTGAACGACGAATCAAATTCTTTATTACGAAGTTTTTTGGTGTTTTTTTTTTTTTTCTGAACATACGAGTTTTTTTTGCCTTTGGCTTTTGTTTTGAAAGTAATTGGCAAATAAGCACACAATGGAAAGTAATTGCGGATGTAGCACCTGGGCGGACGTCAAATTTCCGCCCCTATAAGATGGGCGGAGTCAACAAATCCGCCTGTAGTTAAAAATCGGATTAAGAGAAGGGGCGGACTCCCGTAATCCGCCCCTAGAACAAATTTAAAAAAAAATTAATTTTAAGTAGGGGCGGCATATTGACTTGCGCCCCTAGTTCATTTAGTTGCCGCCAGGAGGGCGGTAATCTCATATCCGCCCTTAGTACAAATTTTGTAAAATAAGGGGGCGGATTTCGGGTTTCCGCCCCTTTCCTTTATAACTTTCCCACTGCAACTGTTATACCCATTTCGGAAATACCAAAAACCCTCCCCTCCTCCGCCCTCCGCCGCTCCCGCCAAAGCTGTGCCGCCGCCGCCCTCTTCTGTGGTTGCATCTCTACCATCTCTAGCATCAAAATCCTAAAATCTAAGGTTAGGTTTTCTAATTTTTTATTTTTTGTTTTTTTTAAAATTTTGCTTAATATAAGGACTATAAAGTGCAATTTTCCTAATGTAATCTATAGGATAATTCGGTTTTTATAAGGACATATGGTAAATTTTGTTTAATTTAGGGACTTATAGTTTAACTAGTTATGTTTAGGGGGTTGTATTACATTTTGCTTAAATTATAGGGACCCATTTTGCAATTGGTTATATATAGGGATCTATTTCGCAATTTTATTTGTATAGGGCCATAAAATGCATTTAGCTAAATTTAGGGACTTATAGTGCAATTTGCTAAAAATTAGGGACCTATTGTGCAAATTGCTTATAAATTAGGGACCCATTATACAAGTTACTTAAAAAATATGGACTTATGATGCAATTTGTGTAAATAGTGCAATTTCCTTAAAATAGGGACCCATAACGCAATTTTCATAATATAGGGGTTAATGGCTTCTTCTTCGAGTAACCAGTCCGAGCTTTTATGGAGACAGACGAGACATCGCCATAAAAGTCAAGCGGTGTGGGATGATCCAAGTGTAAGTTTAGTTTTGTAAACATATAATTTATTTTAACCTTTGTTGTTAATACTTATTTAACTTTATGATTGTAGGGGCGAAATTCAGGTGCCGCTATAAGACCCATGACCACTTTTCCGTGGAAATTGGACCCCCGGGTGGTTCCTTTTGTAGAAACAGCCGAGTTCGGGGAGATTAGGAAAATCGATCGGATTGTGTTGGACCACAATTTAATATCCGCGATGGTTGAAAGGTGGAGACGCGAGACGCATACCTTTCATATGCCCGTAGGTGAGATGACCATCACATTACGAGACGTGGCTTTGATTTTGGGTCTTCCGATTCGAGGTTTTGCGGTTACGGATTCATCAAACTTTGACTTTGACACGACTTGTACGGCTGTATTCGGTGTCGTTCCACCACCTGAAGCAAGTGGGCGTCAAGTGATCAGTACCGTATGGTTAAGGGATACTTTTGGCAGAGCTCTTCCAGCAAACCCAACTGACGATGATTTTCGACACTACGCGTGTGGTTATATTATGTATGTAATAGGGACTTTTCTTTTTCCGTCTGGGAAACAAAATACCGTGCCGCGTATCTATCTCCCACTGCTGACTAATTTGGTGGAGACTGGGAAATATAGTTGGGGTTCGGCCACTCTTTCATATTTATACAGTGGTCTTTGTCATGCTTGTGAGGGAGATTTTGGAACACTAAAGGGGTGTGGTCTACTTTTACAGGTATTTATTTTAATTTTAATTCTCGTAATGTTTTATATTATTAATTGACTTTTTATTCATTAAATAGATATGGTGTTGGGATTACTTACATTGTAGACCTCGACTAAGACACTATCCTATACTTGACGGATATGGGCCCACCACGAGACAGTAGGTTACCTGTTTATAGTTATTGGTAATGTCAATGTGTTACTAATTTTTTTTTGGTAGTTGGAACGCAGCTAAATCGTGGGCGAATAGTTGCGGTAGGACCTTGAGAATTTACCGAGACGAATTGGACGCTCAAGAACCAAATCAGGTTGGTATTTTTGTATTAGTTGCATAGCTACATATGTATAATAATTATGTTTAATACGATTAGGTTGATTCGAGGCCCTACGAGGGTGTTCGTAAGGATTTTGTTACCGAAAGATGTCTAGAATGGTGCGAGGAGTACTTATGTGTTGTGCCTCTCATCCATTTTAACAACATTGAGTGGTACCGGCCCGATTGAGTCTTGAGGCAATTCGGGTATGTTCAAGGTATTCCCGAACCTATCGATCGAGATCAAGATAAGTATCATACGACAATGGATCGAATAGGGAGATCGGGCGAGAATTGGAGACTTAAGTACGATGCGGAAATTCAACTATGGACTAATGCGCTAGAGTTTAGGCTTCAAGATTTAGTCGAGGGAGTTGCGTGTAGTCCGGATTACGAAGGATGGTATCGTGAACATAGTCGAATATATATTGCCTCCCCTATAGCTCGAAACTTAGTTGGTGAAGAAGGAGAGTACCATCCTCGAGGATCGCAGCTTAACAAACTGGTAAAAATCTTAATATATTTTTTCGTAATTGTTTTTTTGGTATGTATTGATTTGTTGGTATAATGACAGCGTCAAGCCACTATTAACGGGGCATATCTTGCCGCTGAGCCGGGAGCCACTATGACCGATATGAGAGCACACATGGCACTTATGCTTGAATATGCAGGGGAGCAAGAACTGATTGGACAAATAGCCGGCTTGCTAATTCAACCCGAACCAGAACCAGAAACTCAAGATCGTGCCGCGAGGCGACCATCTAGAAGGAGACGTGGGAATACTCGTGATTAGTCATTTCTGTTTTATTAGATATTTCCGTGTTATTTAGATATTTCCGTGTTATTTAGATATTTCCGTGTTATTTAGATATTTCCGTGTTATTTAGGTTTTCCGTGTTATTTAGATATTTCCGGGTTATCTAACTATTTCCGTGTTATTTAGGTATTCCGTGTTATTACGTTATGTCCGTGTTATTGCACTTTTGGTCCTTATATTTATAAAAATTGCACTTTAGGTCCTTCTATTAGTAAAAATTTTTACTTTAAGGCCCCAACAATACTAAAATTGCACTTTTGGTCCTTATATTAGTAAACTAGTTTACTTTAATCAAGAGTTTAAGAAAGGGAAAAAAAACTTACTGACTTAAGGGGCGGCAACAAGAAATCCGCCCCTATAGAAAGAGCGGATTCCCGTTTGCCGCCCCCATTTGTCGAGAGCTTTTTAAACTTTCTGACTTAAGGGGCGGCAACAAGGAATCCGCCCCTATTTTTTTTTTGATAACTTTGTACACAATATTCATTAACCAAAATAACTCAATCAAACCTAAAATTAAAAATCAACCGCAATAATTCAAACGAACAAACATAAATTAAAATCGAATAACACTCGTTTTGTTTGATTATACAATAAACACGTATAATTCAACAATATTACAACAAAGAAGTACATAAAACATGAAAGACACTACTTTTTATTTTTCCGGGGCCTACCGCAAGTCTTTTTGTTGTGTCCGTATTGTTTGCAAGTACCACACCGATTTGTTGTTCGATTTTCTCGAGCATCCATTTCGTTGTGAATTCGGGAAGATCTCCTTCGACCACTCCTCGTAATCATTCGCTTCTTACATGCCACAACCTCATATCCGTTATATGGTGGGTAGTCAAGGACATCCATAAGGGGACGGAACTTTCCTCCATACGAATCCATGTACTTCGAAAGCGATAAATACTCGTCGACGTACGCATAGTATGATTTATTTACGTCGTGCTTTTGAGTAACACGAATAAAATGGCCACATGGACGGTGCAACATTTGCCACCTCCCACACGTACATCGTTGTTCGTTTACGTTTACAATGAAAGTTGTTCTATCGCTATCCGATCTCCTACGATCCTTTGCGGTAACTAACCAAAGATCGTCATCTGCGTCGTAAAGATCAGCATCATAACCAGTCGCATACTCCTCACTTTTATGTAATTCAAGGGTGACCTTTGGTGGGAATACCAACCCGTCTAACATTGCATCTCTACCTAGTTGTTCCCTTTTCACAAAGTAACCTACACTTTTTGATAATGTCAATAGTACAATAGCCGTTACAGGCAACCCCCTAACTCCCTTTAAGACATTGTTAAAAATCTCTGACAAGTTTGTTGTCATATTACCATATCGGTACCCCCCGTCGTGTGCAAGAGACCATCTTTCTTTAGGGATTTTTTCGACCCATTCCTTGTATTTCCCGTCATCTAACTCAATAAATTCTTTGTAGTACTTATCGAATTCATGAACATCCGCCATGTAAGAAAGCTCCATGAAACGCTTTTTTGCCGGACGATTTTTGAATTGGTGGTTCAAATTGCTAGCTAAGTGACGTGCACAAAATCGATGGACTCCTACGGGTTCCGGAAATACATCGCGTATGCTACGCAATATACCTTTATTTCGATCCGACAACAAACATATTTTTCTATTTTTTGTAACATACCTTTTTAAACACGTCAAAAAAATGACCACGACTCGATTGTCTCTTCATCCGGTAACGCGTAAGCTAACGGAAAAAGTTGATTGTTCGCATCGTACCCAACCGCAATAAGAAGTTTACCATTATACTTCCCATACAAATGGGTGGCATCAATGCTAACCACGGGCATCATATGTTTGAAACCTTCGATATTAGCTCCATATGCCCAAAAAACCATATTGAACGTAGCTCGGTTACCGTCCACACTTTTATAATCAAACTCGTATATTGTTCCTTGGTTAGTGGATCGTAAAGCATTCAAAAGTTTCGGCAAATCCGTGAACGCAAGTTCATGTGTTCCGAATAATTTTTCAAGTACTTTTTGTTTACCTCTCCACTCATTACTACTACGACTAAAACTACCTCGAATATAAAATGCACACCCATCTTTAGCATGTACACAAACGCGTGGAACGTATTTATTATTCGTCCTTTCCGTTTTACACTCCTTGTGATTTTTTAAGTGCCACCTACTAACATCCAACAATAGAGCACGCCTAGAAACGTATCGCTCACCCAATGTAAGATTAAGTCCTTTCACCATGGAAGATGGTTGACTCTTTTCCCAATCATGACATTCAACATTTTCGCTCATATCAAGAGGACCAAAATTGTATTTTGTTGGATTAGAACAATCTTCATCGTCATCGTCATCGTCGTCTTTACCACTTTGCTCATTCTCATCGCTAGAAATATCATAACCCTCTTCATCGGATGCCTCCGATTCGGTCTCACTATCGCTTCCATTTTCACCATCATAACCGCGAATTGTCTCGCGAATCGGCTCAAGAGGTGTGGATGTATTACCGCGCTCATAATTTTTCTTTTGAACCTTCTCACGAGAAGTGGACGCTTGAGTTTTACGAATTTCTTTAATGTCGACATAAATCTCGATAGCATGGTATTGCCCATTCTTCGCCCCACCTATCATCGCATTTATCGTGTCCTCCCCTACTACTAAAGCATGAAACCGTTGAGGGTTTGACGAAATCGGACATCGCCATATCAAATCGAATATAACCTCGTTTTCGTTCCACTTGCATTTCGCACAAACGGCTTTTTTTAAACCAAGTAGACCAATATCACCTCCGGTCATAAAAGCATTACAATCTCCCCCGTTATACTCAACAACGCCACTACCACTTCGAACAATATCTCCACCATTAAAACATAACCACATGAAATTCATTTTTACCTAAAAACCCAATAAACATAACATAATCAATACAAAATCATACACAATAAATAATAGTAAATCTAAACTACTCAATTTAAGTAGCAAACTCCTATAATTAATTACTCTTATATAAATCAAAAACCTAATTTTTTTAACTAATAATACATGTAAATAATAATGAAAAAAGGGTAGAATCATTACCTCTAATATGAAATGTTCAACTCTTTGAAGAAATCCTTTAAAAATTTGTGATGGTTGTGATTGTAGAAGATCAATGGAGGGGGTGGGTGGGTTGAAAATTTCAGAAATGGGTATTTGGTTAGGGTTGGGGAAGATAAAGGGGGATAAAAGGGGGTAAAAAATTTCAGTTTTTTTTTGTACTAAGGGCGGATAGAATGTTACCGCCCTCGTGGCGGCAGAAAATGAACTAAGGGCGGACGTCAACGGTCCGCCCATGATTAAAATTAATTTTTTTTAAACTTTATACTAGGGGCGGATAATGGGAGTCCGCCCCTATCGTTAATCCGATTTTTAACTAGGGGCTGATTCGTTGACTCCGCCCCTCTTATAGGGGCGGAAATTTGACCTCCGCCCAGGTGTTAAACTCGTAAATATTTTATAAACCGTGCTAAATTGCCAATTACTTTCATAACCAAAACTAAAGGCAAAAAAAACTCAAATATTTCCAAATTGATGATGTTTTAGTGGTCTATCCAACCTTTATTAATCAATATTCGAAAAAATATGGATGAAAAGATTTCGTTGCTTATCTAACATATTCTTAAACTTTTGAACGACGAATCAAATTTTTTATTACGAAGTTTTTTGGTGTTTTTTTTTTCTTTTTGGAAAATAGATGAAAATTTATCTAGAAAAGATTGATAGTTATACAATTTTTGAGGATAAATAGAGATAGAATAATCTAATAATTATCCTATATCATTTGTAAAAGTATATATATGAGTATTTTTTCCAGAAAAATTATTGTTAGTTATTCTTTTTAGAGTTCTTTTTTTTCTTTTCGGATTCATAGATTTAGATATATGTTATATTTCTCTTTGTTTATGACAAAATCAAGTAACTCCTAGCATTATGTTAAACTATTTGACAAAAATATTATTATGTTAAAACTAAAAAACTAACCCAACCAGATGGGATTAGCTCACTGGCCAGGGCCTTGGTCTACCAATCTAGTGGTGCAGGTTCGAACCGAGTCAATGACTCCGAGTCCAAAGTGGCTCTCCTATGTAACCAAAAAAAAAAACTAACCCTTTTTTTTCCAAATTAGCAAACTAACCCTTCAGAAATTAAAACAAGTGGATACAAATGATTAAGTACCAGGGAATGTCCAAACAAAAAGGGCCAGGGTATTCCATTCATTAAATTAAATTCTTGGAATATTTTGAATTCCGATGAGATAACAGACTAACGTGCGCCCGTGGTGCTGGTGGACGGACGAATAGGCTGCTTTTGTTCCATAGCTATAACTTAGTTGGATATAGTGAGATAGTTTATAGAGAATCTTCAAAATGCGCCCATGGTACAGATGCCCACAGGCCACATGCCTTGATCCGCAAAGTTTTTTTTCCCCTTCAAATCGAAAATACATGTAGATAAAGATCTTAAATAATATTTTTTTCGTGGATGCTTCAGGCTAGATTGCGTGCACCACGATTAATCCTACAAGGATATACACGCCTCTCTATGTATATTTCCACGTAAATCAGATACATGGGATTCGAACCATAGACCTCTTCTTTAAATGTTAAAGAAATAGCAAGACTCAGGTCAGTTGAGCTAACCCAACTGGTTAGATCTTAAATAATGTTGTTTGTCTACTGCGATGATATTCATTTTTGGTAATATTTTGCTAGTTTGCGTGAGAAAACAATGAATAAGGCTCTTATTTTTACAGGTAAACACACGTTAGTCCTCCAAACTTTTCCATCTATCATATATCACTTGTCTTTTTTTACAATACAACCAACCGCTATAAAATCATTACTTGTGTTTCTCGTCGCGTCACAATTAATTCAAGCAATTATTATGGGAAGAATTCCAAACAGTTTTGAGTAAAAAACCCTATTAACAAGATTATTGTTAGATATAATGATATCTCAGGGACCTGTCCCATGATTAATCCTCTATTTACCTGATAAGACAAAATATAACGCTAATACTTGGTCCAACCCAAAGAGTCCCCTACAATCCGAGCTTATTGTATACAGGTACAATATGAAGAAATATTATGGTTGTCTGAGGGATAGAATCACCGAAGCTTTTCTTTGGGTATATCCTTGGAGTCATTCGAAGGACAAAGCAAGGATATATATATATATATATGTATATATATATATCAATTCAAACATAACGGGTTTCCCTTCTGCTTTATCATGCACACCAGTATCTGAGTCATATGGCACCTAACAATAGCATCTCGCGCGCCCATTCGACATTTATAAATATCCCTCTCTCCGGCATAACCGACACACTCAGAGTACTCTCTAAAAATTCTCTATTTCTCTTTCTATAATGGTTGTGGCTATTACACAAACGGTTTAAAGCTCCTTGAGTTTAGTAATCCCCGATAGCTATATTGTTAATATTGAGCATCAGAGTGTCATCACGAGCGCACCTCCCTGTGGTCTTAACTTAGTGTTGGTTTCAGGAAAGATGGGAGATGCAAGTAGATACTCGGACCTTCATCCAAATTCTTAGGAGAGTTAACATAAAATTTCTCGATAAATATAAAAAAGATAACAAGTTGTTAATTTTCATCATTGTCTAATTCACTGGTCCAAGCTCTTCGCTTCTTTTACATACACGTATACATCTTTTTTATTATTCTGGTTCTATCTTATACTTTCGGGCCAAGTGATATCCGAAGGTGATAATGGCGTGATTTTCATGCTCTATCATCTGGCACCTTCTGTGGGAATCGACTTTGAATTCCATTGATATACCACATGGTTGTAAGGTGACCCGCGAAGAGTGTTTCGAGATGAATTGATACTTAAATGGAGAATAATGATACAACAATGAGAAAAGGATCCACTTTCGAGGTGAGAACTCATCGACTAATGTAGAGGGGAAAAGTAAAACTTTTACATGTCAATAATCAGTCGAATGAAGGTGAGCTACGTTTTCCAATCATCTCGGCAACAATTGAAGTGGTTGAACCGTATAAACCCAATTCCAGCAGCTAGCGAAGGTTTGGAATCGTATATCCTGGCCAAATTGAACGTTGTCGAGGGTGTGGAACCTTATATTCCGGCTATGCTGACAATTTATGGGGGTAATGAGCCTTTATCGCTGGTATTGTAGTACTTGGACCAATTGTTACGTAAACTTACTAATCAGTAGATGCCTCTGCCAGAGCAAAAGAGAAGGCCGCCTCCAATAGTCCAAGTTTTGGATAATAAAGAAGGAATAACGAAAGTGAACATCCTAAATATATGAGGGTATGTAGAACTTCACATGTAACTAATGGAGGAAGGGAAGAACAGTATATGAGACAAATACGTCAAAGAATACAAAGTCTGAATGGTCGATCGTACGCTAGTGGTAAATCAATTAAATCCTCTATCCTGGGATATTTTGGATGCTCCGAAGCCAAGGAAGCTCAATCCTTCAATGATGTCAGCCTTTGACGGGACTATCGATCCCGAATCTTATGTAAACGCATACCAAAGGCATATGGAGTTCATTGTAGAAATCAACGTAGACTATTCTTGAGCTTTTACCTTGGCAGGAAATTCGCAATAGTGGTTCTCCAGGTTGGAACCCAAGTCAATAAATAATTTATCACAATTTGTAGATGATTTGAGACCTAGATTCCTGCACAGGTTCATTGGTCAATCAAATTCATCTTTATTGGACATATGCCAATAGAAAGATGAAAGCCTTCATCATATGTTGATCGGTTTATAGAAATTGCGTATTGTTTTGAGGATTTAGACCGGTCTATAGTATATTATGCGTTCACCTGAGGGTTATTCAACCCTGACTTTCAAATATGATTGATAGAAAGGTCTAAATCCATATTGTGTGACATAATATTCAAGTCAAGAAAGTATATCATAACAGAGGATAGACAAAAAAGTGTTATAAATTGGGTAAAGAAAGAGAAAATATGGTGAGCAATATTTTTGGTCAGGTAAGAAATGACCGACAACATAAACATGTTGAAAGAACGGGGTATAAAGGGTTTGGAAGAGTTGCGTCGAGGTATGAAGATAGAATCCAAGAAGGTAATAATATTAGATCATGGGAAGATTACGTATGATCTCTTACTGATAATTGGAAAGGATATAAAAAAGGCTGTAGTACGCTAGCCTCCAAAAATATTTGTCGATGCAAGCATGATGGAGTATTGCCATTTCCATTAGTTGTTTTAATGTGAAAAATACTTTGGGATGTCTGTGTTAATCTCATTTACTTTACGAATCTCTCTTACACCACTTATAAGATCCTTCTTTGGCATAAACACACTTGATATGTCTTTTATGCACTTAATTGAGTTAAAATATTCTAAAATTAACTCTTTATAGGATGATATTTGATGTAAAAGTTGAACTACATAATTGATAATTTTTTCATCTTGAGCACTTCTGGTGTTAATATCGTTTTCTTTTAAACATCTCAACATATATTAATTTGTTCTCTTTTGACATGATAAATATTGCATATATCTCTTGTCATATCTTTTTGTGTGTTGTGAATTATCTTTTCATCTTTACTAACTAAACTCTTAGAATTTCATTATGGAACAAAGTTGTTGGAAAAACTTAGTCCATCCGAGCGACAAACCAAAAAATCAAAAATACCATTACACTGTAACTCGTAAACCTTTGCACAAAGATGAACGAGATGCCAATGCAAACCGGGATCTTTCTTCTTACAAAACATCTACCCGTTTCATATCGGGTTCCAGGAATCAAGCTTAAAATGTCAACTTGTTCAACATTTACGACGTTGTTTTAAGCCAACTTAGAATATAACCGTTCGATCACTCAAGGTCACGTGGAAACTACCCATTGAAAGTCAAAATGGGAACCCATAAATCGGCATGCTAATTTATAATATTTGTGTCATATCATACGCCACGTAGAAAATTCTTCTGGGAGCACAAAATGCCTAAAATTAGAGTCTTATTTTTAACATTTGATACAACACTTGCTCCTACAACTTTCACAGTCTTTTGGAGTCAAAATCAAGAGTTAACCAAATCCATATCAAGAAATTTCTTTATTTTAATATCAAGTAAGCTTGATCAAACACAATAATATTAATATTAACTCAAGGAGGAGCTCTTTTTTAATCATCATAGAATCGTCTATTTAAAAGTAGTCAACTTATCATGCCTCACTTACATATCAAACTTATCAAGGAGTTCAACATCATAAGTGTATTATTTTCTAACTAAGGAGTGTATTCATTTGCTTGTGAAAACACTCTTGGTTTTACTCTTGCTCTATATGAGAGAATAGGTGGTCTAAAGGTTTAGATTATGCCTTGTAAAAATTTCACACGGGTTGTGACATAGCTAGTTAAAGTATCAGAAGATTGGTTGTGGTTTAGCCCAGAAAAACCTCTTTATATCATTTGAGATTTAGCTTAGAAAAACCTCTGCTTATCGGTTTTGTTTCTCACCGTTAAGAAAATGAGAAGCTTAGTGAATGATCTTGAAATCCTAAAGTGTCTTAGGTAGTGAATGTAAGGTAGGGAACCACCCTAAACGAATGTTTTTTCTCTATCTCTATACTTGTAGATTGTGTTTTATATATTGATTAGCTTAGTTGTCAACCCTTATAATCCTCATTGCATGATACTTTAAGTGTTTGACATATTGACTAAGAGTATATGTATATAGGTTTGTTGCATTCTATCTTAGCTTGATTCTTCACCTCTTAGAAATCCTTAGCACTTGCACCATTAGTCTCATTTGTTTTTCTAAGTTAAATTCTTAACTAGTTAAGTTATTAATTATTTTGTTTAAGTCTTCTCAATTAACTTAGATTAGGGGTAATTAATTTTAATTAATCATAGATTGAATTAGACTTATTTTCATGCATAGTACTAACAACTTCCATCGCATCTGTAACATCATTAATTGGTCTATTCTGAATCTGTATAAGTTGCCTTTCCAACCTGTCAATCTTCTTTTTTCATTATTTTTGAAAGTGTTCTTAATACATCTTAGAAAATATTGCACAACGATCTTTGTTTTACCTAAAAAAGCTTGGATGTAGTTATCCATCATTAGATCATTCCAATTTGTTTGAAACTATTTTTGCTCTGTGCCACATAGGGTCCTGTCTCCAGATTTAAAGGGAAGTGATCTGATCCTAATGACAGTGGAACCGTAATGATAGTATCCATATACTTTCTAAACCATTCATTGTTGCCTAAAGCTTTATCTAGTCTTTATTTCATCAACCCTTCATTCTTTCTTCTGTTAGACCATGTAAGAAACGACCATTTGCCGACACTTCAATAAGATAATTTGAGTTGATAAAATTATTGAAACTACGCATATGAGCATCACTAATAGGTTTCTTACTATGTCTTTTATCATTATTAGTAAATTCATTAGCATTTCCAATAATTAGTTAAGGGCCATCATGCCTAGTTCTCAAATTAGTTAAATAATTCCATATTGATAACCTATCTTTATATGTACCATAGCCATGCACATAAACAAGATAATACAAGATACCATAGTCATTAGTACTATCAAACACAAAATGGGTACAAAGATAAACGATGGAGATATTGAAAGACTCTTTCCACAAAACCAGAATACCCCCGGACCTAAGTGTCGTCCCATCAAGGTCTTTGACATAACAATTTGGAAGTCCAGATTCTTTAGTGATTGCATAAGAGTCGTCAAATATTATCGTTGTTTCAAATAAAATAATACGACTGATACTTCTCTACCAGGCCTTTAACTGGCATCCTTGTCAAGGGATTCCTAACCTCTCGACAATTCCCAACTATGTCACTTATTTTCCATCGGTGGCCATTCTCGAAAAGTGGCCTTTCTCTTAGTGTCTGCGACTGATCCTCTTGTTTTTTCTTCCCCACGATTCTACAGAATCCATCTTCATACCTAGCTTTACTATATGTGATCCCTTGGATGATGCATCTCTCTCTCTCTCTCTGCACACCTTCTTCTTAAAGATCTTCCCCTGAATCTGCATTGTCACTGTCCTCCTCCACATCTTCATTGTATTCTTTATTCAACCCTCCCTCCTTGCCAATATTATGCCTTTCTTATTTCTTGCCATATTTCATGTTGAATCAACCTGCACATCATAGTTCTTCCTCATCCTTGCATGCATACTAAAATCAATATTGTTTTGTACTTTTGTTGCAGACTTCTCACAAGTGGCTTCCAACAAATCCAACACAGGAAACCATATTACCCAAGTTACTACTTTCTCTTTCATCATCGTTCGCATTTCTTTCCAAATAAATGATGTCCACCATCAGATTTATCGCATCTTCTATAATATAGATGGAAGAAAGCTCCCATCTATCTCTAAGTTTGAGACCCCATTCCATCTCAGTCACTTCCATTTTATTCCGTTTATCTCTCTTTCCATAAAATATTCCACTTATATTTTACAAGTTTTTGTTCTCAACAAATTATTTCATTTACTACAAAGAAATAATTTCATGTAAATTGCACATTATCATTCTTAACATTATTAAGTTTGCAACATAAATATTTGATCTCGTGATTTTTTATTTTATTATTAATTACTATTACTTTTCAATAAGTACGCAGACTGAAATCAAGATTTATTTTAGGGGTAAAATACTAAAACCACAAGCGAGGTTTAGAGTTATACCTTTTTTTATCTTTCGGATAATTTCTAGTTCAGAGAGGATTAAGAAAGGAGGTAACGAATATTTAAACTCAAGAGAAAGGAAAAAATCTAACTTTTAAAGGTTTTTTCGCGAATAAAAAATTAGGCAAATTTTACTTTGTCCCAAGATCAAGGCGACTGTCCACCCCTACTCCTGGTCCGATCTTTGTGTACTTAAGTTCTTTAATCCCTTGATATTAAAATTTAAATCTCTTTAACTTTACTGTCTTTCACTAGATCAATTAAATTTTTTGTATAAAAAAATATTGTTAAAATTAAAATAAACCCGAAGCTAAGTTTTTTTTTTGTTCTAAACGCTTATATTAATCAACCCAAAATTACAATATGTGTTAGCCTATCCCCATAGGGGACAAATCAATGCTTAACAATTTAGCTAATTTAGTAGGAAATGGACTTGCACAAAAGTCATAAGACTCACCAATAGGCAAATTTTTGCAAGTCCAATCCGCTATTCTATTTCCATCTCTTCTAATAAATGAAAAGGATGGATTACATATTTCAGAAACAAAATAAATACTTCTAACTATGTTTGCAATACATGGAGAATTAAAGGGAAAATTGCTAACTAATGGCTCCATGAAGGTAAGATTGTCATTTTCCACTATGACATGGAAATTATTGAGCTCCTTAGCCCATAGACAGGCCTTCAAAACTCCCAATCCTTCGGCCTCCAAGCTATTATCAGCATTAATTCTCCATCCTTGGCATCTTAGCACTTTTCCTTTATAATCCCTGGCAATACACGCAATATTGGAACCATTTTTAGTATAAGAAGCATCACAGTTAATTTTTATAGAGTTTTTTGGGGGAGGTACCCATTTACTAGCTATCTTTTGATCTCGCAATTGTGAATTAGAAGTTGCATTAATCCCATAGTTGGGTTGAATTGTTATTCCCTTCAGTTTATGGTTAACATCATAAGGGTTTTTTATACCTTTCTCAGCCTTGTTCTTATTTATCATTTCCATTTGTATATCCCACATTTTATCTTTGCTTTCATTTTTACCAACACATTCAAAATGTTCTTTCCATGTTGCCTCAGCTTTCCTTATAGTATTCATAGGGTCCAATTTTGTATTATTAAAAATACAAGCGTTTCTATCCTTCCATATATGCCACGCCAAAATACATATCCTTTCAAAAGAATATATAAAATTACTACTTGAATTTTTCATTTCATTTAATAAATCAGCCATCCATACATCCAATTTCTTGGAGTGGTTGCTGATTTTCAACGAGAGAGGTGAAGCTAGCCAAGTGGCTCGTGCCCAATCACAATCAAACAACATATGCTCCACATTCTCTACTTTTTATTACAAATACTGCATAAACTAGTATCTCTACATTTTCTTAAGTAAAGATTTTCAGAAGTTGGGAGCACATTCTTAATCGCTTTCCAAATAAATTCTTTTATTTTAGGAGGTGTTTTCATATTCCAAATAGCTTTCCAAACCAAAGGATCTGTAATGTGCAAGGAGGATGGTTTGGTTGGTTTCTTAATCTCAGCTTCTTTAATTTTATCAGTTATTAAGTGGTGATAGCATCTTTTAACTGAAAATAGTCCATTAGGACTAAGGGTCCAAGTAAGGTTATCACTAACTTTAACAAGTGGTATAAATGTTTTTATAATATTTTCATAATCTTTATTATGAAAATTCTTTTTGACTTTTTTCAAATCCCATCTTCTTTCACCAGGATAGAAAAACTCTTTTAACTTAATAATATTGGTATCTTTAGGTTTTATAACTTCTAATTCCGAGGAGAACCATATATCATGTTGGGGATTTATACTTTCCCCATCTCCAACTTTCCACTTTAAATGATTTTTTATAGCATCTCTTCCTATTATAAGACTTTTCCAACCCCAGGAAGATTTACTACCCAATTTAGCATGGAGGAATGAGCTATTTGGGAAGTATTTCTCCTTTAGTATTTTATATAGTAGGGAGTCTTTTTTATCAAGTAGATTCCATGCTTGTTTAGCAAGTAAAGCCACATTCATAGTATTTAGTTCTCGAAAGCCTAACCCTCCAACATATTTGCTATAAGTTACACTTGGCCAATTAGTCCAATGTATTCTTTTATTAGATTTATTTCCCCACCAAAATTTTGCTATTTTCTTAGTAATCATTTCACAAATTTTCTTGGGCAACAAGAAAGAGGACATAAAGTAGTTTGGTATACTTTGTAAAACTGATTTAATTAGAATTTCTTTACCTGCTTCCGAGAGATAGAGATTTTTCCAATTTTGGGTTTTTTTAATATCTTTCTCAATAAGGCAATTTAGCTCTTTTACTTTAGATTTACCCCAACCAGTGGGTAAACCCAAGTATGGGCCAAGATTATTTGTAATGTTCATATTTACCCTAGAGGCAAAAATGTTTTGAATATAGTGAGGTGTATTAGCATTAAACCTCACCCCACATTTATTCAAGTTTAAAGTGAGTCCAGTAGACAAACCAAATTTATTAATAATGTCATTAAAACTATTTGTATCTTTGTGATTAGCTTTGAGAAAAAATACACTGTCATCTGCAAATAGGAGGTGAGTCAATGAGGGGCCATTTCTAGATAGTTTAATACCATCAAGAAAGTCATTTTCAATTTTATTTTTAATCAAATCATTTAGTGTTTGTGTTATAAGACAAAAGATTGATGGGGACAGTGGGTCCCCTTGTCTAAGACCCATTTGGGGTTTATTAAGTTTATTAGGCTGCCCATTGATCAAAATTGAGTATGAAACTGTGGTTATACAGTTCATAATCTTCTTAATCCAGTTTGGGTCAAAACCGAGTTTTTCCATAAGTTGTTGTAGAAAATCCCATTCTACAAACTCATATACTTTTTGTAATTCAGCTTTAATAATCATGCTATAATTTTTTGAAGTTCTTTTTTCTTTTAAATAGGTGCATACTTCATGAGTTATATAAGTGTTTTCTTGGATACCTCTACCTGGGATAAAGGCAGTTTGTGTATCATCAACAATTGAGTTCATAAAAGGTTGAAGTCTATTGACTAAAAGCCTCGCAATGATTTTATAAATAAAGTTAGAAACTCTAATAGGTCTATAGTGCTTTATAGTTCCAGGTTTTTGGATTTTTGGGATGAGTGAAATAAAAGTATGGTTTAGATATTCAAGGCTACCATTATTATACCAAAAATCATTTATGATTTTTATGACATCCAACTTTATAATCCTCCAATAATTCTTATAAAAAAAGCCAGGGTAGCCATCAGGCCCAGGTGCCTTAAAGGCACCTAGCTCAGAGACTGCCAACTCAACCTCTTTTATAAGAATAGGTTTGAGGAGAGTTTCATTCATAAATTTAGTAACCTTAGGCTGAATAATATTTAATATAGGGGTAAAATTCCGAGGGCCCACTGAGTTATAAACATTATTAAAATAGTCAAGAATATTTTGATTAACCTCAGATTGGTTATTTAACCAAATACCCTGATCATTCATGATAGAAGATATTTTATTAAAATATCTTCTTTCTTTAGTAGCAGCATGAAAAAATGTTGTATTTCTATCCCCTTTTTTTAACCAAGTTATCCTAGATCTTGCCGCCCAAAATTCTTCTTCTATTTTCCAAAGGGTTTCTATTTCTTTTACTATAAAATTGTACTCATCCTTATCAGTGTCTTTAAAAGATTTACTATTGGTAATAGTTTTCAATTTCTCCATATACTGATCTATTTTTTGTTTGGTGTTTCTAAACTTTCTTTTACTCCAAACAGTTAGGATCCTCTTACACATATTTAACTTAGTCAGTAGATTACCTTTAGAGATAGATTTAATGGTATTTCTAGAATTCCAAACATTTTCAATAATATTCAAACATTCTTTTTCTTCTACCCAAAATTTTCAAAGTAGAATCTTTTATATTTCTTATCAGTACTTTCCTCAAGATAAAGTATTAGGGGGCATGGTCAGAGCCTATAGCTGGTAAGGCATTGACCCAAGCATTTGGGAAAAGGTCTGACCATTTTTTATTATTCAGATTTCTATCAAGTAATATTTTGATAAGTTTATCCTTGTTTCTTCTATTAGACCATGTAAAGGCACAACCTTTATTGTCTAATTGCATAAGTTCAAGGTTTTTGATAAAATTATTGAATTTCTTCATATTTTTCTTGTTACTAATGTTTCCTCCAATTTTTTCATCTGAATTTCTAATAAGGTTAAAATCACCAATTAGATTCCAAGCCAAATCATTTGTTGGTTTACATAATTTAATATTTTCAAGGAAATGGTCTTTATTATTATCTAAGGGAGTACCATAGACAAAAGTTGAGACAAACTTAGTGCCATCCAGTTTTTCAAATTCACAGCTAATAAAATTTTCACATTTACTAAGAATTTTAATATTGTCTTTATTAATAGCAAAGATAGCCAATCCTCCACTCAAACCTAAGGGTTCAACAGTAGTGATAAGGGACATTCGTAAAGGTTTTTCAAGTTTCTTAAGAACAGAGAAAGAGTTTTTAGTTTCCGAAAGAAAGATTACCTCCGGGTGATATCTATTACGGATATCTAGAAGGGTCTGGACCGTCAGGGGTGTGCCAATCCCCTGAACGTTCCAGGTCAGGTGTATCATTGTAATTGGTGGGATTGATTACAGTCAATCCCGCAAACCTCACCTTCTTCAGGTTGTTTTTCAGCCAAAAGTGGAATAGAATTACCTTCAGCCTCCTTACTTGTTTCTACTCCATTGATTGCTTGACTTTTATTAGTTGACCTTTGATTCCATAGTTTAATACGCCTATTCTTCTCTGAGAATGCTTTCTTCTCTCTTTGTCTTCTACTTTTGTTAGAGAGAGACATTCTAGAGTCGAACATCTCTTCATCTTCACTTTCGTAATCAGTTGTAATGATAGGTGGTTTGGTTTTAATGTTTGCTTGTTCAGAGTTTTCCGATGGTGAAAGAGGGTTTTTGTGAAGAGGGTTAACATCGGAGATTTGGTTATCATTTTGGTTGAGTGAAGGTGGTGTTTGGTTGGTGGTTGTGTTGTATTGAGTTGCAGCGGTGAGAGTAGGGTTAGGGATTGGGATCGGGGTAGATGAGAAGTAGTTTGGGATTAAGTTAGAAGTTGGGGTTTGGGTAGGGTCAGTATAGAGTGAGTTAGGTGTTGGGCTGGTGTGTTGGGTGTTTAGTAATTGGGTTGTCCCGGTTAGTAATGGGCTCTTATTACTTGAAGTTGGGTTTTTATAATCAGGTGTTGGGCCACCTTGATTAGGACTTGGGAAAGACCCAAAAGATATATCATTTATATCTATGGGCTTTGGGGAGTTTCTAACTTTTGGGCCATGACTTGGGCCAAATGAGATAAGTTTTTTTCTTTTTCTAAAAACTTGGCCTTCTTTTCTAATTTGTCTTCTTCTTCATTGCTATCCGATAAAATCGTACCCTTCGTGCTCTTCTCTCCACCCTCAGTAGTACCTCCGTCCTTTTGTCCTTTAAATTCAAAAAGTGGTGGTGGGACGGCGTCCTTCATATTAGTATCCGCTCGTGCTTGTACCTTGTTAACGGCGTTATTGATATTGCCGTTAATCCATTTGTTCGAACTTGGTGAGTTCTGTTTACCGAGTTTGTGATTCCAACTCGGTTTGAAGGTAATCTTACCTCCATTGTTGATTTTACCTCCATTGGTAACCTTTTTCGCTTTCGTATTGCTATTTGCTTTAAAATATGATGATGATTTCGATGGACCTCTTGTTGAAATTTTAATCCAATTTCCTAATTTTGGAATTACTTTAGTGTTGTTACACATTCATTCCTCATGGTCAAAGAGACCACATCCGTAGCAGACCTGCCCTATGTTTTCATATTTGAAAGTAATACATGATTTTGTATTATCTTCTTCAAAGTAATTAAAGCCCGCTATAAGTGGATTTTGTAAATTCCAATCCACTCGGACTTTTGTAATTGAGTGTTCATCGATTATCTGATTTTCTGGCAAAATAATAGCATGAACTTTACCAATGTTTTCCATGATTTTTCCTAAGCAATTTTCAGATAAAATACTTATTGGTGTACCCGTAAGTTGAATCCATAGTGTTGTGTTTGTAACCTTGTTGATTGTATTTTTCTTGAACTCGTTAATGGCGAAATGTTTACCAATAACAGTCCATGGCCTTTGCTCCCAAACTGTTTGTTGATCTTTAGCATTTTTAAACTTAATAATCACAGAGTTAGAGGCAAGCTTCTCTGTTTCAACCTCTTCAGTGAGATTCCAATGCTTATTAATGTGATTTCTTATGAAGATGAAATTGACAGGTTCTTTGTTAAGTAGCTTAGCAATAAGCTTAAATTCTTCAGCTATTTTGTACTTTGGATTGTTTTCCGGTGTAATGGTGAGAGTACCATTTCCGGCGAGAGGGTGGTTTATGGAGTAGAAGTTCATCTTAACCAATGAAAGAGAGAGCCGATGGAAAAAGAGGAGTAGAGAGAGTGTGAGGATTGAGGAAGGATGAAAGATGGTTTAGTGATTTCCAAACTTATGAACTTAGTAGGGAAAGTTTGAGAAATCAAAGGATTGTGTAGATTATGGTGGTGTTTGGGTTATTTCGGTGGTGGTGGTAGTGGTGGTGATTTGGAGGGAGGAGAGAGAAGAGAGCATTTCAGTTTGGGTTATTAATCATTGGGTGAAAGCTCCCGAAGCTAAGTAAAGTATACATGCCAATCGTTTAAGAGTAATGACTAAAAATAATGGATGTATGATTCATTTGTTTTTAAAAATTCGCGATATAAAATACATGTATAAATTATCATTTTAATATTAAAATAGTGATAAGAATATCGTCTAATCGTTATGTGACATGTCTAAACTTTTCAAAGTACTATACGTCTATGCATTAATCGATTAATGATCTGTCCAATTTAATTAATGTGTCGCTTAATCTAATTAATTATTCGCTTAGATTGATTAGATGATCAATATGCCCTTATAAAATATCTTTTAAGTTTGTCACTTAATTACTATGTCCACAAATGTTTGTCATACCTTTTTTTTCACATAGATTAAGAAAAGCAATTAATGCCTTCTACTTTTACTAAATTACCCTCAACCAACTATTTAATGATTAAGAAAAGCAATTAATGCCTTCTACTTTTTGAAAATTAAATAAGGGTAAACTTGGTAAAACATGTAAAAAAAATTCTTGATATTTTAAAATGACAACCTTTTGTAGACATCCATTTTTAGAAATTGTGACAAACATTTGTGGACGGAAGGAGTACTTTACTTGACCAATCTATTATATAAAATAAAAATCAATTCGACTCAATCCAATCTAACTCATAATTAAAAATTTAGAAAAATCAATTAAATTTGAGCGAAAATGCACGATAAGAAGAAATAATTAAGATTTTAGTATTTGTTTTCAAGTTAAATTTTTTGAATTTACTTAACATAATAAAAATAAATAATTATTACTGTATATAAAAAAGTTATGTCATATATACTGAATTAAAATGTTTGAAATAAATATTAGTATATAATCATTATTATAATAAATATATTAATAATATTTAATAAAATAATATTAGAAGACTATAAAATATTAAAAACTATCAAAATAAAAACTGCATAAGTTTTGATTAATAAATCATGTAATTGTTTAGGTGTTTGGAGGTGTTCAACTATCTCACTAATATTATAATTTTTAGACCATGGCTAATAATTGTTATAAACTAAAGAAGGAGAAGATAAAAATGAATAGAGAATTATATTCTTATATTCCAAAATCAACTAACTATATTATAATAAAATGGCCTTATATTTATAGGATAATCTAAAACCCTTCACTTGCCACATTTACAAGAAATAAATAGGAAATAACATTTGGCCTTTGGACATCTAACATTAATAAATTAATCTATTCATAATACCCCCCTGTGATGTCCATCCATTAGTAAATATGTCTCGTCAAAACCTTGCCAAGAAAACCCAATGGGATAAAATCTTGGTCGAAGGGAAAAGAGTACATATAGATGGAACTAATTATCTTGAAACACCGACTCATTAAAACCTTGCCAAGAAAACCCATTGGGATAAAACTTGGACGAAGGGAAAAGAGTACAGTCTTTTTTACGCTCCCCCTGATGTTGGCAAGAGATCTCTGAGTTGTCGTAATTCAGTATTGTGGACTTACTTCTGTAATGTTGTGGTTAACAATAATTTCGTAAGGAAAATCTGCAATATTCTTACGTGGTTGTATCCGTCGATTGTCAATATCCACATTCTTTTGTAGCTCGTGTGTGTAGGAGACTTTGGTGAAATATATTTTGTTTTGTCTCCTTTGATGTAGCCATTCGAATTATGTGTGGTACAAGAAACATTATCCTCATACAATACCATCGGTATATTCTTGTTGAAGATAAACCACACTTCTTTTTAGTATGTTTAATAATCCACTTAAATAAATATATTATACCACTCCCCCTTGGATATTCACTCAAGGATATGTCTCATTAAAACCTTATCAAGAAAACTCATTAGGACAAAACTTGATGAAGGGAAAATAGTACATCATTCCTTGGGGGGTTATGACACATATTCAATCTCTCTCGTTAAAACCTTACCAGGAAAACCCAATAGAAAAAATCATGGTGAAGGAAAATATACAAAATTTCAATATATTCTCCCCCACTTTATTACATATTTCCTAATACATTAGATACGTGCGGACCTTGTACCTTGATGTTTTCGTTGATGGAACTTTAATTAGAAAATCTTCTGGATTTTTACTTGAGGGTATGGGGTGTTAGTAATATCATTTCTTGATCGAGAAAATGGTATATACTTTTTTGACAATGAATATGTGGTAAGTCTCGTTAAAACTTTACTAGGAAAAACTCAATGGGAAGAGAACCTAGTGAGGGAAAAAGAGTACAATACACAAATATCACATCCTTTTCATTATGACATTAATTAGGACAACAATTTTTTCCGAGTAACTTTTCATAATTTAAATATTTTTCTATTGTGCTTTAAATAAATTATGTTCTTCGGGAACTTTTATACTCTAGGAACTTCTCAGTCCATGAGAATTTCATATTTAGACGCTCTAAGTACTTCAAGAACCTATTGTGCTTCAGGAGCCTATCGTGCTTCAGACAATTGTTGTACTTTCAAACACCTTTCGTGCTTGGGCACATGTCATGCTTCAGGCATCTATGGTGCTTCTAGCACCTATTTTGTTCATTAAAAACTTTCATATCAATCTAATCACCACTACACCGAAACAATAACATAATAGTGAGGACGTCTCCCCATCATTAATTCTAGGTTTCCGCAGGAACCTCCGTGATACATGTAGGGTTTTAGATTTCAAAATTCACTATTATCCTTTTTTTCATTGTCGACATATTTCACCACATTGTGGTTTAGGGTCTTTATTATTTATTTCAAGCTCTATATTAAACGAAAATATATTAATCCTATAAACTATCTAACAGTTTTAAATATTTTTAGTAGACTAATAATCTACATAACTTTTCTCGTATTTAGGTACCTATTAGTGGCCATTACTTTCTTCAAGAGCAATGCATGTGTCAACGTTAGTTGACTTAATAATTCCTGTCGTATCACGTGGAGTGCATATTCCACAATATTTACCATTTTATCATTTACTCATGAGATTTTCTTCTTTGGGGCATGGTATTCTTTGAACCGACAGGTTTACCACGCTTCATGTGTTGGTTATATGCATTACAAATCCACCAAGCTTCATGTGTTGGTTAGATGCATTACAAGTTTACCACGCTTTATGTGTTGGTTTGATACATTCGCTGGAATATTTGTTATGTGTCTACATGGCCTATGTAGGAGCGTTTACAACATATTTTGGAATTTCAAAATATTCTACATACTTGCGAATGCATAGAGAAATATAGTCTTATATTCCAAAATCAACTAACTAAATTACAATAGAATAGCCTTATATTTATAAAGTAATCTAAGACCCTTCACTTGCCACATTTACAAAAAATAAAAAAAAATCTTTGACTTTTAAACATCCAACATTAATAAATTAATCTATTCATAATTATAATAACTGAATACTATTTTTTCTTAAACTTAAATATAAACTTTTATTTCAAAAAAGGTTTTCCTATTTTAAATAGGTAGATGGAAGATACTCATTTATTCTTTAAAAAAGAGTTTGTCAAATAGAAAAAAAGTCTTTAAAATAGAGAAAAATCCAATCTTTATGGTGGGTTTAATATGAATTTTAGAAAACCATATCTATTAAGTATTCAACTGTACATTAATTGGATAAATAATATTTATATTTTTAATTTGGATAACATAGTACTTAACATTTTATTTTATCTAAACGTTAGTAACTGATGTCTATGTCATGTTAATTAACTATGTATTATTTTTTTTTTTATCAACAAATCAAACTTTCATTAATTAAATCAACACCCCAATTGTCTTTACAAACTTTGCTAAGGTTTAGACATTAATCCTAACATAGGAATTAATACTCTAAACTAAAAGCCCATTAAAACCTACATAACTATTACATTTCCTCGGCCCATAAGACATTTTAAAATAAAGAAACAAGGCCTATTACAAAACAAGACTTTATAATTATCCACTATCTAGTTTCTCAATCTTCTCTCTAATGGACTTCTTCTTAGGCTTCCATCCTTTCACTTTAAAGTAAACATTTTTAATCACCTTACTACAAATCTGCTCCTCGGTCAAGCCCACACCACCATGACTCCTATCATTTCTCTCACACCAGATAACATAAGTATAAGAAGTGCATAAGAAGCTATTAAGTGTACTATCTTCTTCACAGCTACAACTAAGAATCAAATCATTTAATTGCACAAAATTCTCAGGCATTTGTTTAATATTGCACTTGTCCAGAATTTTTCTCAAAATTCTTCTTGTGAAGGAGCATTTGAAAAACAAATGCTCATTATCTTCTGTAAAAGCCCTGCAAAAATCACAAAGAGGGTCTATAGAGGAATTCCAATTGCTCATTCTTTGTTTGGTGTTAAGCTTGTCTTGGATTGCAATCCAAGTGATAAAGGCACATCTTGGTATATTCTTTTTCCCCCAAACAAATTTATGCCACTTTACCTCTTCCAAGTTCTCCTCAGAATTGATTTTAGCAAGAGTTTTGCTGAATGAAAACTTATTATTTTTGCTCTCACTCCAGCACTTAACATCTTTACTATTTGTTAAGTAAACATCATTTAATTTAGGGAGTAACTTACCAATACAAGGTGGTAACCTCCACCTATTTCTTCCATAGCAATCATTGACTGTTTTATTACTATTAATATTACTCCTCTCAAGCCCAGTCTCAAGCACCTCCTGAACACTAGCCCCATCAAGCCATTTATCCCAAATCATATACGTATTTTTCCCGTCTCCAATTTTATGATAAATAAACTTATAGGCACAATCTCTAACCTTCATAATTTTCCTCCAAACCCAAGTATGTGAGTTTTTCTCTTCCAAGCTCCAAATACATCTGTTTTTAACAATATTATATTTCACCCATTTACTCCACAAATTGTCCTCTTGCGCATACATTCTCCAAAAGGTAAAAAGCAAACAAACTCGATTTAAGTTTTCAATTTTCGGAATACCCAAACCTCCATTCATTTTGCTTGTACAAACTTTCTCCCATGAGACTCTCGCACCTTGTGCACCATCAGCACTACCTTTCCACAAAAAGCTATTCATTAATTGATTAATTTTATATATTACCTGCTTAGGAAGGAGGAATACACGACACCAGAATAAAACTTTGCTTATTAATACACATTTTATCAATTCAAGGCGCCCTGCATACGATAAGAATTTAGAAGTCCATAGATTTATACTATTAAAATTTTTGCTAATCAGTTTATTTCCCTCATCAACACTTAATTTTTTTGAGTGTAAAGGTACTCCTAAATACCTAACAGGTAGAGCACCTCTTTTAATCTTTAACACTTCTGAGATTATTTTCTGAGTTTTAATATTTGTACTCCCAAAATATAACTCACTCTTTTGGTGATTAATGGAGAGACCTGACATTCTCGCAAATATGTCAAGAGCTTGTTTAATTTCCATGGCTGACTTGACATTAGCTTTGAAGAAAATTAGAAGATCATCTGCAAATATCATGTGGTTTAGTTTTATCTCCTTACACCTGTAATGATAATCAAACCCTTCTCTTCTAGATAAATGATTAAACAAGCCAGTAAAAACCTCCATACTAATTGCAAACAAATAGGGGGAGAGAGGGTCTCCTTGCCTTAACCCTCTCTTCCCTTTAAAGAATCCACATGCTTCTCCATTAATACATATAGAGTATGTAGGTGTACATACACACATTTTAATCCAATCAATAAACTTACTTGGGAAATTAAAGGCCCTTAATGTGTTGATCAGAAAACTCCAATTAAGACTGTCATAAGCTTTTTGTAAGTCCAAATTGATTGTACATCTTGGTTCTAGCCCTTTTTTCTCATATCCTAGTACAATTTCTTGTGCCACCAGAATGTTATCACTTATATACCTTCCACCCACATAGGCTGCTTGATTGAGAGAGATGATTGAGCTTAAGACCTTCTTTAACCTTGCGCAAATGACCTTTGAAAGAGTTTTGTAGCTTGTGTTTGTACAAGAGATTGGTCTAAATTTCTTGACACTTGAAGGTTTCTTCTCTTTGGGTATAAGTACTATATTAGTAGCATTGATTTGAGTGAGCATTTTTCCATTATCCAAACATTGCTTTATAGCTTTGGTAAATGTTGGCATATAGCCTCCCTTAATAGGTTGTTTTAATGTGACAAATCCTCTTATGTTTAGTGTGCTTATTTCTATTGTTATTAACATTCTTTAGTGCACTCTAATTCATCAAAAAGCTCTTTCTTTATCATGTTTATTGTTTTCATCTTAAGATACTAATTCTCATACAAATACTATTAACCTTATCTTTATGTATATTGAGAATTAGCTTTAGTGTTCAACTTCAAAGATTCTCAGAATGATGTTTCCAACAACTTTTGTGAAGAAGATTTATTGATCCAAGTCTTTATCTTTCAAAGTTACTTGGCGCGGTACACCGCTGCGGTATACCGGACCAAGCTTGCGGACCAGGGCGCGGTGCAGAGGCTAGCCCGTCAGTATGCTAGAAAATCAAACCATTGAAGCGCGGTACACCGCACGAATCTTGCGGTACACCGCAAGAAAGGGTTTTCTGCTCAAAAGACAAGTCATAAGAAATATATCCGTTGGGAGATTAATAGATCCGTTGGACCCAAGCCTTATGACCGTTGGAAGCCATTTTCTACTATAAATTGAAGCTCTTTGAAGGCTACAACTACACCAACTAATTACAAACATTAAGGGGCTTAATTGCTATCATTCAAGAAGGTGTCAAGTGCTATACATAGTCAAATTCAATCCTAGTGAGCTTATAAATCCTTTCAAGGAGTTAATCAATTAAGCCACAAGGTTCTATCCACTCAAGAGGAGTAAACAAGCTTATAGTCATATCCACTCTTTTAGGAGTTTTAGTTACAAGCTTTTATTAGCAAACCTTTAAACACTTTGTTGCTATCCTCTTAAGTCTAGGTCTTGTAATAGATAGATTAAGAGAGAATTCAAGTATAGGGAGTATACTTGGTGTCCTTGTGTTGTGATTACACAAGTGGTTTGTCCTTCGTGTTATCGAAGAGTTTGTAAAGGTTATTGTGTTCTCGACCCGGTTAAGAGAGACACGGAAGCTTAGTGAAAAGCTTGAAATCCTAAGGAGGCTTCCTTAGGTAGTGGATGTAGGGAAACCGAACCACTATAAATCGTGTGTATCTTTCTATCCCTACTCTATTTACTTTCCGCACTCTATATGTTTGATAATATGCTAGCTTGAGTTAATTGATATTGTTTATCTAGGATATCTAACATATAGTCTTCTAGAGTAGTTTTAAGATATTGATTTGACGTTTAACTTGTTATACTTTTATATCTAAACTCTTCCTACCTTTGCATGATCCTATAAGAGTTTGATTTAATTAGTTGACCTTGAAGTTTTCTCTTAAACTTATTATTGTCCAAAAGATTTTTTAATTAGGCATTAATCTTATTAGTAATCCTATTCACCCCCCCTCTAGGACTTTCAATTGGTATCAGAGCCTAACTCTACGTGAATAGCTTAATCGTTAGTAGAGTAAACGATATGGAATCTAATCTTTTGGAAAGTTCGTCTTCTACTCGACCTCCACTTTTTGTAGGAACTTACTATTTTGCTTGGAGAACAAAAATGGAGGAATTTATAAAAGCCGAAGATCCCGATCAATGGAGAATCGTAAAGGAAGGTCCATTTGTCCCTTATAAAGAGGAGTTAAATGAAGAGGGAGTTCTTAAGCTAAATCAAGAAGAAAAAGACTTTGATGAACTTACCATTGAGGAAAAGGCGAAGCTCACTCAAAATGCAAAACCAATGTACACTCTCATTCGTGGAATTTCCGAAGAAATTTTCTCACAAATGTTAGATTGTAAATCCGCAAAAGAGCTTTGGAATCGTTTGGAGTTTTTATATGGAATTGTCGAAAATGATGAAGAAGAAGAAGTCTCAATCCATGATGAATCTCATAACGATTTTAAACCAAATCATGAGGTAGCACTTTATCCTAATTCTTTATCTCTTCCTTATAATTATTGTGATATTAGGCAAATTTCATCCCTTCTCAAAATTCTTGATTCTCAAATCCATTTGAATAATCTTATGTTAAAGAAGGGTAAAATTGAGCTAAAGAATTGTTTTAATTGTTGTATTACCTTGGATGATATTCTTGGCAATACTAAAAACCCTTGTTTTGAAAACATTTTTTCTTTAAATAAATGGAAACATCCTATGAAGAAAAATATAGAAGGTTTTAAAAAATTGGATGAAGCTTTTTCCCTTGCTATTGATGCTTTAAAAAATCATCCTCTTTCAAATATCACTCCTTTTGATCCAAATGGCTTTTTTAAAGAAAAAATATATTTAAGTGATTATTTGGATATTGAAAAGATTTTGAAAACTTCTTGTTCAAAACCTCTACATGGTAACCCTATTCGAAAAAGAAGTTCTTGCAACTATTGTGGTAAACCCGGTCATCATGCTTCTACGTGTCATTACCATGAACAACTTAATAGTGGATCTCTAATACCTTCATGGGAAAAACCAATATGGATCGTGACAAATGCTAACAACATTTCCGGATCCATTCCACCTCGGTTACCATAGTAATATGTATTAAAGGTGTTGAGCGTCAAGAAAATGTAATTCTATGCAAAAGGACGTTCAAACCTCATAAAAGGAAAATATGGTGAAATTCTTCCTCTCTTGTTTTTATGTTTATGTTTTAGATTGTGTTTTATGTGATTTTTCAACTTGTGCTACTATCTTTTGGTTCTTAACTTTTTACATGCTTAAATGTTGCTTTGTTCTTGCATTGGGTCTTTTTGCACTTTTAGAAAACTTAGGGACTTTTGTGTTATTAACTGTTGTATGAGTTTTTAGGTTCTACTTGGCTTCTCTTTTCAAAACTAAGATGCTCAAAATTATTTTATACCATTCCGAATCATTTGGGGAAGTTTCGAATGTGTTTCGGGTGTTTTTAAAAGAATAAAAAATCTCATTTTTTGTGTCAAAACCGAACACTCTTGCGGTGCACCGGACGGTTCCCGCGGTACACCGCAGGTAAGGGTTTTGACAGATTTTAGAGTCCGTTTTTCATTCCATTCTCTTCATTCTCTCATTAGAACTTCTCCTCTCCTCCTCCTTGGCGATTTCCGGCCACCCACACTCCGTCTCCACCACCAAAACACCCTTCTTCACCACTTATATCACTCCTCCTTCTCTATTCTTCATTACCCATCTCGTTTTCCACCATGGTTCGAACCAAAACCGCTGCTAACAAGAAGAAAGCCCCCACCGGAGCCTCCTCCAGCCGCCACCGTGAACCATCTCCGGCGAGGTCACCAACACCACCTCCACTCTGGCCATTCGATGCTCTTCCCGGTAGAACAATGAGTGCTTCGGCCTTTCCCTCCGGTGAAAACTCTCTCTTTGATCTTCTTTCATTTCAAAAATGTCATAAAATATTTGCTTTTACGGGTAGTCATTTGGCAATCGGATTAATCGATGAATTTTATACGAATTTTGAATATAATCATGCTACTACTTCGATTAAGTCAACTGTTTCGGGTACCGTTTTACGTTTAAAGTCAACTACTTTGTGTACTCAATTTCACATTCCTTCGGATGGTTTTAGCGGGTTTTGGTCTAGTGGTTGGGATAACTCTAATATTGATATAATTGCTCAAAATGAGGTTAATGATTTTGTTAATGGTAGAATGGTTGTTCCGGATGGAAATTGGAATATTCGTAACTTTGATCCGGAATTTATTGTGGCTCACAAGTTTCTTATCTCGGCCGTGATTCCGAAAGATAAGCATGATGCTAAACTTATCCCTTATGAAGCTTATCTTTTATATTTGATCTTCACCAAACAACCGATTAACATTATTGCAATAATGTTCAAATGGATGAATCATGCTCGAGCCTCTCGGGATAAAGTCCCTTACGGTATTTTTCTTTCCAAAGTCTTTGAAGCTAATGATATTTCTTTTGGAGGGACAAATGTGAAACCAATAAATAAGTCATGGAGTTTCGATTATCTCACGATTCTTAGAATGAAATTTGTCATTTATAACAACACCTATGTTTCGGTTTCCTTTATTAATCGTATTTCGGATGCTACTATTCGTAATCGCATCCTTGAAGCTAAAAGTAGAACCGATGGTCCGGAGCTTGAAACTCTTCAATTATTAGATAACCCGGCCCAACAAAACCCTATTCCAAATGAGCCCACTCCAAGCCAACCCACCAATGTAAACCCTCCTAATCCATCCGGTTTTGAAAGCGCTATGTCTCGTTTCATGGATTATATAGGTAGCAAATTTGTGGCTTTGGAAGACAAAATAGAAAGAAAATTTGGGGTTTTGGAAGAAAAAATAGGGCATCTTGCAAATGAGCTTTCTTGTATGAAAAATGATGTCTCTTGTATTCGTGATGATATTGGGAATGGAAGAAGGTCTAGGAGCCTCTCTCCTCGTGATAATCGTTAAATTTTTTCCTTCTTGGTGGTTTATGGGTCTTTATGCTTATGTGGTTGTTTTTGAACTTAGTTTATGGTGTGTTTATGCTTTTTAAGTATTTGTGGGTCCGTGTTTTGGACATCTAGGATATTGCTACTTTGGTTTATTTGGTTTTTATGTTAGGATGCTAAATGTTTTATTTGGATAATTGGTTAAACTAGTTTTGTTTTTATCATGAATGTTAGTTGCTTATCATCTTTGATTTGGTTTTTATGTTGCTAACATGTTCTTTGATGTTATAGGTACTACTTCATCTAATTCTTGATATTGCTCCTTATTCCCTATAGTTTGTTCTTGTTTGTTTTGTTCCTAAAAAATTTGAAAATTGCATTTCGGTCCCCAAAAGATTTTTTCAAAATTGCGTTTAGTCCCCAAAAATTTTGAAAAATACATCTTGACCCCTTGCTTTTCAAAAAATTACATTTTTACCCCAAAATTTCTTCAAAAATGATTTCAAATGTTCTTATTAGGGAAAATTGTCAATCAAACGTTTACAAAATTGAAACAAACTATATGCATTTTGTAAGGGGGAGTCTTTGCTAAATCATATTTTTAGACTCAAATGCTTAGACTAATCATTTATTTCATATTTTGCAACTAATCGTTTGTGTCATTAGAAAGCATATGAAATCAAAATCTATCGATCAAGGAGTTGGTAAAAATCTCTATCCTTAGCCCTTGCTTTACTCATATCTATCTTTGTGCATTTTTTTTCAAATCGTTTTTTTTACTAAAACTCTTGCACACTCTCTTAATCATTGTTTAAAATCTATTCACTCGAGTTTTTGCTCTTCTATTCTTAGTTGTTTTTACCCCGTCTTTTTGATGAAGACAAAGGGGGAGAAATATTATGTGCACTAAAACCTTCAAAACTTGCACGTTTTAAACACTCACAAATGCATCTCAAATCTTATGCTTATTGTGAGGGGGAGCTTTATTTCTTTAGTGCTTAAACTTTCATATCATTCCTAAGGTGTTTTAGTGAAGGATTTGTCATCATCAAAAAGGGGGAGATTGTTGGCATATAGCCTCCCTTAATAGGTTGTTTTAATGTGACAAATCCTCTTATGTTTAGTGTGCTTATTTCTATTGTTATTAACATTCTTTAGTGCACTCTAATTCATCAAAAAGCTCTTTCTTTATCATGTTTATTGTTTTCATCTTAAGATACTAATTCTCATACAAATACTATTAACCTTATCTTTATGTATATTGAGAATTAGCTTTAGTGTTCAACTTCAAAGATTCTCAGAATGATGTTTCCAACAACTTTCGTGAAGAAGATTTATTGATCCAAGTCTTTATCTTTCAAAGTTACTTGGCGCGGTACACCGCTGCGGTATACCGGACCAAGCTTGCGGACCAGGGCGCGGTGCAGAGGCTAGCCCGTCAGTATGCTAGAAAATCAAACCATTGAAGCGCGGTACACCGCACGAATCTTGCGGTACACCGCAAGAAAGGGTTTTCTGCTCAAAAGACAAGTCATAAGAAATATATCCGTTGGGAGATTAATAGATCCGTTGGACCCAAGCCTTATGACCGTTGGAAGCCATTTTCTACTATAAATTGAAGCTCTTTGAAGGCTACAACTACACCAACTAATTACAAACATTAAGGGGCTTAATTGCTATCATTCAAGAAGGTGTCAAGTGCTATACATAGTCAAATTCAATCCTAGTGAGCTTATAAATCCTTTCAAGGAGTTAATCAATTAAGCCACAAGGTTCTATCCACTCAAGAGGAGTAAACAAGCTTATAGTCATATCCACTCTTTTAGGAGTTTTAGTTACAAGCTTTTATTAGCAAACCGTTAAACACTTTGTTGCTATCCTCTTAAGTCTAGGTCTTGTAATAGATAGATTAAGAGAGAATTCAAGTATAGGGAGTATACTTGGTGTCCTTGTGTTGTGATTACACAAGTGGTTTGTCCTTCGTGTTATCGAAGAGTTTGTAAAGGTTATTGTGTTCTCGACCCGGTTAAGAGAGACACGGAAGCTTAGTGAAAAGCTTGAAATCCTAAGGAGGCTTCCTTAGGTAGTGGATGTAGGGAAACCGAACCACTATAAATCGTGTGTATCTTTCTATCCCTACTCTATTTACTTTCCGCACTCTATATGTTTGATAATATGCTAGCTTGAGTTAATTGATATTGTTTATCTAGGATATCTAACATATAGTCTTCTAGAGTAGTTTTAAGATATTGATTTGACGTTTAACTTGTTATACTTTTATATCTAAACTCTTCCTACCTTTGCATGATCCTATAAGAGTTTGATTTAATTAGTTGACCTTGAAGTTTTCTCTTAAACTTATTATTGTCCAAAAGATTTTTTAATTAGGCATTAATCTTATTAGTAATCCTATTCACCCCCCCTCTAGGACTTTCAGTAAAGTCTTCTCCCACTATATTCCAAGAGGATTTGAAGAAGCCTGAGTTAATCCCATCTGGGCCTGGGCTCTTGTTCTCATTGATAGAGAACAGAGCATCCTTAATTTCTTTGCTTGTGATAGGGGCAATTAATTCATCTCTTTGTTCTTCAGTGAGCTGTGAGTTGATAACTTCTTTAATTACAGAACTCGAGCAAACTTCTTCATTCACATCCTTAGTGCCAAGAAGATTTTTATAGAAATTAACAAACTCCTCTTTAATAAGCTCAGGCTTGGTAATTTCTTCTCCTGCATCATTAACAATCATGGTAATAGTATTCTTGGCCACCCTCCCTTTAATTAATCTGTAAAAATAAGAAGAATTACAACCATGTCATTAGTAAAAATACATTTAGCTTTTTGTTTAAGTATATTAAACTGAATAGTCATAGCCTTTTCCAGTTCATTTGTCAGAAACTTCTATATATCCAAAAAATTTAAAAAAATAACAAATAGATATATATACTTTTGTCACGTGAAAACGACAGTACCACGTCAACATGTTAAATGTCATCTATTTATCGTAGACACTTAAAATAAAACAATGACACGTACCAACAATTGAACCAAAATAAAATATTGGATATCATATTGTTTAAATTGAAGGGATAATTCCAATTAATTACGAATTTTTAAATTCCATTCTCATAAAAAAGGAATGAAAAAAAAAAATCTTTCATACTTACTTATAGTTTAAAAGATTAATTCTCAATTGAACATTTTGTCATATTTACATTCCACTAATTACCCTTAATGTCATTATAATTTTTTTTATTATATAATATTCATAATATATTATTTATTTATTTTATTTTCTTTTCATTATAAATCCGACCACCACCACTGACCACCATCATCTCATGCATTTACCACCAACTATCACCACTACCTCATACATTCTTCACCGACCCCATCCACCCCAACCACCACCGCCCATCACCGCCCCCACCCCAACCACCACCACCTACCCCCCACCCACACACCAGCCCCACCTACCACCATCACCACCATTATTCTCCGTCGACCACCGCCTTCGCCTATAACCACCATCGACTAGTTTCGTCACCACCAATCACCACCAACTAATTCTATTACACGCGTGCGTCCGTGATTTTTTTTAAAAATTCATAACTAATTCTAAAAAAATCGTAAAAATAAAAAAATTGCATTTTTGGACGAGACAAATTAATATTTACGTCTATGATTTTTTTAAATTTTTTTTAAAATTTTTATTTTCGATAATCCATTTTATGTGTTGCTATAAAACACAAAAAAAATTCAAAATATTTAAAAATCATAATTAAATCAAAAAAAATTATAAAAAATTACAAATTATATTTTTTGACGGGGCAAGTTCATATCTATTTCAGCGAATATTTTTGATTTTTTATATTTTTTTTACTTTCGATTTTCAGTTTTATGTGTTCCTAGAGTACACAAAAATATATTTATGTATTCATGTAACACATAAAATCATAGAATCAATCTAAAACATTCTCTTCTTTAAGAGGGAATTAACCATTTTTTGAATTCTTTTTGAATTTTTGAATTTTTTGATTTTTATTTTTCGATTTTTTTTAAATGGGATTTTGTCCCATCTCTAATTTTAAGATTATGATGAATTTGTCTCATCTTCATTCTAATACTGAAATGGGATTTGTACCATCTCTATTGTTTAACTAATATGGGATTTGTCCCATCTCCATTATAAAACTAATTAAAGGTATAATGTGTTGGAGATGGTGATGTGATGTTTCGCGAGGTGCAAAATTTAAGATGGGATTTGTCACATATCTGGTTTGTCCCACCGGCCTATAACATAATCCTTGATCGAATGGAATGAATCGAAAAAGTCAAAGGGATACAGAGCAAGTTGATCACCATATTTAAATTCAACAATAGCATTTGATGCCATAATACAAAACCTGGAAACAATAACACACAAAAATATGATTAAAGCAATAATCTCATCTATGAATAAACTGAAACACAAATTCGTCCCATCTATAAACTGAAGAAGACATTAAAGGATTGAAGCTAAGTAACACTAAACCTAGAGAAGGAACTCGCATATCAATCTAGAAACTGAGGTAAGAATCAAAAAATTAAAAAAAAATTGCAGCGCAGATCCTTAATAAACAATCATAGTAAAAAAATTGCAGCACAGGTATGAATCAAACATGAATAAACAATCATGATCAAAAAATTGCAGCGCAGGTAAGAATTAAACATGAATAAACAATCATGATCAAAAAATTACAGAGCAGGTAAGAATCAAACATGAATAAAGCAAAAAACACATAAAATGTCCAATCAAACAGCTAAATATATTAAAATATGCAAAAACTAACATCAACTAACACAGGACCCTAACAATTCGTAAAATTTATGAATTGAAAAAACATTGAAGAACAGAAACACTGAAGATAGAGAAGAACGAACCTGGAGAATTGAAGATAACGAATGAAATTACAGAATAAAAAAACGAAAAATTGAAGAAGAAATCTCCTCTGCGACGAAGACGACGAACAAGTATATTAATGGAGTGAATCTCGATCGTATTAATGGAGTGAATCTTCTTCAATTGGAAATTAATGCAGTTATTAGTGATGAATTAATGAAGGAAGGTATATTAATGTGGAAGATCTTCATTGTAAGTAAATGGGTTTAGAATTAATGAAGGAAATGGGTATTTAAGGCCGACGGCTGAGAGAAATAAAAAAAAAAAAAAGCTGACTTTGACAACTAAATGAAGACTTTGACTAGAAGGGTACCAATGTAATTGTATAACAGAAATTTGATTTAAATGGGAAACAACCTAATTTATTTGGGAAGAATCAATCACCTGTCAACATTTGGGCATAGACAATGTGATCTATGATTTAATTGGGCATTTTCCCTTCAAAAAAATCATGGACGTAGATATTATTTTGTCTCATCTAAAAATGTATTTTTTTAATTTTTTTAGAATTAGTTATGATGATTTTAAAAAAAAATCCCGGACGCGTGCGTACGATGAAATTAGTAGTAGGTGGATTTTCACATCTATGATAATGTTTGATTTAAATGAGAATATATATTTGGTCAAAGACAACAACTAGAGTAAGGGTATTATTGTAATCTTTTCATTTAAATTAAGGTGTAATTTAAATGGGAAGTTGGTTTGTTGTTTTGATTTAAGAGGGAATTAACCCTTTTTTGAATTTTTTTTGAATTTTTGAATTTTTTGATTTTTATTTTTCGATTTTTTTTAAATGGGATTTTGTCTCATCTCTAATTTTAAGATTATGATGAATTTGTCTCATCTTCATTCTAATACTGAAATGGGATTTGTCCCATATCTATTGTTTAACTAAGAAGGGATTTGTCCCATCTCTATTATAAAACTAATTAAAGGTATAATGTGTTGGAGATGGTGATGTGCTGTTTCGCGAGGTGCAAAATTTAAGATGGGATTTGTTCCATATCTGGTTTGTCCGACCGGCCTATAACATAATCCTTGATCGAATGGAATGAATCGAAAAAGTCAAAGGGATACAGAGCAAGTTGATCACCATATTTAAATTCAACAATAGCATTTGATGCCATAATACAAAACCTGGAAACAATAACACACAAAAACATGAATAAAGCAATAATCCCATCTATGAATAAACTGAAACACAAATTCGTCCCATCTACAAACTGAAGAAAACATTAAAGGATTAAAGCTAAGTAACACTAAACCTAGAGAAGGAACTCGCATATCAATCTAGAAACTGAGGTAAGAATCAAAAAATTAAAAAAAAATTGCAGCGCAGATCCTTAATAAACAATCATAGTAAAAAAATTGCAGCGCAAGTATGAATCAAACATGAATAAACAATCATGATCAAAAAATTGCAGCGCAGGTAAGAATCAAACATGAATAAACAATCATGATCAAAAAATTACAGAGCAGGTAAGAATCAAACATGAATAAAGGAAAAAACACATAAAATGTCCAATCAAACAGCTAAATATATTAAAATATGCAAAAACTAACATCAACTAACACATGACCCTAACAATTCGTAAAATTTATGAATTGAAAAAACATTGAAGAACAGAAACACTGAAGATAGAGAAGAACGAACCTGGAGAATTGAAGATAGCGAATGAAATTACTGAATAAAAAAACGAAATATTGAAGAAGAAGTCTCCTCTGCGACGAAGACGACGAACAAGTATATTAATGGAGTGAATCTCGATCATATTAATGGAGTGAATCTTCTTCAATTGAAAATTAATGCAGTTATTAGTTATGAATTAATGAAGGAAGGTATATTAATGTGGAAAATCTTCATTGTAAGTAAATGGGTTTAGAATTAATGAAGGAAATGGGTATTTAAGGTCGGCGACTGAGAGAAATAAAATAAAATAAAAAAACTGACTTTGACAACTAAATGAAGACTTTGACTAGAAGGGTACCAATGTAATTGTATAACAAAAATTTGATTTAAATAGGAAACATCCTAATTTATTTGGGAAGAATCAATCACCTGTCAACATTTGGGCATAGACAATGTGATCTATGATTTAATTGGGTATTTTCCCATTAAGAATTAACATGAAATTCTAGTTAATTAGAAATCATATCACTTTTGTGTAACTAATTGGGCGTTGCCCAATTGAATGTATATGTATATGTTTATTCACAATTATATGGTTGAATATCTTTATCAATCTTTCTTAATCTTATTTTTTTTTGAATTTTATTATTTAATGTTTAGAAAAACGAGAAGTAGAAGGCGAAACTAAACAAACACAAATCGGTAAACTGTATAAGGCTAAGTTTAAGAGGTTCTTAACTCTAATAAAAAGTTAGAATTTAAAGTTGATAATAAAAGACCAGTTCCAGCCGCTCTCCAATTCTATCTAAAACCAAAATAAAGAATATGATTTTTTAGAAATGTCAACTACATATGGCTAGCTTAATCGCTCTCCAATTTAATTTTTTTAATATTTTATATTGTCTTCACACAAACAACATATTTTATTAAATTAACACATGTCATAGTTTAAGCAACGGAGAATCCCATGAAAAAGAGTGACAAACTCATTTTTTTCGGCCGGCCCGCTCTGAAGAATTCATGGGTCGGCTTTACGGGCGAGACAGAATGGGGGGGGGGGGATACTACTAATGCTTGCTTCAATCGCAATCAATTGATTGGGAAGAGATTACTTTTTGAATGCTCAAATTTTATTATCTTCTTTCCTCGGTATTTACCGCTTTGCCCCCAACTAATCTTTTCCAACCATCCTTCATTCTTCTAAGAAATCGTTTTTCTACTTTTGATTTCATTCTCATTTTCAATAAGATGACACGGTTAATCTATTCATCTTGTTAATTTATTTTAGAGGCAATTACCAATAGCATCCTAGGAGGTGTTGATATTGACCTTAAAAGTCATGTCTAATATTAAAAACATAATTAGACAATAATACCCTTGACTGAATATTCCCACCAAACTAAATTTTCCCACCGAAAAATTCCGGCCAACTTTTCCGGCCAAACTTTTTCCGGCCAAAATTTTCCGGCCAATTTTTTTTTCCCACCAAAATTTTCCGGCTAATTTTTTTTTTCCCACCAAATTTATTCCGCCAATTTTATTTGGGGTTTTATGTTGTTTGGTGGGAAAAATCCCACCAAATTTTGTTTCAAATAAACTCATAAAAGGAAGTTTGCATAAAATAAAATTTTAGCTCGAGTCCCAAAACAAAAGACGATTCCAAATATGCAGCAAAAGCCTATATTGGTAGTATTGCATAATTTCAGACAAAAAAAAAGTACGTATTGCCTAATGCGTGTTAAAGTATCAAAATAAGCATTGCAGGTGTTTTTGCATACATCTTTCATGCATTCGAGAATTCAAGAATGCACCCTTATAGCTAAAAACAAACATCTACGAAAAATATCTTTCAAAACGAACAATACAAAATAGATCAATTTTGGCAGAGCATGTAATTTACAGACGAAAAAGAAATGAATCCCAATTAGTCCAAGTAGAAAAGGGTAACAATCTTTCGAAGATTCTTTGCTTCTTCATACGTTTCCATTATCAACCTACCATCATGAAACGCAAAGCAAAGAACTTGTTGTACTTTTGATATAATGTCCCTGTTACATAACCTGCAATACATACACCATCACAACTTAACTTCATACTAATTAAACTCACTTAAAAATCTAAAAAAAGACCTTGCCAATATGTTAAAATCAGACCTGCTAGCTTCCAATAGAGGGAGATGATCTTTATCAGGCTTCTCTATGACATTCTTCGCCTGAAAATTTTCACAAATTTGTGGACCAGGATTAGTGCTTCTTGACAAGGAAGTACCCAAAGCAGTAACGTATGAATATGATGATTTCTAAGCAATTGTAGAAGAGTGTGACAGATTAGTTTTTCTATACCATCTTCACCTGAAACAGAAATTTAACAGAACGCTACTTACATCAAATGCATTTGGAATAAAAGTGATTATTTAGTGGGAAAAATCCCGCCAAAGTAAGTTATTATTTGGTGGGATAAATCCCACCAAATTCTACAAAATAACCTTCTTTAAGTTAACAAAACAAGGACAAAAATGAAAGAGAAACTGAAAAAGTACCATGTGATGCAATTAATAGACTGGAACATAATTAATCGTTGGATAAACTGGATCTCCACCCCATATTGTAACAAAACAAAGGGTAAAACGGTCATTTACTAATTAACAAACTTTATTTTATTACTACATAACTACTACATACTCTGATTTATTTGATCTTCACGCATCCTCATAGCAAGTGGGTCCCGAGGGATACGAACATCTGTACCCATCATAATCCTAAACTCACGATCAGTTTGATTACAGAACATTTCAATTAATTGTTTCTTTTCATCTTCTCTAGTTTCTTCATAATGTTTTTGAATTGCTTCACGTGAAGTGTCTCTTTCCCATGATCCAACCCATTCTGAATAATACGCTATTGGACCATCTTTTTCTAATCTTACACGTTCAATATCTAACCTATATACAAAATCTATTTAGAAAAGGGTATATAAGTAATTAAACTAATCGTACCTTTCTTCTTTGTATAAGTGTCGCCTTGCTCTATAAAGTGCACATTCTGTTAATATTGGTTCATCACCGTATAGCCTCACTTTCCCAGTCTCGACCATGGCTTTTAAAACACCTAAAATACAAAGATTATGTTAACTTATCTTTGAATTTTAATATCAAAGGGTATTTTAGTCTTTTTACTAACCGGTTTCAACGTCAGGACGACGCCTTTGCCACCTAGACAATTGTTCCTTAGCCGGTTTTCTCCAATTCCACCAAAGCTCTTCACTAGTTAACGACTCTTTAATGGGCTTTTTCACTTCTGGATCAATAAACGGGTGGGGCAGCCCAAGTTTCTTATCCAGTGCATATCCTTCAAGCTCTTCTTCTTTAAGCTCTGTTTCATACACAACATACTCCGATTCAAAATCCTTTGAATCTTCTATTAAAAAATCATCTTCTACACGTGAAACTATCGCCGGAGATTCAGCACCACCACCAGAGGTGCCGCCGCTTTAAATTTCCTCCTACTTCCAGGAGCCTTGCGGTAAGATGGAACCCCGGTGGAAACACCTGTAGGTGGACGGGCATTGGTGGCTCTGACTTGACTAGTTGTACCTTCCGGGCAGTAATATGCAGTTGAAATACTTGCACGTGCTCTTGAAGCAGGCTCCATTTGACCGGAAATAGAGTCCATGTAACTGTGATAAGGGTACCGCTCAACCATTACATGCTCCGGTGGCTTTTCTTTTCCTTTCGCATTGTCCTTATCCTTCTTTTCACACTTTATACGCGGTACTAACCGAGATCTTTGAGGAGGAGTTCTGAAACCTGAAAAAGATATTTAAATCAAAAGTGCAAATTAGCAATGATAGGTAGATTTTTCTCTCCAAAACTCTCAAACAAAGGGATGAAAGATTAATTCAACTACTTTGTCGTTGATTATAGTAACTAAATGAATTGATTAAAATGCGATACAGAAAAATTTGAACTAAACCTTAGAGGTTTGCGAAGTGAATTTGTTAGATGCAACTCCATCTGCAAAATCCATACATCTTAATCCCCTATCTGAAACACGAAATTAAAAAAAAAAAATTAGATTAAAAACTGAAATTCAAGTGAAAGTAAAAAAAGTATACGGAAGAGGGTGGACCTTGGTATAACCAAGTTGGTGAAATTGAAGCCATTTTTTAATTCAGCGAATGATTTTGCATATTAAAATGCAAGAACGTATATACATACCTGGAAGTGAGGTGGAGGAGAGAGAAGGTGGAGGCGGAGGCGGAGAGATCCACTAGAAGAATCAATCGGCTTTTGGAGAGAGCAAAAGAATTATGATAGCCAAAATCTCCGTCCTAGAAGCCATCCATTGCTGGTGGCGGTGTCGATGTTATGGCAGCAGCGCCGGGGCCAAGACGGTGGAGGCCACGGAGAGGAGGTTCTTCAGAAAGAGAGAAGAGAGAAGAGAGAGTGAGAAGAGAGAGAATGAGACCAGAAAAAGATGAAATAAAAGAAAAGAAAATTAAATAATAAAAGATAATAAAGGGGTAAAAAAGGAAACTAGATTTTGTTAGGGACTTTTATAGACAATTTAAATTAGAAGATGTGAGAGGGCTATTATTATTAGTTTTATGACTGGTAATTTTCTCTTTATTTTATATTGAATAATAATGATTTCAATTACATTTTTAGGATAAAATTTCAAAAAAACTAATATTTTTAAGATTTTGTATAAAAATAAATAATAGACATATTATTATAAGAAATATTATGATAAATAATAACTATATTTTGTATTTTTAGTAATTTTATATCTAATAAAAAATTAATATTAATTATTTTAATATTAGTTTTAAATATTTGTATATAAATATAAAAAGATATATATATATATACACACAATTAATTATAATAGAAATATTTTTAGAATAAATTTATAAGATTGAAATTAAAAAGTTATTAATCCACAAATTGTATTTGACAAAAATACCATATTTAACTTTCAATTTTAAGTATTTAATCGGATTCGATTACATTGCACAACTTGACCTTAAATATATGTGATTTTTTATTTTTTGGATAGAGAGAAACAGAAAGAAAAGAAAAGAATATATGTGATTTTTTATATTTTATATTAGGGACAACGCCGAGTTAATTACGCAGAGAGCGTACGTATTCCCAGTTAATTACAAGTTCGAGTTAATTCCCAATTAAGCACAAATTTTAAACCGATTACCATAATACCCTTTTAGCTTAATAATACACAAACAAATAAAATAAATAATAATATAAGATAATAAAAATAGTATAAATAATAAATTGTTCATAACTGCACACACTAAAACACACACAAAACTCACGCACTCACACACACGATCTAGAACTCTCTCTTTCTCTCTCTCTCTCTCTCTTTCTCTCTCTCCCATTCCGGCGATAAACTAATTCAAAAACCATCTCATATTCACCATTAAACATTATTCAAGCGACGATAAACTGTTAAATCATCAACATCACTTCAATATCAAGTAAGATACACTATAAGCAGTAGAAGAATCGAAGAAGAGAATAATTTGTTCGACAGCCATGAAACCCTAGGTATGAACGAACACTTATAACTTCAAATTGCAGTTATTTCAGCAATTTTTGCTTCGATTATGATTCTATTGTGTTTCGTACTTGAATTTACAACATTTTTTGATGTTAAATGAGTATTTTAATAGAATATTTATAAAAGTACATGTTTTATGTGAATAGTTGCTGGTAGATTAGTGTGTAAAAGTGTTAATAGATGATAATAGTGTAATATTAGAGTAATTTGTTTGTTGTTATGTTGTATATAGAATCGCAGATGATAATTAAGTGTATAAATGGTTAATTTGTGTGGAATTGAATAATATAGAGTAGAAACTCAGGCGTATGTGTAAATTGAGAATGCGTTTATGAGTGTGTTCATAGATTGATATGATTTATGCAGGTTTGTGTGTTACATCTACACACAATGAGACAATGTGTGTGTTGCAGTAACACATATTCTGTGTTGCAGTAAGTCACAACGAGTAGGTGTTAGTCAATTTTTATGATTAGAGTGGTTTAAACATATTTGATAAAGTGTATGAACGGTTAATTTGTGTAGAAATGAGTATTATAGAGTAGAAACTCAGGCGTATGTGTAAATTGAGCATGTGTTTATGAGTGCTTGCGTAGATTGATATGATAAATGCAGAATTGTGTGTTACAGGTACACACAAACACAATATGTGTGTGTAACAGTAACACAAAAATTACTGGATAGATCAATTCATGACACACAAGTACTTATGACATATATATGGACATTTGTGATAAGATGAAACACATATTTTGTGTTGCAGGTAGTCAAAATGAGTAGGTGTTAGTCAATATTGTAAGATTAGGGTGGTTTGAACATATTGCATAATCTGGATGTGATAAATGGAATGTTGTGTGTTACATAAACACATAGAAAAACAAAATTGTGTGTATATGAAACACCTATTTTGTGTTGATGTAAGTCAAAACGAGTAGATGTTCGTCAATATTGTGTGGTTACAGTGATTTGAACATATTTGATAAACTGGATGTGATAAAAATGGAATGTTGTGTGTTACATAAATACACAATCAAACAAAATGTGTGTATGTGTAACACATATTTTGTGTTGCAGCAAGTCACGACTCATGAATCTGATGTGTTCATCAGTTTTTATCATTCAATGTTATTTTGGTTTTTTAGTAATAATCTTATCTTTATACATATACAGTTATGGAAAAGACAAAAGTCGGAGAGACAAAGGATGAACGTGTTAGGCTGCCCCAACTTTCAAAGAGTCTGAAGGTTGAGAACAAAAAGTCAGGAGCAAAGCGTAAGAGGAGGATAACTGAAAGATTGTGACAAATTTGGTTGAATGATATTATGTTTATGTTTTTGAATTGTTTTGTGACAAATTTGATTAAATGATATTATGTGTATCTTTTTGACTTGTTTTGCGTTCCAGCATCAAAAGTTGTATGTGTTAAGTGTTTCAGCAACCTGTGTATGTGTTGCATCAACCCACAATGCACGAGTTATGTGTTCCAAAAAACAACTAACCAGAAAAAAATATCTAAGATGTGTATTACAAAAAACACACTAAATCAAGATTAAACCATTATAATAAACAACAAATCACAACAATAATAAGCATCGTATACAACAATAAAACAGTATTAAATAATAACAGAATATGCATGATAGATTGTGTGTTTATGCAAGTCATAATCAATATGAATGTGCGTTGATGCAACACACAATCAATAAACAAGAGAAAAAAAACTAAATGAATAAATAAGTAAATACATACAAAATAAAAAAGTAAAAAAGAAAGTCAGAACAGGTAGCTATATAAGCAATTCTAACTCAATAGAATTGTGTGTCTATCAACAGAAAAACAAACAATATTGTGTAAAGATGCAACACAAAAAAACTTTCCAAAAAAAATGACAAAATGTTAATGTTTGTGCATGTAAGATTGTGTGTTATTACAAGTCATAATCATATGTATTCTGAAAACAGGTATAATATTAGTAGAATGTGTGTTATAGCAACACACAAGAACACAAATTGTGTAAAGTTGCAACACAAAAGAACGCATATTGTGGAAAGTTGCAATACACAAAACAGTACATATTTAGGACACAATAGGTAATTTGACAATAGATATACGATTAGTAGAATTGTGTGTTATAGCAACACACAATAACACAAATTGTGTAAAGCTGCAACACAAAAGAATACATATTGTGGAAAGTTGCAACACACAAAACAGTACATAACATAACATAATGTTTGATTCAGAAAGTTAAGGATCCATTACATTAAAAAAATCAAAATCACAAACATTCAAGTTGTATTAAACGATTCATAATAAAAAGTTCTGATACAAACTTCTTAACATAAAAGTATCCATTTGACTTTTGGACAGCTGTATATACTCTCCATAAACATCAAGAAGATTTAGAATGGACACAATGTGTGCCTATTCGGCCAACACAATTACATTAGAGGGTAAACTCGAATCCAAGCTCACTAGCGTACTTCCACAGTGTGTAGCGGAAATCTTTGGCTCCACCGTTAAAACATTGGCCAATACTGTCCAAGGAAGTGTTCCATCTGTTGCTTTTGAGAACCGTCACAGTGGCAAGTGCGGTTGGGTCATCTCGAGACTGGATTGATGGTCAACATAGTGAGCATGTTGCAATAAGTATCGTCGTAGTCTAACAACAATCGTCCCGACTCTCCGATTGAGTAATGAAGTGAGATGTAGTTGGAATCGAGACATGGCTATTTCGAAGCGACAAAGCTAACCACGGAACCTAGACAATTGAAAAGCTCGAATCGTTGGACGGACTAAATCTGCCCAAGCTGAAAGATAACCATGAGCGGCGAAAACATCTGCAAAGAAAAAAACAAAAAACACAGAAGAAAAGGTAAGAAGTCAGTAGGACAGAAAAAGTCTTATAACACACATAGCAATTGTGTGTTGCAGGCTTGCAGCAAGACAAAATCATTCGATATTGTGTGCATGCAACTCACAAAAGACGCAGTATGCAACTAACATAGCGTGACAAAATTTAAAAAAAAAATAAACAAATTAAAAAAAAAAATATACACAAAACATGAGGGTTATGTGTTGCAGCAAGACACAATCGCCAAAATATTGTGTTCATGCAACACAAAAGATTGCACCCTACAACTAACAAACACGCAGAAAATAACGATATGAAGCATACAAACACTTTTATAATTGCATCATAGGTCCCTGTGTTAAATTACGGGAGATCGATACATAAAGATTCCCATAAATTGCAACTCTTATACAAAAATCGTAATATAAATGATATAATATGTTCATGTAGATAATCAAGCATATACACTAACATGTGGAGAATTTGTAGAATATAATTGCACTATAGGTCCCTAAAGTGTTCATACTCAAACCAATCATGCAATTAGCAGAAAGTTTTATGAAAATTCATAACAAAGACATATAAGTAGATATGGAGTTATAAACATCAAGGCAATCCAGATTAATTAAATAGAAAATGATCAATTGTGATAACAACACCTAATATAAACACAATTCATATAGTGAATCAAAACACATATAGTGAATCAAAGCAACTAAAAAAACACGATGAATGAACTACCTGCAAAAAATTAAGAATATTGACAGCATAAAATCAAATATTATACAATACTAAATGTGAAGTAACATTTGAATCAGCAAGAGGTCGTGTATAACAACTATACGCAGGGCCGGTCCTGACATTTCGGGGGCCCAAGGCAAACCTAAAAAAATAGGCCCCTAAAAATTTACAAGTTATATAAAATAAAAGAATTCAAAATATAATAAAAAAATAATCAAATAAATTTTACAGAAAAAATATATTTTAGTCTCTTTTTAGTCATCAAGTTATGAGAAATAATTTAATTAAATATTTTTTAACTAAAAAATAAAGTCTTATTCTTTTATTTCAAGTGGGCCAAAAATTGGGCTTTTTTAATAAAAAAACAACTTATACTCCAAAGGGGGCCCTAAAAAGTATAAGAGTTGGGGAGGGGCCCAAGGCCATGGCCTCCTTGGCCTCTCCCCAGGACCGACCCTGACTATACGAAATCGAAACACAAATTTTCAAGACAAAGTAATAAGCAAAACATCACAATACAGCAAAGATAGAAAAATTTCATGGATGTAACAAAAAGCGTGAATAAAATGAATAATACAGAGTTATTAACGAGATAAAACATGATAAAAATCAAATTCGAACAACAAATCATCATTAGCAACTCATATTATCAAAAAAATCAATGATTAAAAGCATGAAAAATTAAGAAAAAAATCAACAGTCTTACCATGTGAAGTGATATATATGAATGATTAGAGCAAAATCAAGAGAAATTAGGAATTAATTCGAAGCAGAAAGTGAAGATAGCTTGAGCCGCGAGAGAGATTAAGGTGAGAAAGTTAGTTATGGTGATTGACTTTTGTTGGAGCGTTGAAATGAAAAGCAATAAAGAGAAGAAAAAGAAAAATAAAAGAATATTAAATGTTAGGGTTTCAGCATTAATGATTTAATTAAGATATGAAGTAGATATTTATAAGGGGTAAAAATGGAAGCTAAAAATGCCAAAAGTAATTAATTGGAAATTCAGTTGATTTTTTGTGAGTAAGTAGGAAGTAATTTCTTCCTTCCTTTTTTTGGGAATGAAAAGTGAGCAATTGTAATTAATTGGGAATTATCTCTTTATATTATTTGTATTAAAAAATTATATGAAAAAAAAGAAAAAGATTTATTTTCAAAATGTTTTATTTTTATTATCACTCTAAATTGGAGTCAAATAAAAAGAAAGGGATTTATTAATGATTATAGGTCAAAATGAACTGTTTTTCTTTTTCTTTTGTATATTTTTCAATACGAAATATTTTTTTATAAAAATTTCTAATCCAAATAAAAAAAATCTTTTTTTTCATAATTTATCTTTTTTTTTTGGTTATTTTTTTCCTCCTAAATACCAACATACTCTGAGGTGTGTTTGTATTAAGAAGGGAAAAAAATAATAAAGAAATAGAAGAGAAAAATTATAAAAAAAAAAAAGAAAAAGAGTGAAAAATGTTGTTTGAGTAAGATAATTTTAATGAATAAAAACATAAAAAAAATTTGAGTATTTTTTTTGTTTGGATTAGAAAAAAATTAGGAAATAAATTTTTTTATTAACATATTTTATTTTTATTATTGTTTGTAAGGTGTCAATGTTATTTATTTTTTCTTATTTATTTAATATAATTCTTTTCTTCTACTGATTTGAAGTGATTATATATAGAGGTTTATAGGCGATTTTAATAATCACTCAAATTACTTTTCATTAAAAAATATTCTAATCCAAACAATTAAATATATCAAAAATTGTTTCCTTTCTTTTCTTTTTTCTCAATACTTTCAACTCAACCATACGAAGAAGAGGCGGTAAGAAACTCTCTCTACTCCCTCCTCTCTCTAACAAACACAAACACATATTCTTCATCTAAACATACACATACACAAACACCTTCACTCAAAATCACTTTAGATTTGAGTGAAATCCCTAGAAATCTAGCTTAAATCCTACTAAAAATCAACTTTAAGCTAAAACTCCTATCCTTTTCTTGATCAAAACCTCTTTTCTTCTTCTTTCAATTGCTTTCGCATAACTGTTCAACATGAACTTTTATGCTTCCTCTCACCCTTTTCCTAAGAACAATCAACTGGTTGTTACACCAGATGAATCTTCAAGATACAGGGTAGCTTATGAACATAAGCTATTAGTCAAACTGCTACAAAAAGAAAAGTTTAACCACATATTTATCAAAAATCATATTAATAAGTACTGGGATTTAAAAAAACAAGCTGAAGTAGAAAGGTGTGGAGATAATACCTTCATCATCAAGTTCGGAACAGCTGAGGATAAAGAAAAAGTGTGGAACCAAAGGCCCTGGACAGTTCAAGGTAAACATTTAGCAATAAATGAGTACGAAAATGGAGAGAAAAAAGAAGTTCAGAATACAACAATGTGGCTTCAACTTACAGGTATACCAGTCAAGTTATTAACTACTAAGTGTATCAAAGACATGTTCAGCTACTTTGGCCAAGTTCACGAAATTGAACTCCCGGCCTCACTTGAAATTGATGAGAATTCGGTTACAAGAATCAGGGTGGATTGGAACATTAAAAACCCTCTAATAGCTGGTATTAACTATTGGGAAAACGAGTTCAAATCATCATGGATAAAGTTTAAATATGAAAATATTGGGCAAGTTTGTTATGGGTGTGGAATTTTTGGTCACGATGAACTACACTGTAAGAACCCTAAGGTTTTCCCCAAAATTGGAGCGTGGATCAAAATTTCAAATAGGGGCCCAACCCAGAAATTTACTTTAAAACCAGTGTTAGAACAGAAAGATAGCAGCAAAATCATTGAAAAAACTCAAGAGTTGGTACATAGAAATCAAGAATCGTTACCTAAACTCAGTAATGGCGGCGATTCGTCCTCGGTGGAGATGAGTGAACTCAGTAACGACCCAGCCAACGGCGTTAAGCAACACGACACTATATTTGAATTTTGTACGAAAAAAGTACTCTCAAGGGACAAGATAGTGGGAAGGGAGCGGCTACGAAAAAGGACGATGGTGTTGGTTCGTATGGTAGTGGAGGTGGGAAGAAAGAGAAGGGGTTTGGAAAGAATGTGTCGTCTAGTAACGAGAAAGAAGATAAACTTGCCAAGCTGGCAAGTCAAATGCTGACCCAACTTAAAACCCCTCCAGCCCATCAACCTTCTATTCAATTTGGATCTTATAAAAGCCCATCAAATATTATCAAAAGCCCAAACGTAATAATATCCTCAAAGATAATTAGTAAAAGCCCAAACCAATTAACTCAAGCAGCTAAACACGATTCAACTTATCAAAATAACATATCCGAAAATGAAAATCCCCAATCTCTCTCGAACCCTAAATCGCCTTCTACACCCAAACACCCAAATCAAGCTTCAACTTCAAATGCTACTAATCAAATCAAATCGAACCTCATAAAATACAAAACCTTACACCGATTACAATCAACCTCTTCCAAAATTGTAGCAACGAGAAACAACTGATTAAGAAGAGAGTCGCGAAGAGGGTCTATGAAGAATCTTCAGGTAGATTATCAGTCAAGCTTAGAGCAAACAAATTGAAGAACTACCTCAGCACTCAAGTTAATCAAAAAAGACAGAAAACACTATGGAGTTTCCGACTTGATAAGAAAGAAGAAAGGTATGAAGAAATTCAAAACGAAGAAGGTAATAAAAAGAATGAAGAGATGGAAGAAATAGCTGAATTCTCAGGTGGAGAGGAAGTTGGTAACCAATCAGATGGCGATAAGGAGGACGAGCAGCAAGGTATGTCTACAACTAATGTGGTTTGCGGGGTTGACCCAAATCAACCCCATGAAGATCAATGACACAAGCTGCCTGGAACTGTCAAGGAATTGGCTCATCCTTGACAGTCCAGACCCTTACTGGTATTGTTAGTAAATACCAGCTACAGGTACTATTCCTATCTGAAACTAAGAATAATTACTCTACTGTTAAAAAATTAGAAAAGATAATAAATATGAAATTGATAGACACTGTGGAACCCATTGGACTGAGTGGGGGGTTGGCTATCTTTACTAATAGTGATATTGATATTAAAATTATATCTAAAAGCAGTAACCATATGCACTGTAAAATAATAGATGATAATAGTAATGAATACTTTACTACCTATGTCTATGGAGCCCCTACTGAACAATATAAAGAAGCTTGTTTAGACCTTTTAAGTAGTTGTAAGCCTAAAAATAATGAACCTTGGAACCTGATTGGAGATTTTAATAACATAAGGAACCTATCTGATAAAAAAGGAGGTGATAATAGGTTTAATAAAAGTATGAAACAGTTTAATGGTTTTATAAAACACAATAGACTAGAAGAAATTGTACAAAAAGGGTGCAAATATTCTTGGTCTAATAAAAGAAGTAATGAGGAAATGATCAAAACATTAATTGATAGAGGATTTTGTAATGAAGATTGGGGTAATCTATTCCCTACAGCTTGGATTGCACTACTTCCAGCTGTGGGATCTGATCACTCCCCTCAAATCTTGTTTATGAAAGATACCTATATTAATAAAGATAGAAGGTTCTACTTTGAAAACCACTGGTCAGAAGAAGTAGAATGCTTGGAAATTATTAAGAATGTTTGGAATACTAAAAATTACAGATTTGGTATGTATAGAAATGTACTTAACAATAGATTAAAAAGTGTAGTAGATTACTTACTCAGTGGAGTAAAAAGAAGTTTAAGAACAATAGGAAAGAAATTGATAAGAAAATGGAAAAGTTAGAAAATATCTATAATGACCCAAATACTCAGAACTGGGATGAATATCATAGTATTGTAAAAGAAATAGAGAATTTGTGGTGCAAAGAGGAAGACTTTTGGGCAAATAGGTCTCGAGTCTCATGGTTAAAAAAAAGGGATAGAAATACCTCATATTTCCACGCAGCTACAAAAGAAAGAAGAAAGATTAACAAAATAAAAAATATTACGAAAGAGGATGGATCTTGGGTTGATAATTATACTGAGATTCAAAATGAAATAAGCATTTATTTTAATAATATATTTAAAACAGTAGGAATTAGAGACTTTTCCTCTATCTCGAACCTTATCAAAAAAAGAATTAATAAAACTATGAATGATTCTTTAGATAAACCTTTACTAATTGAGGAAATTACTATAGCTATCAATGGTCTAGGGCTGAACAAAGCCCCGGGACCAGATGGGTACTCTGGAATCTTTTATAAAACATATTGGGAATATATTAAAAGTGATGTGATCAAACTTATTAATGATTTCTGGTATAATGGAGGTAGCTTAGAGGAAATTAACCATACGTATATCTCTCTAATTCCTAAAATTCCTATACCAATCACTATAAAACACTTTCGCCCTATAAGTTGTTCAAATTTTATTTATAAAATTATAGCGAAAATCCTTGTGAATAGAATGCAACCGGTAATGGATGCAATAATTGATGAAAATCAATCTGCATTCGTACCTGGAAGGCATATACAAGATAATACGATGGTAGCTCATGAAGTTATTACTTATATAAAAGATCAAAAGAAAACTAAAACACATTACCTCACTATAAAAGCAGATATACAAAAAGCTTATGAGAATGTTGAATGGGATTTCTTAAAAACAATAATGGATAAATTGGGTTTTAGCGAGAAATGGACTAGTAAAATAATGAGATGTGTTACTTCTGTAACATACTCATATATGCTAAATGGAACCCCTATAAAATTAGATAATCCTCAGCGAGGATTACGACAAGGCGACCCATTATCGCCATTTCTCTTTTGCATTGTTACTCAAATGTTGTCCATTCTTATTTCTAATAAAAATGAAGAACAAATATTAAATGGTATAAAAATTGCGAAGATGGCCCCTAGTGTTACCCACTTACTATTCGCTGATGATAGCATTTTCTTTATGAAAGCTAATATTGTGGAAATTGAGGGTTTTAATGATGTTATCAATAAATATAGTTACTCCACTGGAATGAAACTAAATTTAAACAAGTGTGGGGTTAAATTCAGTCCCAACACTCCTGACTATATTCAAAATATATTGGCTAAAAAGCTTAATATGCCTATTACTAATGATTTGGGTAACTATTTAGGATTACCCACAGAATGGGGGAGATCCAAAATAAGGGACCTCAATATATTAGTAGATAAAACCTTAAAAAGAATAGAAAATTGGAAAAATCTTTACCTATCTCTCGCAGGTAAAGAAATCTTAATAAAAGCTGTGCTGCAAAGCTTACCAAATTACTTTTTATCATCCTACTTAATACCTAAAAGAATTTGCGATTTGATTTCTTCTCAGATTGCAAATTTTTGGTGGGGTAGTAATGGAAAAAATAAATGCCACTGGGGCAATTGGAATTCTATAACCAAAAGTAAAAGTGATGGGGGTCTAGGTTTTCGAGACCTCAATCTTATGAATGTGGCATTATTAAGTAAGCAGGCTTGGAATTTGATTAATAATAATAACACTTTACTTTATAAAATATTAAAAGGAAAGTATTTTCCAGTTAATACATTCTTGGAAGCTCAATTAGGAAGTAAACCTTCATGGGGTTGGAAAAGCTTAATATGTGGTAGAAATGCAATAAAAGAAGATATTAAATGGAAACTTGGAAATGGATATACTATTAACTTACATACTGATAAATGGATTAATGGCATAAATGAGGTTATTACACCTAGTAAAAAAGAATTACAAAAAGTTAATGATCTTATGATTGCTAACGAGAGAAAATGGAACTTAGACACTGTAACACAAGCCTACTCTAATGAGGTAGCACAATCTATTTTTAATACGTTTATACCTTTATCAGGAGGTAAAGATACCCCCTATTGGATACATGATAAAGAAGGTAACTTCTCGGTTAAAAAATGTTACTATATTATGAAAAATAAAAAAGAAAAAGAGGAGTCAAATAGTTGCTCTAATAAAGCTACATCCTCGCATCAAGTTGATAAAATGATATGGAAAATGATATGGGGATTAAGAATTACACCCAAAATAAAAAACTTTATGTGGAAGGTAGTGAAACACTTACTACCAACTAATGATAACGTATACAAAAGGAAGATTATTGCGAGCCCTATTTGTGATATTTGTAATAAAGAAGTGGAAACAATAGAACATATGCTATTAAATTGTGAATGGACTAGAGCCATTTGGTTTGCCTCCCCTTTTCACTTAATTACTTGCAACCAATCTACTTCTAAAGTAGATATTTGGATGGCAAGTATAAGAGAAAAGAGAAAGGAGGCAGGAATTGATATTGAATTCATGATGGAACAAATTAGTACCATCTTATGGCATATATGGAAAGGAAGATGTGCGCTTAAATACAGGGGCATAAAGCTTGACCCTTTGAGAAGTCTAAACAATGCTAAAAAAGAATGGGAAGAATACCAAAAAATTATTTATCCTAATGATGTTAATTCTAAACTGAAGGATAATAAAAACTTAGCGCATAAGAAAGTAAAAAGTGGTAATCCTAAACCGGAGGTAAGTAATGAAATTAAAATTGATAAGAATATTCAAAAGCTTAATTGGATTCCTCCCCCTAAAAATTTTACAAAAATTAATTGTGATGCATCTATTAAAAATAATAAAGGAGCTATTTCTTGTGTTGCTAGGGACTTTACAGGAAAGGTGCTATATTGCAAAGCTTGGGAGATTAAGGTGGAAAGCGCTAAAGAGGCAGAAGCTTTGGGGGTGTTAAAGGCTTGTCTTCTCGCTAAGGAGTTCCCTCCTCAAAGGGTGATAATAGAGAATGATTGCCTCCAAATTATGCAACCTTTAGAGCTTAGATACCACATTAATTCTCCTTTAATTTGTAATATTATTAAGAGTATTTATTTTGTCTCCGAGGATTGTAAACCTATTTTTCGATGGATTAATCGTGATAGGAATAGACTAGCCGATGGGGTAGCCAAGTATAAGCTAAGTGGCAATATGCAAGGCTCGTGTTTAGACACGTACCCATCTAGGTTAGAAGAAATAATCAAAAGTGAAACCGTTCCTACGGGAATTGGTTAAATTTGTAATAAGTTTATGTTTTATTGAGAAGGTTTTGGAAAAAAAAAAAAAAAAAACTCAACCATACCAAAGAAAAGATTAGGCTTAAAAGAACGAAAATAAATATAAATATAAAAAATGAGCTTAAGATCTTATAGACCCGTCCCCTTTTTTTTCTTTTCCAAACAGAACCGTCAAATACTCATGAAGTACACTGGCAGAGCACACTCCAGTATGCGTTGTGTTTTCTTTAATTTTTAAAATAATGATGCCTTAAAGTGCTCAATTTGTAGTAATCCCAAGCACGAGGGTATTTTTGTCGCATTGGTAAAGCTGAATATTCTCTAGTCTACACTTGCTGATGACTTATTGACCCAAAAAACAGAATTAGGTCTCCACTAAAATAATGTTCTTTAAATTTTTATTGTAGCAATCCACTATCGCCCCAAGATAATGTTCTTGAAAGCGAATGACTTTTGACAAAAAAAAAAAGAAAAGAAAAAGCGAATGACTCATGCAATTCTAGTGATTGGATAAAAGCATACCAAAAGTCCAATCCATATAGGAAAAGAATTATTTCTAGAGAAATAAATTCTACCTACCAAAAAATTCAAAACTTATTCCTACACCCACAAAAACGCATCTCCAATCATCGGTTAATCGTTCTAAATTGCTTCCACTCTAGCAGTCCGTGCTTCTTTTTATTTTTGTGTTGTTTTACCGCTCGTTTATTTTTCGATAATTAAACTTTGTTATCATTAAAATATATGCCCATCGAGTTTTTCGCATTCTTTCAATTGAACAATGACTTAGATCGGTTCTCCGTGTTGCCCGATATAGAGTCTATCTGTGCTACGTTCGGTGAATCTAAACTTATTGCTTGAATAGTATAAAAAGCAATGGTAAACTTCAACTTTCTAAGGAACTCCATTTCTAAAAATTGAAGTATTTATAGTAGGATTTTTTTTTTGGAAAAGCTGGATTTTAATGTTTGCATTATCAAGTTGAATATGTAAGTGAATTCAAATTGGTTTGAAGGAATAGGCCATACCACGTGTCCGGAAAACACGTTCTACTTCAAAAGTGTGACACTTGTTTCAAAATCAGAGTAAATTCTTCCTTCAGGGTCCCTATTAATCGGATCCCACCTTTGTTTATTTTGAGACAATAACATGAGATAGATGGCCTCATACCTAGGAGAAGTCGAGTGTGTTGAGTTACCCAACCTAGAGAGGTTCAACATTAAATCATATGCTAGGGTTTATAGTTTTTGCAACATCACTCATCCATTGTGTGATGGATTTATATTAAATTGTATAGACTGGGAATTAGTACTAGTCACGTGTAAATTTGAGAAACTGTATGATATTAGCTATGTATGTGGAATAATTTATCATGTGTTTCTCAAATAGGTCAATCACAAATTCCTTCCGAGATGGTTAGGTAACTGGATAAAAGAAATAAACTACCCAACTTAAAGGGGATGTCAGTTCAATGGTTTGATCTTTCAAGATAAAAACCATTGCTCTAAAAATCAAACCAACTTCAAGTCTTCTTCTAGAATATACATGAAAATAGGCAATTCAAGAAAAAGGGAGAAATAGGTACATCTAGTATTAGAAGGTGGTAGGCAGGTCCAATCATTAAAATTTGGTGAAAAGATAAATAGTACTAAAGGTATGGTACAAAAGAATGAGATCTTCTCTATTATCCTTACCCTACTAGATCCTACTTTTGGCACTTTTGATGTGGCCTCCCTTTCCAATACAATTAAGCCACTCATTTTGGCTGAGCTGGAAAGTTCAAACAAAAGGTTAATGGGCTTCGGGCCAAGCTGAGCATATGGTTAAGAATTAAGATAGATCACATACTAGACAAGAATAGTAATAATTTACCTAGGCCTTATAACTTTGGACCAATCAATAACAGTGAAGTGATTCTAAACCAAGTTTTAGAAGTTGCGCCTCTTATTATTTCTTTTAACAAAGTGTTCCAAGGTAACTTTTCCTAAAGGAACCGTTATAGAAGAAAGAGAAAATTACCCAAGGGGTCTTGACCACACCACCCCGGGACCTAACAAGACCCCTTGGATTAACTCTTCTAACTAAAGGCCACACTAAAAAATTAACACTGTAAATCAAATCTCATTTACCATTTTACCCTCTTTTGTTTTTCTCTACTATATATATACTATTTTTATTTAGAAATATTTTAAAACCCTAATTATTTTCTTCTCTCTCCTCTCTCCTTATTTCCTGAACGTTCACGCAGCTTTTCTTTTTCTCCAAGCTTTTGTATTTTCCCGGTGGTGGTTCAAGGTGGTGGTGCAAGGTGGTGGTTTGAGCTCCGTTTGCAAGGACTGGATCGAGCTTGGTGCAGAAGACGAAGCCATGTAAAATAAATCAACGCTCTCTTCTTCGTCCAAAGCCATGGCTGCTGGAGAAGACTCGCGGTGGAGCTCCGGCCATCCTTTGTGAAGAAGACGAAGCCGCCGAGTGAAGGAGATCGTGGAGCTCGATGTCATGGCTGCTGGAGAAGACTCACGGTGGTGCGAGGCCATGAGTTCCGGTAATGAAGCTGCTGGAGAAGACACACGGTGGTGCGAGTCACGCCGTGGACGGAGGCTTGGTTCGCACGGCTTCGAGATCCGGCCATGAGTTCCGGCAATGAAGCTTCGAGATCAGCTACAAGAGTCCCGCTTGGATCTGACATACAGCTGCTTATAACCTTGCAGATCTCACTATTATCCGTCTTCATTCAGAAAACAAATTGCCTATGCAAGGTAAACACAAATTCTTGCTTACATAGATTAATCAGTTATTTGATTGTGTAATACAAAAAACAACATTTTCTAATGTAATTGCAGAGTCTCAACTTGAAGAAATAGTTCCAGGTTTTCACCCATTCAGGTTTAAAGATATGTCATATTTAGTCACTTCTTCTCCAATGGATGATGGAGGATGTCAATTCTGGAAAGATCTTAACAATATAGGATCTTCTCGAGCAATAATTTACAATAGAATCTTCACCATTGTCCCAACTTCAAGAAAAATTTAAGGTTTTGAAAGCATGGGAATCTTCATTACCTATTCAAAGCTTCATTGAAGAGTACGCAACAAATGTTGAAGCTATATATTGTTCAGGTATGACACCTATTACGAAGGATATAATATCTCAGTTACCCATGCTTAAGATAATAGTAACTGAGACTACTGGTCTTGAACATATCAATTTGAGTGAATGCAAAAGGAAAGGTATTGCTGTTACAAATGCTGGTACTGTTTATGCTGAAGATGTTCCATTATTCTGTATTGGCCCATTTCACAAATTTGGTCCACCTATACAACCTAGCTTACTGAAAGCAGACAACAGTTGCATAGCCTGGCTTGATCTACAACCTCCAAACTCAGTTCTGTATATAAGTTTCGGAAGTGGAGCAACCCTGGATGAAAAACAATTAATTGAAGCAGCTTGGGGATTAGTAAAGAGTGAACAATCATTTATATGGTATTGTAATCATTTATATGGATTGGTAAAATAGATTTTTGTATTAAACTCTATACTTTTGTCTAAATGCTCAGTACTTTTACTGATTATACTAGAAACGCTCAGCAGTTTTACTGATTTATACGAGAAATGCTCAGCACTTTTTTTGATTAAACGAGCATGCTCAGCACTTTTATTGATTAAACGACCATGCTCAGTATATTTACTTAATAAAAAAATTCGAATAATCAGCACTTTTTTTTTATACTCAGTAAATTTTTTCACGCTCAGTACTTTATGCTCAGTACTTTTCCATGCTCAGTACTTTACGCTCAGCACTTTTTCCATGCTCAGTACTTTATGCTCAGCACTTTTTCCATGCTCAGTACTTTATGCTCAGTACTTTTTCCATGCTCAGTACTTTATGCTCAGTACTTTTTCCGGTGGTGGTCGGAGGTGGTCGGTGGCCGGAGGTCGGAGCTGGAATTATTAATAGTTAATGACAGAGGAGAGAGAAAAATTAATAAAGGAGGAGAGAGATTAATGGTAATGGAGGAGAGAGAGTAATGGTAATGGAGGAGAGAGAAGAATCTATTTTTTTTGTCTTATATACACTATAAGGGTAGTAAAGGTATTTGTCATTTTTGAGGCCTCTAAGTAGAACAGAGAATCCACTTGGTTCCTATATGGCTCTAAGATGGTCCCCAATACCCCTTGGGTAATTCACCCTAGAAGAAATCCATATAGCGTTTGGGTCACTTAAAATAATATTCTAGTCGAGTTTATTGATATAGTCTATTCATTGGAAAATGTTCAGATTGGTAAAGTTAAGATACCACTACCAGCCTTTGAGAATCTCTTGGTGTTGTTGCTAAAGGGTGCCTTTAAATTGTTTGATGGCTTGGTGGTGGATGCCAAGGTCTCGCGAAAACTAAATTATGGATATATTGATTTGAACACTAAAGAGGAGTATATAAAGGGTATGGAAGGTTCAAAAGATGTAGAGTTTGGAGGCAATACTTGGATTTTGGACAACGAGATGGAAGCTAGTATTGAAGCGGTTCGCAGAATTGACCCGAATCAACTCCAAAGAAATCAATGAATACACTCAGCTGGAATTTTTAAGGGATTGACAACCCTTTTACAAAGGCTAGCTTTGTGGATGTGGTATCTCGCCTTAAAACTGAGGCACCATTTACTAAAGAGACTAAGCATCCTTTAATGCTTTGGATAAAGTTGCAAAAAAATTAGGCATCTGATGTCTCTTTATTTTTTCTAAATATTAGCCCTTAGGAGACATCATTTTAGGTGAATATTTGACTTATTAGATAGACTTTTATGCTTATTTCGTCATACTGCACTTTCTCCCCTTGGAATTAGACTATTTGCAGTTTTAGAGCTTTTGTGCGTTGATTTGGTTATTTTTAGTGCAAAGTTAGTAGGTTCTTGAATTTCATGGAAAACCAATACAAGGAGGAGAAGTGGAAAATTAAAGTCTTAGATTATTTTTAGTGTGTTAGGAAGTATTTTATTCGAGTTTCTAATTTTAGAGTGCACTTTCTTATTTCTAGTCTTGATTTAATGATTTATTAATTTTAAAGCATATGCGGTTTAATTATTTATTTATTGTGAAGCTTTAAAGTTATATGGTAATTAATTAGAGACCAAGTCAAGTCTAAGAAGTAAAGGAAAGAAGATATACATGGAAATTGGAAGATTAAAGAAGGAAATATGCAAAGAAGGAAAAGATAAAGTTGTCAAATAAATCTGAAATTCCAGCCACGTTCAAAGACGAGCTCATAACTCAAGATTGGATAAGAATTTAGGAGAATGGTCTAGACCAATGGATAGAGCTTTCCGAGACAAGTGGTTTAGATATAAAGAACGCGTCAAACGGATATGTATTGAAGGAGATATGACCAAAACAAATCAGCAAAAGAATCTTACCTTTCCTATATTATAGGGCTGCGAATTAAAGAGTCATTTACTTGTCTTCCACTCCAAGTAAAACGAATTAGGGCTTCCTAACACTTATAAATGTTGGATTAATACTTTATATTTGTTAATTTAAATGTATAAACGTTAATCCGATCATGTTCTTTTAGGAGAAGCGGAAGAGACTTAGATTAATATAGAGAATTAACTAAGACTCTTCCCATTCCCTTTGAGAAGTGGAAAATACTACTTTTGTGAATGTTTTTGTCCCACATAGGAGGTGCGTAAAAAAGTTTATCTACTTAAATAAACTCACCTATGTATCCTTATCACGAGAGCTAGTCACTATGGAAGCTAAAAGGGAACAAGGAAGCCCCCACACGCGCGCACCACCACCACCACCACCCGCCCGGCCCGGCGACGGCGTGGGGCGTGGGGGAGTTGGGGAGTCAAAAAATGAAAAATGAAATGGATTTTCCTACCAGAATATAGTCATCACGTGGAAAATGCCGACGGCGTGGGGCGTGGGGGAGTTGGGGAGTTGGGGAGTCAAAAAATGAAAAATGAAATGGATTTTCCTACCAGAATATAGTCAACACGTGGAAAATGAAATGGATTTTCCAGCAGCTGTTACAAGAAGATAGTCAACATGTGGGAATCTCAAGGTCAAAGCTGTTACAGAATATAAAAAACGTGGAGGTTAAAAGCCAATCAAAACCGTCAACCCAATCAAGTCAATCATGGGACTTAATGGGGACGTTTCTGAAAGGCTTGACTCTTCCTCACCTCTCCCCTATATAAAGATCTCTCACTCCACTCATTCCAGCTACGAAATACACAAGAAAGAAAAAACACTCTGCCTCACCTTCTCTCTAAAAACTAGTTACGTTTTAGTTTTCCGTTAGAGATACCGGTCCGTCGGAATATCTTTTTAACGACCATCGGTGACTCTGATTTTCTTTTCATTTCCGTGTAAGTGTATTTCCATTGAATTTCCGTGTAATTGTTATTCATCTTTTATTGTAATCGTAATTTATTTTTCTTGTAATAGTTTGCTTGCACTAAAATTGTTTTTTACTTCATTTGTTTTTCTTTGGAAACCATTTCTTTTGTTAAACCGGTGACTATTTTAATAACAATTTAAAAAGATATTCATTTTCTTTTCTCACCGGTTATTTTTGAAAATGGCTCTTCCTATTTCGGCTGTTGGTTCTTTTTTGCACGCAAAGCCACTTCTCGACGTGAACAAGTTGGAACCCCTTAATGGTTCTAACTACAAGCGTTGGGCGCAAAAAATTATGATTTGCCTTGAACAGTATGAACTCGACTTTGCTATAGTCGAGGCTCCTCCACTCTTGGAAATTGGAGCTCATACTGAACAAGAGTTAGCTAGGCATGCTGCCCCCGAATCCAGGTCCAAAAGAGCTAATACCATGGCTTAGGGCGGGATGTTGAACAATGTTACTAATCCCATTTTTTATCTCCTTGCCAAAGAGAAATTCGGCAAAGGTCGTATGGGAAACTCTCGAGAAGAAATATGGGGCTGATGATTCTGGTAAGAAAAAGTACGTAACTGGGAATTGGTACAATTTTAGACTTACGGATCAGAAACCCATTTTTGAACAACTTCATGTGTACGAGAACCTATGCGTGGAGGTAATCGCCAAAGGCATGAAGATGTGTGAAATTATTTAAGCCAACATTTTGCTTGAGAAATTTCCCCCATCTTGGAGTGAATACTGCAACCACCTCAAACACAAAAAGAAAGAAATGACCCTCCAAGAGCTCATCAGCCACATCCAAGTCGAAGAAGTGAATCGACTCAAGGATAAGTCAGTCTCTTTCCCTTCTCATTCCTCGAAAGCTAATCTCGTCGAAGGTTCTGGCCAAGGTAACAAAGACAGGTTCAAAGGGAAGGGAAAGCAACAAGGCTCCAACAAGTCGAAGTTTGGGGGAAACAAGAACCGCGGCAACTCCAACAAACAAGGTGGAGGGTTCAAAACCTCTGGTAATATTCAAAAACCTAAAGGGGCATGTTATTGTTGTGGCAAAGAAGGACATAGAGCTTTTGAATGTTACCTTAGGGCTGGCCAGGGTCCCAAAGCTGCCGCTAATCTGACTGAGACCGAAGAAATAATTGTCGCGGTAATGGTTGAGGTAAACTTGGTCGAGAACAAGAGTGAGTGGATCCTTGACACTGGAGCTTCTCGACATTTCTGCGCAAACAAAACACTGTTCAAGAAATTTGAAAAAGCAACTGATGGTGAGTGTGTGTACTTGGGTGATTCTTCCACCGCTACAGTTATCGGGAAAGGTCAGGTTCCCCTCAAACTCACCTCTGGTAAGATTCTTGAACTAAATGATGTTCTCTTCGTCCACTCTCTCCGTAGGAACTTAGTTTCCGGGCTCTTCTTAACAAAGTAAGTCTCAAACTTGTTTTCGAAGGGGGGAAAGTCATCATCACCAAAAATGACGAGTTTGTGGGGAAAGGGTACCTTACTAATGGCTTGTTTGTTTTAAACACTGTAACCCTTAATGAGAATGCATCTAATTCTGCTTATATTGTTGAGTCTGTTCAAACGTGGCATGGTAGACTAGGCCATTTAAATGTTGCGTCTATTAAAAGGCTAAATATTGGACTAATACCCCTTCACAACGTGGATGACTTTGAAAAATGTCAAATATGTGTAGAATCCAAACTTGCGAAAAAACCTTTTAAAACCGTTACCACGAGACAAACTAAATTGCTTGAATTAGTTCATTCGGACTTAGCTGATTTTAAAAATTCCGATAGTAGAGGAGGAAAACTTTATTACATAACCTTCGTAGATGACTACTCTAGGTTTACTAAAGTGTATCTTCTTAAAACTAAAGACGAGGCGGAAAATGCGTTTTTAAAATATAAAGCCGAAGTTGAAAACCAACTAGATTGTAAAATCAAACGACTTAGGTCCGATAGAGGAGTCGAGTATAGTTCTAATTCCCTTAAAGAGTTTTGTGAAACAAATAGGATTATCCACGAACTTAGTGCCCCTTATACACCCCAAAAAAACGGCATAGCAGAAAGGAAGAATAGGTCCCTTAAAGAGACTATGAATGCCATGTTAATAAGTTTAGGTTTACCAAACAACATGTGGGGGGAAGCTGTCTTATCAGCCTGTTATGTACTTAATAGGGTACCACATAAATCCCTAGAAAAGACCCCTTATGAAATGTGGAAGGGTTTTCCACCAAACCTAAAAATTTTAAAAGTGTGGGGGTGCCTAGCCAAAGTCAAACTACCTGATTTTAACACCGTTGACTCAATTTTCATAGGGTACGCTCAGAATAGTGCGGCATACAGATTCTTGTCCTTAGAAGATAACTCTATTTGTGAATCTAGAGATGCTGAGTTCTTTGAACATGTTTTCCCTTTGAAAAAATTAAATACTATCAATGCTTCTTTACCTGTTGATAATTTATCTACTAATGATGTTTTTTCTCTTTGTGATGTTTTTCCTAACCCCTCCACTTCCATGGAGCCTAGTATTATTCCCGAGGAAGAACATAGGAGAAGTAAGAGGCGTAGGATCGAGTCCAGCTTCGGCCCTGACTTTATAACAGCCTTTATGACCAAAGGTTTTCACATTGATCTATTAAACGAACAGGTAGTCAACTGCCTCCTCATGGAGGAAGACCCAAAAACTTATGATGATGCTTTAAAATCTATAGATGCTAGTTTTTGTAAAGAGGCCATTAATAGTGAACTTGAGTCAATTAAAAGTAATCATACATGGGAATTAACCGACTTACCTAGGGGTAGCAAACCTATTAGTAGCAAATGGATTTTTAAGAAAAAGTTGAGACCCGATGGCTCAATAGAAAAAATCAAAGCAAGACTTGTTATTAAGGTCTTCACCGCAAAGAAAGGTTTAGACTACTTTGACACTTATTCCCCAGTGACCAAAATTGCCATGATAAGAACCCTTATTGCTTTAGCCGTCATTCACGAACTTGTAATACATCAAATGGATGTCAAAACCGCGTTCCTGAATAGAGATCTAGATGAAGAGATCTACATGGCTCAACCTGAAGGGTGTGTGGTCCCTGGTCAAGGGGACAAAGTGTGTAAGTTGAAAAAAATCCTTGTATGGTTTGAAACAGGCACCGAAAATATGGTATGAAAAACTAGATAGTACTCTCATTTCAGATAGGTTTATAGCTAACACTTCTGACTCATGTGTTTACTCCAAGGTAACAAATTTAGAGTGTGTTATCATCTGCCTCTATGTAGATGACATGCTCATCTTTGGTACTACTATTCATATTATAAATGAGACTCAACGCTTCTTGTCTTCCAGATTCGACATGAAAGATATGGGAGAAGCTGATGTAATACTTGGGGTAAAAGTCATTAGGAGCAGTAATGGTATTACCCTGAATCAGTCTCATTACGTAGAAAGGATACTGAAGACGTTCAATTCCTTTGAGGTCTCGCCTGTAAATACTTCTTATGATTCTAGCATTAATTTATCCAAACATGTTGGGGATGCTTTATCCCAAAACGAATATGCTAAAATCATAGGAAGTGTGATGTTCTTGATGAACTATACTCGACCCGATATTGCCTATGTCGTGAGTAGACTTAGTCGCTATACTCATAACCCGAGTATTGACCACTGGGTTGCACTTCGTCGTCTATTGAAATACTTGAGGGGTACCATCGATCTAGGCTTGCACTATAACAAATTTTCTGCAGTCCTTGAGGGGTTTTGTGATGCAAACTGGATCTCTGACAATGACGAAGTAAACTCCACCAGTGGTTATGTGTTCTCCTTAGGGGGAGGTGCTGTATCGTGGAAGTCTTCCAAACAGACTTGTATAGCACGCTCCACCATGGAGTCTGAGTTCATAGCACTAGAGTTAGCTGGGCAAGAAGTTGAGTGGTTGAGAAGTCTCTTATCGGATGTGCCACTTTGGGAAGGAAGTACCACACCTGTGTGTATCCACTGTGATTCACAAGCAGCCATTAGAGTCGCTCACAATAGCGCCTATAATGGGAAGAAGACACATATTCGCATCAGACATGGGTCAGTAAGACAGTTATTGAAAAATGGTGTGATAGCCTTGGAATATATACGATCAGAGAACAACCTAGCTGATCCGTTTACCAAAGGCTTAACCAGGAGAGTAGTCCTGGAGACGTCGAGGGGGATGGGATTGAAACCCATTAATGGGGAATATGTGACCAATGAGTCAATGTGATTCTCTCCATCCATATGGCTCAAAACCAAATCGTCTTAAAATTCATAGCCACTTGTGGTGGTCCTGTTGAGAAGGACTTGATGAATAAGACGTACTGAGTGTGTAAAACTCATAGAGAATTCATAGCCTAAATGGTGGTCCTTTAGAGAAGGACTTGATGAATTCACGGGTAATCACGAGACCCAAACTTCATAATAGAATGTTAAAAGGAGACGTCATTAAACAATCTTTAAATGAAGAAATCAAAAGTTCATAGCCCATAAAGGGTGGTCCTTAGAGAAGGACTTGATGAACTGAAAGGTGATGTTCGAGGGAACTATAGCTTTCAGAAGGGTAGAGTATGTGCTGTGGGGGTCTCGATCGAAAACCGTTAAAGTTCAAGAGTAAGTTCACTTAAACGGAATTCGGTGGTTGCCTCACTTCACTACGTGTCAATTCAAATCGAAAGATATTGCCACTTAAGTACAAGTCACCCAAAAACTGATAGGTATAGAAACTTGATCACTGTCTCTCCAAAAGACCCTGAGTGGGGGATTGTTGGATTAATACTTTATATTTGTTAATTTAAATGTATAAACGTTAATCCGATCATGTTCTTTTAGGAGAAGCGGAAGAGACTTAGAATAATATAGAGAATTAACTAAGACTCTTCCCATTCCCTTTGAGAAGTGGAAAAGACTACTTTTGTGAATGTTTTTGTCCCACATAGGAGGTGAGTAAAAAAGTTTATATACTTAAATAAACTCACCTATATATTCTTATCACAAGAGCTAGTCACTATGGAAGCTAAAAGGGAACAAGTAAGCCCCCACTCGCGCGCACCACCACCACCACCACCACCCCCGGCCCGGCGACGACGACGGCGTGGGCCGTGGGCTCGTGGTCTCGTGGGCTCGTGGTCTCGTTGGGGAGTTGGGGAGTTTGGGGAGGTTAAAAGCGTGGAGGTTAAAAGCCAATCAAAACCGTCAACCCAATCAAGTCAATTACGGGAGGTAATCATGGGACTTAATGGGGACTTTCTGAAAGGCTTGACTCTTCCCCACCTCTCCCCTATATAAAGAGCTCTCACTCCACTCATTCCAGCTACGAAATACACAAGAAATAAAAAACACTCTGCCTCACCTTCTCTATAAAAACTAGTTACGTTTTAGTTTTCCGTTAGAGATACCGGTCCGCCGGAATATCATTTTAACGACCGTCGGTGACTCTGTTTTTCTTTTCATTTTCGTGTAAGTGTATTTCCATTGAATTTCTGTGTAATTGTTATTCATCTTTTATTGTAATCGTAATTCAATTTTCTTGTAATAGTTAGTTTACACTAAAATTGTTTTTTACTTCATTTGTTTTTCTTTTGGAAACCATTTCTTTTGTTAAACCGGTGACTATTTTAATAACAATAAATACACCCCTTAGCCTCCTCTTTTCATAGACTTCAGAGAATTACACAAGAGGCTTAAAGTTTTCAAGTCAGAGCAAGAAGGCAAGGAGAAGCTAGCGTTGGAGGAATTCTGTTCTTCCAACAACAGCCAACCCAACCATTAGTGGTGTCGCCTAAGGTGTGATAAAAAGATGTATAAAATAAGTGCAAATAAACACCCTAAGCTGAGCACGGTTCTGCAAGTATACAGATCGTATGCAAGTTTTAATGAATAAGTAGAATTCGTTCCTCAGGGACTACGAAGTTTAAGAAGAACTTATGAAAATATTCTAGTGCAGACATGAGAGCTAGATATAATAATACGCAAGAGTAAAGAAGAGATAGATAGATATTTATTTGATTTTCAATAAAGAAAAATTAAACTAATAAATCTAAAGACAAAAAAGTAAATAAAAGAGAAGAAGATAGTATGAGAGTTTAGCTTGAGTAATTAGCAAGTAATCCCCACTAGTTTTGCCGTTCTAAACATGTAAGGGATGAATCATGTAGTATTTCAATAGTTTGGTTTCAATTGCGCTAGGTAGTTTCAAATAGGGTTTACCTGTGTCAATAAGAACCTAAGCAAACTGTTCCTGCAATTGATTAAATAGCAATACACTAAACCATTGACTATCTAGTTAGGCTGAATTGTCAGATCAAACCTTATTCTAGACGTTATGTGCTAATTATATATTCAAATATACCTGTTATCTAACTCCTATGATGGTACTCCTGTATGTTTGCGACCATAAAGAACACAAATATAAATCCAACACATAAACAGAGAAATCAAAACATAAATTCAATCAAATTAGATAGATGTCAACCAACACTAGGGTTCATACATATATGCTAAAACTCAAGCTAATTAGAATTTAGTTCATACTAAGAAGAGAAAAGAAAAGAATTACAGAATTAAAGGTTGAAGGAGACATAATTGATGCACAGCTCCTTCCAGACTTCTCTTCTTGTGTTATAGCTTCTTCCTAACCTTAGGTTTGGTCAAGGATGATTTTCTAATGTTAAGAGGCTGTATTTATAGTGTATAGGTTGACCTAATCGTTTTCTTGAAGGAAAAGGTAAATATTGGACTCCTAGCCCAACTCAAATTCGTAGCACAAAACATGGAATCAGCCCTGTTTTTGTTTTGGTCCTAACAGCTTCAATACTTATCCGTTTGACGCGTATGAGTAGTCGAAATTCATCATCTCGGAAAGATATTTAACTTTGCTCTTGACCGTTTCTCCAGATTCCTCACCGATTTTGAGATATAAGCCGATTTCTGGTTGTAGGTGCTGGAATTCAGATAATATTTTTAGCTTTTACTTCCTTATCTTAAATTTCTATGTTTATCTTCTTTCGTTTAGCTTTTAGAATTGACTTGGACTCTAACTAATTTCCATATATCTTTAAAGCTTCACACTAAATAAATAATTAAACACAATATGCTCTAAAAATAATAAATAAATAATTCAAGACACAAAATAGGGAAGTGTACTAAATCATGAGAAAATCGACCTATAGACTAATAAATACACCTAAAATGATGTCTCTAACTAATAATAAATCATCTCAAATAGGGAGACATCAATTAGGTTATCCTATTTCTTTTTTGTATTGAGAATTATGTATTCCTTTTATTTTATTTCAGTATTTAATTTTGTTATGAACTAATTTCTTTAGTACTTGAGAATCGCTATATGGGTTGAACCCAATTCTATTTAATTTGTGTTTTATAAGTTTGGGATTTAATGGTTTAAATTAGACTAGGTATCTTGTGTTGACTATTATTTTGTTTTAATCACTAATTTTGAAGTCATGAATCAAACTTAGCTCATAGTAATTAAGCTATTCACTTTGGTGGGGAAGTGATCGCCTTGACGGGGGGTTTAATTACAGACTTAGATAATAGACGTGTAGTATTAGTTATTGACCCTGACGGGCTTAACTAACCATGCAGCCAATGAGGTAAATTATTATTCATCTGAAAGTAGCTTATAATCGCCCTGACGGGGTTCGTAATACCGTAGGATAGCTCTTAAGTCCACCCTGACGGGAGTTAGGAGATATTAGAGTCCCGACTAGCATAATAATACCAGTTTAGCCCTTAAACAGAAGCATTAATTAGATAGGATAGGTGAAACCCTTGCGAGGATCAAGTACTCTCTCTCTCTTCTGAAGTTTAATTCTCTTTTACTTGCTTTATTTTATTTCCATAATTTATTTTCTTGCATCTTAAATTTAAAAACAAAACAAAAATCTTTTATTTTACTTTTCTGTTAAGCAATTACTACTACTATCTGATTAATATCTGAGTTGTGCCTAATCCGTCCCTGAGAACAAAACCCGGTTTATCGGATATTACTTGGACAACTGTGCAATTGTGGTATTGTGGTTCCCTTATTTGCAGTTCTTAATTTAATAACACACCAGGAACCACCAAGTTTTTGGTGCCGCTGCCGGGGACGGTAACGTGTGACCCCCGTGTTAATCTTTAGTAGTTTAATTGTTATTTTTATTTTTCGGTTTTACGCTTTTCTTTGTCTAGTTTCTTCTCAGGTTTTTACAGGTTTGGCGCATGCTCTCGAATCCCGAGAGACTAATCCGAGCTCAAAACAAGAGAAAGAAGGAGGAAAAGAAAGCAAAGGAAATGGTAGATTTAAACGTTCATAATATTGAAGATCCCGAAATTCAGTTGGGTGAAAATGGCCTTCCGATAGTTCCACCAGTATTACCAGTTCCACCGGTAGGAGTCCGAAATGCTCAATTCCAAATTCCTCCCGGAGGTCAACAACCAATCAACAAAAATGGTGTAGAATTTCAAGACGATGTGCCACGACTCTTCCAACCGAATAACTATAGACCTTTCTGTTTACCACCACTACGACCCTGTCCTCCCGCAGTTCAAGGAATTCGATTCAGACTAGACGCGGGTATGATTAATCAGTTTACAAATATTGGACAGTATAGTGGTGCAACTCGTGAAGATCCTATTCGAGCTATGTATAAGTTCATGAATATTTGTGATGCATATGTCACCGCTGGAGTAACCCAAGAACAAATGTACTTTCATATGTTTCCATTTTTCCTCACCGGAGGAGCGAGTGAGTGGTATGATCAACAACCACACGATGAGATTTTGACTTGGGATCAACTTCAGACTGCATTTTTTGATAGGTATTATCCTCAGAGTGTTAGACTTAGTGGGCAACTTGATGTTGTAAGTTTCCGTCAGGAACAAGGAGATACTGTAGGAGTTGCTTGGACTCGTTTCCAATCTTTGTTACGAAAATGCCCATTACATGGGTACTCAATTGCATTACAGCTTGGAATATTTTATCGTACTCTAAATGACACAAATTACTCTGGTCCCTAAAGTGATTAACCCATAATCCATTCAACAATTTCGACCAAATAAGTTGTGCAAACTTTATTTAAAGTTATTGGTAAATAGAATGATACACCTTATGAATGAATGGGTTCACAAAGATTGAAATATGTTTATTCCAGGATGCTCGATTTATGGTAATATTGTCCTCTTCCATGAGGTGAGTCACCATTGTAAAAATTAGAAAAAGTCAAATTCCTACCAGGTGACAGTCAAAGTAGATATCTCCAATGCTTACGAGCACATTGCGTGGATTTTTCTTGAAGATTTACTAACAAATATGGGTTTCCACTATAATGTAGGTGACCTTTGTCGTCCCCGTTAAACAAAATAAACAACGAAAAATTGGGGAATCGAATCCGCAGAGTATGGATCGTAGGTAGCAATAAATGATAAGTAGAGTATTCGTTCGCAAGGATGACTTGCAATATAGTTTTCAAGGTAAGATAGATGCGTGAAGTATGAATTTCGAATAACAAAATTGAAAATGGAAATATTTTCTTGGTTTTGTGATAAAGATTGATAACTAAAGACAAGATAAAAGTAATAGCATTTAGAGTAATGATTATCAACTAATAATAATGAAAGTAAACAACTGAATCAAAATAGAAATAATTCGATAGAGATGATGCTAGAGGATATTGCTAAGTAACCTATTGTGTTGCTACTTAACTTTGTTATTCATAAGGGTGAGTGGTTTTATTGTTCTCATTAGTCCGGACTCTAATCCGATTAAGTTTCCACAAGGGAAAACCTAATTCTATACCTTTCTGGTCTATTGGTTTTCAGCTTGGTTAAGTTCCTATCACCCTTAGTGACTACCTAGCATGCTAATATATTCTGATAAAAGGCACTAAGTGTTTGTATACTAGGTCAGTAATCTTTCCCCCCCGCCCGGGTGTTAGGTAGATTACAGCGACTCATGTTACTTTGGCCAGACTACAGGAGTAATTAAATCACGCATACAATCAATGGAATATTTAAAACCCATCTCAATTAAACATTTAAATAAGATATTCCAAATAAATTAACATCATCAAATAACGAATCACGATGTATTACATAAGCATCCTCAAGCAATTAAAGTTTAGCTCATAATTGAATTGAAACTAATTAAATACAAACTAATTAAAACTAAGCTCAAATTCATGTTTAAAACTAAAAATAAGATAAGAGTTATTGTTGGAGATAAGAGGAGATGGTGAGTGGTTGAGGTAGAATGGCTGGCATAAACAACCCCTTGTTCTTTCTCATTCTTATATTCAGGCCCTTCCTCCTTCTCTTTCTAAATTAGTGGATATGTCTGGATAATGATAGAATATCAAACAAGGTCTGGAAATAAGCTTATAAAGCTTCTAAGTTCGTGTGGAATCTTCTTAGGGTTTAGAAAGTAGGTTTAGGATGGCTGAACCGGTTTTTACTTTAACCATATTTCATGTTTGAATCACGACAGGTGCAAATGTCATAACTTCTTTGGCGTAACTCCGAATTGAGTTTCGTGCCTTGACACGCGACCCTGACTTCAAGATCTTTCCAACCAAAAAGGATTCAGGTCCAAAACTCTACCAAAAAGTCGTACAGGTGCATTCCGAGAATAGGCTCCAACTTTCCATAAGGGCTCTAAGCTCAAATTCCGCCTTGGCTTGGGGTTTCTATTCATCTTTTGACTTCTCCTCTTCGTATTGGACCCTTGTATCAAGTATGTACCTAAACCTACTCACTAAACACACTATTGTAGTTATGCATCACTTCCAGATGGGAGAAGTGAGCATCTATTATGCCTAAATGATTATCTACTTTGACTTTTGTTTCCAAAAGAGCAACTAACTTTATTTTGTTACTAATTAGAAATTCCTTAACATCAAGCTGACACAGGATTTTATTCAGGCTTCTAACATTCCAAGCTGCTAAATTCATATGTTTAGTGGTCTAGTTATCTCTTTCCCGCCTTCTTGATTGATGAACTGCAAAACATCCTTATCTATACTAGTTTCAGATTTTTGCAGCTCACTGAATTTATTACTCATAGAAGTTAACTTATTGTTGTTGTTTTTGCTTCTGCTTTGTGCATTACTAGATTCTCCTTCATGATATTTAGACACTTTGCCTCTAACTTCTTTCCATTCTTCTGTTTTGTTTTTTCCTTTATCATTCACATTTAGCTCTTCTTGTGTTTTCTTAGGTCTCCACACTTTCTGAATGTTATTACACTTCTCTTCTACATGCCCAAATTTGTTGCATTTGAGACATATAGTTGGTTTCCAATCGTATTCAACTTTGACTACATGAAGCTCCTCCGAACCAATGTCAATATACACATTCTCAGGTAATACCTCTTTTGTGTTAACTTCAACACATACACGCGCATATCCTAATCTTGTTTTTGACTCAGTTATTGAATACATTTGTATAGGTACTCCTATTCCACTTGCCACATAACTTAAACCCCTTTGGGTCCATAAATTCATAGGCACGTTGATTAGTTTAGCCCAAATAGGAATTTTTGTCACATCTATTAACTCAAATTGTGAATCAGCACTCCAAGGTCTAAGTAAGAGTGGTGTACCATTTATGTGCCAGATTTGTTCCATCGCCTTGTTATTGAGTTGATCTTCGAATTTGAACACATAAACGCATTTTCCACTGGATTTCACTTCAATTTTCCCAAAATTCTTCCACTGAAATCTAACAAAGTTTGTTATCGAGTAGAAATTTGGAGGACTATCCAAAATTTTTCCTATTAGACAGTTTTTCCACAGCTCGTCGCCCTCTTCGAACACATCTCGCGGTGGTTTAATGACTTTTTTGTCGCCTTTTTTCTTTGGTCGGAGTATGAAAATCAAGCGTAAACACTTTGTCTATGCCTTTTTTGAACATATTTGACCATACCACTGGCTTGTTTCTGTTCATTTCAACTGGCGTATCCACTGGTGTCCCAATCGGCGTGTGAACTGGAGTATTGATCGGAGTCAGAGCTTCAACCACTTTCACCGGGCTTGAGTTTTCTACTATCTCATCATTTTGACTCACTTCTGCTTCTGGTTCAACTGTTGGAGAGAAGATGACCTTTGTGATATCATTATACTTTGTCTTTTTCTTCGATTTGGAGTTTCCGATCTGGTTGACTGAACTTGAGTTGATCATTTTAGTCATTTTTGAGAGTTTTCACTGTGATTTTGGTGGGTGGAGTGGGGGTGAGTGTATGTCGTTGGTGGAAAAGATGAAGGTTTGTGAAAAAAAGAAAAATAAATTTAGCGTTATATCCGAGATGATAAGAAATAATACTAAATTTAGGAAAGAGAAAAACAAAAAAAGATTGAAAAAAGGTCAAAAGTGGTTTAAAAAGGACAGTGGGTGATGGAATAAAGTTAGTTGTGGATGAATGGCTAGAGAGGATTTTTTTAGTGTTGACTCTCATTTGACTTCGATATTCTGAGTGCTATTTTTTATAGAAACAATTATAATTTTAATTTAAATATTAAAAATACTTTTTAAGATATATAAATAATGAAATTTTATAAAATAATTTTGAAAAATAATTGATTTGAATTAAAATAAAAAACTATTAAAATAAAATTAAAATATAGATTAAGAAGTTAATATTGGTGAAGTAAAACTATAATAGTAAGCGAATATTTAAGAAAAATTAACTATTAATTATTGATTTAACTAAAAACTAAGAATTATAGACTTAGGCTAATAAGTTATTTTTAGAAAAAAAAGCTCACAAAATTTCCATAATTTGGAATGCGAGGTCATAAAGTAGGCTGACACGGTTTTTTTTTTGGATAGAAAGTAGGCAAGTAGGTATTACATGCAATGTTTGTGTTTCTTTGATTAGCTAGAAAAAGTGAAAGTGATCTTCTTTTTGTCATACTATGATTTACTGTAGGGTCCATGAACATGGGTATAGCTGTTAGACTTGTGAACTTTTTCTAGAAATTGTTGTATACAAATCATAGCCCCTGTGCTTAGCATCTTTCCAACACTTGTTTTTAGAATTTTGTTCACCTAATCTTCGTGCTTGTCGACTGAGGTATTAACAGTTGGTAAGACACCAAACCAACGTAGCCCAATGGTCCCAACAAGAGCGATGGCCCAACAAATGCTTTTGATATGGTTATTACCGGTGCTGAGCAAAACAAAATAAAAAATTCGAACAGACCTAAGACTGAATTAAAAAAATATAAAAAACATTCGGTTCGATTCAATTTTTTTATAAATCGGAAAAATTCGATTAGGTTTGATCTATGGTAAACCAAATAAAAAAAATACGAAAATCACTTTATGTCCTTAAATACTTTTACTTTTAAATGACCTTCTATCTACCATTACTTAAATAATTTATAAATTTTATTTTTATTTTTTAAGAGATAATTATACGGGGATAGAAATTTATGTAAATTTGAATGAAAAAATATTCACGTATAACATGCGCCAATTCTGGAAATGTTATAATGCGCAAAATACTTTACATAAATCATTTATTGATATATTTAAAAGATCTTTCGGATTCTTTTTGAATTTGTTGCATATGCATATACAAATTCCTTTGTAAATAGTTGTTTATAATTTAATGCATAATATTTCGGTTACAAAAATACAATATTTTTACATCAATCTATAACATAAAAATCAGGCATTTCATATATGGATACTAGGTAACACCCGTGTCTGAAGACACTTAAGATTTTTTTGTTCTGTTGACGGGAATTAAACCTAGGTTCCAATGGTGAAAGTAAAAAATTAGAATTAAGGCTAAGGTTTTTCATTTTTTGCTCGGCAAGTAGAAGGTTAATGTTAAGATTAACGTAAATGTTAAGGTTCAGTTTAAAGTTACAGTTAAGGTTAAGGATTATGGTTAAGGTTTAGGTCAAGGTTAAGTTTAAGGTTAACTTAGGTTAAGGTGAAGGTTAAAGTTAATGTTTATGATTTATCATTTATGGTTTAACGTTTAAGGTTAAGGTTCAATAAGATTCAAGGTTTAAGGTTGAATATCAATAATATGAATTTTTATTTGGTTAAGGTTAAGATGAAATTCAAGGTTAAGTTTTAAAGTTCAAGGTTTAGGAAAAGTGTAAGGTTAACTATTTAGGTTAGGGTTATAGCTAAGTTACGATTTAAGGTTCAAGGTTAAGGTCAAATTTTAATTTTAAAGTTAAGATTATAGTTATAGTTAAAGTTAAGATTAAAATTAAGATGAAGGTAAAAGTTAAGGTTTAAGGTTCAAGTCTTAAGTTTTATGGTTTGAGATTCAAGTTTTAAGGTTTAAGGGTTAAGAGCTAAGGTTAAGGTGAAAACGAAGATTAGGGTTTAAGAATTTTTTTTCTTAAAAAAAAAAACCGAAAAGAATAATCATTTATGATATTGTAGCTCCTATTGGAATCTTCACAATATCTCGCACGCCTTATCTCGCTAATCTCGATACAAGAATTAAACGTGTGTCAATTTTTAGCTGCTATACATGCAATAAAGTTGTTCCAAAGGTATGTGGAGGGACTCTTCATCTCCTATATATGTGGAGACTTTTAATGAATTGCAGAAAAAACCATCTTCACTTCTCTTTTTCTCTCAAAGAAGACCTCACTAAAATGGCGTCAAAGAATAACCACTCCCTACCGATAGCAAAAATCTCCGATGAAAACCTTGAGAAGTTTGTTATCCTTTCCCTTTCAACGAAAGCTGCAGCGATAAAACCAAAAGAACCTGAATTTACTTTGGTGGCTAGGATTGTCTCGGAACGAATCATCCCATTACCAGTCTTCAGAAAAGTTGTTCTAGATAATTGGAACATACGATGCCGTCTAATCTTTGAAGAACACTCATCAAATGTTTTCAAGATTACGTTAGATGACGAAGAAGAGGCGAATAGGCTCTATGTCATCAGACCTTGCCTTATCCAATCCATGCATGTGGTTATTGCTTGGTTAAGGGAAGGTGAGAAAGTGAATAATCTTGACCTTGAGAATTCATCTGCCTGGGTTCGAGTTTATGGGCTTGCTGGATTTCAGTGTTCTTGAAACTCTTGGAAACTTCATTGGAGAGGTTACTGAAATCGATCATCCCACTATTGATAATGATGATCAAGAGGTGATAAGATTTAGAGTTAAGTTCGATACGAGGAAAGCACTGAAGACTGGAGTTTACATTGAGCAATTCGAAGGTCCAGCGTGGGTGGCATTTATCTATGAGAACATCAGAATGTATTGTTTCAACTGCGGTGTATTAGGGCATAACAAGAACGTGTGTTCTACGTGTATTGATAAGCCTAGGTGGAATGATAGCTCGTTTAAATACACTAACTGGAGTAAGGACTTAACTGTGAAATGTGAGAACAAACCCTTATATGTTATCAGGAAGCGTGATAGATATGGTGTGTTTGACGAGATAATAAGATTCTACCCATTCAGAAGATATGATGGTTATGATGAAGACACAGATGGAGAATCACGTCATGGAGGTTCAGCTGGTAACTTATCGAGCTTTAAGGTTGGATCAGTTCAGGTACCAGTTCATAATACTGAAGACAATGCTAACAAGGAGAAGAAGAATGATGGTTCAGAATCTAGCAAAAGAAAGCGAGAGAATACAGGGCTGCTTGGTGATATAACAAATGGAATTGAGCTACCAGAAGAACCTTTTGAGATTTTTGCAACTAGGTTCCCTGGTCTGTATAGGGCTTTCCAAGGTGAGTGGACTGATGTTGGGAAAAGCTTAATTGTGAACAGTGATAGTGTGAAAGATGTGGTGAATTCAAAGTACAATAGTATAGAGGAGTTATACAGAGATTTTCTAATTGGAACAAAGGAGAACAACACAACAAATAATGGTGTGGGGCTTGGGTTTCAGGAGAAGGGTAAGGCCATTGTGATTGAAACTAGCTTTGAAAGAGAAAGAAGAACAAAGTTTAGATATGATGGGAAGTTAAGAATCGGGAGCAATGTGGAAAATGATGCCACAATTATTCCAGATATAGACTTTGGAGGTATTCAGCAAATTAATGGAAATCAAAACATTGTGCCATGGAAAGGAAATGAAGGGTTAAACAAAGTAAATACAACATTGGAAGTACAAGCTGCTGGTGATCTTCTTGACCTGAACAAGTCTGGATATGCCAAGAGAAAGACACCTGAGGAGAAAAATGCAGAAATATTAGCAATCAAATGAAGAAAGCAGGAGGAGTTAGAAAACATGGGAAAGAAGATTGGAGAGATTCAACTCTTCATGGACGATTTATATGACTGTTTGAGTGTTGTGAAACACCAATTCATGCTGAAGGAAGGCTTATACCCTCAACCAAAAGGAGGATTGGGAGAGGGTCAGAACCAGACAAATAATAAGCTGTATTTTTGTGATGGAATATCTTGTGATGGACACTTTGAGAAAGAGTACGAGAGTGAAGGGGACTCAAATGATGCTGCTGTTTCCGAGGCTAGACCTGTGAGAAATGGCTTCATCAACTATAATAACGAGAATGCTTGTGCTGCAAATGTTAATGGATAGTTGTATGGCTTGAAATTGTCAAGGTGTTAGGGCAACCTTGACTCAATCTAGTTTAAAGTCCCTCTTATCCAGTTTTAATGTGTCTGTGTTGTGTCTTATTGAGTCTAAGTTAAAAAGTTGTCATGTTAGTGATGTTAAAGCTTTGAATGTATTCAAGTACAACCACATTGTTAATCCCACTGGTTCTTGTTCGAAATCAGGTGGGATTGTTGTGGCTTGGAAAGAAAGTATTTGTCTTAGTATTAGATTCTCCTGCAATTATTATGTAATCTATGAAATTAGTGAAGTTTGTAATAGGAGATGGTACTTGGTGTTTGTGTATGGACCCTGTGATGATACAGCTAGAAACGAATTGTGGAATGAGCTAACTATGTGGTTTGTTACCACACCATTTTGTACATAATTAGGGTTTAAGAATCAAGAAGATGATTATCCAAAATATAAAAAATTTAGTTACATTTGAGAATAATTCAAACTAAAAAATCAAATTTCAAATTTAAATGTATTTGGAATTAAATTAAAATAGAAATAGTTAGAGAGAAATGAGAAATATGACCTTTGTGGCCCTACCTTAAGGTTATAAAAATAAAATATTGGTATGTGTAATTTATTTAGAGATGACGTTGTTTTTATTTATTTTTAATTGCAATCTAGGTCCCCATATTAATTTTTAGTTAATTGCAATAAGGTCCTTAGGGGACAGAGGCACCATGGCCCCTTTAGACTTTCCAAAAAAAAGAAAAAAAATTATGCCAAATTTTTGGAATGTTTCACTTGACCCCTCAACTTACAGAATTTTATCTTATTAGGCTATGATTTAGTATAATATAGGGTCACTAATTCAGAAAAAATAGATAACAAGGTCTATAGTGCATTCTTTGTATAATATAGGACCTGTAGTGCAGGTAAATCATGAATAAAATTTGTCGGCTTTGTGTTAGCAATTGATTAAGTCCAATATATTCTCAATGTTCATTTCATGCGATCCATCAGCAGAAAATACCAGTATAATGCCATAAACTTCAATTATGTTGCAAATCTAGCCTTATACTATTTTAAATTCATTAAATCTACAAGCTTTAGTATACTTATCACACAAATGAACATATAAATAATTAGGTCCCAAATTGATCAAATGTTTCACCACTTTTTCTCCTAATTCAACATTCGGTCTGGTAATATTGTGAGCTATATTTACATCATGACTTCAACATTTGCATCAATTAATGTCACATCCATTTTGTTTATACCTGGTATACAAATCCGGATCCACTACAACAGATACTAATTGAAACGCATAATAGAAGAAACATATTGTCTTATGGTGCACCAAATACCATTAACTCCAAACAGGGTGATCACTTACCAGCATACATTTTTTTAAAAGCTTACGTTGTTGACCAACGATCTCTGCAGATTAATTGACCTGAATATATTATTAGGCAAGAATATTAGCCAGACTAAATTAACAACAAATAATATCTAGTTAATTAAATGCGGACCTGCCTCTGAGCCTAGCAAGAACACTCTTTCCATGAGGATGCTAGTGAAGATACAGATAATGAATGTCAAGGAGTTGAATCATATTCTCACAAAGGTTTCCCTGCAAATTAATCAAGCTAAAACAAAGACCAACGGTGTAATTAATACCAGACAAATCATATTGACAAAAATAGTTTACGAAGGAATCTTAAAGAACCATCAAGAAATTTCGACTGTGGATAATTTTCTCGATCACAGAACTTGATCGCTTTTAATCAAGCTACCACTATGTAAATCACAACCTGATCGCTTTTAGTATAAACTAGTTTTAGTGCCTTCGGGCAATACTCACACATATTATTAGTTTAACAACTTAAGAAATTGTGAAATAAAAATTACATTATTAATATGTTGTTTAAGACTCAATTATTAATATGTTGTTTAAAAATCACAATGTGATCTCTTTATTCATATGTTGTTTAAGAACCTTGAATCTCCCATAGGCTTTGAATGAAGTTGACTATAAATTATGAGCACATGGACAAAATAAAATGAAAAATACTCAATTTTTTAGAGTTTTAATGGTAAAAATTATTTTTTTACCTTAAGTTCTTCAATTTTTGATAATGTAGCCAAAGCCGGGTTGATGATCGTGGAGAACGGTCCCCTCAATATACTCCTTCTTCATATATTCTTCTTATGTTTCATCTGTAAGTACAAATAATAGGGTAGTACAATAGCACTGCTTCAAATTTACTATATTTCTGAAAAATAAAACAGGAATTTGAAACCAATCAAAATAAAAATTTGACAAAGGAAAAGAAAAGTCTTACATTTATTTAATATATTTTTTAGATCGAACTCCAGTGATTTGAACGTATTGTCATCGCCTTCGCCCAACCAGCAGATGCGCCAAATACATATTTACTGCAAAACAATTCAAAAAGTGCACTATAAGACCAAATTGCTCACTCCAACATTAACTGCTAATTATGGAACCCACAAAATACACAAGGCAAACCCTCCCCATATATGCTATCTTCAGCACATACTTCTCATACGTTAAAAGGCTTCAAACAGACATAAAATGACCATTGTAGGATTTCTATACAAATATAATAAACAATTATACTTTAATCATCAGATAATTCTGAAAATTTGTAAAAGTAATTCAATTTTTTAGAGTTTCAATGATCAAAATTAATTTTTACCTTAATTTGGGTTCTTCACCAAGCCGGGTTGATGATGGTGGAGAATGGTCCCCGAGTGGCGGCGGGTTTCTTGTGCAGGAGAGCGACTTGGTGGAAGTTGAGTGTGAAGAGATGAGTTTAGAGTTTCAATGCGAAAAAAATTGTTTACCTTAAGTTGGTTTTTCGATTGTTGATGGTGTAGCCAAGCTAGGTTGATGAGTGAAGAGATTTATTTTAGGTTTTTTGTTCCTATGGACGGAGTGTGAAGAGATGAGTCTTGTGTTGAATGTACTAACGTAAGAATGTGTTTATTATGTTTAAAAGAGGATGGGGAAAAATAGCACGTAATTGATGTTATGTATTATAGATAGTATGTTTAGAATTTAAAAAAAATAGTATTGAATAATATACGACATTAATAATAGATGGGGCCAGAAATGATCCTGACCACCACTTTGTCATATATTCAGGACCGTAGATCAAAAATTTGTTATATAATATAAATATTGTATAAAAGTCTATCCATACGGTTACAAACACATACCAAAATCGTAATATATACCAAATCGGAAATATACCTAACCGAAAATCAACGAAATCGATTGATGAAAATTGTTCGGTTTGGTAACAACACCTTTTAGAAACCGAATTATTTGATTTCGATTTTGAACAAAAAACTGATCTAGACTGTACTCACCCATATATAGTGAAACCAAATTTCTCAAAGATCTTCAATGTCAATTAGAGAAGAATCCATACTTGTTTCTTAACGAGTAGATAACAAAGGTGAGTTGACCTAGATACTAAAATTTGGGACATATAATACTCACATATTATTTAAATTAATTTTTATATATGTATTACTTAATAAAGGGTAAAAAAAATTATATCTAGGGATTGACTAATATATCTATTTTTAATTTAAAAAAAATAGATTGACTTATATTGAATTTTTAATAAAAAATAGATTGACTTATATAGTTCTTCGCCGAGGATTTTAGCTTTTTACTCACTTTTTGTCCTAAATGTTTATTTCCCGGAACAATTTGTATTGCACTCTACAGATCCCACTACCCACTCCCCCGATCTTACCTTGACATCAATAACACAACTTGGTGTGAATGGAAGAAATATATTCAGGAAAAGAAGAATATTTTGAGAAAAAGAAGAGCAGTTTTTGAAAGTTTAAGGAAGAAGATGAGAAATTACATAAGTTTTGGACTTTTTTTTTATTCATGTATACTTTGTTGTAATTCATACTTTTTAGTTTTATAACCGTATACTTTTACAACTTGCAAGATCTATAACAAAATAAGTTACACAATTACATAGTTAAGAAAGAGACTAGTTAGAAGTGAATATGTTATATAAATCTTCTCGGTTTCTCGATGTCTTTCATATTGAAATTAAAGATACTTGTAATTGTTTTTTATGCTCTTGAAGAAAGATAAAACCAAGAGTTTTTTTTAAAGTCCCACATAAGAAATGGAAATGAGAAAATTATTGGTTTATAATATTTTATTTTTCATTACATTTTAAAATGTTTAAGACTTATATGTCCTAACTTTGATGGGAAGTTAGGTCTTCTGAATGCACCCAAGTAGGATTTGAACCCCTTTGAATATTATTTTGGGGATAAATATTGTTTTACTGCATAACAAAAAGCTCTAGCCAGTAAATGGGCGGTGGCGCGGCGTGGTCGTGGGGTGTTTGTAAGTTTTGGGGAATTAAAAAATAAATATAAAAATATATTTTAGGACAGTGTATTTATCGAGTCGGGACTAAGTCGTTTAATACCTACTGAAGAGTTGTCGGTCATCTTCATGGCATTTATTCCCAATGATCAGAAATAATACATTAAAAGACCATCGTGATTGTTCCCATCCCCAACGGTAACTCCATCACTTATGGCTCAGGAGGTACAAGAACTAACCAAATTTGTTCTCCCCCTTGTCAAAGAAGACATCCAGGTTCATGGCAGCTTTTAAGAGAATAGTAAATATTTTTGGCTTTATGATGGACGTGTTTATGACAGATTTTATGGTGTGCTTTATGACTAGCCTTATTGCAAACAGTTTTTTAGAGATGCTACCACTATATAAAGAGGCTCAAATGTCATTTGAAAACACACCAACAACAACAGAATTTCAAACACTGGAATACTCTCCAACTCTACTTTTCTCATGAGTCATTTTCTAAGAATAGAGTAGTGATAGAATTTATTTTGTTTAAAGATACCAGTTGCACTTATAATATTATTTATAACGCAAGCATTATCGTATTATAACTCAAAATTCTGGTATCCTGTGTAAGTTCTGTTTTATATTTCAATCTCTTGTAATCTTTGTTCTGCTTACGATTTTGAAATATATTATTGTTAAAACCAATTTGTTCGATCGGTGTTTATTATTCTTTACCAACAATTTAATAAATATATTATTGTCAAAAACACTGATCGAAAACGACTTTCCGATTTTCCGCTACTTATTCACTTTTGAATGCAAAAGCTTTCCCTGACGTGTTAAAGTTGGAATCCATGAATGGTTCAAACTACTAACATTGGGAACAAAAACTTCTAATGGTGTTTGACTAGTTTGATCTTGATAGTTGAGGCGAATCTGATAGAGAACAAGAGAAAATGGATTCTCAACACTATAACATCCAGAAACTCGTGATTAAGAAGTTTGAGGAAGTGGTTGATGGAGAATGGGCTTGCAAGGATACAATTGTAGTTATTCTAGGAAAAAGAAAAGGATCATATAAACTTACTTTGGTAATACCTTAGAGTTAGTTGATGTTCTTTGTGGTCCCTCACTAGTCTCATTAAAATGGCTTATAAATAGTTTTCGTGGGTAGAAAAAATAGTTATAAATTTGAATTTATGATTTTGTTGGGTAAGGGTACCGTAATGGAGTATTATGAATCACCATACTTGGGAATATGAATGCATATACCTTTGCGTACAATGTTGTATCTGTAGAGGTGTGACATAGTAGATTAAAACTTCTTATTGTTTAAATATTTCAAAAGGCCTAAAACACACAAACTAATACTTGATCACAATATTGACAATTTTGTTAAATGTCAAAGATATGTAGAGTCCAATATTCTAATACCCTTTTAATCCACGACCACTAGAAATACAATAAAATCTGAATGCATTCTGGCTTAACTTTAATACGCGGAAAACTCTCCCATACGAAGGTAGTAGGTGCGCATGAATAAGGATATGACACGTGGAGTTTAGCAGGTGACGTGGCATAATTTGGTCCAAGCAATTTTTATTATTATTTAATGAAAAAATAAAAGGACTCTGATGCCCCTCTGCAGATAATAATGACGGTAAATAGTGGATGCATATGGCAATGAATAGTGCATTTAATAATTTTTTATTCGCCTGATGTCTCCTCATTTGTGATAATAAAATATACTTCGGAGACATCATTTTAGGCTTATTTATTAGTTTATAGGTTGATGTTAGCTTAGTTTAGTACACTTTCCTATTTTGAGTCTTGATTTAGTGACATAATATTTTTGAAGCATATTGGGTTTAATTGTTTATTTAGTTTGAAGATTTAATGATAATTATGGAGATTAATTAGAGTCCAAGTCAAAGACTACAACTTATGGAAAGAGATTAGCATGGAAATTGGAGATAAGGAAACAAAGGCTAAAAATATGGAAAAGGAAAAGTTGCCTAAATCTGAAATTCTGCAGCAACGCCTAAAGAAGTGATGATTACTCCAAGAAATACGCCGATTTTGGTAAATTCCTTTCATAGGGACGTAGATAATTCGCTGAGGATTCTTTTGGTATATTATGGAGCAAAAACCGACCAATAACGAAGAGGATATGCTCAAAACAGTTCAGCAGAATTTATCTTTATTTCCTTACGAATTTGAGTTGGGCTTGGAGTCCATTACTTAACATCATCTCCAAGAAATGAATTAGGTCAACCTATACACTATAAATACAGCCTCTTAACACTCTTAAATCATCCTTGGTGAAACCTTAAGCCAAGAGGAAGCTGACAACACAAGAAAAGAAGTCTGGAAGGAGCTGTTATCAACAATGTCTTCTTCTACCTTTGAATTTATAATTTCTTTCTTTTCTTGCATGAACTAAATTTCTTTAGCTTGAGTTTTCAGCATATATGTATGAACCCTAGTTTTGATTGACATCTATCTAATTTGGGAACTTAATGTTTTAAATTGAATTATAGTTTTTATTCTCTGTTTATGTGTTTGGGTTTATATTCTGTGTTCTTGTGGACTGCAGCCATTTAGAATTACCATCTAGTAGTTAGGTCACCATTGATAACGGTGGTTAATTACATGTTTAGCACATAACGTCTAGTATTCGGTTTAGATCTGACAACTCAACCTAACTAGATAATCACTAGGGTTTAGTTCTTGTGACTATTTACCAATTACAGGAAAAGTTTGCTTAGGAAGCCTTATTGACACAGGTAAATCCTATTTTAAACTACAGATAGCGAATTGGGACCGATTAGGAAAATACTACATAATTCACCCTTACATGTTTAGAACGGCAAAACTAGTGGGGATTACATGCTAATAGCTCAAGCTACATTCTCATATTCTTTCTCTTCATATTTATTTTCTGTCTTTAATTCCTTAGTTTTAATTTAGTTAATTAGAAAATCAAATAAACATCTATTTGTCTTTACTTTTATTGCGTTTTATTTGTTCTAGCTTTAATTATTTGCACCTGATATTTGCATAAGATTCCTCTAACCTTCGTAATCTCTGCGGAACGAATCTTAATTATTTAACTAAAACTTGTATACGATCTGTATACTTGCAGAACCGTGTAGCTTTAGGGTGTTATTTACACTTTATTTATATCTTATTTTATCACACCCTAGGCCCCACCAAGTTTTTGGCGCCGCTGCCGGGGACTACATCGTTAGTCCTTGTGCATATATCTTGTGCTTTTATTTTCAGTTAGTTCTATTTTACGCTTTTGTCTTTTAGTTTTTTCTTTTCAGATTTAGTTACAGATGGAATCCATCGAGTTTAGAGTGGAGCCACGAGGAATTCGCGCTCCCGAAATTCAAGCCGCTAAATTTAAACCTGATCCAGGGATGCTAACTTAGTTTGCAACTCATGGATTATTCAGCGGTGCTGCACATCAAGATCCGATCCGATATATTCAGAAATTCATGCAAATTTGTGATGCTTATATCGTAAGAGTTACTAGGGAACAATTTTACTACGTGATGTTCCGTTTCTTCTTGACCGGAGGTGCAAGCGATTGGTATGATTCCCAATACCCTCATGTTATTCCAGATTGGGACAAGCTTCAAGCAAGATTCCTAGACCGTTTCTATCCGGTTAGTAGACGTTTAAAAGATATGTTGGAGCTTGAACAATTTATACAGGAAGATAGAGAGAGTTTGGGTGAAGCATGGTTACGATTTACTGAACAGAAGGCGAGATGTCCATATCATAGATCCTCGCCGGAATATTATTTAACCTTGTTTTACGGAGGCCTTAATGACAAATCAAGAGAGAAAGCAGATTTGTTAGGAAACGCAGGTTTTGTGTTACTAGCTCCTGAAGAAGCCGAGTTGGGGATGGAAAGAATTCTTGAGAACGAGAGAAGTTGGCCAAAGAAACCAGAAAAAGAAGACACTTCAGAATCTCTGAAGCTTAAAGAATTGGCTCAACAACTCGAAGTACTACAAGAACAAGCCCGAACAATTGCTCAGGTAAATGTAGTACGTGCAATTCCTTCGTGTCCTGGTTGTGGATCAAGAAATCATGTGTGGGAAGGATGTATAAATAATCCAGCAGTAGCTTCCGTTACATACCCGCAAGATAACTATTATTCTAATGGTTATAATTATCCTCAATAAAGCTACGCTAATTATCAACAACCTTCACAACAAAGAAGTTGGGTCAGAAAACAAGAGAATTATCATCAATCCCAACTTTAATCTTCCAATCCACCACAACCTATTCAGAAAAAGGCACCCATTGTTAAAAAAGCTTGTCAAGAGACGAAGAAAGATCCACCTAAACAATCAATGCAACTGGCAAAACAAGAACAACTTCAGAGCTTGAATTCGAGTATGGCTCAATTAATGCAAACAGTTGAAAACAACATGAGTCGTAGCCAACAGAAGATTCAAGCCCATCAGAAGATTATCAAGCAACTAGAGCATACTTTATCACATATGGCGAGTACATTACAAAATCGGCCTAAAGGGCAACTTCCAAGTGATACTATTGCTCCTAGAGATGATTCTTGCCATGCAGTTGAATTGCGAAGTGGAAAACAACTGCCTCCACCAAGACCAGAAACAGAACCAATCCCTATTCCAGAACAGAGGGGGGAAGACACAATCAAAGATACAGTAGAGGAGGTAGTTAAACCAAAGAGTGTCCAAGCCGAGACACCAGAAAAGACAAGAAAACCAGTGGAACTTAATACACGCCCTCCACCACCACACCCTTCACGTGTCAGAAAGAAGGACAATGACCTGGAATTCAAGAAGTTTGTTGACATGTTGAAGAAATTGGAAGTTAATATACCACTTGTTGAAGCTCTCAAGAGGATACCAACCTATCTTAAATTCATGAAAGACATTCTCTCCAACAAGCGAAGTATAGAAACTAGGGAAATAATTGGATTGCCTGTGGAGTGTAGTGCTATATGCCAAAGTAAGTTGCCACCAAAGCTAGAAAATCCCGGAAGTTTTACAATTCCCATCGGCATTGGAGATAGTTGGACCGGGAAAGCATTATGTGATTTAGGTGCGAGCATCAATCTCATGCCTAGATCCCTGTTCGAGAAGCTTAATATTGGAGAAGTAGTACCCACATCTGTGGTATTACAAATGGCGGATCGGTCCCTCTCACGACCAATAGGTAAAATTGAAGATGTTTTAGTTAAAGCTGACTCTTTTATTTTTCCTTGTGATTTTATTATTCTTGACTACGACGCGGATAAGAATGTCCCCATCATCTTGGGTAGACCATTCTTAGCCACGGGGCGCACACTAATTGATGTTGAGAATGGTGAGTTGATCATGAGAGTACAAGACGAACAGATAAGATTCAATGTGTTTAAGGCTATGAAGTTACTAAATTCAAAAGATGAATGTTTCAAAATAGATGTCATCGGAAAAATTGCGCAAGTCTTCAATGAAGCAAGCTTAGATGATGATCTTGACGAAGCCTTAGTACTTGAATCTCAAGAGGAACTCGAGATTCCCCCTGAAGATGTTGCTGCATTAGGATCAAATGTACGAGAACTACTTCGAGAATCAGGTGACATTGAACCAATGAAACAACCATCTATAATATGTCCACCTGTTCTCGAAGAAAAACCACTTCCAAATCATCTACGCTACGCATATCTAGGTACGAATAAAACTTTGCATGTTATTATTTCTGCTAACCTTTCAGGTCCTCAAAGTACTTCGAGCAAACAAAGAAGCAATCGGATGGACTATTGCCGACATCAAAGGAATTAGTCCTTCCGTTTGTAAACACAAAATCATTCTTGAGAACGAAGGTGGGCGATCTATAGAGGGACAGAGAAGACTCATGCCAGCTATGAAAGAAGTGGTGAGGAAGGAAGTTATCAAGTTGTTAGACGCAGGAATTATCTATCTGATTGCTAGCAGTGATTGGGTTAGTCCAGTGCAATGTGTTCCAAATAAAGGAGGTATAAAAACCATCCTTAATGATCAAGGCGAAGCCATACCATCAAGAACAGTTGTGGGGTGGAGAGTGTGCATGGATTACCAAAGACTGAACAAAGCTACTAAGAAAGATCACTTCCCGCTACCATTCATTGATCAGATGCTAGACAAACTTGCAGGGAGAGAATATTATTGTTTCCTTGACGGATATTCGGGTTATAATCAGATTTGTGTAGATCCTCTTGATCAACAAAAAACAACTTTTACTTGTCCGTTCGGTACTTTTGCGTATAGAAGAATGTCGTTTGGGTTATGCAATGCACCTGCCACGTTCCAGAGGTGCATGATGGCTATATTTTGGGACATGATTGATCAATACTTGGAGGTTTTTATGGATGATTTTTCGGTGTTTGGAGATAGTTTTGATGAGTGAATAATCTTGAGAAAGTCCTTGTGAGATGTAGAGAAAAAGATCTTGTGCTTAATTGGGAAAAATGCCACTTCATGGTTCAAGAGGATATTGTGTTGGGACATAAAGTTTCGAAGGCAGTGATGGAGGTTGATCGTGCTAAAATTGAAGTTATCAAAACATTACCACCTCCAGTTTTTGTTAAAGGAGTGAGAAGTTTCATGGGTCACGCAGGATTTTATCGAAGATTTATTGAAGATTTCTCCAAGATTGCCAAACCGCTTTGCTCTTTACTTGAAAAGGATACTCCTTTTAATTTCACTGACGAATGTCTTCAAGCGTTTTTGATGATTAAAGAGAAACTGACCTCTACACCTATTGTTATACCTCCTGATTGGAAAGCTCCGTTTGAACTTATGTGCGATGCTAGTGATCACGCTATGGGTGTTGTGTTGGGACAGAGGAAAGACAAGATTTTCCACACGATTTATTATGCAAGTAAGACTTTCAACGCTGCCCAGATGAACTATACAGTAACGGAGAAAGAGATGTTGGCCGTGGTTTATGCTTTTGATAAATTTCGTTCCTATCTGATTGGGAAGAAAACTGTTGTATACACGAACCATTCAGCTATCAGATACCTTATGGAGAAAAAGGACGCTAAGACGCGTCTTATCAGATGGGTACTGTTGCTTCAAGAATTCGACGTAGATATTCGAGACCGAAAGGGATGCGAGAATCAAGTTGCTGATCATTTATCAAGGCTCGAAGGATCTAATGCGAACAAGGAACCATTGTTGGTTAAAGAGGTATTCCCTGATGAAACAACTTTTTGCTATTAAAGAATCGTTTACGCCATGATATTCAGATCTAGTCAACCTCATTGTGAGTGGTGTTTTTCCCAAAGATATCCACCCACAAAAAAGACAAAGATTGTTACACCAGGCCAAACAGTATTATTGGGATGAACCGTACCTCTGGAAGATTTGTAGTGACCAAGTGGTTAGAAGATGTGTTCATGAAGGCGAAATTGACAAGATCATTGAAGGTTGTCATAGTTCACCTTACGGAGGTCACTTTAAAGGCGATAGAACCGCAGCTAAAATTCTTCAATCCGGGTTCTATTGGCCTACCATACACAAAGATTGTCATCGTTTTGTCCAATCATGTCAAAGATGCCAGTTCACTGGTAATATATCAAAAAGAGACGCGATGCCGCTTAATAATATCCTTGAAGTTGAAATCTTTGATGTATGGGAATAGATTTCATGGGACCCTTCATCACTTCCCATGGAAATCTTTATATTTTGCTTGCGGTAGATTATGTATCGAAATGGGTAGAAGCAGTGGCAACACCAAAGAACGATGCTCAAATAGTGATTAAATTCTTAAAAACAAACATCTTTTCAAGACATGGTACGCCACGTGTTCTCATCAGTGATAAAGGTACCCACTTTCTTAATGCTCCTCTGAGAAATTATCTTCGTAAGTTTGGAGTGAGACACCGTACTTCAACCGGTTATCACCCACAAACTAACGGTCAAGCTGAAGTTTCCAACCGGGAAATCAAATCTATTCTTGAGAAGACCGTGAATAAATCGAGGAAAGATTGGTCTTTGAAGCTAGATGATGCTCTATGGGCTTACAGAACAGCATTTAAAACACCAGTTGGGGCATCTCCATATCGCATGGTCTACGGCAAAGCGTGTCATCTACCTATTGAACTTGAAGTTCGAGCCTACTGGGCTATTAAAACTCTGAATCTAGATCCAGAATTGGCCGGGAAACAAAGGATGATGCAGTTGAATGAGTTGGAGGAGTTTCGTTATCTTGCCTATGAAAATTCACGGCTCTACAAAAAGAAAACAAAGCGATGGCATGATAAACAACTCCGTCCAAAGCATTTCGAGAGAGGACAGAAGGTTTTATTATACAACTCTCGATTTTCGAATTACCCAGGAAAGCTTAAATCCCGTTGGGGAGGACCTTACATTGTTACGAGAGTCACACCTCATGGAGCGATTGAAATTGAGCATCCAACCGAGCAACGGACATTCATGGTGAATGGCCAGCGTTTGAAGAGATACCATGACAGTGAGGACTTCGGGCGAGAGGAGACAATCCATCTCGTTGAATGCGCTTAGCCTGAGGTACACGTCTAACTCAAAGACGTTAAACAAAAGTGCTCTTGGGAGACACCCCTTGTTTTAATTGCTTTTTAGATTAGTTGTTTTTACTTTGTAGTGTATAATTTTAAGTTAGTGTATAGTTTTAATTGTGTTTACAAGCTAATAGGAGAGAAAGGTAGTGCATTATTGTGCAGGAAACGAGTTTGGGGTCAAAAGGAAAAAGTTGGAAAAATTTCAGAGGCTGGCGAGGACTACCCGTGCGGTATACCCCTATACCGCAGGGATGTACCGCGCGTGAAAAACCCGTACCACGGGTCGAGAACCACGGGTTTTGTATAGAAACGAAAAAAAGGATAGCAGCTATGTGCGGTGCGCCGCACCCCTATACCGCACGCCCAAAACGCGTGCCACGGGGTGATGTACCGCGGGTTTTTTTACGGAGATGGCGCGGAGTACCCATGCACCGCACCCCTATACCGCGCCTGAAAAACGCGTGCCACGGGGTGCTATCACGGGTATTATGCCGAGGCCAAAAATCTCAAGAGCAACAGCGCACGGACTACCCATGCGGTATACCCATATACCGCAGGGATGCACCGCGCCAGGCGGTTTATGAAGAATTCAAGGCCCATTCAACTTCTTACCTTAACAAGATTAACCCTAGCCTATCCCACACGGATTTTTCAGACCCAACCCCTATATAAACACTTTAAAGCTTGTACAAACCTTCACAATTAACACAACAACTCCTAAAATCCTCTCCTCCATCTTCCATAAACACAATCTCTTCATCAAATTCATCACACTACACCATAAAACACCATCAAATTCGTCAAGCTTTAAAGATTTCTTCCAAGATTCATCAAGAAACTCTTTCTCTTTCATCAATTCCAAGCAACAACCTCAAGTCAAACCAATTTCTCCTTAAACTTTTAATCCATCCTTGGTATAACTTGAGTTGTGGGTGAATCAACCATGACTAACAGATCTGATGCTATGGAATTCAAGAGAAAGTGCACCATCCTTGGGAAGAATAAGAAATTGCCTGGAAACACCATTGAAAAACCTATCACCATTGATGAGGCTACTGAAGAATCAAAAGAAAAGGCACCACAACAACCACTACCAAAGAAGTTAACTGCTAGAATATCCATACCATCAAGAAGGCCTTTGAAGAAGATAAAAATTCATGACCAAGGTTCTTCTTCTTCTTCCTCTTCCTCTGAAATTGTTCATGATCTTCCTCCTTGGGCTCTCAACTTACAAAACAAAGTCGAAAGATTACGAGAAGATAACAGAGAACTTTGGACAGAAGTCATACAGATGCAATCACAGATAGAAGATTTGACCTTGGAAAGGGATATTGATAGTTATACCGATCCCTCAGCTTCGGATGAGGAGGATGATATGGTGGATCTCTATGGCCAGCCAGGTAGGTCATTCTAATTTTTCTCAATAGCTTGTATGCATTAGGTAGTTTAGTTAGTTTTAATTTTAAATTTTATTCCATTCTTGAGTTTTTTTCGAGTCGTGGGGACACGGCTCAATTTTGAGTTGGGGGTGGGGATTCGTTGTCCTCATCTTCTTTTCGTTTTTGCATAAAATTTAAAAATTTTAGGTTGAGTTAAGGCATAGAATATTTTGAATGTACCTTATTGAGCATGAGTTTATTAGGTCAATGATAGTAAGTAGTATGTTTTTGAAAGATGCAACAAAATTGTTTAGGATGCGTGTATGAAAACAGGAAATAAAAGATAGGAAAGTTAATGAGCAATGCTAAGAATTCACATTGAAACTTAAGAATAGTTATTTGGTGTGTAGAACGTGAGGTTTGAAATTAGTTGAAAACCCGCTTGTCTACGAACTAATAATGAAAAAGTAACGAAATCTAGTAGCTAGAAAAATGACTAAGGCAGTTCTTTCATGATAAAACACTTGAAGCCTTTTATACTTTCTCACCCTTTTGTTTGATTATTGTTATTATTTATCCGTCTTAGCCCCTCTGAGCCTTTCTAAAGCCTTTTTATTTAACCACATTATAATCCATACCCTTAGTTTGTAGGACTTATCTATATGACCCGCACTCGAATCGCAAAACCTGAAGCAAGTTGTTTTAGAGCTTGAGTTTGGGGTGGTGGGTTTCATCATTAGGAAACATTGGGTTTTGGGAATTATATTTGTGAATTTATTGATGATGAAATTGTTATTATTGTAACCCTTTGCCGGGGTAATAGTGAATGTAGAAGAAGCTACGAGCTAAATTTGCCAACAAGGGCATCAAAAGAATATATATATATATATATATATATACATGAGAAAAAATAACGTGATATCTCAACATCAAAAAGAGAATCATAGCTATACAAAAGAAAAAAATTGATTTGAAAAGAAAAAATATATATATTCGGACCGGCAAAGTGGATTTTATATCATCAAAGGTTTTAAATTGGGTTATTTGGGATGAAAATTAAAAGCATCAATAAATTGGGTTGAGTGAGAACATCTTCGAGTGAAAACTCAAGCTCTAGGGCGATTCGTTGATGGCTAGTGAGGAGAGAGACAAAAGCTCACTCTTTATTATCCAAACATACCACACCGTCCCTAAGCCAAGTTATAACCAAGACCTTAGGATTTCTAACTACTAGATGGAGAAACAACTGAGCTATTAGGTAGTAGGTAAGTGGACCATTGGATTCTATACTAGGACCTATGAACAACCTATAGCCATTAACCTGAACTAAGTTATCATCCTCTCCTTCTGGCATTGCGAAATTAATCTTGACTTGAATTTATGGATTGTTGATTACATGTATATAAAGCATATTTGTGCATTATTTCCAAAGCATTACTACATGAGACTTTTTAGATTTTATGCTCTAGGATCATTCACTATGTTATGTTCTTATTCTCCTCCGACCTCTTCTTCTTGTTTATTTGACTACCCTGTTGTTCTTTACTTTTATTGTATCGGGACGATACAACTTTGAGTTGGGGGTCTTGATGTCTCCTCATTTGTGATAATAAAATATACTTCTGAGACATCATTTTAGGCTTATTTATTAGTTTATAGGTTGATGTTAGATTAGTTTAGTACACTTTCTTATTTTGAGTCTTTAGTGACATAATATTTTTAGAGCATATTGGGTTTAATTGTTTATTTAGTGTGAAGCTTTAAAGATAATTATGGAGATTAATTAGAGTCCAAGTCAAAGACTACAACTTATGGAAAGAGATTAGCATGGTAATTAGAGATAAGGAAACAAAGGCTAAAAATATGGAAAAGCTGCCTAAATCTGAAATTCTGCAGCAACGCCTAAAAAAGTGATGATTACTCCAAGAAATACGCCGATTTTGGTAAATTCCTTTCATATGGACGTAGATAATTCGCTGAGGATTCTTTTGGTATATTATGGAGCAAAAACCGACCAATAACGAAGAAGATATGCTCAAAACAGTTCAGCAAAATTTATCTTTATTTCCTTACGAATTTGAGTTGGGCTTGGAGTCCATTACTTAACCTCATCCCCAATAAACTAATTAGGTCAACCTATACACTATAGATACAGCCTCTTAACACTCTTAAATCATCCTTGGTGAAATCTTAAGCCAAGAGGAAGCTGACAACACAAGAAAAGAAGTCTGGAAGGAGCTGTTATCAACAATGTCTTCTTCTACCTTTGAATTTGTAATTTCTTTCTTTTCTTGCATGAACTAAATTTCTTTAGCTTGAGTTTTTAGCATATATGTATGAACCCTAGTTTTGATTGACATCTATCTAATTTGGGAACTTAATGTTTTAAATTGAATTATAGTTTTTATTCTCTGTTTATGTGTTTGGGTTTATATTCTGTGTTCTTGTGGACTGCAGCCATTTAGAATTACCATCTAGTAGTTAGGTCACCATTGATAACGGTGGTTAATTACATGTTTAGCACATAACGTCTAGTATTCAGTTTAGATTTGACAACTCAACCTAACTAGATAATCACTAGGGTTTAGTTCTTGTGACTATTTACCAATTACAGGAAAAGTTTACTTAGAAGCCTTATTGACACAGGTAAATCCTATTTTAAACTACCGATAGCGAATTGGGACCGATTAGGGAAATACTACTGATGTCTCCTCATTTGTGATAGATTTATGATAAGATGAGACATCATTTTTAGTGTTTTAGAAGTCTTTCTAATTGATTTTCTTGAGAAATAGTGCACTTTCCTATTTTGAGTCTTGATTTAGTAATATAATATTTTTAGAGCATATTGGGTTTACTTATTTATTTAGTGTGAAGCTTTAAAGATAATTATGGAGCTTAATTAGAGTCCAAGTCAAAGACAACAACTTATGGAAAGAGATAAGCATGGTAATTGGAGATAAGGAAATAAAAGCTAAAAACATGGAAAAGGAAAACCTGCCTTAATCCTGAATTTCTGCACCTACGACCACAAATCAGCTCATAACTCAAGAACGGTGTGGAATTTGGAGAAACGGTCAAGAGCAAAGTTCAAGAGCTTTCCGAGACGATCAATTTGGTATATTCATACGCGTCAAACGGATGAATATCGAAGCTGTTAGAGCCAAAAGAAGATCGGACCTGATTTCATGTTTTTAGGGTTACGAATTAGAGTTGGGCTTGGAGTCCACCACTTACTTCTCCTTCAAGAAAACGAATTAGGGCTTCCAAAACACCTATAAATACACCCTTATACCATTGTAAACATGTCCTTGCTTAGTCCTAGCTTATATTTTCTTAGTTTTAAATAATAGCTTAGTCCTTTAATTAATATTCATCCTTAGAATCAAGCTATTCATTCAAGAAGCAAGCTGACCTATAGAGGAAGACAAGAAGAAGAAGTTGGAGAGTGACAAACTCCTCTTCTACATCTCACCTTCTCTATATTTAGGGTAATTAGCTATAGATTTATGCTCAACCATATTTCTAAGCTTTTATTCTGTAAGTTTTACTTTTAATTGTTGGGTTATTATTTTGTCTACATTCATAAACACTATTTGTTATTTTAATTGATTGAGCTTGGCTTATATTGTTATTATGTGTTTTGACTTATTGTTACATCCATAGATTTGGCCAATCTTAGGATTATTCTTAGTTATTGACAACACCACATAATCGTCTAGTTTTGATCCCTTGCCTAACTAGATAGCCATTAAGGTTTGATTTAATCACCAATCATTACTTAGTAATCCCTAGTAGTGGAGAGGTTGCTCCTAAGTCCAAAGGCTAGGTAGAATTTAGAATCCTGGTTAATATATAATGCTTAATCTGTGACAGCTAGAATAACAATTTAGTAATAGACGGTGTAATCCTAATCTATTTGACTTACATTCATATTTAGTTATTTGTTTTAATTATTTAATTGCGTAGATTGTTAGTTATCTTTTTATATTTTTATCTTAACATCTAAATTCATCTACGCTTGTTAAACATAAGTAGAATTTAACGGATACAATTCCTGCGAACGAACTTGACTTATCATTAAAACTTGCATACGATCTGTGATACTTGCAGTGAGTTCCGTGGTAGTCAAGGGTGTGTGACTCTTTATTCTGATCTTTATTTATCTATTATTTTATCACACCTTTGCCCCCACCAAGTTTTTGGCGCCGCTGCCGGGGATTCATCTTTAAGTTAAATCTATTTTGTGTTTATTTAGTGTAGAAGTTTTTATTTGTTTTCAGTTTTACGCGTTTTCTTTTTAGTCTCTTCTCAGGTTAATTAGGTATGGAAAATTATTACGCACCACGTATGCATGGGGCCCGAAGTCAAATTTTTTATCAAGAAGGTTCGAGCTATCAATTTCAAGCTCCACCACAACCCATGCATAATTCACAACAAGAAGCTATAACCAAGCTCGAAGGAATAATGGTTACTTTAGTGAATCTGGTTCAAAATGTTGTGCAGCTTAACAATGAGCAAGCTACAAAAGTGGAGGCCTTGGAGACACAAGTCACTCAAGTGACCAATTCTTCTCTAAAATATCAGCAAGATACTCCACCGTTAATCCGAAGCATCATAGAAGAACAGGTTCGACAAGCACTTCCATCTCACCTAGTTTTTGAAAGTATAAGTTATCTGGAAAATATGGAAGAGCAACATGCGGCAAAGATAGATGCTAATACAACCTTGATACGTTCTATGCACCAAAAATATCAAGCAATGGAGCAAAGATTAACGGACCTCACTACGATCAATCAACAGTTACAACAAGAATTACATAAGAAACTGGGTTATAGCAATGTTGGGTTCGAAAATTCAACCGTAGAAGAACCAACCAAGCTTAGCTTAAGAGAAGTAATTGTTAAAGATCAAATTGCGAAGGAGGTTGATCCAGAATTCAAGCATGTGGATGAAGAAAAAGAAACCGATAAAGAAGAGACAACCGCACAAAAGGTGCAAAAAGAAGAAAGTAAGGTGGAACCACCACCTACACAACCATCATCGCCAATCAAAGTTTGCACAAACGAGGTAAAAATCGAAGATTGGGAGAGTGAAGATGAGGTTGAAGTTTTAACTGCGAGTAGTACAGCAGTAATTCCAACACTAGAAGAACCAACGAAGCTTAATTTAAACATAACAATCAGAGATAGGGTTAAAAAGGTTGGAAAAGAAGAAAACAAGGCGGAGACACCGCCTACACATCCGCTACTATCACCACCTCATCTACAAAGAATTACATATCCTAGTGGTGATACTAAATCTAAAGCGTCAAGCCCAGAAAAAAGCATTGTTCCTATATTCGAAGTCCCATACATGCAAACTGGCCTAGGTACAAAAATTGATGATGAGGCCACTGAAATCGATAGCGATGTTTGGTTTGATGTTGTTGAAGAATTCAGCCTTCAGGAAGAGGAGGAAGTGGACTCACCACAAGTTCCACTTAATGAACTAGATATTCCGAGAAGGAAAGAACAAAGCACGCTATGCATAGAGGACGTAATCACATATAAAGAGCCTACATCACCGCCAGTCTGCAAGGAAGATCTGTCCCAGAAGAGTGAAAGTGTAGAAGTGGAGATCGAGAATAGGGACCGTACTAAAGAAAGCTTGACAACTATTCCAAAGAAGCTACCACAAAAGATGCAAGATCTTGGAGCTCTATATCTCCAAATTAATATAGGTGGTAATTTCAAGGCGAAAGCGATGTGTGACTTGGGTTCAGGAAGGAATATCATACCCAAGAGTTTGTTCGAGAAGTTAGGCATGGGAGATGCCAAAAGAAAAGATATTGATTTGCTGCTCCTAGATAATTCAACGATAAAGCCATGGGGAGTCATTGAAGACGTGCTTGTCCAAGTAGGTACTTTAACTATACCTACAGATTTTGTTATCCTTGATAGCATTGCAGGTCAACATGTTCCATTGATACTTGGACGCCCATTCTTGGCGACAAGTCACAGCATAATTGATATGCATAGGGGAGCCGTGACTTTCCAAGTGGGAAAAGAATCTAAAACATTCCACTTGGTGGATGAAAAGCATGAGGAATCACGTAAAGCCCCGACACTCCCAGTTGTGACAAAAGAAAATAAAGTCCACAATAAACCCGTGAAGAAGAGAATCAAAAGTGAGTTTGGGGTTGGTGACATGGTTGCATGGAAAGCTCCCAAACGAGAAAATAGACCACGGGGATTCAAAGATTCATGGATGGGTCCGTTTGTAGTTACAATATTTATCTCGTCAAAACGGATTGAAATACAAGCTAAGAAGGGTCACAAACTTCGGATAGTAGATGAGCATGACCTAACCCGTTATTGGGGAGGTTATGTACGCAAGCCTTAAGCGAGGTAACACGTCTAACTTTGAAAGACGTTAAACAAAAGTGTTGTATGGGAGACAACCCGTAGTTTTTTTAAATTTTCATGTCTTGTACGTTTTTAATTTATGTTAATTTAGTTATTTTTAGTTGATATTGCATATTTGAGGAAGGTATTAGTGTTTTTGATGATTAGGTATTGGAGAAATCGAGTTAGGGAAGCGAGCAAAATTGTTTTCGGACAGAAACTTCGGCAGGTCATATCTTTACGCTCGGGTATCGAAATCAGGTGATCTTTGAGCCTAAACTGCATAAATTTTCGAGATCTAGCTGCTGGGGAGGTTTTTGCCAAGTGCGGTACACCGGACCTCATCCGCGGTGCACCGCAAGATTAAAACCCGTGCCACGGGGTAGAGCCACGTGTTCTATGCCGAGACGAAAAAAAAATAGCTGATGGGTCCGGTATACCGGACCCTATACCGCGTCATGCACCGCACAAACACGTGCCACGGGGTCCTACCACGGGTTTTTTGACGTAGAAGGCGCGGTGTACCCCGCGGTACACCCCCTGGTCCGCAGGGGTAGTCCGCACGAGCCGCCAGAGAGTGTATAAAGGAGGTATTAAGCTTTTAATTCCGAATTTATTAAACCTTAAGCTTCTCCTTCTTCCCCAAAACTTTCCCAACTCCATTGAAGCTCATAAAAACCTTCACCTAACATCAAAACACTACCAAGTCACCATGAATTCTCATCCAAATCCTTCCCTACATCATTACAAAGAAGATTCAACCACCCAAATCACATCAAAACACCTAGAAACCAAGAATCTAAACCATGAATTTCAAAATCTTCTTCTAAAAATTCATTAAACCCACATCACCAAAGCTTGATTCAATCATTACCCACATGGAGAATTGTCATCCTAACACCTTTCCTAACCACAATAAAGCTTGTTCCACCTATGATCATAAAGCACAAATTTCAAGAGTGTTCAAAGCTTTGAGTTGGGAGTCAAAAGAGATGATGAAGAGACTAGAGAAATTATCAAGTGTTATGGGAGATGAAGAATCAAAGCAAGGTATTGGGTAAGTTCGAGATGAAATCAATTGAGATGGGTAATAGTTTGGGAATATAATACAAGAAAATTGGAGTCAAGCAATTAGAGAGGAATCGGTTTTTGGTGGATTCAAATCCTAAAAAGAAAGCAATTGTGATTAGGGAACAGAAGATGCCAATACCTCTTCTAATCAAAGATTCCTATATCAAAGGGAAATAAAAGCTTCTGGGACGCTAGTAGCTGTGTTCAAAACATGTTCCTGGATAAACACTGTCACATGAGAAAGTATTCAAAGAGCAATTGGAAGAAGATAAACAAGAGATTTCTAGAGTGTGATTGATTGGGACGGAGCATAAGAAGATGTAAGGGAAAGCGAAATTGGTGATACATGAAATTTACATACATGGAAAGCACTGCACCCTATTCCGGGTGTTGATCAGGCGAGGTAAATAGCCTCGAAGAGTATGTTTTCTTTCTTCCTTACCTTTTCTATGTGTGCAATATCTGTAAAATTTTAATTTTTCTTTTATTTTTTTCGAGTCTTTTCGAGTCGTGGGGACACGGCTCATTTTTGAGTTGGGGGTGTGGGGATTCGTTGTCTCTCATCTCCAATTTTTTCTGTTTTTTAGGTCAAATTAAAATTTTTGAGAAGGTTTAGATGTATGTAGAGTGTGTTTAATAGCTTAAAAGCATAAGCTCAGTAAGTTAATGATAGAAAGTAGTATGTTTATGAGCTATTTTATTTTGTATGCTTTGAGTATTTGCAGGAAAACACACATTGATAGTAAAGAAAAGATTAGTGAGCAATGCGATAGAAAGTATGTTCGATCTCAGGGAACCTTGAGAAGTGTGTAGGCCGTGAGATCCAAGCTAGTTGACAAAACCATTTGATGAAAGTGCTAAAGGTAAGAAAATAACGAAATTACATAGTGTAGAAAGTGATTAAGGCAATTCTTTTATGTTTGAAGCCTTTGAAGCCTTTTTATACCTTCTCACCATGTTATTTTTATGCTATATCCTTCTAAGCCCCTTCTAGCCTTTCTAAAGCCTTTCTATTTAACCACATTATAAGCCATATCCCTTTAGATTATAGGACTTTTCCATATGACCCGCACTCGAATCGCGATGCATAGACAGTTGTTTTAGAGCTTGAGTTTGGGGTGGTGGGTCCACCATTATGGGAATTATTATTGGGTTGGGATTTTTGAGCTTATTAATTGTGCTTTGTGCTTATTATTGATGATGATTCACAAGATTTGTATTGTAACCCTTTGCCGGGGTAATAGTGAATGAAAAAGAAGCTACGAGCTAAATTTGCCAACAAGGGCATAAAAATATATATATGAGAAAAATAGAGTGATATCTCAACATTAAAAGAGAATCATGGCTATAGAAAAGAAATTGATTTGAAAAGAAAAAAAAAAGAAAATATATATATTCGGACCGGCAAAGTGGAAATTTTATGTGAACATCTTATGCTTTAATTGGGTTATTGGGGATGCTATATTGTGCATCAAGAAATCATTGGGTTAAGTGAGAAACGTTTTATGAGAGTAACTCAAGCTCTAGGGCGATTCGTTGATGGCTAGTGAGGAGAGAGCCAAAAGCTCACTCTAAATTATCCAAATATACTTATCATACCGTCCCTAAGCCTAAATTACAACCTTAAAGACCTTTTGATTCTTTGCTATGTAATCGAGAAGTGATTAAGCCAAAAGAGAGTATTTGAGTGGATCTTTGGATACTAGTGAGGTTCGATGAACAATCTATAGCTTCCTTGGTGAATTGAGTAAAGTCTCTCTCCTTCTTACATTGCGAAGCTAATCTAATCTTGAATTCAAGCCGTGTTGACTGTGGATATAAGAAGTGTACATGTATGTAGTTTATAAATATTATTACATGAAATTTTCTGAGTAGTTGCTTTGAGTCTATTCTCCATATTCTTCTATCTTCTGTCTTCTGTGCTTAATTGACCTAGGTGTGTATTTAGAGACTTCCCTTTGTTTTTATCTTTATTGTATCGGGACGATACAACTTTGAGTTGGGGGTCTTGATGTCTCCTCATTTGTGATAGATTTATGATAAGATGAGACATCATTTTTAGTGTTTTAGAAGTCTTTCTAATTGATTTTCTTGAGAAATAGTGCACTTTCCTATTTTGAGTCTTGATTTAGTAATATAATATTTTTAAAGCATATTGGGTTTACTTATTTATTTAGTGTGAAGCTTTAAAGATAATTATGGAGCTTAATTAGAGTCCAAGTCAAAGACAACAACTTATGGAAAGAGATAAGCATGGTAATTGGAGATAAGGAAATAAAAGCTAAAAACATGGAAAAGGAAAACCTGCCTTAATCCTGAATTTCTGCACCTACGACCACAAATCAGCTCATAACTCAAGAACGGTGTGGAATTTGGAGAAACGGTCAAGAGCAAAGTTCAAGAGCTTTCCGAGACGATCAATTTGGTATATTCATACGCGTCAAACGGATGAATATCGAAGCTGTTAGAGCCAAAAGAAGATCGGACCTGATTTCATGTTTTTAGGGTTACGAATTAGAGTTGGGCTTGGAGTCCACCACTTACTTCTCCTTCAAGAAAACGAATTAGGGCTTCTAAAACACCTATAAATACACCCTTATACCATTGTAAACATGTCCTTGCTTAGTCCTAGCTTATATTTTCTTAGTTTTAAATAATAGCTTAGTCCTTTAATTAATATTCATCCTTAGAATCAAGCTATTCATTCAAGAAGCAAGCTGACCTATAGAGGAAGACAAGAAGAAGAAGTTGGAGAGTGAAAAACTCCTCTTCTACATCTCACCTTCTCTATATTTAGGGTAATTAGCTATAGATTTATGCTCAACCATATTTCTAAGCTTTTATTCTGTAAGTTTTACTTTTAATTGTTGGGTTATTATTTTGTCTACATTCATAAACACTATTTGTTATTTTAATTGATTGAGCTTGGCCTATATTGTTATTATGTGTTTTGACTTATTGTTACATCCATAGATTTGGCCAATCTTAGGATTATTCTTAGTTATTGACAACACCACATAATCGTCTAGTTTTGATCCCTTGCCTAACTAGATAGCCATTAAGGTTTGATTTAATCACCAATCATTACTTAGGAATCCCTAGTAGTGGAGAGGTTGCTCCTAAGTCCAAAGGCTAGGTAGAATTTAGAATCCTGGTTAATATATAATGCTTAATCTGTGACAGGTTAGAATAACAATTTAGTAATAGACGGTGTAATCCTAATCTATTTGACTTACATTCATATTTAGTTATTTGTTTTGTTTATTTGTTTTAATTATTTAATTGCGTAGATTGTTAGTTATCTTTTTATATTTTTATCTTAACATCTAAATTCATCTACGCTTGTTAAACATAAGTAGAATTTAACGGATACAATCCCTGCGAACGAACTTGACTTATCATTAAAACTTGCATACGATCTGTGATACTTGCAGTGAGTTCCGTGGTAGTCAAGGATGTGTGACTCTTTATTCTGATCTTTATTTATCTATTATTTTATCACACCTTTACCCCCACCAACTACATAATTCACCCTTACATGTTTAGAACGGCAAAACTAGTGGGGATTACATGCTAATAGCTCAAGCTACATTCTCATATTCTTTCTCTTCATATTTATTTTCTGTCTTTAATTCCTTAGTTTTAATTTAGTTAATTAGAAAATCAAATAAACATCTATTTGTCTTTACTTTTACTGCGTTTTATTTGTTCTAGCTTTAATTATTTGCACCTGATATTTGCATAAGATTCCTCTAACCTTCGTAGTCTCTGCGGAACGAATCTTAATTATTTAACTAAAACTTGCATACGATCTGTATACTTGCAGAATCGTGTAGCTTTAGGGTGTTATTTTCACTTTATTTATATCTTATTTTATCACACCCTAGGCCCCACCATCGCCCGAATAGTAATTTTATTAATATTTTATTAACTTTTTCGTTCTGTAACTATTTTATAATGGCGGCTGCAGTGTAATTTTTTGTTCCAAAAAACACACGCGGTCTTTTTTTCGTTCCTAAAAGTCAACTTTAAAAGATTTACATTAATAACAAAATTTTACACTTGTCACAATATAAATAAACTGATAGTAAAATATTATGTCACATCCAAGCAAGTTGTGGTGCCATTTTTTAATTAATAACTATGTGTATTTTTTTTGTTCTGAAATATATAGGTTTTAGGGGTTTTTTCCATTCCAGGTTATTCGTGGACTTAGTGTAACTTTTCGTTGTAATCGGGTTTTAATCGGATAGGATTACACCAATTAAGTAAATTTTTTGAATTTAAAGTGTATATATTCATTGTGTTGTTGATTTAATTTGTGTATTTCTAAGGTGATTATGATATGGTTGGTAGGATATTTTGTGCATGGTTAATGAATTTTCAACTACCTATGAGTTGTGGTAATAAATGATGATGTAAAATTTTGCCTATAAAAGAGGAAGTTGTGATGAATTCTGAAGAACCATCCAAATTTGTTGTATCACTTGAAGTTACAAGAGTATCAAAGTGTATAAGTTGTGAATCGGTTGCAGAAATAGCAAGAAGAATGTCTTCAAATAATTAGTTATTGGTTGTAAGTGATTTAATTTTCTATTTTTGAATTATGGTTGTTACTATGTTTTATTTTTTGTGATATGTATATGTTTATTTATTAATATCTTGATAAGATTTATGTGTTAAATAAGTTAGCATATATAACCGAATCCCTAAACCGTTACTCCTAAGCCCTTAACCCTTATACATGAACCCAAAACCATAAACCCTAAAACCCTAACCCTAAACACTAAACTGTATGAATTTATCACTAATCACTATACCCTAATATAATATCCATAAACCATAGACACAATGGTTTTGATATTTCAACCCAAGACTATGAATCTTAAAACCTAATCCTTAAAACTAAACTCTAAACACTAATCCTTGTAAAAATATTGACTTATGGTTGTTACTATGTTTGATTTTATGTGATATGTATATGTTTAAATATAAATAGCTTGATAGCTTGATAACATTCATGTAATAAACAAGGTAGAACATATAACCGAATCCCGGAACCGTTAACCGTAATCCTTTGAACATAAAACATGAACCCAAAACCATAAACCATAAAGCCCTAACCCTAAACACTCAACCCTATTCATTTATCATAAATAACTCGACCCTAATCATATATCCCTAAACCGTTGACCCAATACTCTTGAAAGTTGAACCTAAGACCAAGAACTGTAAAACCTAATCCCAAAGCCTTAACTCTATATTCTATTCCTTGTTCCCTAATCGTATATGTTTTATAGCATATATGCTTGTGCTATCGGTTTTAGTGTTTAGAAGGGTCGGTTGGATAAGGCGGTCGGTAGAGGTAGTGAAGTTGTTGGTAGGTTATTCGTGTGTTCTTGTACCGGGATTCGTCAAAAGAGTACTTATATATGAAATGTCTAGTTCGGGGGCACAAGGCAGAGACAAGGTGTGAATGTAAGGCTAGGATCTGGATAAAATTGAACACAACATTTGATTGCTTTGTAGTGGATCTATTCGTCTTGGAGCACAATCATGCATTAACTCATGTCGCTACCTTACACTTTCTAAGGTCCCACGGGCATATAGATGAAGGACATCTTGATCAAGCTATTCCATTGAGAAATTTGGGTGTACCAACCACTAAAATAATGGATGTGTTTGTAAGGGAGGTCGGGTCCTATCAAAGTGTTGGTTATGTGAGGAAAGATCTATACAATGCTCTCAGTGGGATAAGGTCGGAGAAGATAAGTGAGGGGTATGTTTATGTGACACTTGCTTACTTGGAAGGTAGGTGTGAGACTGATCCATTGTTCATTTTCAAATACACGGTCGACGATGAGAATCGTTTAGACAAGTTGTTCTTTTGCGACGAGAGATCCAGGAGAGAGTTTGTCGTTTACGGAAATGTCCTCATTTTTTACGCCACTTACAAGACCAATGCCTATTGTTTCCCGCTAGTTGTGCTAGCAGGGGTCAACAACCACCGAAAGACTTGTATATTTGGTATTGCAATGGTGAAGTACGAGACAACGGAATCGTACATGTATGTACTAGATACATTTAACTGAGACATTGAATGGAAAGAAACCTAGATCCGTCGTAAGGGATGGTATCCCTATTGACTACCTAATTGAGCAAGACCTCTTGGTTCAATACCTCAGACTAGGTGCCTATATGCTAGTTCGGAAATTATACCTCCCTCGCTGGTGTTAGCTTAGTTACTTGAGCTACCCACTATTTGATCTAAACACAGGTTGTATTATTGAAAATAGGGATGTAAATGAACAAAGTCGCTCATGAATAGCTCGAGTTCGGCTCATAGAAAACTTGTTCGAGATTGGCTCGAATATAAACAAGCTCAAGCTCAAGATCCATTTTAAGCTCGATAAGTAAATGAGCCTGCTCAAGCTCGGCTCTTGAGCTCGTTTAAAATGATGATTTATAAATTAATATATTATCTACTTATAGATATATTATTAAACCTTCAATATCAAATTGGATATTTTAAATTTCTTTAGACATTTATTTTTTCATTGATGTTATGTTTCATATTTTCATACTACACACTCCATCAAATACCAACTGGTCATGAAAGTCTCATTTCAACTGTAAAAAACAAATTGTTCATGAGCAACTCATTCCGACTCTAAAAAACACTGTTCTATAAGTTAAACAAACAAGTTCTAATATTTTTGATTTGGATCATTGGAAGCCCAGGCTTGCCTCGTTTAAATTTGAGCTCGGGTTGGTCCGAATCGTTTAAAATTGAGCTCGGCTCGACTCGAGAAATTAAACAAACAAGTCTGCACATCTAGTATTTGGCTCGGCTCAACTCGTTTACCGCCCTAATTGCAAACATATAGTCAACAAAAATATATTCGACGCCAATTCACTTATAATCCCAAATTCAATTAGACAAGAAAAAAATAATCAATAGTACTTACAAATACAATCCTATGCATAGATGAAACAACTGTGCATAATTAAAACTAAGGATAAACCAACTTTATAAATAAAAGCCAAACTAAAAAAATATTCAATATAAGGCCTAGTTTGAACATGCTAGTTTGGTTTTGGACGTTTATACCCCTGGGTTGAAAAAGATTTTTTTAAGATTCTGAGGGTACGGACCCACGAACATTTGTTTGTAATTATACTCGTAATGGGTGCGGACCCTTATCGGTTTTTACGTTTTTTATAAAGTCATTTCGTATTTTTTATTAAGTCAATACTGTAAAATCCCTTTGTGGGTACAAACCCATCTACACATTTCCCTTCGTGGGTATGTACCCATAGCGACAAATCCTAGCAGCTATGCACCCAAGAAGCAAACCATATAGCCCCATGAGCTAACCCACCTCTATTCACAACAGTGGGTTGTACCCATGAACCACTAACAAACATGAACGCTGGGAAAGAACACTATATTGGGCTATACCCACGACTCACAACAAGGAACAGAAACCAAAAGGAATTCGTTTTTTACATTTTAATCTATCAACTAAAAACAAAAACAAATCACTGCAGCATCATATTCATTTAAAAATACTGATTGTGGAAAAAAGAATATTCAAGCAGAATTGAAAGAAAACAAAAACAAATCAAAATGGATCTTCACGGGGCTGTTCCCATAACGCTGACTTGCTTGGGATAGACTTCATGTGGTTGTACCCACGACGATGATTTCCTTGGGCTAAACTGTCTGGCTTCACGGGGTTGTACCCACGGCGTTGTTGTCCTTGGGTTGGACTGCCTTAGCTTCACGGGACTGTACCCATGGCGGTGAATTGGCTATACCCATGGGGTTCATGGGTTTACTAATGAAGATGGAGGAGAGTTCTTGGGATGGCCCATGTACAGTTCTTGGGTTGTACCCTCGAGGAACAACAATCAATGATTCAATAGGCCGCTATTTTAGAGCAAAAATCTGAAGGAGACAGAGAGAAGGCAGAGGGGAATTGGGCTTGGGAGGCAGATCTGGAGCACAACGATAGAGATCTGGCTTGGCTGGGAAGGTGAGGCTTGCTGTTGGGAACGGAGGCGTGTCGGTCTTCATATGCAGCATATGGTGGGTTCTAGATCCGAGTAAAGATAGCTTCTTAGGCGGTGGTGATGTTATTGATGGTGGTGGTGAAGATATGGTCATAATGGTGATGGTGAAGGTGAGGGTGGGGAGGGAAGGTGAGACCTGATGGTGGAGATCCAAGAGGGGTGGCGACTTTGTTCTTGAGAGAGAGAGAGAGAGAGAGAGAGAGAGAGAGAGAGAGAGAGAGAGAGAGAGAGAGGTTGAGGGAGAGGAGACACTGTAATGAAGAATAGAGAGGGATGCGGGATGAAGAAACAAAAATCAATGCTTAATAGGCATTGGGTTTTAGGTTTTTGTGTTTTCTCTGTACTAAATAGGGAAGGAAGGTGTTTTAGGGATTTTATCCAATTTAGTTGGGCTCCTAACTAATAATTAGGAAGTTGTACTTATATTATAAACCATTATATTCGTTTGGCCGTAGGAAATAAATGTCCCCAAAATATATGGTCTCTATTTTTTAACCATTTCTGTGATTTCATACAATTCTTAAAAATAGGTCGAAATTGTTTGCATCCTTAAAGAGAGTTACTTACTAAAGTATTGTTTCCGTGACCCATAGAGTTACTTCACCCTTTTTAACCATTTTTTAACGGCTTTCTTTTATTTGGGATTGATATAGTCTATAGAAATTGGGCACAAAGATATTTGGAGTTTGTGTTGTATATAGTTAATGGTTTAGAACTTGGGGTGTTGAGAGGTTTAGAAAACACACTCTTAGGCTTAATTTGAAGGTTTAGAAAAAGCATTTTTAGGCTTAATTTGGAGGATATTGTAAGAAAATTTTGGGTGGATGGTTAATTGTTGTAGTTAAAGCCATGGCTTTGGTTTGGGTAGCGGGCTGGAAGGAAAATACCTCATGTTGACTAGTTGATTTTAATCCAGAGATATATAACTACCAAAGAAAATGTTGTAATTTCTTACTCAAGATTAAGCTTCAAATCCAAATACTCAAGTAACCAAATAAGAAAATAAGCGAGAAATAAAGAACACCAAGATTTTACTGTGATTCAGTCAAATTTGACCTACATCCACGTTGAGCTCGAATGAGAGTTGCTCAGTCACTAGAAATCACAAGAGATACAATGTTTCAGATCACCATACACTTACAAACCCACAAGAAATAAATCAAACACCACTTCTAGTCTAAATCTCGAACCCTAAACCACTATTAAGGCTATCTAGTGATTAATCAAGATGATTATCACAATTTACACGAAATATTTCAACTATGAAGCTAATTAATCGATTACAAGAAGAATCAGAGATTGATCTTCTAAACTAGGGTTTTGAAAGAGTGAAGAGGCGAGAGAGAATGAAACGCGTGAAGAGAGAAGGGTTATGACTTCAGTCAACCCTCATTCTATTTATAAGAGACATAAGCCACAAGTTAATATGAGCCGTAGGATGTAAGTGAAGATCAAGCGCCATAAACGTGACACGTCATTTAGTAAGGGACCAGTCAAAACATAACACTTCACTAAAAATATAACATAAGCATATATATTTTCTTCAATCTCCACCTTGAAGTGTTTTATCCACCACCTCCACATGAAACTGCACCCTCTTATGAAATCTAGCAACATGAGCCATCTCTACCATCTTCTCAGCCCAAGTACCTGCACACATATCAACCAATAGATAGCAAATCCAAGCAATGCTTGAATTTGACATTAGTAACTATTTTAGTACCAAAATCAGCAGGATTATCTTCAGTTGTTACTTTTTAACAACTTTACTTCACCACTAGCCAGTATATATCTAATATAGTGAAACTTTACATCAATATGTTTTGTCCTTTCATGATATACTGGGTTTTTACTCAGTTGTATTGCACTTTGACTGTCAGAAAATATAGTAACCTTACCCTTTACCACACAAGCCTCAGATAGTAAGTTTGAAGCCAAATAGCCTCTTTTGCTGAATAAGTTATTGCCACATATTCAGCTTCAGTAGTAGACAAAGCTACTAAAGGCTGAAGTTGTGACTTCCATGAGATACAATTTCCACCAATAGTAAAGCAATAAGAGGTTGTTGACTTTCTTGAGTCTCTATCTCCAGCAAAGTCAGAATCAACATAGCCTACTAACTCAAATGGTATGTTATGATTACCATAGCACAACCCAACTCCCAATGTACTACTGACATAAGCAAGAACATGTTTAAGAGCACACCAATGATCCCAACCAGGATTAGACATATAACTGCTCAACAGAGTTATAGCAAAAGACAAATCTGGTCTAGTACTAATCATGGCATACATTAGTGACCCTATAACATTAGCATATGGAACAGAGTTGATTTTCACAATTTCAGACTGAGTCTTGGGGCACAATTGTTTAGTTAAAACAAAATGACCAGCCAAAGGAGTCATAACAGTTTTGCAATTCAAGCTACCAAATTTTGAAACTACTTTTCTCAAATAAGGTTCCCGATGAAGCTTTATCATGCATTTACTCCTATCTCTATCAATTATCATACCCAAAATTTTCTTAGCATTTCCAAGGTCCTTCATATCAAATTCTTTGCTAAGTTTCAGTTTTAACTCAGATATACACTTAAAAGACTTAGAGATAATAAGCATATCATCAACATATAGCAAAACATATACATGTTGATTAGTTTTAACAGATAGATACAAACAGGCATCATATTCAGATCTTACATAGTCACATTTAAGCATAAATGAGTTAAACTTCTTATACCATTGCCTAGGGGACTTTTCAAGCCATATAAAGATTTTTTCAGTAAACACACATGATCAGGCATTTTAGGGTCAATAAAACCCTCAGGTTGTCTCATATAAATTGTTTCCTCAAGGTCACCATGTAAGAAAGCAGTCTTAACATCTAATTGTTCAATTTCCAGGTTATAACAAGCAACAAAGGCTAACATAACCCTAATAGTTTTGAACTTTAACACATGAGAGAAAATTTCATTAAAGTCAATACCTTCCCTTTGTGTATAACCTTTTGCAACCAACCTTGCCTAATACCTTCGAGGATCAGTTTCAGAAAAACCTTCTTTGAGTTTGAACAACCATCTACATTCAACTACCTATTGTTTATTAGGCAGCTTTACAAGAACCCAAGTGTTGTTATCCTTCAGGGACTGTATTTCCTCTTTCATAGCATTATTCCAGTTTTCACTATCCTCTGACTCCATAGCATCCATATATGATGTAGGTTCAGAGTTGGTAATTTCAACTGAAGCATTTAATGATGTGTAAATAAGGTCTGCATATGAATATCTAGCTGGTGTCCTGGTTTCTCTTATAACTCTATCTCTAGTGAGTTGATAGGTTTGAAGTTGCCCTGTTGAAGACTCAGGGAGCTGTTCTTCACCTTCATTTTCCTCAGGAGCTTCAACTTCATCATGGGGAGGGTTTAGCTCAGCCCCATGGTATCCAACTGGACTTATAAGCTCAGGCTCCACCTCTCTCTCAACTCCCACAATTTGTTTAGAATTTGCAGGTTCAGGCAAAGCATCATCACCTGTAACTGCAGCAATTTTAAAAGGAAAAGTTAGTTCATCAAAGATCACATCTCTGCTAACAATAACTTTGAAACCCCTACTGTCTTTTTCCCAAAGTCTGTAACCTTTTACACCATGTTGGTTTTGATAGCCCAACATAATGCATTTTATAGACCTAGAATCTAACTTACCCTCCTTTGTGTGTGCATAAGCATCACACCCAAAGGGTTTGAGAAAATATAGGTTAGGCTTTTGACCCTTCCAAACCTCCATAGGAGTCTTAAGGTCTATAGACCTGTTAGGACTTCTATTTACTAGATAAGTTGCTGTATAGAGTGCTTCTCACCAAAATTCTTTAGGTAAGCCAGAAGTGAAGAGCATACACCTGACTTTCTCAAGAAGAGTTATGTTCATCCTCTCAGCTACAACATTTTGTTGTGGTGTGTGTCTAACTGCCCTATGTCTCAGAATTCCATTAGTCTTACATTATAAATCAAACTCAGTGTTACAAAATTCAAGTCCATTATCAGTTCTCAAGACTTTTAAAGATAAACCAATTTGATTTTCCTCTAAACACTTCCATTCTTTGATTTTTTGAAAAGTTTCATCTTTAGTTTTAAGTAGGAATGTCCACACCCTCCTACTGTAATCATCAACTAAAGAAATGAAGTATTTAAAGTTACCATGAGCATCATACCTTTCAGGACCCCAAAGTTCTGCATGAACACGTTCAAGACAAGCCTTGGAATTGTGAGTTCCAGACATAAAAACAACTAAACTAAACACAAACTAAAAACGTAAAAAGCATAAAAACATAACAAATTTGCGGGTTGTCTCCCGTACAACACTTTTATTTAACGTCTTTTAAAGTTAGACGTGTTACCTCTATCAAGATTTGTGAATATAGCCTCCCCAACAACGAGTTAGGCTATGAACGTCAACTAATCTGCGCTTGATCCCCGTCTTGGGTCGGATTTCTATCACCTTGGCTGAAACAACCTTAGTGATAATGAATGGTCCCATCCACGAGTCTTTGAAACTTCGTGGCCTATTTTCACGTTTGTGAGCTTTCCATAGAACTTCATGGCCAACCCCAAACTCAATGTTTGGCTCAGTATCCACAGGTTTTACATGGATCTTCTCTGTAGGGACTTTGTGATGTGAAAGGATGTGGATGACAGGAACGGTGGGATCTAACTTCCTCAGTTTCTTACCCAAGACATAGAAGGTCTCAGATACGTTCTTAGCATGAAGGGTAATGGTCCCTGCTTGGAAGTTGATGATACTTTGACTTGTGGCCATGAAAGGTCGTCCAAGTATGATTCGAACCTACTTATCTGCATCAAACTCAAGTATAACAAAGTCAGTAAGGATGGAGATACTACCTGCTCGGACAAGAACGTCCTCCACTGTTCCCCATGTCTTGGTAACTGAGTTGTCAGCGAACTGCAACTTTACTGGAGCTTTTTCTGATTTCTTAAGTCCAAGTCTCTCGGACACAGACTTAGGCATAAGATTCACACCTGAACACACATCGTACATAGCTTTCACCTTAAGCATACCATTTATTTGAATAGGAAGGTTAAAACTTCCCGGATCTTTGAGCTTTAATGGCAACTCTCTTTCACTTCTTCTTGAGACTCTCAAGTTCTCTCTCTTGGCTTCTACACTCGCTTCTTTCTCAGGAATAACTTGCATTAAAACTTGTTGCGGTGTAAGCCCTTTCTTCGCAATCTCAAGCATTTGGGCGTTGATATTCTCAGGAGTGTACGCCTCTACAAATGTCTTGAGTTCAGTGTCACCTTTCGGATTTGTATCAGGAATGGTTGATGACACTGTTTGAACAGTAGGTGGTGATTCCACCTTCTCTTCTTCTTTCTTTTCTTGCACAGCAGGTGCAACTTCAACTTCAGCTCTTGGTTCCTCCCTTGAGGCTTCTTCCTCTTTCTCTTTAGCCAGCTCAGCTTGAAAATCCATAACCGATCTAATCTCTTCTTGCATATCTTTCAGAAGCTGTATAAATTCGTATTTTTCTGAATCTTCCTCCACATCACTCTCAGAACAGTTAGAGTCCACGGGGCTAGACTTGGTTGGTTCTTCTTCGGCACTCGGAACCTCCAAGGCACTAACGGCAACATGTGGTACTTCCTTCTTTTCTTCAATTTCAAGGCAAATAGCCTTACAAGCTTCGAACCCAACATTGTCATCGCCTCCTTCGATAGCCTTCAATTATTTTTGTTCTATAAAGTTTGTTAGAACTTTGTTCATTTGTTCTACTTGAGTACCTAAAATCTGAATTGAAGCTCCTTGTTCTCGTAACTTCTCGCCCTGAGCGTTCATCTGCGTGGTCAAAAGATCCATGATCTTGGTTAATTGTTGATTTTCCGCAGTTCCCTCTTGAGGATAATGTGGTAAGGCTTTCTGATCTAATGAATCGGCATAGGCATCTTGAACAGGTTGTTGTGGGGGAGCAGGTCTATTCTGATATTGATTTTGATACTGACCTCTTGGTTGGAAGGAGTTATTCTGGGGACGTGGTTGATAATGACCAGGATTAGCGGCCCCATGTGGATTTGAATACTGCATACCCGGATGATTCCTATTACCAAATTGGTAACTTCCTCGGTTGGATATGAAATAAACAGATTGTGGATTTTCTTCGCACTCTTCCCAAGCATGATTCATCGCCCCAAAATTAGAACAACCTTGTGCTTCTTGCACTATATTTGTTGCGGCTAAATTTTTTTGCATCTCAAGCTTTAGTTCTTTGATTTGATTCTCTAATGCAGATAGTTGAGCTAAGTTTGCAGTTTCTGCGTCTAATCGAAGCGTACCTCGGGTTTTTGCACCAGGAGCTCGCGAAGATGGCCAACTCCTTTCTTGTTCAATAATATTCTCAAAAACCTCGGTGGCTTCAGCAGGATCCATGGACACGAAATTCCCTTTCCCAATGTTATCCACCTTCAATCTACTCTCTCTGTTGATACCTTCATAAAATATAGCTAACTGTAGAGAGGGGGTATAACCATGGAGCGGACATCTAGCTAACTTCTGTTGAAACCTTGTCCATGCTTCTCCTACTTCTTCTCCATCTTCTTGACAAAACTTCGCAAGCTCGCTTTGGTCTTTGAGTCTCATACTCTTCGGATAAAAACGGTTAAAGAAAGCGGCTTGAAGTTCTGTCCATGAATTGGTTGTCCCTGGTGGTTGCCTGTCTAGCCACTCACCAGCTCTACCGGTCAGAAAGCACGAAAACATATGACAATACAGTTGCTCGCGTGTAATGCCTGGAGTAACATAAGCATCACAGATCTGCATAAACTTCTGAATCGCTCTTACCGGATATTGTGCTGCTGTACCACTGTAGAGTCCAAAACTTTGAAACTGACTGAGCATGCCCGGATCGGGTCTAAATTTGATATTTTGGATCTCCGGAGGACAATAACCTATTGGTTGAACATGAAACGGCACTCTCAAGCCAGGTAGATCTTGTTCAAATCGGTTTTGATTGACATTGTTGTTCTCGTTACCTCTTCCTAGTGGTTGTTGTCCCTGTTGTTGTCCTAATGGTGGGACAGGTGGTGGTGGCCCTCCTGGTGGGACGAATGGTTGTCCTCCAGGTGGGATAAGTGGTGGATCTAACTGATCTTGTACGCCTTCCATAACTCTTCTTAACGCTCTTTCCTCACGAATACGTTTATTATAAGATCTGAAGCCCCTCTCAGGCTCCGGTAAAGGAGGCCAAGAATTAAACACGGTGAAACCTGAAAAAGACTAAAGCAAACCACAAGCGTAAATCTGGAAAAATAAAAACTAAATACTGAAAAATAAAAATTAATTAAAAACTACTACTCGAAATAGATAGCCCACACGCTAACGAGACACAAGTCCCCAGCAGCGGCGCCAAAAACTTGGTGTCGCCTAGGGTGTTAGAAAAATAAGATAATAATAAGCCAAAAAACAATGCACTTTCACCCTAGACAAGCACGGTACTACAAGTATTACATGACGTATGCAAGTTTTAATGATAAGTGAAGTTCGTTCTCAGGGACTTAGTGTGTTACACGAATGGGTAAATAATAACGAGTAATAAGCAATTAATTAAAAGACAGGAAAATAAATAGAGTACATTTGAAATATTAAATTAAACTACGGAAAATTAAAGACAGTAAATTAAATACGAAGAAATATGAGATGAGAAGTATAGCTTAGGTTTTGCTAGTATGCATTAATCCTTCTAATTCTTTCTATCAAATCTAGTTAATAAGGGAGATAATTAGCTCTTAGATACTTAGTCAGGATTCTAAATTCTCATACCTTAGACCTTGAGAGCGACTAAGGGGGCTACGGACACATCATGAGGCAGCCTAAACTTAGGATTATCAAACGCTACTAAGGTCCTAAGCAATTCAATTCCAAACATGATGATGGTGATTCAATTATACCTTAATGAATATCTAGTTAGAATTAGTGTTGTCAAGACCAATATCAACACTAGACATTATGTGGTGTTTCAATAATTAGACACCCAGTTAAGGTAAACATCTAACTACTATTAAGAAAGCCTAAAGTGATCAGTTCTAGGACAGACAATAAATCAAAACACATAAACAAATATATAGGTAAGAAGCTAATATCAGATTAAAACATATAATTCCCAAAGAAACTTAGATAGAAAGAAAATAGAATTCATAGTTTATACATGATGCAAAACCCAAGCTATGGGAAAATTAGTTCTTACCTGAAGGAAATAAACTAAAAGAAATAATAAAAGACTTCATCTTGCTCTCTACAATAATTCTGATGATAATAAACCTAAAGACTAATTACTATGAGTCAAGGATGATTTACAAGTGATATAACGGTGTATTTATAGGTGTATAGAAGCCCGAATTCGTTTTCTTGAAGGAGAAGGTAAGTAGTGGACTCCAAGTCCAACTCAAATTCGTAACGCTAAATCATGAAATCAGACCCGTTTTTGTTTTGGTCCTAGCAGTTTCAATACTCATCCGTTTGACGCGTATGAGTAGTCGAAATTCATCGTCTCGGAAAGATCTCAAACTTTTCTCTTGATCTTTTCTCCAAATTCCACACCTATTTTGAGATATAAGCTGATTTGTGGTCGTGGGTGGTGAAATTCATGATTATGGCAGCTTTTCCTTTTCCATGATTTTAGCTTTGCTTTCCTTATCTCCAATTACCATGCTTATCTATTTCCATATCTTTTAGTCTTTGACTTGGAATCTAATTAATCTCCATAATTATCTTTAAAGCTTCACACTAAATAAATAATTAAACCCAATATGCTCTAAAAACAATAATTTACTAAATCAAGACTCAAAATAGGAAAGTGTAGCATTTCTCAAGAAAATAGACTAATATGACTTCTAAATCACTAAAAAATTTGTCTCCAACTAGGATTAATTCATGACAAATAAGGAGACATCAATGGGTTTGTATAAGTATATATAAGTATAAAAAATGAGTTAAAATTTTAATAAACTAAATAGTCCAGATGAAAACACACACTGTTGGGCCGTACCCCATAGATAAATTGGAATAAATGAAAAACATAGGGGTGCGGGTTAATACCCACTACGAGTAAGGGTAAAGAGGTAAAAAGGCTAACTAGACACTTAGAAATAGGCTTTATAATGGATGTTTTTGTAACTTGGATTTACTTTATAAATATTTTGAATTTGAGGCTGTGAAAAGTAATTTCCTCGCAAAATAACCCTCTCTCAAAAAGAGGAAAACGGGAAATCAAACAAAAAAACAAAAGAAAATCTGGTTTTATTTGATGAATTATGTTAGTGAAACCACTGTGTCATGATGGGTTTTATTTATAATTGTTCTTAAAATTACGTTGAAATCTATGCAGATCATGCTTCAGTTCGAACACAATGCGTTCATCGACGGTTTAACAGAATTGTTGTGATAAAAGGGAAGATGGTGTTCAAAATAAGAGATTTATTCATTGGTTTTAGATAATCGCACCATAAATCCCTCTTATAACCACCTGTTCCTATCTATTACAGCATCTTAAGTGATTGTGTGAGATGTCATTAAAAGTAAAGTAACATACTGTTTAACAGTCTATGACTATCAATCTTTATTCATTTCTGTTGAGGACCAAAAGTGAGAGTAATAAATCTGATTATTACAAAAAATGGTTGTCTTGCATTCCAATCATGGGTCAAATATTAGACAGAATAATAAGTTAACTTCGAACTCTCGCTAGTCTTATTTTTAACCATGATTAACAATTTGGAACAATCACCTAACCACGGTTTAAGCTGCTGAGCACAAAAAACAAAATTTTATTGAAAAATAGAGCAAGAGACTCCAACATATGAAAAATATCTCAAATATCAAAGTTTTGAATCACTAAATAAAACAATTAAGATTTTTTAAATTTAAATTAAAGGGATAATGAGAAAAAGAAATTTCACTATTGCTAGAATATGTAAACAAATAGCTATCAATAAACACGCGCAAAAGAGCGAGTTTAACCCCTTAACTTTTTTTGTCAAAATACCTTATAGGGTAACACTTCCATCTAATATTGGATGGTCCAATATTATCGCAGCCATGGATTAATATAACAAAACACATGTCATTAGATTAATATATTAGTTACTTTTGTAAGTTTAAAACATGGGGTATGTGTATGAATATAATTGGTGTAGAATCATCCAATATTGGATGGAAGAATTTTCCTACCTTATACCCTAGACTTTTAAAACCCTCACGTGAATATAGGGACCTGCTTACCTACAGTAAACTTATTTCAAAATATATAGTTTTCTTTGCATAATATAGGAACTTGCACCTAATTCAATAATGTAGGGACCTGTAGTGTAATATACTAAAATCGAATTAGGGCGTTGCCCCCAATCCCCCTGCCTTTCAACAAAATTTTTGGCCTGGACCACCATCATAACAGCAGCGCTTAATGAGTACTGAACATCAAAAAAAGACAATCTTTAAAATATATTTAAAATATACGGGAAATAAAATAAATCACTTAATGACAAAAAATTCAAATAATTTAGTTTATACAAGTTACAAAATTAGCACAATTTACTTTTTACAGTATCGCTGTTCTTTTTAATTTTTCAAATTGGGCCCCAAAAGATTTATAAAATCACAATTAATGTATCAGCGAGACTCAACACTGTCTTCTTGATTCGCCAGTTTTTTGAAGAGGATAATACTTTTAACAGCCTCCTTTGGAGGCACTTTATGTTTAAAGTCCAAACCAGAAAAACCTTCTATTTAAGACCTTTAGTTACCTTTTAATGGAAGGGTTATTACTATTTTACCCCTATTCAGTCCAACGTGAGGGTACAGACCCACGAAGACTAAACGGGCTGTACCCATGGCTTTTTTATGTTTTCCAATAATCTTTCCTACAAGGACTAATAAAGTAAAAATACAAAAAGGGGGCTGGCCCCATAACGAACAAAAACATAGGAAGGCCGTACCCATAATGAACAAAACCAATAGAGGGTCGTATCCTTAATGAACAAAACAAAAAATACAATACACAATATACAGAATGTATTCAATGAACAAATACTTTGTAAATCAGGTGGGATTTAACCATTTTAGAACAAAAACACACACAATACCTCAATGGGCTGTGCAATACTATTGCCAAAAAAAAATTAAAAACCCTACGATGGGCCAGCCCCATCACAACCAACCTCTACCCTGGGCTGGCCCCATCAGCTAATTTCACCTAATATTACAGTAGTTGGGCCTGGCCCCATATAGAACGAAAAGAGAAAAAAGAAAAAAAAAAGAGATTCGATCTGTTGTAATCCAAGAATTCGATGGTAGCGGTGGTGGGGCTGCATCAGCGAAGGGGCGGTGGGTGGTGGTGGATTTACAGCAGATCTGAAGAAGAAGAGGGAAGCCGTTGATGTGTTGGTGCGAATCTGAACGAGGTGAGTTGATTGGTGGAAGGTAAGATCTGCAGGAGGTGCGAATCTGCTGGATGTGGGTTAATGGGACTTTACCGGTGCGAATCTGCAGGAGGTGGTGGTCTTCTCTGCAATGGCGGAGGCGATGGCGCTGCTGCTGATGCTTGGCGCTGCTGCTGATGTTTGGCGCTGCTGCTGCTGCTTCCTCCATGGTCAGAACTGCTACTGCGAACAAAGGTTGTTGGTGGTGGGTTTTGTTTCTGCAGATCTTGTGCAGTAGTTTCGTTTCTGCAGATTTTGTGCAGCAGTTTCGTTTCTGCAGATTTTGTGCAGCAGTGGTGGATTATTCGTGGTGGTGGATGTTTGGTGCTGCAGTGGTGGTGGTGCTGCAGGGAGATGGCGACGGGTTTCTTTCATGGTGGTGGTGCTGTCTCGGGGCTGCTAATGGTGCTGCAGTGAGAGGTGGTGAGGTTTGTGAGGGTGGGGGCTTGGTGGTGATGAAGCAAGGGATGGTGATGAAGGTGGGGGATTTCGGTGGCCATGGTGATGTTGGTGGTGGGGGGCGATGGTTTGGGTAGTGCGCCGGGAGGGAGAGAGAGAGGAGCAGTGAAGAGGAAGAGGAGAGAGAGGGCGGTGGTTTGGTTGTAGCTGCAGTGAAGAGGAAAAAGAAAGGGGGGGAGGGTAAGGTGAGGAGAGAAGAATGAATTACCCTACACGATTTTTCGACCCCTATACATAACCTTAGACCCTTAACTATCAACCTTAACCTTAACTTTACCCTTAACTTTAACCTTAACCTTAACCCAAACCCAAACCAAAACCCAAATCTTAACCTTAATCTTAAACTAAACCCAAACCTTAACCTTAACCTTAACCTTAAACTTAAACTTAACCTTAACATTAACCTTAACCTTTAACTTTATTTTTAACTTTACATTTACCTTTACCTTTACATTTACCTTTACCTTTACCTTTACCTTTACCTTTACCTTAACCTTAACTTGAACCTTAACGTTGACCTTAACCTTGACCTTAATCTTAACCTTAACATTAACCTTAACCTTAACCTTAACCTTGACCTTAACCTTGACCTTAACCTTAACCTTAACCTTAACCTTAACCTTAACCTTAACCTTAAACTTAACCTATACCTTAACCTTAACCCTCAACCTATTATCCATAACCTTAACCCCTTAGCTATTAACCTTATTCTTAACCTTAACCTTAGCCTTAGCCTTAACCTAACCTTGACCTTAAACTTAACCTTAATCTAAACCTTAATCTCAACCTTAACCTTATCCTTAACATTAACCTTAATCCTAAACTTAACATTAAACTTGACCTTAAACTTAAACCTTAAACCTTAAACCTTAAACCTTACATCTTAAACCTTAAACCCTAACCTTCATCATCACCTTAACCCTATCTTTAATCTTAACCCTTAACCTTTAACCTTAAACCTTACACCTTAAACCTTAAACCTTACCTTGACCTTGAACCTTAAACCTTACAACCTTATCTTCATCTTCACTTTAACCTTAACCCTTAAACCTTAAACCATAACCCTTGAATCTCAAGCCTTAACCTTTACATTCACCTTCATCTTAAGTTTAACCTAAACCTTAACCATAACCTTTACCTTGAAGTTAAAACTTAACCTTAATCTTGAACCTTGAACCTTGAACCTTGAACCTTAAACATTAAATCTTAAAACACCAAACACTACTATTATTATTTTCATTTTGAACCGTAAACCTTAACCTTAAACTTAACCTTAAATTTAAACCTTAACCTTAACTTTCATCTTAAATGTAACCTTAACTTTAAACAGATAAATAATCATCGCGCTAATATTCGACCTTAAACCTGTAATTTTGTTAAACCTTAAACGTTTAATCTTAAACCTTAACTCTAACTTAACCTTAATGTTAAAGTTAAAATTAACCTTAACCTTGACTTAAAATATAACCTTAACCCTTAACTTTAACCTTAACTTTAACCTTAACTGTAACCTTAAAATTAACCTTAAAATTAACCTTAAAATTAACCTCATCCTTAACCTTGACCTAAACCTTAACCCTAACCTTAACCTTAAACTCAACCTTAACCTTAAACTCAACCTTAACCTTAACCTAACCTTCTTCTTGATGAGCAACAAAAGAAAAACCTGAACCCTAACTTTAACCTTGACCTTCACCCTTGGAACCTGTGTTCAATTTCCGTTAGCAAAACAAAAAAATTCTTCAGTGTCTTCAGACACGGGTTTTACCTAGTTTTATTATATTCTATATATAATATAATTTATAAAATATTTTTAGTTTTGAAGTTACATTATATGGGTTCAAAATTTCGAATCTATATATTAAATTTATTTTCGTGTAAGGAGGTTCGACTATAATTTTTAGGATATCAAATATTATTACAAAAATTAAGATGGTTTCTAGTCACTTTTAAAGAAGTTTTTATTATATATTCATCATATTATGGATATCTCATGGAACCCACTTTTTTGTGACCTTTGGACTTCAACAAATCCCACATTGTTGGGTATTGGCTTTCTTTTTGTAGTTTTCATACTAAATGTGCTTACTAATTCCTTATAATTGAGTTAATTTATGATATTAAAGATCCTATATCTTGTTAGACGTTTTTATACTTGCTCCCTTGTGGTAACCAAAACACGTATTCAAAAGTATTAGTAAAATGTTTTTATTGACCAAGCTAACCCCCCCCCCCCCCCCCCCCCCCCCCCTTCCTTGATCCTTGCTTCATGCTACAGTTTCAGGTTTTAATTCCTTGTTCCCACATTTTTGTAATGGGTTGATAAAATATTCAACTTCTTGTAGTCATCTAACGTTTTAAGATTAATGTTTGCATTCACGAGTTTGTCTCATTTTGTTTCTATTTAAAACCCCCTTCCTCAAATCATATTGGGCACACCTAAAGTCAAGCTATCTTCTCTCTAAACACTTTTGTTTTCAAAAGTTTCTTCTGAACATATCAAGCAATACTCTAACCCTCGTCTAGAGAGTACATTCTAAATAGGGAGTAGTAGTCATACCTTGAGAATTGGCTAGTGAACATTGTTTAGCACTGTGGTTTCACAACAAATCTTCTGTAATAGTTCACCATGTTACTACAAAACAAGTTCTTTTACAATTGGTTTTGAATCTTAATTTTGTTTTTTATTCTAGTTCTTCCATTACTCTCCAAAAATAGTATGTGGGGGATAAATTTATTACCCAAATTATACTCATACCTTCCAGAAGTATAAAATTAATCAGGATTGCATTTCAAGACTTGTTAGGGATAAAATCTCAATTACCATCCTCTTTATATCTCAAATATCTATATCGAGTGATTATTAAATTGGTATAACAATTTTAAATTATAAATAAGACACACTTATCCTAGCATGGTGGGTTACCTCATGCGAAGGACCCAATCGCCCTTGATAGGGTCACAAGCATTAATGCCAACCATTTCGATGCACGATTGTATTGACCAATATATACTCGAGTTATTACATGACAATATAACCACTTCGAGTATACGAGGAGGCAGGCAAACATATCAATTTATTTAACAAAGCTTTTGAATCATTTACGCCTAACAAGGTTTGCGTAATCGTTTCTCTATAATCCTTAAGAGCTCAATGGTATACATGTCCTAGAACTTTCAATATTTGGCAAAACCCTGATAGTCCAGACGCTCAAGGATCTATGTGAAAAACATAGACATACGATACTCTTTCTTTCAGATGCTAATAATTCTATCAATTTTATTGATAATGTTTTCTTAGTATTAATCTTAAGGTTATTTATTAGTTGAACTTATGGGAAAAAGTGGTGAGCTTGCCCTACTATATGATAAAGACTTGAAAGATTATGTTAATAAATCCTGTGAAAATTACACCGATTGCACGATATATGATGAAAAGATGGGTGTTTTCAATTAAAAAAAATTCTTCGGTGTCCCTGACGAAAACAATAGATATAAATTATGTAATAAAATTTTCAATCAATTGTGCTCGTACTAATGCGGCATGAAATTTTATTTGTGACTTTAACCCAACTAGGTACATGAATGAAAAACTTTGGTGGTAATTTTAATAAAATTAAGTCACTGGTGACTTACAACAAACTTAGGGATGTCAATGAGGAGGGTTTGGTGAAGGTTTACATATCTCCGCATTTCGTCCCGTTAAAGAAAAATTAACCCCACAACCCACCCCGCCTTACATCGTTCTTCCCAAAGACCCGCCCCACTCTGTTCTTTGAATCCTTGTGAGGGTTAGGTCTTATTCGCAGGTTATGAGACAAATCAAAAGAAGAATATTGACATCTCCTCATTTGTGATAATAAAATCTATCTCTGAGACATCATTTTAGTTGTATTTATTAGTTTATAGGTCGATTTTCGCATGATTTAGTACACTTTCCTATTTTGTGTCTTGAATTAATTATTTATTATTTTTAGAGCATATTGGGTTTAATTATTTATTTAGTGTGTAGCTTTAAAGATATATGGTAATTAATTAGAGTCCAAGTTGGTTCCAAGAGCTAAAGGAAAGAAGATAAACATGGAAATTGAAGATAAGAAAACAAAAGCTAAAAATATGGAAAAGGAAAAGCTGCCATAAATCTGAATTTCACCACCCACGACCACAAATCAGCTCATATCTCAAAATCGGTGGGAAATTTGGAAGAACGGTCAAGAACAAAGTTATAGATCTTTCCGAGACGATGAATTTCGACTACTCATACGCGTCAAACGGATAGGTACTGAAGTTGTTAGGACCAAAACAAAAACGGGGCTGATTCCATATTTTAGGGTTACGAATTTGAGTTGGGCTAGGAGCCCATTATTTACCTTCTCCTTCAAGAAAACGAATTAGGTCTTCCTATACCCTATAAATACAACCTCTTATCATTAGAAAATCATCCTTGGTCAAACCTTAAGCCAAGAGAAAGCTTACAACACAAGAAAAGAAGTCTTGAAGGAGCTGTTCATCAATAATGTCTTCTTCAACCTTTGAATTTGTAATTTCTTTCTTTTCTTCCATTAGCATGAACTAAATTTCTATTTAGCTTGAGTTTTAGCATATATGTATGAACCCTAGTTTTGGTTGACATCTATCATTCTATGTTTTAAATTGAATTATTGTTTTTATTCTCTGTTTATGTGTTGGGATTTATATTCTGTGTTCTTGTAGATCGCGACCATATAGAGTTACCATCATAGTAGTTGAGTAATCATTTACAACGGTATATTTAACTATAGGTTTAGCACATAACGTCTAGTGTACGGTTTAGATCTGACAAATCAACCTAACTAGATAATCACCATGGTTTAGTATAATGCTATTTAATCAATTGTAGGAAAAATTTGCTTAGGACTCCTTATTGACACAGGTAAACCCTATTTAAAACTACCTAGCGCAATTGAAACCGATTATTAAAATACTACATAATTCACCTTTACATGTTTAGAACGGCAAAACTAGTGGGGATTACATGCTATTTACTCAAGCTAAACTCTCATACTATCTTCTTCTCTTGCAGTTAATTTTCCGTTTTAATTTTCTTAATAAAAAACCCAATAAAAACCTATTTGTCTTTTATTTCTCTGCGTATTATTTGTACTAACTTTTTATATTTGCACTCGATTATTGCATAAATATTCCTAACCTTCGTAGTCTCTGAGAAACGAATCTTACTTATTATTTAAAACTTGCATACGATATGTATACTTGCAGAACCGTGCTCAGTCTAGGGTGTTTATTTGCGTTTATATATTATTATTTTATCACACCTTAGGCGACACCAAATATAATAAAAAAGGATACGAGTCAAATATAATATGACTATCAAGGAAGACACGAGTACTCAAATTAAGGTTGCATATGGTCTTAATTATCTATCATGGAAGGCTAAGAAAAAATATAGAGATTGACAATCTCAATGATGAAAAATATCTATTGTTATGTTTAATCGCTTAAATTTTATTGTTTATATGGGTGTAATTGTGCAACAAAGAGAATAAGTTCATGATCTTGATTCAACGCTACAACAATTTATTTTTATTGAATGTCATCTCAAGATTTTTATCTAAAGTGTTAAAGTATTTGATGAATAAATATAATAAAAACAGAAAAAAAAAGAATGACACATATTATTTGACTTCCGACCATAACAAATTACTATTTACTTTAATTAAAATTCATATTTATACTACCATTATAAGTTTCAGATTTTATGTTTTAGTTAGATTTATACTTATTTATAATTTTAAATGATATATATATATATATATATATATATATATATTATTTCAAGATGTAATATTAATTATATATTATATAAATTGGGGAGGGTTTGCGGGTTGGGGAATGCTTATCCCCGTAACCCGCCCCGCTACATGCAGGTTTGAAAATCAATTCTCACAACCCGTCCTAACTCTCATTTAGTACCGCAAAAATCTTCTCGTTTAGAATAGGGTAGGACAGGTACCCCGCAAATCCCTTCTCCATTCACATACCTAAACAAACTTATTAATCCTAACTCTCTCTATTAAGACCGTTGGTTGTTTATACTCATGGTCAAATAAAGTAACAGGAAAATAGATAATCAAGGCAAAATTGGATAGGTCCTGAGGGATCAATAGTCTTAATCTAAATGCTTGGTTAGAAATTTTACATGTCATATGGTATGACTACTCTCAACTGGTCTTACACCTTAATTTCTATCCTAATAAGGAAAAAAGTTATATTTTAAATCTTATGGACAACCCAATGTGATTGTTCTAACATTATCAAAGAAGTTTGGAGTGATCATAAATGTATAAGGGGTTATCTTTCACCCGTGTTTAATCACAAACTAAAAGTATACGACCAACATCTTGACAAGTGGAGCAAGAAAAAATTCAATTATAATTAGAAAGAAATTCAAAGACTTATAGAATTTTGTTAATAATTTCAAAGAATAAAAAACAATAATGATACTTGGGACAATTATAACAAAATTGTAAAACAATATGAAGATAATATAAAATATTGAAGAGTCTTATTGGAAGGACAAATACAGAAACTTTTGGTTTAAAAAAATAAAATAAAAAGGAAACTTTTGGGTTCCAGAGGATGGTGGAGAATCGGGTTACAGAACTTTTCAGCACCAACTGAGAAGGTTTAATGGCCACACCGACGCTTTTGCAAAGAAGGCTAGACACAAATCCAACGAAGACACGATAACAATGATTACGTTTATAGGGATCTTTATAAGATTTGAAGTCGGATGACGAAACTAATGAAATTCATAACCTTCAAACTTGTGCAAAAATAAAATTAAATACAGCATAAACCAAGGAAAAAGAAGAAATGATAACTAATGAACATGAAGTTTGAATTGAAAGTCAAAATGATTTTTTTTTTTTTTTTTGCATACATCTGAGGCTTTTTAAAGCCGAAGTTGACTAAACAAATCAACTAAAAGCCCTCACAGAGGGTCTAGAACTAGTCTAGGAAACATACAACCACTCCTATCACTAGTAATACTATCCCAAAGATAATCGGGAGGGTCCACTAACTCATGCGGTTCTCCATTTAATCTCGCGCCTCTTTTGGCCAAGAGATCTGCACACTGATTAGCTTCACGGTAGATCCAATCCATCTCGTAGCCCGGGAGATTACTCAATAAGGCTCTACAATCGCGTCCAATGTGACAATTCCAACTCTTGGAACTACCACCGCCCTTCACTAGCGCGTGAAGTTCCCTCGAGTCAGTTTCAACACATAATTCCGTAATTCCTCGATGAACAGCCCATCGCAGCCCAAAATGCAAGGCTAAGGTTTCAGAATAACCCGGAGACTCCAATTTACACGGCCCAGAAAAACCCGCCACAAAATTGCCTTCCGTATCTCTTAAGAGACCACCTATACCCGCTATTCCCAATATTGAATCATAGCACCCATCAATATTTTTTGACGACTATTTTAATGATATATCCAGTTGTGTTGGTGTTAGAGACTTCTCAAACATATTTGAGCTAGTTTTTACCACATTGACTTGAAATCCTTGATAAAATCCTTCTCTACCAAAGTAAGGTGTACTTAAATATTTATAATGAATTTGGCGACGAAATAAAGTTATTTCAATATCTAGTGAGCTAGTCCAATTTAATTTCTCCCCCATACTGAAAGCAATACTTTGACTACTTTAATTTCACGTGTTCTGAAGCCACATTTTAATGTCAAGTATTACTAAAAGAAGCCTGTGAAAGATTGTCAATAGCTGGTTGATGTAGTCAGGTCCAGAACTTGATGAAGGGAAACATCTTGCTTAATCCTACAGTCATTAAGAAAATAACTGCCGATTCATTAATTAAGACAGAATAACTTAAAAGGGAAATAATGCTACCCAGTCCTTTCAGTTAGGGGTGAGCATGGTTCGGTTCGACTCGGTTTTTTGCCATAACCGAAACCGAAACCGAATGATTCGGTTTTTAAAGATGTCGATACCGAACCGAACGGTTTTTATCGGTTCGGTTTTATCGGTTTTCGGTTTTCTATATGTTCGGTTCGGTTTTTTTCGGTTTTGGTATGTGTTTCATTCGATAGTTATTTAAAGAATGTTTACATGGGACATTTTATTTTCTAAAAAAATCCTTATATGAAGTGTTTGATTTTTATATTATTAACCCATGTAGGAAATTGTATTTTTGGAACTCAAATATTATATATTAGTCGTAAACAAATTATTTCAAAGGAATATTTATATTAGTCGTAAACAAATTATTTCAAAGGAATATTCACGTTATTGACTTATTTAGGAAATTGTATTCTTGGAACTCGGATATTATATATTAGTCGTAAACAAATAATTTCAAAGTAATATTTATAAAATTTAATGTGTATGCTTTATCTTCAACAAATATTAATAAACGAAAGATTTTTTTAATATGTTGCACATTATAACATTTTTAGGGGGGTGCATGTCATATATGAATATTTTTGTTTTCAAAAATTACTCCATTTTATATCCCATTGTCATAATATATTCAAGAATATAAATTAAATTCAATAATGTCTTAGTTTTTGTATTTTTTTCGGTTCGGTTTTTCGGTTCGGTTTAGCATAGTAAAACCGTACCGAACCGAACTTTTTCGGTTTTTTAAAAAGCTTATACCGAACCGAACGGTTTTGTCGGTTTTCGGTTTTTTCGGTTCGGTTTTTTCGGTTTTTTGGATCGGTTCGGTTTTTCGGTTTAGTTTTGCTCACCCCTACCTTCAGTGGTGGTCGTTAAAGTTCAAGTAAATGGACGGTAGAAAATATTATCAAAAATTAGATGGATAAAATTTATTTGTCAAATTTTTTGAATAGAGTTTTTAGTGGCCACCAAGCAATAGATAAAACTTTAACACCTTTAACTATCACTTGATGGCCGCTAGAGATTACAATATATATTATCGATAAAAAGGTTTTCTATTTATTTTTCTTACTTATTGGTTTGACAAAACTAGTTATCAATGATGATCGTTAGTGATAATATTTTAACGACTACTTATGACTCAACCTGACTAATATGTCGGTCTGGACCGATTCGGTCCGATCTTTAGCGTTATTAGGCCTTGCTGGACCGTTCTGGTCCAACGGTCCTATCCCTTATCGGATCAGTCTGGTCCGGTTCCATGGATTATTTATTGAGTCACAGACCAGTAAGAAGAACCAATTTGACCTGTTCCGGATCGATTCTTACCGGTTCTAAACCGGATCCGATATTAATTTTTTATTCTTGGTTTGTATTAATTTTTTTAAGTTTGAATTTTATTCTAATATTTAGGTTTAAATCTTTAATCTAAATAGTCGAAACCTAATAATCTGATAGACGCAACTTATTGTTTGAGGTTTAGTGCCCGTTTGGAAGTGCTGTTTTGGAAAAGCAATTAAAAGTGCTTCTATCATTTTAAGAGTGTTTTTTATCTTGAAAAGCACTTTTATGAGAAGCACCAATTTGGTGCTTCTTGAAAAAAGCACTTAAAATAATTTTAGATTTCAAAATTATTTTTTAATTTTTTTTCAAATTTCAAATTTTATTCTAAAAGCGCTTTTTTACTCTAAAATAAGCACTTCCAAACGAGCCCTTAAACTAATAGTGATACAACAATATAAACAAGTTAAAACGTAAATGGAAAATACAAAAACGAAATAAAAAAATTGACAAATAAATTAATTATTACAATCCAAATCGAAACCATTGACATAATTTAAAAATTCATCTTGTGTATACCTGTTTTAATATGTAGTGGATAGGCTTTGTAATCCAAGTTGTGAATGTCTTTGAACTTTGAAGTAGTTAAAGTAAAAGTTGACAAATTAATGTGAAATAGTGAAAAGATAATTTGAAGAAATAAGTCACGTAAAAGTTGTTTTCAGATTGTAAGATGAAATAATACGTCAAAGACCATCACTTTTATAGACAAAATAAAATGGTTCAAAGATGATGGTTGGAATTAGATGAGATGTGACATTTATAAAGTGGAATAAAAGTTTTGCAAAAAAAAAAAAAAAACTCTTTTGTTTATGCTAATCTTTACTCAATGTGAAGTGACAAGAATCCACTTAATTAAATGGGACAGCTGGACTAGTGATTTCAATACCAAATCAAAAAATGCAAAAAAAAAAAACCTAGATAATTCCACAAATCTGAATATTTGCCTCTAATTCATTTTTCAAAAACTTTGAGTACATCACCTTGCCATTAAATATTACTTTGCAGATAATAAAATCTTACAATTTAAAATATCACTGCAATGTCATAAAAAACCACCCAAGAGCACTTTAGACAAAAAAAAGCATCTCATAAAAGTTTAGGACCATATTGCAAATTTTAAGAATTAAAATCATCATTTCACAAACTTCAAGAAGATATTTTAAATTCATTTTGGTCCACTTGATCTATTTTAGAAAACTTTGGGGCAATTTTGTCAAGAAATTTCTTTTCTATAACAGAATTTCATCATTTTTGTATTAAGTGGAGGAATTTTTTGCACTTTCTAAAACTTTTGTCTTATTTTTGAAAATTATAATTTAAACCCGTCAATACTAAAAATCCTACAAAATCGTTTCAATTTAGTAAACCCATCAATTACTTGATCTTAACAACTCATGTTTTCCAAAAACATTACCAAAGAATAACTTTTATGCGAAATTGACACTGTATGTCAAATCTGTATATTTTTAGTTTAATTTTTAGTATTTTTAATACATAAAATAGTATGATATAAACATGTCAAATTATTAATTAAGTATTTGATTTAAAGAGATTAAATAGTTATTGTCATAAAGTAAAATGATAGTTTAATATTAAGGTTAATGCTCAATAGGCACATAAAAGACACCGTTAAAGTTTTTCAAAACTCAGTTTTCCATAACTTAGAATTTGAGTTCGGGAAAGTTTTCCATAACTTAAACGAACTTTTTTTATGAGAAAGAAAAGAAAAAAAACAAAATGTATGTGGTTTTTATGGGAAAAAAATGATGGTTGAAGTGAAAGAAAATTAATTCTAACTTAAGATATTTCTTAGACATTAATCCTAAATAATTATTTGAGTAGAAGAGAAAAGATCAATTAAAAAAATTGTATGACCACCCTGTTCTTCCTTATATCACGTTCAAAAACAAATCACAAGATAAATAACTAAATAATTATTGGACTGTATAATTAATAAAGAAAATAGATTTTTACAATCTTTATCATAACCACAACTAATCTGCAACGTTTTTCTTAGTATGTTATGACTCAACAGTACTAATACTAATGACTAAGGTAGCCTATTACTAGCATACCATATATTTCATATTACGCTCATCCATGTTCATCCATTATATGCTACAATTTAAATTTAGTGACTAATCTTAATTTTAGCATAACTCATGATATTCTTTCTAACACTATAAAATTCTACACGGTTACTTAATTTTATGAAATCATAAACACAATCCAACCTTCTTTTTATATTAGTCTTTTTATGTTAGTCTTTGTATATCAATAGCCAAGTTCTTATATATGACTACTCATATTTAAGTAGAAAATATAAATATATATTTATAAATAATATATGAAGGAACACATAAGAAAACGGTAAATTATGATGATCCCAGTTAAGAGGACGGTTACTCTATAAATTATTCGTCAATAGTCGCTTTTAAGTTGAGGGTTTAAATAATGTTCAGTATGTTTATCTTTAACTTTATTTTAATTTATTTCGTAATATATTTAATTCGATGAATTTGGACTCTATGTATTATTATTTATTAGAATTATACTGTCTCGTTATATTGGATTAACTGTATTATTTCGTTATCATGTGATTAATTATAAAATTGGGATAACACGACCTACTTCGCCGTCTATCCAGTGATTGTTAATTGCTATCGTTGTTGAAGCGGTCTACTTAGTCGTTATTTGATATTTGATATCGCTATCGATCGATTGTTCGACATGATAAAATTGTGTGGCACTAGGCGGCAGCGAGCTTGCTAGAGTTAACACGACTATTATGATCTATTCTCACCTGGCGCATGTGACGGTGAGTTCCTTAGCCAGTGGGTCGTAAGTTCGGTGTACTCGGGATATTACCAGTGAGAGTGATAAAGGACCGAGAGTTGCGGCGGGAGTCATAGGGGCAAGACCACAATATCATTTGCAACGTGATTATTACTTGTTAGTGTATATGGCTTGCTGGGTAGTATGGATGTCTAGTTTCATATATACACTTATCTGATTTATTTTTTATCGCTTTGTAAATGTTTAATTTACATTTTGACCTATACCAGTTCAATGACAACACGTTAAATATAATTAATGCCCCTAGGTTAAAGTCTGCATATGACCATTATTTATTTTCTCATTGAGCTAGTAGAAGCTTACCTCCCTTTCCCCCATCCTTTCAGGTGCTAGATAACTTAAGGATTTGGGTAGTGGTCAGTAGCACAGGAGCAGGTTGCAGAACAAGAATACATTTTTGTATTTATTAGTTTGTATGTATTTAATTTTAATCAGTGTAATGTAATAAATAGTCAATTATTATAATAAAGTGTACTTTTAATTATTTTAAATTAGACAGAACAATCGCGTTTTTTGGGGCGTGACAAGTTGGTATCAGAGCTTAGATTAGTCTTTAAGCGTAACCGGGGATAGGATTCTCAGACTGTGGTTAAATGGGTAGACTAAAAACTTTAACTGTTAAAATTATATTTAATTAGTGGTTGTCATTGAACCAACCCCAAGATATCTTTTGTGGTTGACCCTTGTCTAGTGCTAAAATTGATGGAATTTTCTTGAGTCTGGCCAGTTCGAGGGAGATTTGTTGTTTTTGTTCACTAGATTGACCTTTATTTAGACATCTAAGGTTTTAATAGAAATTCGCATTTGTGCTAATTTGCTGAAAACAATAATTGTCAAGTATATCTTATCTTGTTGGATCTTATTATTAAGATTATTTTGAAATGTAAAATCTAAGAATTCAGTAAATAGATTTAAAATTTAGTAAAAGGTGAATTTTGAAGGCGAAATTCTTTTAAGTGGGAACGAATATGAAATCCCTAAATCTTTTGTTTAAGTTCAAGTATTTTAATACATAAAATAGTATGATATAAACATGCCAAATTATTAATTAAGTATTTGATTTTAAAAGAGATTAAATAGTTGTTGTCATTAAGTAAAATGATAGTTGAATATTATTTGAGTAAAAGAGAAAAGATCACTAAAACTATTTATATGACCACCTTGTTCTTTCTTATATCACGTTCGAAAATAAATCACTAGACACATAATTAAATAATTATTGGATTTTATAATTAATAAAAAATAATCATAACTAATCTGTCACATAACCAATTGAAATAAGTTTATTGGCCAAGATCTTAGCCATCTAATTTAATAGTATAGGTTTGAACTGAGTCAATGACTTTCTATGTAAAAAAAATCTGCCACGTTTTTTTTGTATGCTATGACTCAACACTACTAATGACTAAGGTAGCCTATTACTAGCATAACAATATATTTCATATTACACTGATCCATATCCATTCTATGCCACGAATTTAATTTAGTGACTAAATTTAATTTTAGCATGACTCGTGATATTTTTTCTAACACTATAAAATTATACACGATTACACAATATAACCTTCTTTTTATATCAGTAGCCAAGTTCTTATATATAACTATTCATACTTAAATTATAGGAAATAAAAATATATCAATATATATATATATAATATATGAAGGAACACATAGGAAAACTGTAAATTATGATGATCTCGATTAAGAGGACAAGTTACTCTATAAATTATTCGCCAATAGTCGTTTTTAAGGTGAAGGTTTAAATAATGTTCAACATGTTTATCTTTAACCTTATTTTAAATTATTCATTAATATATTTAATTCGATAATTTTGGACTCTATGTATTATTATTTATCTGAATTATATTGTCTCGTTATATTTGATAAATGGTATTATTTCGTTATCATGTGATTAATTGTATAAATTGGGATAGCACGACCTATTTCGTCGTCTATCCAGTGATTGTTAATTGCTATCGTTGTTGAAGTGACCTACTTACGTTTCCTATTTGATATTTGATACCGCTATCGATCGATTATTCGACATGATAGAATTGTGTGGCGCTAGGCGGCAGTGGGCTTGCCAGGGTTACCACGACTATCATGATCTATTCTCACATGGCGCATGTGACAGAGAGTTCCTTGGCCAGTGGGTCGTAGGTTCGATGTACCCGGGGTATTACCAATAAGAGTGATAAGGGATCGAGAGTTGCGGCAGTAGTCATAAGGGCAAGACCACAGTATCCTTTGCAACGTGATTATTACTTGTGAATGTATATGACTTGCTGGGTAGTATGGGTTTCCTAGTTTGATATATATACATTTTAACCTATACCAGTTCAATGACAACGTGTTAAATATAATTACTCCCCCTAGGTTAAAGTCTGCATATGACCATTATTTATTTTCTCACTAAACTAATGGAAACTCACCCCCCCTCCCCTTTCCCCCACCCTTTCAGGTGCTAGATAACTTAAGGATTTGGGTAGTGGTTGCACAGGACCAGGTTGCAAAACAAGACTAGATTTTTGTATTTATTAGTATGTATGTATTTAATTTTAATTATAAATAGTCAATTATTGTAATAAAATGTACTTTTAATTATTTTAAATTAAATAGCTTAGATCAGTCTCTAAGCGTAACCGGGGATAGGATTCTCAGACTATGGTAAAATGGGTAGATTAAAAACTTTAACCATTAAAATTAAATTTAATGAATGGTTGTCATTGAACCAACCCCAAGATATCTCTTGAGGTTGACCCTTGTCTAGTGCTAAAATTGATGTAATTTTCTTGAGTCTGCCAGCTCGAGAGAGATTCGTTACTTTTGGTTACTAAATTGACCTTTATTTGAGCATCTAAGGTTTTAATAGAATTTTGATCTTTTGTGCTAATTTGCTGAAAACAATAATTGACAAGCATATCTTATTTTGTTAGATCTTATTTTTATGATTATTTTAAAATGTAAAATCTAATAATTCAGTAAATAGATTTAAAATTTAGTAAAAGATGAATTTCAAAGGCGAAATTCTTTTAAGTGGGAGCGAATATGAAATCCGTAAATTTTTAGTTTAATTTTAAGTATTTTAATACATAAAATGGAATGATATAAACATGCCAAATTATTAATTAAGTATTTGATTTAAAAGGAGATTAAATAGTTTTTATTATTAAGTAAAATGATAGTCGAATATTATTTGAGTAAAGGAGAAAAGATCAATAAAAAAAATTATATGACCACCTTTTTCTTTCTTTCAAAATTAAATTACAAGACAAATAATTAAATAATTATTGAATTTTATAATTAATAAAATAAATATATTTTTACAATCTATATCATAACCAAAACTAATTTGCCACATTTTTTTGTATGCTATGACTCAACACTATTAATATAATGATTAAGGTAGCCTATTACTAGCATAACAATATATTTCATATTACACTCATCCATATTCATCCATTCTATATGCCACGATTTAAGTTTAGTGACTAACACTATAAAATTCTACACGATTAGTTAATTTTATGAAATCATAAACACAATCTAACCTTCTTTTTATATATGTAGTCTTTTTATACCAGTAGCCAAGTTCTTATATATAACTACTCATATCTAAGTTATTGGAAATAAAATATATCTATATAAATAATATATGAAGGAGTACATAGGGAAACGGTAAATTATGATGATCTCGGTTAAGAGGACGGTTACTCTATAAATTATTCGTCAATAGTCGCTTTTAAGGTGAGGGTTTAAATAATGTTCAATATGAATATCTTTAACCTTATTTTAAATTATTTAGTAATATATTTAATTCGATGTTTTTTGACTCTATGTATTTTTATTTATCTGAATCATATTGTCTCGTTATAACAAAACTGTACTTATAAAATGTTGTCGAGGATCGTGGGTAAAAAAAATCTTTGTGGTTCAAATGGATTTTTGAAAAAAATTAAAAAAATTAGAATGTTTGTGAATGAGAAGTGGCAAAAACATACCCATCTTTGTTGAAAGAAGATTGAAATTTAAAGAATGAAAAAAAGATTTATCTATAAACTGTGAAGGACAAAAAATATTATCAAAGTTGTTCGGTGAGGTAGGGGTGCAAGTTGTAATGATGGACCTGCTATTGTTAATAATAGTGAGGATAATGATTTTGTACAGAAAGTCTTATTATGTCTTTCGTCGTTGATCTTTGTCTACGTAATGAGAAACTATAGTTTGGGTTCCATATTTATCCCAAACATGTGATCATTATGAATGACACTACAACAATATTTACGGACTAAAGATCGCACGGTGTACATAGAATTAGACTCGCTTTGTGGTACGGGCAGTAATGATTTTGAGTTTTACAAGCACTTATTCTTCGAATTGAAGTCTCATGTATGATTCGGAAGGATGTTCGAAAGTGGTTTGGCATCACTAAACAATTGAGTACCATTTCGAGCCATCTTAAAAAATTAAAGAAGATATCGGAAGGAAAGATATGGAAAAGGAAAGCAAGAGGTATCACATTTCCAGCGGTGAAATTAATTTTGCGAGCGAGTAAGAACTAGCTTTCAAGGGCGTGGTATCGTCTATTGAAGGAATACTAAAAAAAAGTAAAATTATGTAGTTTTTGTATTTTGTATGGTATGTACCATCATCTTTCCTTTAGGGATGATAGTGGGTTTATTTGTGATGTGCACTAATTTGCCTATGTGATAGCATTGGAAACACTACTTTAAGTTTTCGGCTTGAGTTGTATATTTTGTCTTGTACGGTGAACAATTTTTATCTGATTTAAACAACTATTTACCTTACCCAAAAAAATCACTAATTCATAACTATAATAATAAATAGAAATGTGTATCTAATGGATCTTGAAGACCCTCGACAAAGACTCAAAGATAACACACCCCTACTATGTTCTTACTAGAGGTCAATTAGATTTTTTTTTGAAATCATAATATTTTCATACCTCAGTTACCCCCATTTGTATCTATTTTATTATAAACCACAAACCGTAAAAACCAAATCATAACACAAGCCTTATTTTTTTAATACTCTATCAATTCCTCTCCCTCTTCTGCAAGAATCCTCAAAAAATAAGAGAGGTGGTGGATTGATGCTTTATAGGAGGCGACAGAGTCTTAGGTGGACGTAGGGGACATAGGTATATTCTGTGGTTTCCATGGTAGTGGTAGAGTAATAGTGAAGATTGGTGGTGGTTCAGGCAACAAAGGAGTATGGTGGTTTAAGGGTTAGGCAGCGTTGGTTGCTAGGTGGTGGTTCAGGCAACGTGGTTCAAATGGCGATGCAGGTCTGTCATGGTTCGACGTGGTCGCGTTTCTGGCTAGGCGGAGCTATTGGTTTCTAGTGGTTGTGCAAATTGGCAGAGGTCGTGGTGCAAAGAGGTTGACCTAGGGTTTCATGGTGGTTTGTGGCTTCAGATTTTCGATCGAGGCTTCATTACTCGTGAGATAGGCTTGGCATTTCAGGTAGTGGTGGCTAGTTATAAGTGGTGGTGGTGGTTATTTGTTAGGGTTTCACAGTGGTGCAAGGAAGCAACAGTGGTTCCTAACCTTTGCAGTAGCAGGAGGATGCTGGTGGTACGCGATGGTGGTGATTTGGTTTAGAAAATCAGGCCCAGATTTCTATGGTGACCATGGCACATATTAACATGGTTTAGTTCAAAGGTAGGAATAAGATGATGAAGTGAGTTGCTGACGTCATATAGTGTTTTGTCAAAATTTTGTAATTTTATTTTCGATTAAAGCAAAATATGTGCTCAAATTTTTTTAACAATAAAATGTTTTAATATGATTAATTTGTTAAAGTCTTTTTTATTTAGTTGTTTCTCTGTAAAACAATGCTCAAAGTCTTATAAACTTGTTGATGTCTCTATTTTTGTGATGGATTAATTCACTCACGAGACATTCTTTTGAGAGTTTATTGGGCCTAAATGAGGATGTTTCCATAATATTCTGTTTTGGTCATATTGATATTTATAGAGATTTTGTGCCTTAATTTTGTGTTATGTATGTAGCTTTTAGGTACATGGTTAATACAAGATGCCAAGATTAAGAGAATAAGTCAAAAAGTCAAGATTAACCCCAAGCCAAGGCGTGAAATGAGCTTAAAGTCACTTTGGGAACTTGGAGTATACCAGAAAAATCTTAATGTCATATTATTTCAGGCACCATGATTAATTGGTCGGAGATTTGGACTTGATTCCTTTTGATTTAGAAAGAGCTGGAAGTTAGTGACACGTGAGAAGTGACGAAGTCGTTCAGAGTTGAGATGGAAAAAGCTAATAACTGTTGTCATGGCTCGAACTAGAAATTTGTTAAGTAAAAACGGGTTTGGGCTAGTTTAACCTTATTGTGAGCCCATGAAAACCCTAAAACATTTTCCAGCTCTTATATAAACATATTATTACCTGTATATCAAATACCATTCAACATCATTCAGCCTTTAATCCTTGGAGAAGAGCACAAAACTTCTGAAGCCAGCAAGAGAAGAAGATTCCATAATTCTTCATCATCCGCTCTGCATTTGCTATAAATCCAAAGAGTAACTTGATCCATTTTGTATTTTAATCATGATTTTTTCATTAGTGTTTATTAGTTTTTAGTTTTGCTATGCACTGACCCTCATTGCTTGAGGTTTGTTTATTGTAAGAACCTATGTTTAGCTATTTTATTGTTTTATTGCATTTGGAATTAATGTTTAATTGAGATTGGTGTTATTATTATATTCCATTTACTATATGTTTGTATTAATACTATCCATACTTTATCTAAGTAGTAGGTAGCCCAGGTAGTTAAGAAAACATCTGAAGTAGGGGGTTTTATTGTCGAAATAGCATATAGACGTCTAGTGTGCTGTAGTGATCCTGACGGGCTTGCCTAGCTAGATAGTCAATATGGTTAGAACTATTACATCAAGACATTGCATACAGTATCCTAACCCAATATACCCTAGTTGTGTCGAGGCTGCTCTCTAAGCTGCCTATATGAGTTAGAGAGATATTAGAATCCTGGCCAATAAGAATTTACCAACTCACCCTTATTAATAAAAACATTGAATTGGCGGCATAACATACGACTAGTAAGACTCAAGCAACTAACTCTCTCACCCCTTCCTTTTTATTTAGCATTTTAATTATCTTTCATTAGTTAGTTAGTTATTGCATTTAGCTTGTTAAACAAAAACCAAACAAATATCACATTTACTTTTTTGTCATTTTCTTAGTAACTTTATATTATTAAACTTCTTAAACACATTAATTTAACTTTGATAGTCCATGTGGAGACAATAACCCTAGTACTTATCAGTTTTACTACTTTCCAACTACACGTACACTTGCGAAAAGTGGCTTATAGGGCGTTGGTTTGTTTTATCACACTCTGGGACGCGACACTGTCTAATACAAAAAGAATCGCTTAGTAAGTCAGTCTTTGAGCATCCTCAGTAAGTCAGAATTTTGATCATGCTCAAAAGTATTTGAGCACGCTCGGTATTGCCAATAATACTAGTGGAGGTGGCACACTAGTCCCTGTGCTAATAAAAGTCTTTTTCAAAATCGTTGATCAAAATTCCTAATAATGTAGATTTTCAAAGTACAAACAGTTTATTTATTGAATATAATTTTAAAAAATTGATAGTTGTTCTAGTAGTTAGAGACTTAGAGTACTTATTCAATTACCTAAAGGTCACGTAATCAAATCTTACCCGAATATAAAATAATTTCCGAAAGTTATCGAATTATAACGATATGTAATATCGCAAAAATAAAAAATATGGAACCTTTTTCATTAAACAAAACAAAAAATGACTTGTCTATTACATGATTTACATCTAAACGAATTCACAAATTATACAAAATAACAAACTATAAGATAGTTATATGCAGTTAACCAGGCTGAGACTATATGCAATTAAAAATATCCTAATAAACCAATCTATTCGTTTGAAAATATCTTTGAAACAATTTACAAACACATGATAGAATAACACATTTAACAATAAGAGATAAACAAATAGAGGCAATAAATCAAACACTTGAATCACATAAAGTAAAGTGTAAGGGAAGAGATATAAATAGTACACAATGATATCTTTCAGAAATGGCGGATCTATCAACTCTGTGGTTTGGACAAACAAAAAGGTTTATCAAAAGTTATAGTATATGGTTATTAACAAACAAAAAGAAAAGGAAAAATATCTCAGCAAATTATCGTCAATTGTATAGACACACACTGCACACACATTAGCCATATTTTGCTCAATGGCAATTTTTGCAAGGGGCAATTATTAAAAAGAGCCCATACAACATAGTAGTTAACATTAAAAGTCCTTCTAGTTGAAGGACTAGTTACTACTCCAACCAGGTATGTGGAAAGACTACCCTGCCCTCTCTTTATACCTATATCACAAAGAACCCAACAAACCCAAACCCATTTCCTATTAAGAATCGAAACACAAAACCACCCCCATTACCTGCTCACTGTTCTCTCTCATATGAACCCAACCCTATCCACCCCTGTTAAGAAGACCTCCGCTGCGCCTCCACCTTCATCTCTCTTCTCTCTCCTGTAAAACTGCATCACCATAGCACCACCGACAGCAGCCCTCTCCCCACCAACAGAAGCCCTCTCGCCCCCTCTGCATTCGTGGAGCATGGTGTTCACCGCCGGTCGAAGACCTCCAAAAACCACCGCCTTCTGAAGTCTCGTCCTGGATCTCAGCAGATCTCCATCCTCGAAGGTAGGATCTCGTGATGGTTCCGCCACCACTGCTGCGCCGTAAATCCGCCACCACTGCTGCGCCGTAAATCCGCCACCACTGCTGCGCCGTAAAATCAGTCACCACTGCGCCGTAAATCCGCCACCACTGCGCCGTGAATCCGCCACACTGCTGCAACAAATCTGGATCCAGATCTGCGGTAATTACGTGTTGTTTTTCTTTTTTTTTTTTGTTTTAATGTGCTTTTAATTTAATATAGTTGTTGTTTTGCAGAATCGAATCTGGACACGTTTCCAGACCCTTGAACCCTCCGGGCACAGCCCCTTTGCGAACCAAAAATCGCACATGCGTTTGACAGCAGTAACCCATTACTTTGGACCGTTTGAAATGGGTCCAGGCCCAATGGGTACAGCCCCTTGACTACTGCAGCAAATCTGGATCCAGATCTGTTAGGTGATGCATTTAGGTTTTGTTTTATTTTTTATTTTTGAATGTGCTTTTTAATTTAATATATTTGCTGTCTTTCGCAGAATCGTTGAACCCCCACTGGGCACAGCCCCTTCACAGTCCAAAAATCGCATCTGTGTACAGCCCCATCTAGATCGAGCAATGTTCACGTTCCCATGAGCGACTTAGAAATCCTTGCTATTGCTTCTGTGCACGTACCCTCCACCGTATGGCGCAATGTGCACGTTCCCATGAGACTGAATTTCCTATTGTACACGTTCCCATGAGACTGAATTTCCTATTGTACACGTTCCCAGGAGCAAGTTCAGGTTAAGCCAGCCACCGATGACTCAGGAGCATATGTTTTGTTATGCGCACAAGATGTGTACAATGGGTTGGGTGTGAGGGGGAACTATACGGTAAATGAACATAAGGCTATGCGCGGTTTGATTGCGGATAAAATGTTACGTACGGAGTGGACTACTAAAGAAGCAAGGATCGCAAGTGATTTGACGAAGAAATACCCCGCTGGAAGTATCAACAAGATTACATGACAGATGATAGGGGTGCATATGTCGATTACATAGCCGTGTCGCCTGGTTTTGTATGACATACGATTACGTAATCTATTCATAATTAACAAAGAATGTGTATTTGTAATAGGTTAGTAGTATTCGTTATGTCTCTATTTTGTTGTAGGTCCTTTGCACGAAGGCTGTACCAAACAATGTCATTTTGTATTTGTATGTTTATTTGGTTTTGGAAGTTAACTGCATAGTGTAATAATGTTATCTAGTCAGATGAATGTCACAAACTAGCGTATTGACGCAGTCAATGGGGACGTTCCTATGGGTACGTGCACATAAATATACCAAAGTAATGTGAGCTTTCCCAAGAGGGTCGGAGGTGTACATTTTTTTGGAGACATAGTATGGGAGCAAGAATGGTAAAATGGACATGATCTGTGTCGATATGGGAACGTTCCCATATGGTTAAGTGCACATGGGGTTGACGTTGGACACATAGTAGGGAAGCACGAATGGTAAAATGGACATGATCTGTGTCGATATGGGAACGTTCCCATATGGGTACGTGCACATAGGGTTGACGTTGGACGTGGTAGGGAAGCACGATTGGTAAAATGGACATGATTTGTGTCAAAAAGGGAACGTTCCCATATGGGAACGTTCCCATTGACACTAACGTTTGCGTAGTAGGTCTAGTATGGGAACGTGTACACGCGTATGACAACCTTAACATGGTTTTTTGGGAACGTGTACATGGGAGTTGAAACGAGAACATCGTCGGTAGCTGAATAGGATGTAAATATGTTGAGATCAATGGGACTGTACCCACGTATTACGTATTGTAAATGCAGACATTAGCGTCGTGTATAATATAGATACATTACAGGATGGATAGACAAATAGTTGTAATTCATATCATAATGTGTTAATGATTACAGAAACGGGGGCTGTGGAGTTACATGGCATATGAGTGGTGATAAACGAAAACATATGAATTGTAACACGACAAAATACAAAAACCTGCGTAAATAAAACTGTTTATGAAAAGCCAAAAGATGTTGAATCGAAACGACTTGGTCAAATGATGTTAGTACATGTGGTCTTGTTATGGTGACCGAGTTCGTGGCAATTGCCGCACCGTATTGGAGCTTCGGTACGTTCCCATGCAGTCAGAAAACGCTTACTTTGAGGACGACCAGGCTGATTCTTCATAGCAGGAGGAAGCACGGTTATAACTGTGGGTTTCGGGACGGAGCCGAATGAGCTAAGCACGAACTGTTTAATGTCGGATATACCAATTACATTGTCCATGATGACCCTGAAAGAAAAAACGATGTCTATTAACAGACAACGGGTACGTGCACACTATACGTAATCACATGTACTGGGGACGTGTACAGTCTAAATAAAAGTCTTGGGAACGTGTACAGTAAGGGTTTAACATGGTGGGCACGTGCACATTACAGAACATGGTGCAGGGTGTTCTTACGAATGTCTACATATATATGGGGACGTGACCATGAAGTGTGAGACGATGGGAACGTGGTCATTGTTGTATACATGCACATGAGGACGTTCAGGTTATCAACCTAAGATGATGAAGAGTAAGCAACCAAAACAAATGGACATGGGAACATGTACAGAATGCATACTATATCTCTCTGGGAACGGGCCCGTGAGCATTAAAACACATTTTAGTCCATTGCAGACGAAAGGGGGCTTGTTAAAGAAGTACAATACATCATAATGGTTGCTGGGAACATGATGATGAGCATTTTAGAACAAGCTTCGATGTAACATTATTATTGGAACAGATATGGTATTAACATCATATTCGCAGATTTGTATGTTGGCTCTGTATTACTAAACATATATGCATGAAGCAACATACTGAAACTATGAAGAAAAAACCATGGCAATATATGTTTACAAGTGATATTGACTAGCTTGAGAATTTGAAGCTTACCCGTGTACAACAATGGCGTTGGTGATATTCTCTTCTGTGGATACTTTTTGATTTTTGAAATTCAAATTTCAAAAATGATATATGAAGGAGGTGGGTAAAGAGTAGTATGGTGTATGAGATGTGTGAGAAGATAATGGCTTGTGTATGAGAGAGAAGAGAGTTAGTAACGTATAAGAGAGAGAAGAGATGTTACGGTGCTTAGTCATCAGAAGAGAGAGAGAGAGAAAAGGTGAGAGAGTAAAGCTATTAAGGGTATGACGGTAAA